>JAJLZE010000004.1:0-652569 GCA_030571955.1 Yamadazyma phyllophila | reverse complement strand
GGTAAGCACAATCAACACCTTCGAAACGGAGTCTGAACTCATCAACGTCTTCCCATTCCGTATGGTCGAAAGTTCTTGAGTAAGTAACGGTCGGGTTCTTTGCCGGTGGGTAAGGAACATCGACGTTGAAAGGGTACTGCACATTTGCATAGATTGGGATGTCTAAACCCTGTAATTGCCAATGACCAGGGACTTGCAACGTTGCATTGGATTCGGGAGGATTCCTGGTGGAATGGGAACTGTTGCTATTTACGAGGTCGATCCCCTCGGTGGGGGAGGGGGAGGGATCTGCAGTGCATTTTGCCGGGTTGGGTGATTCAACGGGGTCTAAATTTTTACTGGTGGGCGACACGGTGGGGTCAGGAGCAATTGCCGGGGATAAGTTATACTCGTAGTTCCAAGATCCATTCAATTGTAACGTTTCATTGGGCAAGTAGTAGCTTCTGGTGGCGATTCTATTGCGTTCGACAACTTGAGGATCATTAATATCCTCGACCAGCCAAAAAGAGCTGTAATTTTTACTTGACGTTGGCATATTTTATTGTAATTGCAAAAAATAACCAGACTGATCGTTAAAACAAGAGAATACCCCTCTATTTATAGGGTTTGAGGAGTATCACCTTTTAAGGAGTATGCGCTTGCGGGGATCCCCCACCTACAACGTTACTTTTTATCTTCCCCTGGGCTGATAATTTGGGAGGACATTTACGAATCCAAAAATATACTGTAGTCTGATTTTTGGCAGCCGTTCGCATCGGGCAAGCGAAGTCGGAAATACCAATCTCAAATCTCGCAATCTCACGCTCGACCGGAAGTCTAGATATGAGGAGCCAATTATATACAGTATTGTCCAGTTTGGGAATCTTTCAAATCGCGAAACCAAATTGGTTTCAGGTTTCGAAATAAGTCGTATTTTCACACTTGAAAGTGGTAATATTTATGGGCCTTGGGGATTTTTGGCTCTTACAAAGTGTACAATTAGCCGTAAAACTACACTTTTAATGGTATATGTTACTTTTTGAAGACTTTTTCAACCCTTATCAATGTTAAAAATTAAAACTTGCATATCGTTTTGGCACCAAAATCTCATTTTTTGCAGACAGTCTAGTTTCAAAGAGATATACGAATTCTTAGGACTTTGACTTCGAGAAAAAACATGGGTGTTCTATATGAGAAAAATGGTGTGTTCTATATTGATTCATCAGTATTACTCGTTTTGTAGTCTCTTGATCAAAGTATTAATGACATCCTCTACCATTTTTTTTATATTACTAACTACTTAGTAGATAGAGTCTCTTGGTCCTTTGACCTTTCTATAAGCTCCAATATTGCTGCGTCTTCTTTCAACTTCGATATTTTTTCACCCATGTTCATGATACCATCCTCCACAATCGTACCATTCCTAAAACAAAGTTCACATAATTGAGGCAATGTCATGTCTTTTCGCCTGTGGGGGTTGATATGTCTATAGTGATCTAGCAACTCTCCTATTTGGAATGCATCTAGCCCACGAAGCGGCAGGTTGGAACTCAGGGGGGCGTTGTGCTTTTTTATAATTTTTTCAACGAAATCTATAAGTCTTTTCCTGTTGAAATACATATCGTGAGTCCCAGCATCCCTTCTCCAATTGCACCCATAAAGAGTGTCCCTTGTCTTTACCGACAAACCCACGGGGTAATCAATGTACCAATACTTTATTAGACTTTCAGCTCTTCTAACATTTTTATCAAATTCCTTGTCTATGGGAGTCATTTCTCTAGTGACACTCACTTTGTAAGAGGTTGGATCAGCAGAAAGCAAAGTGGGAGTCGTTTCAGAAGAGTTAGCTGGAATGTTGTCAGACTCAGGAGGTACCACCTTTTGTGTTACCAGGAACTGTGACTCCATCGCTGCTTGCGGTACAGTGTGACGGGTTTGATTCAATGAACCGTGTGAACGTAAACCCTGTGATGGTCTATTAACTCCATCCGTATTTATAACCACTTGAGGACTAGTGGTCCCAGAATAGATTATATTCCCCAAGGGTTGTGGCATACCAGCATAACTTACGGGTCCAAAACCAACACCATAACCCACTTGGTTGTTAGGGTACAAAAAGTTTGGATAGACATTCATATTTTGGTTCAACGCATTAGTACCTGGATTGGCTCCTGTTCTGACGTCTGTCGTCATGCCACTGTATTCCTTGATTATTTCCTTCAATTCTTTAATAGTTCCCCTAAGCAGTTTATTTTCCTCCATGGTTTGTCTAGCGCTTTCACTGAGTTGTCTGAAGTCTTCTTTGGTTTGTTTTAAGTCTTCCTCGAGTTCCTCGTATCGCATAATACTGCGGTGAATTTCTTGACGCAATCTTCTATTGACTTCATTCAGAAGTGATAACAAGACCCTCTCTTCTTCACCGGGCTCGTTCCAAGGTTCTCTATCCTCTTCATAGATTTTCCACCTCCTGCAATCGCTCTTGTACTCAATGAAATCTGGATGATCCGTTATTTCATGGTCAGAAAATAAAGAAGATTCGTCCAGATAGGCCAAATCTTGCAATATTATAACTCTGAATGCCTTGAGAATTCCAAAAAATTCACCAAGAAAATCATCATCCTTGGGGTTGTTGCTATGATTCGATGCTTTGTTATAGTTTTCTTCTTCCTCCTCCAAAAAAGGGAATATCATCCTCTGTAAGTTCTTAGGTGGTTCAAATAAACTTCTCAAGATAAAATACGTCTGATCGACATCAAAACCAGCTAAGACTTTAGTGATCGTTTCAGATTGTCCATCAAATTCCTCTTCCATTTCATCTCTTTTCCAACGACCTAAGCGTCTGATTTCATCGTCTTCAACGCCCTTGTTGCGAGCATAGAAAGCACCAAAAATTCTACCAAAATAGGTTCCTGTTTGTGAATCCACTCTAATTTTGAACAAAGAGTGTTCCAGCATCCCTTCATTATACGTACTATCAATTGCATCAAAAGGTGATGGGTATGAGACGAGAAGCTTTAGAAGATGGTATTTATCTCCGTTGGTGAAATCAGACCTCTTTGTTTCACTCAAGTCACCTTCAGGAAAGTCAAATCGGTACCAGAATGTTTTGGCAATTGACCCTATGAGACACATATCGGCATTTCTATGTCTTAAAACACTTACATAAGGAGTCCTGTCATATCCAAGCAATTCTTGATTTAATTTGAAACACATGAGTGCCCCTTTACCGCACTCTTTGGTTTCCAACTTTATATCTCCAAAACTGAGGTTTCTCTTATCCGCTCCTTCAATAAGAAGATAGATGCCCATTAGCATTTCATTGATACAATTCATACGGTAATTGGTATTTTCAAAACATAGAGTCTCGTCGTATAAGCCACTTATCATCTTATTGATGTCATTCATAGTGACATCTGGGTAGTAATTTTCCAAATCAGATAAGTCATCATCTTCAACCAGCATCGAATCATCCTCTTCAACCAGCATCGAGTCATCCCCATCAGCCACTATCGCGTTACATTCCTCCATCCTTCTGCTGAAAATGTAATCCCTGACTTCTCTTCTGCCTGGGTATTCCTTGCTTTCTTCTTTAAGTTCACCTCTTTCTGCTTCAGTTAAGGAAGCAATTGTCGGATCTGGAGAACTATAGCTATACTCAAAATTGATCATCACTGACCAAAGAAAAGCTATAGCACACTCAAACTGTTGCAAGACATTTCCTTTTTGCAACATGTTCTTTCTTCTCCCATACTTCACTCTTGAAGTGGAGAAATACTCTTTAACGAGACTACCATTGACCTCAAGTGTATTCTGCTTCTTCGCAAGAAACATCAAATATCCAGTCAAGTTAGCAAGTCTAGAGCTCAAAGTCTTGAGTCCCCATGTTTTGAGAAGGGCCTCATTGGATTCATCTGAAACCATGGCATTGAACTCCAGGAATATGGCTTTTTCGAACGGCGTAGATTTGCAAACAATCCGTGGGGACCCACTAAGAGGTTTACCTTTGATCAATATGACAGGGTATTCTGTTAAATCTATCGGAGGATCATTATCCTCAATTGTGTTTTTTTGAGTTCCTCTTCTCTTTCTACTTTTCTTGTTAACTTTCCTGGCCAGATACTTCCCCTTCTTCTTTTGAGGACCTCCATGGATATTAGCCAGAACTGCATTGACAGAATCATTTTCAGAATCATTTTCTTTTTTTACAACGTTCTGATCTTCAACATTGTTCGATTGCAGGGGCTGGGAATTTGTATGTACATCAGAATAGTTTGAAGGGGTACTGCATGGCTTGTGTAAAACTCCACCAGCTCTCCGTCTACGCTTTCTAGTTCTGTTCTATGCCTGCGAGCTCTCCAAGTTATCTAGAATCTTTTTACTTGGTTTCCTTGTTCTTCTACCCACATCTAAGTTCAGTGAAGACAAGCCGTCTGAATTTTCAGCCCCAGCAGACCCTGTGCTCGAATTGTGAACAATATTACTCGAATCACGTTGTTGCATGCTGTGAACTCCAGCCAGAGCGAGCTCCTTTTTAAGTATAGTAATGGTGCGTTGATTCTCGAATGTGTTAATCTTGCGAAATCTGCTGCTCGCGGATTTGCAACCACATTCTCATTGGGAGATCCAAATATACCATTAATTAGTTTGAATTCTTTATAGATTTTATTAAACAAAAAATACCAAATTTATGGATATATAGGAGTGAGCTGTTTCTATCTTCTCCGTGTTTTTGAAAATTTCAAAATCCAAGGTGTAGAGTATGCGAAAACTACCCTAAAGTCAAACGGTGGTAAATCTCAGTGGGAAGAGGTGTGGTTTGTGATAAGGTCAATTACTCGTATAGTTCTAGTTGTAACTACTTGTCTAAATACCAATTAAAGCCTTTAAGGTTTGTCCCAATCCGCCAGGGGTATTGGAAACAATCTCTTTGATCTGCTCAGATACTTCGCTGACTCCCTGGAATTTCCTCACAACCCATTTGAATGTGTCCAAATAGTCGTAGTAAACCCATTGTAAGTCTGTTTGTTCAACTGTTTCTTCGTTGAACTCTTCAATTGTCACGGTTTCCAGGCCAAGTTTCTGTTGGATCTGCTCAAGAATAGAAACGAGTTTAGTCGTCAATATTTTGGTGTAGCTGACAAGCTTTTCACTGCTCTTGTTTTCTAACGTACTCACCAGCTTCAAGTAAGCACTTTGTAATAATCTGCTCAAGACTTCAAAGCAGTCGATCCGTTCAATGACCAAGTTGGATTCGATATCGAAACATCTGTTGACAAATATCTCAAAGTCCAATATTTTCAGGTCAACCAAGAATTCTAAGATCAAAAAGATGAATTGGGGACGGTGGATCCAGATTCTGAAAACAGCGTCTACCACGTAGTTTTGGATCTCTTCAAACAGTTCTTCTTCGTTTTGTAAAGATAATTCAGGAAACTTAAACAGCTCTGCACTTCCAAGATAATCTTCTTCCAGTAATTTATGGCCAGTAATCCACCGAAGTTTAGTCAAATCACGGGACAATATACTTATGGTGGAGTAGATTGATCTGGACCCAATTGAACAATAAGATTGGAGTACCAAGTTAATAATAAACTTCAGTTTGTTGACGTTGTCACTGGTGACATCAGAACGTACTTCTTCGATGATTTCGTTGAACTCCTTCTTGGATTTACTATTGGATAACAAAAACTTATAGAACTTATCACAGATATGAAAGTATGGAAGTTTGTCGTTTCCAAACACAAATAACATCTCTGTTTGTGGAGACGAAGTTATTACTATAGATTCTTTCTTTTCATAATATGACTTGGCAATGATCTCTTTAATAGAGTCATCGCCTCCATACAAGTCTGTATCGAAACCAATAATATACTTGGAGTCTTGAGGGAAAAGAGACAATTCCAAGTATTTGTAAAACTCTTCGAGCTCAACAGCATCACCATTTTCTGGATTAATGGTCACAAAGCTTTCCTTGATCTTCTTTTTATTGGATAATTTTAATTCTTTTGTAATCAAATTCTTGATGAAGTTCTTTTTAGGATGGAATCTGGATTGGGAGTATGTTTGAGAATCTTGTACCCATTCATCCCACTTCCAACTGAAATCAAAGTTAGAGATCTGAAGGGTCATCCAGTTCATAAATCTGATCTTTGTTTCGTAGTCCAAAGATGCCAAGTTACTGTAAAAGAATCTGATAGCTCTTCCAAACACTGGAGCTATAGCTTCTGGGTTTTCCTTACAACAGGCAATAAGAACGGTATGGTAATAGATCTCCAAATTTGGTGGTGTAGGCGAAAGGAAAATAAGGGATAAAAGACTTTCCACTGCAACGTCTTCAATCTTCCAAGTTGAAAGTGGAGGGATGTTTTCGCCTGCAACATTGTCTGCATGGATACTTGTAAGGGTATCCACAGAGCTACCAGGAGGACAAAACAACAGTCTGTTGAAGTATAAGTCCAAGATTGATAACTGAATGGACGTTTCGTTCTTATTGAAAGATAAGTTTGTGATCAAATCGGTACACACATCTCTGAAGAATAAACCAGCAATACTGGTAATAGGTGGGATGGACTCGAATTCTTGTGTGGAGTGAGAATAAAGCTCAAAAGCAAGACGAGGACCGTTGAACCAAAGAGCATCCACGCCCTCCGAGCCAATGACAGGACGGTATGCAGCCAATGCTTCAGCCGTAATGGAGAATTGTGGAAGCTTATGTAAAACCACTTCATTGGAAATGGTGTTTGACTTCAAGCTCTCTTGGATCACTGGTTCAATAAGCAGTTTATAGTCAATGAAAAGATTTCTTACAGGCTCGAAATCCAGTTCTTGAGTGGCTTTTAAAGCTGGCAAAATAAGGTCTATGAGCTGTTTCTGCTCGTATGGGACTTCGACGTTCCCGTTCTTGTTGGAGAAGGGAGAATACAATTCAGTTGAAGGAACAACAAACAGGATGGATTCAGCAAATGCCACAAGCTCTTTGACATCTCCTGCACGACTGTCATCATAACTCAAGAGGTATGGAACAGAAATAAGTGTGAGATAATACACTTCTTTCCCCAAGTCAGACGATTCCCCAAGATCTTTCGAAAGCTGTAAGAACTGACGCAACACGTTGACCAACGAGCCTTCTTCGATGATAGGAGCTAAACAACACAAGAACTTCAAGATGTTCTTGATACTGTTGAAGTTATCTGTTACTTCCAGGCCCTCCTTTGAACTAGCTGCTGAGATATAGTCCTGGATTTTGGTATGGAAATACTCAATAACATACTTGGGAACCAAGAAGTTTTTAGAGTTACAGATAAGAATAAGAGCTGCCAAACTGGAGATCTTCTGGGGCTGTTCGGTGATAAGAGCGTGCAAAGTTGATAACACAGAAGCTCTAAGCTTATCGATCTTTTCGAACTCAACCACAATTGGATTGGAAATATAGGCCATATCGTCCACCTGTGTTTGCAAATTGGCGGTTTCCCCGATCCTTCTTATATCCTTACACACATTGGCAATAAGCTCGTTGACTGGATCCTCACGGGTTCTCTTGGCCTCGACCTCCTGTCTTTCCTGCGGGATATCGTCGTCTTCTCTAGACCGTTTCCTACTGTCTTCCATAGTTATGAAATTTGAAAAATCGCGGAACAACTATGTTGGTGATAGATGGAGCACTTGGGACAGAACTCGAGAAGGTGGAGGCGATTGGCGGGACCCAGTTGTGGGGCGGACATGTGCTAGAGACAAAGCCATGGGTGGTACAAGACGTGCACGAGAAGTATGCCAAGGCTGGGGCCGATGTCCTTTCCACTGCCACGTACCAGATGTCGTACCAAGCGATGAGACAGTGCGGGTACAGCGATGAGCAGTGCGAGGCTGCGTGGGATACGGCGGTGCGCGTGGCACGGGCAGCCAGCAGAGCCATTGGTGCCAAACCACCCCACAGCCAGCGGTACGTTTCTGGCCTGGTGGGGCCCTACGGGTGTTTTCTTAACGACGGTAGTGAGTACACGGGGCAATACGGCGATGTAACCATATCTACATTAATCAAACATCACCAGCCTCTTGTACTGTATCTCACATCTCACGATGTAGATATAATAGCATTTGAAACCGTCCCCAATTTAGAGGAATTGGAAGCCATTTTAGCCCTAGATGTCCGGAAGTCTCACTATATCAGTTTCTGTGTTAACGACAACCTCGACTTGCTGAAGGCTGTAGAGATCATTAAACTGCACCACAACGAATATCTCGTGGCAGTTGGAGTCAATTGTGTCAACTATACCAGCGTGCTGGGGTACTTGGATACGCTCTGCAAGAGCGGGTTTCCAGCGGTGGTTTGTGCCAATTACGGGTACGACGGTGCAATGGTCAAGGGAGATGTTCTGGCGTGGGAGAAGGCGATAAAGAGCTGGATGAAATACGATATCTGGGGTATAGGAGGGTGCTGTGGGACGGGCCCACGGGAGGTGGAAACGATACGGCGGGTTTTAAAACATCAGGAGGAACATCAACAGGAAGAGAGTCACCCGTAGGAAGAGCTTTTAGAGGCAGTGAACGCTGGGCTTGGAGTGCATTCATAAGTTCAAGATGAACGTAAGGCGACAATCAGCGGTAAATAATGGTACATATAACAAGGAACAGATCATATTACACCCGTCCCGTGTATTTCTAAACCATTATTGTATTTTCAACCACCATTGTAGTAATTCTTAAATCTCACCTCAATTAAATCTCAAATATTTGCAACATGTTTACAACCCTAACAAGACCATTTGAAATCGTCACTTCGTTGACATTCATGTATCCATTCTACGTACGTGGCGCTTATAAACTTCTTTACCATACCGCTACTAACAACCAGGGTATCATGTACTTCTTCACCAACCCATCTCTCTGGCCCTTGTACCTTTCAGTTCTAATCCCTCAGCTTCTTATTTTATTGGCAACATACACAGTTGTGATGTTGCTTTTCTTCCCGACATTGGGATTCCTCTCAATTATCTTTGCAGGCCCCGCCGGGTTATCTTGGACTTGGGTCTCCATCTTCCAGTTAAGTGTACAAATCTCGGGCATTCTAGTTATCTTTCTCTTGATGCCTGAAATTGAAAAGTTGGCGTTTGATGGGATCTTGATCAAAGAATTCCACGACGATTTGGTGATGATGGGCAAAATCAAAAGAATCCAAAACGTCCCTTTCCTTGTTAAGTTTGTTAATTTGATCTTCTCTGCACCCACATGGACAATAATTCCGTACTTGATACTTCGATCGATTATGATCTTGATCTTTGGTCTTATTCCTGTTTTTGGGCCTGCTATGGTTGCTTATATCAAGGCGCCAACTAGAGCTTTACGGGCCCATAGTAGATACTTCAAATTGAAAGGCTGGGATAATCGTCAAATCAAATTGTACTACAAGCAGAATAAACTGAAGTATGTTGGCTTTGGATTGGTGGCTAATCTATTGGAATCTATACCATTTCTAAACTTATTATTTATATTTACCGATACCATAGGTGCTGCTTTATGGGTGGTCCAACTCGAGAATGAGCGGAAACAGAAACAGTTGGAGGAAGAGTTCTTGCAAGTGCAACAGCTTGGGGCAAATGGTGATATAAACCCTTCGGTAGAAACATCATTAAACTTACAAAGCGAACCGGATATCAAATTGGCAAGCGTTGAGCAGCATCCTACAGAAATTGACCAAGAGATCCTCAGCACCAAAGACCAGGAAGTCGAGCATATTGAGAAGGTTGTTGAGGCTCAGAAGGAAACTCTAGAATGTGAACCTCAAGAGGATCCCGAAGGTCCAACTGAACACACAACCTCATCTGACTGAGTACACAACCTCCCTAATACAAATAAACCCCATCAACGCATCCAAATCCGGCAGCAACACCACCCTCATTACTACTACTAAACTTGGATCTCAAAAGGAATCCGGCATTCTCATTGAACTTGATATCACCATTCGACTCATCGAGTAAAAGCGTTCCAAAGATTCCCAACTCGCTAATGATATCTTCTTGGAAAATCTGATTGTTTCTAAGTAATTTGTTTCTATGTGTAGGAGGGGTGATAAGTTCCATCAAAATATAGGATTCCCATTCTTTTTCATCCAATTTCTCCAAAAACAGAGGAATGTCTTCCTTGTAAATATTGTTACCACCACCTTCTCTTTGTGGCTTTAAAACGAACTTCTCGGGACTCGATTTGATCAAGGCCTTTGCCTGTTTCCCTTCTTCAGAGTCATCCAATGGGTATATTTTCACAAAAGTCGAGTTAATTTGTTCGATTTCTTTTTCAGTAGAATCTGGAAGGAAAGACTCCAAAATTTGTTTATTGGTCAAAATCTGTTGAATCTTCTTAGTTCCAGCTAATTGTGTAAGCACAGAAGGACACTTGATGGCCAAGTTGTTTTCCAAATGTAATCTTGCTTCCCAGCTCTTCTCACTTGTATAATCAGTTGGAGCATACCCACTACGGTAATATACCACAGAGATCTCATCCATGGTGTCTTTCAAATATAACTTGTTGTTGTTTATGGTGGTTTGGTCCAAGGCTTCATCCAAGGTCAATCTAACACTTCTAATGCCATGATTGTTGACCAAAGCATACTCGATATGTCTCTGGTCAAAGCTGTTTCTCTCATTAGGCTGAACAATTACAAGCACAATTGTTTTATCATTGTCTGATTCCTGGTTATAGTAGTAGTTTCCTACGCTTAAACCTTTGGCAATATCGCCAATGGACGTGGAAATAGGAATCTCCCCTTCATCGTAGTATTTGTACGAATACGTATTATCGTACCTCCCTGACTTATTCAAGTAGTTATGGAGCTCATTCACTTTCACAGAAAGTCCTCCAAAAGATACACTCACGGTATTGAATTCGATCTGTTTGATTTGGTTCTCCTGCTCAGTGTGAATCATATAGTCAGATCTGAATATCCCAAGTGATAAGGGCTGTGGTATACTACCATGCTCGGTGATAAGCTTCTGGTATATTTCATATAACTTACCGGTAAACAGCTTATCGAACTGGGACAACTGCTTGATATGGTCCACAAGCCAATTCTTATCTTTAGTGATGACGTTAGCATAGAGCTTGTTGTAAGTTTTTTGAATATTTATTGCATCTTCGAAGCTCGATCTTGGAATTGGGGTAGGGAACAATGAGATAGGGGCATTATTCGCAGAATAAGCCTCGAAATTGGGAGGGTACATCACAAGCCCGTTACTCAAGCACCATTGAAGAGTGTTCTCCACGAGGTCCTCGGTCTGCTTGTCGTTCAATTCTGGAAAGGGTTTCATGGAGCTGATTACTGTGGATTGATTACTAAATTTGGGGTCAAATTTCGCGGTAACTGCGCGATAATTTGCAGCTTTGGAAAGCCATACTTGGGGGTCGGTATTCTGCTCGAGAATGTGGTTTATTGGAGTGAATGGTATCGGAAAGTGTCCTTAAGTACCTATTGATTGAAAACTGCTTTAAAAGGGGGTTAAAATCGTAAATTCATGTAGTGGATGTTTTCACGTGATCGGCGTGACTGCTTTTTGCCTTGGATTTTCGCGACGTTTAGTCTCACTGAAAAATTGAAAACTGAAAATTATCCAACAGTACTAGACAAAAGTATGTACAATGAACAGAAGATAAGGCGATTAAGACGGTGGAAATGAGTGTGGAGGCATATACACATCAAAGCGTACCTTTCATTGAGTCCAGTTGTCAGGGATATCGAAGAGAAACAAGACCCCGTGATTACAGCCAAATGGGTTAAATATTGAATACCATCCACATAGTTACCATACAAGCATTAACTACCAATCATAAGTACTCCCACTTTATCGACCAAATCACCAACCATCAAACCATATTCCAATACTAACATTCTAGTGAAATACATTGCTGCTTACTTATTATTGGTCAACGCCGGTAACGCTTCCCCATCTGCTGCCGATGTCAAGGCCGTTTTAGAATCCGTCTCCATCGAAGTTGAAGAAGACAAGCTCGAAAAATTATTGGCTGAAGTCGAAGGTAAGTCCCCAGAAGAATTAATCGCTGAAGGTAACGAAAAGTTGTCTTCTGTTCCAACTGGTGGTCCAGCTGCTGCTTCTGGTTCCGGTGCTGCTGCTGCTGGTGATGCTCCAGCTGCTGAAGAAGCTGCCGAAGAAGAAAAGGAAGAATCTGATGACGACATGGGTTTCGGTTTGTTTGACTAAGCCTGTTGCAGATAACTTGTATAATACAATCCTTCATTAATAAACGATTAGTTTTAGTAACTTATTATGTCTCTACTTTGTTCCAGTTTTCTACACGTAATTGTTTATTAAACTTACATAAGTCAAAGTTCATCATCAAAATGCTTTCTTGCAGCATTAGGGTTACCAAACACCTTATGTCTGACTTCTAACATTTGCTTATCAAATTGTTTATCTTCACCAGAATAAATCGTGTCTCTTGGTCTAATTCCGTCATTTCTCTTGCCTGATTCTTCGTCCAACCACCCAACGAAGTCTTTGCTTCCTTTAAGTTCTTTGTTCGACTCGTGCAACTCCGTGAGTTTATTGAAGTACAATTTGAATTGAGACTCGGAGTGGAAGTTGGAATCGATCAACTTCTTTTGGATGAACCCTGAGATTGCTTCATCAGATGGTCCTTCCTCGACCAATTTCAAGTCTTCAAGAATGTTCACTAAACGAACCTTGGAAGAATCATCTAATGTAGGATAAATCTCAATGAACTTATCTACTAGGTTTCTATCTTTACCAAAGTAGCTGTATCTAAACAGAACATCGGTACTTAATTGATGAAAGATCCCCAATACTCTCTTCCTGATCACTGCATCCAGAGAGTGTAATAAATCCACCCAATCCTCTATCATTGATGTGTCAGCGTTAGCCACGAACAGCTTGACAGCAGTAGGATTATTCCTTAACGAACTTCCAATGATTCTGTAAACTTTCTCGGCAAGGCCTTGATCTTTAGCAATGGAATTGAGATCCCCAAATACATTTGGATCGCTGGCCAACTTCTCTCCAAACTCTATATCGTGGCTTAAGTCAATCAATACGTCCAATGCCTTGTCTATGTCACCACTGTTTTGTGCTTGGGATGCTGGACTCTGAGAATATACATGAACATACTCAACAGCTGAGGCGTAGTCGTTAACTTCAGCCATGTCGAGTTTCTTGGGTTTCTTTTCGGGCACTTGTGGCGAAACTGGTGGCACTTCTGATTCTACTTGTGCTTCTTTATCTTCAACTATAACCAATTCGTTTTGCTCTTGGTCACTTGGGTCCATCAACTTTGCTTCTCTTTGCAAAGTATCGATGTTCAATCTGACGTGTAGTCCAGCAGGGATATCTTGTCCTTGTTTGATTAACTGCCACTTGTCAGTTGGAACAAATAATTTAGGATAGCAATCGGTGGGGTCCTCTGGAGAACAGATCAAGGAGTCGGAGTCCGGAAGCTTTGAGTCTATGGCGTTTGCTAGTGCTAGGTTTACGGCACAAGCAAAGATTAATTTGTATAGTTTCATATAGTGCAAACACGTAGCACTAGGATGATTGTGAGATTAAATATGCGCGCAAGTTGCAGCCAAACTTCGAGAACCTACTACTGGCTGCGGCAGATGAAATTGGCCCTGAGGGAGGAAGACGGGTAGGGAAAAAGGTGATAGAGATATGTAGATGAATTGATGAATATGTGTAGTGCAGAATGGTTACTGGTTCCCAGCAACGAGTGTTATGTACTCCTCATCGTCTCTTCCCTGTCAAGCTTGCATTATTTTCAGCGCGCTAAAATTTTGAGAACCAAAAAAAGCTCTAAAGAAAGATATCTGAACGCTTTTAACTCTGTTAAAAACAAAAAGAATGTACTACCATGACATACCCGTCAATGGCAAAAAGAATGGACGAGTCCGGAGTCGAACCGGAGACCTTTCCCATGCTAAGGGAACGCGCTACCAACTACGCCACACGCCCGTGTGAAAGTGAAGAACCAATTGCTTGAATCGGTTCGTTCGAATGGTCCCTAGCAGGATCGAACTGCTGATCTTGGCGTTATTAGCACCACGCCTTAACCAACTGGGCCAAGGGACCGTTCTATACTTCCAAAGTATTTGGATATCTTTGTGTCGGCAAATTGGAAAATGCACGCTTAAGAATTAAAATAGAACTTGTTTTAGAGTGTCGATCATCAGGCGTACAGGACGCACAGCAAAAGTCGCACAAATTTTGATCGTCTGAGAATTTCTTAAAAAGAATATCGCATTTTGCCCCCTTAATGTGTTCATTTGTGATGTGTATCTCATGAGAAAAAAAAATTAAGGCTGCAAAAATTGGATGCGCACCAAAAAACTATCATTTTCTATCATTTCCTATCATTACTATCATTAGTTTCAATACTAATTACTGTCGTAATATCATCATTGCTGTCACTGTTGGCACTATAAGCATTATATATTGTTCTGGACTGATAAACAGTACATATAAACCCTTTTTTAAGGTGCACGTGGGTGGTAATAT
Source organism: Yamadazyma phyllophila (assembly GCA_030571955.1). Taxonomy (NCBI): domain Eukaryota; kingdom Fungi; phylum Ascomycota; class Pichiomycetes; order Serinales; family Debaryomycetaceae; genus Yamadazyma; species Yamadazyma phyllophila. The sequence continues at coordinate 638,074 of JAJLZE010000004.1, read as the reverse complement.
ATGCCTGGCCAAAGGACCTAATGGTCCCTAGGGACGATTAGGGACGATTAGGACCACTTTACGTGTGCTTCACAAAAGGGTCATTACAGCATCAAATGATATGGATTAAGAAACAGAGATGATGAAAATAATAGGAATGATAGAAATTGACAGAAATTGATAAGATACTTGGTTATTTGTGAAATGATAGAAAATGATAGGATTTGATAGGATTTGATAGAAGATAGATTTGATAGAAATTGATAGGATTTGATCGAAAATGATAGACTGCGCACTTGGTTGAAAAATTACCTTGTGGGCCACTGGCGCCGCCGCGCTAGCGAGGATTAGGCGGGCGCCCGCAGCGAATTGTTTTAAAGTGTAGAGGCATTTATTATTTAGTCGGCGTAGTTTTCCTTCCTTCCATATATATATAGGCTTCCGAAACCAAATGAGTCTGTAGTATGTTTTCAATGTTTCCCAACCCAAAAATCATGTCTCTATCTTGTGTGGTTTATGATGTAGTAGGACTTTTTGTAGCGCGCACGCAGAATGGTCCTAATCGTCCCTAATCGTCCCTAATCGTCCCTAATCGTCCCTGATAGTTCCTCGGCAGTGTCACTGCCTTCATACAGCCAATCATCCAATGCGACGGCAAGACCCACAAAGTTATTTTTCAACCAAGCCAAAGTCTATCATTTTCTATCATTTTCTATCATTTTCTATCATTTTCTATCATTTCTATCATTTCTATCATTTCTATCATTTCTATCATTTCTATCATTTCTATCTTCTTATCTTTCTTTCATTTTGAACAGTACATACACACATTTTGTTGCAACATGGACATTGGCCAACGGTCTATCAGATGGTTTCGCTACCTCTAGCTTCTTCTTTTTTCATACTGAATATTCGATTCACGTTATTTGTGAAGTGACAGAGGTTTCTTTTGATTTTGTCGACCACTTTAAAAAAATTTAACCAAAATCTGACAGCTGGATAGAAGAGAAACGGCTTGTCTATTCTATTATATCGCATAAGACTGAAAGACTTTTCTGGAGATGTGGATGTCTAAAATATGAGTTTGAAACTATTGGTATGACAGTAAAGTTTCCCTGTAATTTCAAAAGGTTAACAAATGAGTTTGCCAGGGTTTTAAAAAAAGATATTCAGGAAAGGTGTCACCTTGTAAGCAAAAGTTGTCACCTTCATCTTTAGTATAATCCAACTCACTTATTCCAAGTTTACAATAGACAATCCTATCTTTGGTAAATTTTAAGACGCGGCGTCAAAACATTTAACATAACGAAACAAATCCAAAGGTTTATTACCATACATATGAGCCTGATAATAACCACAGTATTTGAGAATAAAAATATTCACATATCTTATTTCCAATGTCTCTCAATCAAGTAATTTTTTGGCTGCAAATTCTCACGATGTTAGATCTTGCAACACTGGTATATCATAAAAATATGAGATGAACAGTCAGTGTCTTAACTTGGATTGTCATTCAAATTACCACTAAAGTTACTCAAATCCAACAGTTACAAAGACCCCAACGACTATTCACATCAACAATAATTTGTAGAAATTACAACCTAAAGGACTAACGATAAAACAAATAAAATAAAGATTAAAATAGAATTACAAATACCAACACCATTTCACACGCCTTCCCCCACTCTATGACAAGATTGTAAGCCTAAGCACGTAATTTAGAATTTATAGCACCCGGCCAAATCTACTTGACGGTTTTCTGATTTATCCATACACGACCCGTAGTATTTAACGAGCGATGCGAAAAAATTTGAAAAATATTAATTACAAAACCAATAGTTACCAACTTTTGGTTCTAGCCATTCTGACCGTATGTAAGATGCTGATTTCATGATGAAAGAAATATTACACAGACCTGTACTGAACTACGATGTGGATAAACATATTGCCTAACTCTGAAAATCAATAAATTCAAATAATTTATACTAACTATTCAGTCCATGTTTGTAAACTTGTGAAATATAGTAGACAGTAGATAGGTATAGGTAGATGTTCTATGGGCATAGAATGCTCCGTGGGCATTGCATGCTCTGTGGCCATCAGAGATGATTTACCGAGCTGCACGGTAATTTTCGTAGTGTTTGTTAGTTACCGTGAAGTACGTTTTGTAGTCCATTCAGTAGCACGTTAAAATATCATCATTTGAACTGCTATTGGGACGGTATAGCGGTGGTACATCGGATGTGTAACACAGTACAACCTAGGAGATATACCTGTTGATTCTTGAGCGCCATCCAAAGCCAATCAGGAACCTGCCAAAAGTATTACTATAAAGATTCGTAGAACTAAGAGTATCATCCGTCCATATAACCCGTTTGGAGAACGCTTAGGCAACCAAATAGTACCCGTGTAGAGACATGATATAGTTAAGTATTAGCTACAGACCGACTTGTATCCAGGTATCCTTATTGATGATATAAGTATTTTTACACCTAGCACCAACAACTAAAACTAGCAACTAGCACTAACAACTAACACTAGCAACTTGCACAAACTAGCACAACTGACCCAACACAAACATCTACAGACTCTTTATACGTTACAGATATGTATTTAACTATTATATGTGGTCGTCATTAATGACATATTTACTTCTTAGCAGTCAATCTTCTCAAGTAGAAGGCTAATTCTTCACCTTCTAAAATGTAACCGTCACATCTACCGGATTGACCTGGTCTAGAAGAGATAGCAGCGTATAATCTACCGGAACCGAATTGACCATCGACAGCGGATTCAATAGCAGCAGAAGAAGCTCTGGAAGCCAACTTTCTTTCTAACTTCTTAGACTTCTTGACTGGTTCTTCGGTGGTGTTAGTCTTCTTACCCAAGGTTTGACCGTAGTGGTTTTCGTACCATTGTCTGAAAGGAGTAGCATCAATTTGGACGATAGCAGCTTTAGTTAAAGTGTTGGTTCTGACTAATTCATTGTTAGAAGGGTGGTAGACGACTCTAGCAATTCTGGTCTTTCTGGAAACACCTTCGGAAGCCCAGGAGAAGTTACCAGATTCAATTCTTATAGCTCTGAATTTTTGGTTACCACCTCTAGTTCTAACAGAGTGAATTCTCTTAGGACCTAATCTGGTAGAGGAAGCTTGTCTACCTAACTCGAACTTTCTCTTTTTTCTGAATTGGGCTCTCTTAGCACCGGTGGCAGAACGCTTGTGACGAGAATCTCTTGAAATACCCATGGTTTTCTATTCTTTCGATTTACAAAAAAACTAACTGGTTTCTGTAGAAAAAAATTTCTTGAAAATTTTGGTGTGAAGTGCGAAGTTGGATTTTTCATCCTGCAGACAGACCCGTCGATGCTAGTAAAAAAATGCCATAGGCGACAAGAATGTTTTGTGCGCACGCATATTTAAGGGAAGCAGTCACGACCAATTTTTGTATGGGCGTTAGGGCACATGCCCTCGAATGAGTGACTTTTTCTGGATCGCACTTGTGAGCTTGTCTCATCTCATCTCATTGATATGGATGTGTATGACGAGATAGAAATCGAAGATTTCACCTTTGATCCGGTGACCCAGCTCTTCCAGCATCCGTGCCCATGCGGAGACAAGTTTGCCATCTCCATCGATGACTTGAATGACGGAGAAGACATAGCTGTGTGTCCTTCGTGCAGTTTGATGGTGCGAGTGATCTTTGAACCGGAAGATTTGGAGGAGTATTATGAGCAGATCAGCTGAGAGTGAAGTTATATGACGTGATGATGATGAGAGACTGGATGTGTATATTTGGGAGTTAGATTTTTGACGATGAAAAAGACTTGAAACTGAGATTTAACGTGAAATTTAGAGGTAACGAGAAACCGAAGTAACATGAATACAGAGAAAGACTAAAACAGCATGAAAGTTCATCTGGCTTGGCTGTCTGTGGTTTGGGTACAAACGACACTGAGATTGTGAATATAAGACTAAGGAAGACGCAATCGAAAGACCCAGTAAAAGGCACCGGTAATAAGATAAAAACCAAGAAGGTCAATCAAAAATCCCAACATCTGAAAGAAAGGGATCGAGGATAAGCCTCGTCTGGCAAGCCTTGATGGCATTAAGAAAACGATAAAAATGCTTAATAATCAATAGCATAAACTATGTAACGGTAATGAATAAAATTGGGTTCGACTCATTAGTATGTAGTTAAAGTAGAGTGTGGAAGTTAATTCTGACGACAATGATCGATATGTTGAATGCAATATAGTTGTTAGGCAGTCAGCCAAGTGTTAAGAAAGTGCACAAGATATCGACCATAAGTGAACTAAGAGGAAGAAGTATAAAATAAATTGCAGTATCAAATGTGCTGCAGATGTTACGTATAAATTATTCATACATCTGTACCCTGAACTGATTCTTAGTTCAAGAAAGGAAATACGGAAGCTCTGCAAAGATTCGTCACGACTTAGAAAGAGGAACTCTAAGATTCACCGCCATAGATCTTCCACCAGTCACGTCTTGACATCGTACTATTGATAACTTTCCAAATGAAGTATCAAGACAGAAGTGTAAGTCTTTGCCTCTTGGTTCGATAACAGAGATCGAATGCTGATTCCCACAATTATAGGGGAATTTTGTCGTCTTTGATTTTTTGCAGCCTTCGCTCAGCGTTGGAAACTAAGCCATCAATACAGAAAAAGAGAACAGCAAAACAGAACAGAGAAAGCAAGACAGCAAAGTAGAAGCAGAATCCCGCAGAGTAGCAACAGAGATGCTCGACTTCAATAAGACAGATAAGATAAAAGAGACGCAAAACCAAAAGACAGATAAGAGAGACGCAATTTTACAGCTATTTATAACCACCAGACTACCCGAGTCCCCTAGCCAGACCTGTCAAAACGCAAGTCAACTTCAACCTTAAACTACTTGGGATAACAAGGTAGAGCAATAGGGTTAAGAGAGTGCAAAAGGGGAAATGTTAAGCCGAAGTTATCTGTACATAAACCATACCGAGGGTTTACGAACCAGCGACCATCTCGTATCTGTACTATAGTTAGATGACACGTTTAAAACCGGGATTTTTATTCTTCTCTCGCCATTCGCTACTTTCATACAATGCATCGTATGTAAAAAAAGCCGCTTGACAATTAGCTCTGTTGCACCTGGATATGGTGGTATGGGCACTGCGGTTGCGCAGTAAGGCCCGGGACTAATAGGCCGGCCACCATTGTAAAAGTTAGGGTTTTATGGGCACAAGGTTAGGGGCGGCAACCGGGCTATTTTTATTTAGCGAGGGTTACTGATGGAACAACTGGTGAGGTTTAGTTCGGGATAGCGCAGACCGCCGATCGCCATAAATGCGAACGGGTGTAGAGCAGGTGTAGAGTTACGGTGTAAGGGTGGAGTAGATGAAATTCGTGCGGCCTAGCCCCGATTCTCCAACGGTCGAACAATAGGTCGATCACGGTGCCAACCGAAGAATAGAAGGTTGCAGGTGCAGTGCCGTGCAGAGGGTCGGGAGCTGGTGGTGGGCGAAGCAGTGGGCGAAACAGTGGACGTGAATGCAGCCTGCCGTCGACGTGAATGCAGCGGGCCGTCGACGTGAATGCAGCCCGCCAGCGCGGTGCGGGAGGCTGGCCCCCACGCACCCGTCTTACCACAATTACGCTCGCGGTTAAGGTTGCCCTGGTGGGAACAATGGCAAATTGGAGTACGGATTTGCTAGCGGCAGGCGGGGCGCGAGTGGGGTGGGTAGACTCTGGTCGGGTACTTGAGTCTAGCTTGGTAGGGTCTAGGGATTCGATACAGCATTCGGGCCAGATTGATATAGCAAATTGGCGACAGCCTTGGGTGGGTGTAGGGGGACGACGGGCCGGAGCGGTGGGCGGGACGGGTGGTGTGAGGGGCACCGTCTGGGTCGATGTCGGCATTATTTGCGGTAACCATCATCTGGTATACCGCACCTGCGCTATCCGATACGTCCTACAGCAGGGCACACTGCACGCCAACCCAACGGTATATATCTATGACCTACATTCCCAACGGTTTATCTCAGAGGTATTTGAAATTTGCTAAGTAGCTGTGCCCCCAGTATTTAAGCGTCGAAGCTAACCAGTATCCGATACTTGCCTCCTCCTACCCGTTGAATTCCCTACTCCCGGCTCTACCACACCCGCCCAAACCTCATTAGACCCCTTGAGCAAATCGAGTCGCACCATATTTTTCGGTTGTTTAGCGCTTGCCACACAGTGTAGCGAAAGTCAGTCAGTGTCAGCCAATCCAATCGACAGGTACTTTGGGAACTTTGATACGTCAGCAGCGCCGGTAAACATTTCCCGTCAATTTGCATCGTATCTCATAACTTGACCATCGTCAACTTTCCTCCCTTTTGAATCCACGTCAGCCATCATAGTATTGGTGACAATCTCATGAGCTCCTCCAGCATCAGAAGAGGGCCTTGGTCGCCGGAAGAAGACCTGAAACTCTTGGAGTTGATCTCCATTTTCGGCCCCACCAACTGGGTTCGGATCTCCAATAGTTTGGTGACTCGTCTGCCAAAACAGTGCAGAGAAAGATACCATCAAAACCTTAAGCCGTCTCTTAATCGGACGCCCATCACCCAGGAAGAAGGTGAGCTAATTGAGCAGTTGGTGTTGAAGTACGGTAAAAAATGGGCCGAAATAGCCCGCCATTTGAACGGCCGTTCAGACAATAGTATAAAGAACTGGTGGAATGGTGGTGCCAGTAAACGAAGGCGCCAGAGCGTACAAGAGGATGATGGTACCATAAGCAACGTAGGCGGTGCCGCCGCCGCCCCTTCGGGTCCTCACCAGCACGGCCAAGGAGCCACCAACGGCGCCGCAACGGCTCATTCCCAACAATTCCTACCATCAGTTTACCAGTTAGCAGGCCCTAACTCCCACGCTCCTCATCCACAGGGACTTCCCGGACCCGCTTCAACCGCCCCGGGATCCCAGCCTTTAGGTAACCCTTCCGGACCTACGCTTCAAAGCCCTTATACGTTGAAAGATGAGCCTCCCCGTGAACTTCCTCGAATCTCGTTCAACACGTCGATGTTCAATAACCAACCTGCCGGTGGTTCAGGACACGATTCGATAAGTCCTACTCGTCACGACCGCCATCAGGCTATTCGGTCTGCAAGTTTTGATTTTTCAAACTCTCCTTCTGCTGCTATTAATGCCACTCCAGCAGGGAACCAGCTTCCTCCATTGATCAACAAAAGAAGATTATTCGACGACTCTCTTCCAAGGCGTCATTCCACCACCACCACGAACTCGCTCTATTCAATACCTGCTTATACCAACAGTAACAGCAGTTTGAACCATAGTCATTTGAATCTTTCTTCGAGCTTGACACTCAATAACGATGGCACTCCACAGACCGCAGGATTGCAGAGTCCATATAACCAGAGCCCACTTCTTTTGTCAAATACCAACAGTAGAAACAATTCTATTTCTACCACGTTTGATATCAACTTGATGGGCTCAACAAACAATAGTAGCAGCAACAGTCGGAGATCATCGATAGCCCCAGACTTCTTCCCTAACCCTTTGAAGGATATGGGACATAAGCGAATCGTGACTCCCAAAAGTGCAGGAAATGGTAACGCCAACACAGCTTCTGTGATACCTCCCCCAAGCGGTGGTACAGGCTCCACCATTCCTCCTCCACTTTCGCTCAACCAGAACGTTCCATTTGCCGTACCCCAATCGATGACTTCCAGCCCTACTCAATCGGCATTCTCTTTGAGCAAATCGTCGTCCAATCTTTCGAATGTATTGACTGCATCGAATCTCCACCACGAAACAAAAGCTCTGCCCAAAAAAACAGACACAAAGATCTCAGTGTCCAGTCTCATTGACTAGACGCCATTTCAGTTCATCTAATCCTCTTCTATGTACTTTTCTTCGTGTAATATATTTAATGCCGCGACTATTTTTTGCATCCATTTTTCAAGTGATGAGCATGATCTCTCTCAATGTGGTGGATTCCACCGTGTTAATCTTTGATGTGGAGGTGGTCAAGGCGTTAAGGGATTTGGGGATCCTCGGTAACCTCATAGGGTCATTATCAGTGGCTCCGCAGCAGAATAACTTCTTGGGACTACCGTTAAAATTGTCTCCTTATGAAGTGCTATGGCTCATCGATAGAGGCCATGCCAATCTTATTAAACAACACCAAATCCAACATAAACCAAACTTTATCGCTCCCCATTATAAAACAGACTACACAAATATCCCGGAATCCTCGCTGGCGGTGGATTCTGAGGTGTTCAGAAACCAGGTATCTCCAGCTTCATATTCCATCTTTTGCCAATTGAAAGATGATGGTTACTTTCTTCTTCCGGGCCTCAAGTTCGGTGGTGAATTCATAGCATACCCGGGTGACCCGTTGATCTATCATTCCCATTTAATAGTGCAGGCGTCTCCTTCTATAAACCTATATAATCTTGTGGTGAGTGGCAGATTGGCTTCAGGAGTGAAGAAGTTGTATGTTATATCTGACCAGGATGAAGAGGGCAACAACGTTTGTTTTTCGATAGAATGGTCAGGGTTTGGTTGATTGTATGTTGGTTTATATTATTAAGTTTAGGCGTTAGTAGGTATATATCATAATACAAGATAAGCATAAAGTATGGAAGCAGATCAAGAATGAACTATCACGGAAGCAGATCGTACAAGAATGAACTTAGAATGAATCTATCAACTCTCGTCGCTCACGATGCTACCGTTTTTGGCTACTACTCTCCGGTGATAATTGGCACCATCCGCGTCACTATAAGTGAAATCAGTGGTTGTTTGACCAGAGCCATGGTTTCCAGAAGGCAGAAGATAGAAGATTGATCCACCGTTCTGGGATGACCTGTGTGATACAAGTGACTTGCCATTGATCTGCTTGTCATATTGAAAAACGTCAGTGATGTTGACATTAATGGTTCTGTTATCACCATTTATCTCATTGTCTACATCTACCTGGAGCGGGTAGACGAAAGTCTGTACTAAAGTGTTTTCGTCAACCGAGAAGGTAATTTCAGATACACCTTTGTGGTCGATCGGTTGATTGTTGGCACTGACCACCTGGTTATTAATAGTCTTGGTGTCAAAGTTTACGTTGATGTCACCAGAAACAGAGCTGCCGTCCTTCAATTCATAGGTAAGCGACCCTTCCACCTGTACGTTATCAATACAAGTGATGTTTTGCTGGTAGGTCTGGTTCTGTAATGGGATGACATTCTTCTGACAAAATCTATCGCTAGACTTGTAGGACGCATAACCCGAAACGTTCTGGACATTTTCATCTTCCCAAATGTGGACGTTGGCCGTAGTTATCCAACTGGCTCCCACTGGTTTGTGGTCGACCCCGTTATCGATTCTTATTTCCAATGGGGTGTTAGGCTTATCGTGCAAAAGAGGGATCAACACAGATAAATCCAAGTCGATAGGAGTCAAATCGAATGCAGAGTTCAGCACTACAGGAGTCCATAAAGCAGGTGAAAGTCCTCCTGTGAAAATAACCGGGTTAGGTGCAACTGCAGCCACGATCTCACCACCAAACCACACTTCAACGTGTCTAATAGGGCCATGTCCGTAGTAAGTCTCGCCCAGGAATTTCAGCAGTACCTCGTCAAGCACGTTGGAGTACCAGAATTCTTCCTGGGCACTTCCGGATGTAAAGATAGACAATTGCAACTTGGTTGTATTGTGGTTCAACAGAGGAAACGTTGTTTTGAAGTCAACTTCTGGAAGGAGAGATACGGGGTCTGTTGTATCTGTAGTTCCCTTCCCAAGGGCCACAATCAGCAGAGGCGCTTGGCTGGTGAATATAAACAGATCAAGCGTGTTCCCAGAATTTGCAGCCACAGATTCATCGTTGTAGAAATTAGCTACCAACTTAATATCAAAGCTCCCGGTGTAAGTTTTGTCCACAATGTTGTTTAAGGAGTATACGAGCTGCTGGTTTGTGTGAAATAAAGTAGCATAATCGCTTACATCCTTAACGAAGTTGGAGTGAGAGGGCTTTCCACCAGGCTCAATAGTACTCGAGGTCCATAACTCGATGCCGCCCAAAAACAAGTGGCTCAATCTATCAAACTGGGTGCCATCAACAGTGGTATCAAGCGTGAGCACCACTCTATTGAATTGCACATCTGGCGCCTCGTATTCAACGACAAATGGAGTGCCATAAGAATTGCCAAAAGTGTGGTCCACAAGAACCTGCTCATGAACCAGACTGCCGTAGCTCTGCTTCACCACGTCGGGGTAATAGACAGCGAATTTCTCTTTCTGACCACCGTCTTTGACCTCTGGCGAAATGGTCTTTAAGTACAGAAGGAGATGGGGCTTGGACGGTTCGCTTCTAGGAATGGCCACCAGCAGAACGTTGAGGGCCACCGCCAATAACAACAAAACAGTGATAAGCAATTGCATGATCTTCAACACACGCAAGCGGGAGGCGGTATATATACGGTTGTTGTAGGGCCCGCTGGGTGGTTTGTTTAGCTTTTCAGAGCCGTACGGCGAAAGGTTGTAATTAAAGTTTGAAGGCTGTTTCAGCTTATCTTTAGCCATCTCACATGTTGCAATTGGCGCTGCTGTTGCATTCCTAGGCTCCCCGAACTGAAGACAATGGAGGAGAGTATTCTCTGTAACCTTGAATCCCATGGTTCTGAAATGCGAATTTTGATAAGCCGCGAGGTTATGGTTTTATATGATATTGACTATTTAATTAAACTCTCAATTGTGCAACGACGTTTTCGAGTCTTTCGTCGTCTTTTTGCAACTCGATGTACTCCATGGTTCTGGCGAAGTATCTTTCGATGGTTTTGAAAAGTTTATACTCTTTGTCGTCTTCTTTTAGGTCATACTCGTTGTTTAGGTTATCGATGTTATTGTAGATAAGCTCGATCAACCCGTTGATGTAGTGGGAATTCACAAGCCCGTTGCCGAGGATATTGGATTCAAGACACTTGTTCAAGATTTCAACAAACAACTTGAGCGATAGATATGGATCGATACATGAATCGGCGATTCTTAACGATTTCTGAAGACATTCCAATACTCTCTTCTCGTCTCTGTATAATTCGACAGGGGTCTCGGTTTCCAACGCTTCTGTCCACCAGAACAAGTGGCTGCAGTTAAAGATCGAACGGCATTGGTCCTGCTTTTTAAGAAGCTTGGACCCGTAGAGGGTGAGCTTGGTCACTAGAGTTTGATAATCTTCTTTAGCCAAGTTTCTGGTGTAGTTGACTTTGTTCAATATCAATATAAGCGATTGGTATTGAATTGAATTGTTGTTCAATGAATCCTGAGGGTTGATGGTGCTTCCAGGAACAGCGGTGTGGCCTTGGCCTAGCATGAGCGTTTCTTCGTACACGATAAAACATTTGTTGAAGAACTCAAAGGTTATGGTAGGCAAGTTTAGTTGGTCTGCCACAGAAGCACAATCAAGGTATAAACCCAAGATGAATTTCGAGTTGAATGTTTGGTGGTGCTCATACAATTCGTCCACTATTATGGAAAGATTCTTGAACTGAGCTATTAATCTGTTTGTGAATTTTCCCTTTCTCTTGATGTTAATTAGACCGATGGTTTTTAAATGGTTTAAAATCAACTGAATCACAGTAGGGTAGGTATAAATGATGCTTGTGGAGTTTTTGTTCAAATACTTCTTTTTGATATATGCCAAGTTGTTAATTCTGTCAAATAAATCGGTTGAAGATTTATTTATTTTACTCAAAAGCTTGGAGATATTGGCTTGGTTGACCAAGAAATCCGTCAGTATTAGCTTATCACCACCGTCTACCTTCACAGTCTTTACCAATCCCATTTGTTTCAGAACATTAAGGTCGTTTGATTCTTTGATTAGGATCAATAAGAACTTGAAAATTGTATCAATTCCTTTTGGATCAACTACAATTTCTTCTTGTTGATTCAATTTCTCTAGAATTTCAAGGGAAATCCGTTTCTGATAGGATTGGTTGGATATCTTGGTATAGAACTCATTGAAGAAAGAAACATTCAACAAGCTCAATATGGAATCGAAATTTTGAATTGGGACTATCAACAAGTTCAACCATACTTTTTCATCTACATCGTCTGCTTTGAAGTTCTCTGTCACGAACTGGTAGATCTTATTCAAGTTGTCGTAATTGTCATGCTCAAACACCAAAGAAAGTCTGATAAAGCATTGTAAAATGGTTGAATGCTCCTCTATTGAAACGTTCAAATCTTTAAGCTTTTCGTAGAAGCTCCAGAATTCATCGAATAATTTCAAATCCTTGAACATGGCTTCTTCCTTTTCATTTTCTTGCACATCTCCGTCGTCGAGCTGTTGCTGGTGGTAATTGATGAACCTTTCGATCAAGGTATTAATTAATTCTGACTTGTTCAATGAAGGATTCAAGCTAAGAAACACCCGATTCAAAAGAACGTTTAACGTAATGAAATGGAAATTATCAGGAAAGATCTGAATAATCACATCTATCAAATAAGACTGTGCCAAATGGTCTTTACATTGGATGATCTGCTCGGTGATAATCGGGAATATGTGATCTTTGTAGTATGATTCTGGTGAATACCCTTCGTCACTAAAATCATCGATTATTTGGGATAATCTGACCAAGTTGGATCCCACCAAGATCTTCAATTCTTTACGTTCTTGAAATCTAAGTTCACGCTCAGACAGATGACCCTGGTGTTGAAGACGAACCCACAACTTATTCATTTCGATGAAGTTATCGATAAGGAAAGTGGCGGTTTCGTTGAATTCGTTTTTATTACCAATTGGTAACAAGTCTTTCATTCTTTGACTCAAATAGTACCTTAAAAACAACCCCCTGATAGGGCTCTGCACTCCTCTGCACATTTCGATCATGTCCTTCATAATTGCCTCTGTAGGGGCGTTTTTGGTGGATATAAATGTGGTGCCCACCGCTATCATCATGTATAATCGAGGAACGATATTGCCGCTGTATTGAACCAACTCATACAAGTCGGACAAAAACGGGGTGTCTGTGTTTTTCTTGTGTTTGGCGTTGTACGAAGCCAACAAGTGATTGCACAAGTAATCCAAGGAGTCGAACATCACGATATACATTTCATAATACTGTTTGGGAGATAGCTGGCTGATGCGCAATTCATTCAAGAAATTGGAGCAATGCTTTAGCGCCTGAAGAAGGTTGTTATCCTTGAGGCATTGCTTCATGAGGTTCAGCTGGTGGCCGATGTTATTGAGGCATCCTTGTAGGATTGATTTGGTGTCTGACTTGTTCATGACGAGAGAATTCGCGGTGCGATAGAGAGATATGAGGAATAAGGAGGAAATGCGAGGTGGGTTGGCGAGAGCTGTTGATGTGATGTATAGTAGCAGCCAGGTGGTGGTTACCAACGACGATGGTGGTAGGTAGAAGCAACCAGGATGTGTTTATAGACGGAATTGTTTGTAGACGGATATGTAGAGTAGGCCTGGTTGTATCTTGATAAGCATAGTTATAGAGGGAAGGAAGCCGAATAAGTAGAGGTGATTAGTTTATTGAGAATTGAAAGGTACGATAGTTTATGGCTGGAATGACAGGAAGGGAAGAAGGAAGATGTACAAGAGTTTAGAGAAATGTGTGATTCAAGATTCACTGGGGATATTAAGAGTGCTTTAATGGTAAATGTGTGAATGAATTTGGGGATGCCAATATGAATAGATTATTATGGTTTTTCGTTCTCTAGTGAAACTGATCAATGATAGTATACTTAATGTCCAATGAACTGGATATTACCAACACTGTATCAACAGGAATGTATATAAGATATGATTACAGAAAAGGCATGTATATGCCATGGAATTTCGAAGAAGGCATGGACACATAATCTTACCATAAGATGCCCACAAACTGTGTACTACACCAAATTATCACCAGCAAAAAACAAATATCTTTCAATATTATTGATATGGGACTGGAACTGAACTCTAAGATCTCTCACGGCTGCGTACTACTGCTTGAAAGGTTAGAATTGTGTTTAGTGTTGGTTGCTCCCAAGACCAGACTCTATACCTGGAGGATAAGTAACATTCTCTAAAGTTAAGTAAATGAAGTCAAGCTTCGAGAATAAGTCTTTGAATAGTGGATTTAAATAGCTTACGAGGTAAAAATTTCGATCCATTCTTACTATGGTACGAGATGCTTCACCACCAAGAGCCCGCTATAGATTCCTTCTCATCACAGTACTTATATTCTGTAATTTGTTAATGTTATTGACTAAAGGTTTATGTCTGCAATATACCACCTTGGATGCTGCTTAAAAGGGCCAATTGTAGGCTAAATATCGGTTTAAGAAGTCATTAAAGGAACAGCCATGTAACACAAACTTAACTGGCTGAACATCCCGTTAAGTGAATTTATATCATGTTTGCAAGACTCGTTGAAGCCGGAACTACCTTGGCCATAGGGTGGGTGTAAGGGTCTTGCTGCGAAAATTGATCTTCACACATCTGGGGGAAGAAAGCTAAAACTGGGGGAATGCTATTTTTGTGTACTTTGCGGTTAAGTCTTCCAATTTAGGTGGTTGTATGAGCTCCTACCAAGAGAGGGATATGCTGCATCAGTTATGAAGTACCCCACCATTGGTGGGGTATCAATACAAGAAGGGTGTGGGGTTTGGAGACCGATTAACGAAGGTACTTGACTGCACCTCCCTTAGGGGTTTACGGGGTACCATCCAAGAGAGTTGCAAGATTATATCGGGAAAGTTTATAAACAGGATAGTATTTGCGTTCGGGAAGTTAAGTTTGGACGGGTTTAGCAAGAAAACCAAGCATTTGCGTGGGGGAGGTTTGCAGCCATTTTAGTCTGGTGGGGGGAAGATGTCTTGTAAGTGTTGAATCACCATGGAAGGTATCAGGAAGGTCAAAGATTGAAGGAGAAAACTAAGGAAAAAGCTATCGATCAAATCTGGATAACGACGACAAACTTTACAGGTTTCCTGAATTTCTCTCCTAGCAAGAAAGGTTAAGCATTTTCCGAATTGTGGATTAGCTTATTGAACCGTTAATGCTTTAGACGACTTTGGTCCCTCCACCAAAACCTTTTGAACAGGGAACTTACAAGTATCAAGCATTGAACAAGATCCGATTCCGAGGAGCTCCGTAGGAATTCATCCTCGGTGGGGGCATCAGGCTTTGTGGATACCGGAGTTGCTCCGTAACTCCTAGCACAGACTCGGTTGTTAAATTAATACTAAATCCACCTTTACTTGCTCGGAACTCACCTACCGGATATTATAATACAAGATCTTTGATGGTTTAAAAGACCCGGAACTAAACTTGAAGCAATCACTGAGTAGGCAATTAAAACTATCAAGAAATGATAAATCCGGCATTAACAATCATCTGCAGCAATTACAGATCATTTTCATGCATCAATTCGGGTAACAAATGCCAAAAGCTATAAAGATTTGCAACCATGATGAGCAAGTGGCTACAAATCAACCGAAGGAGTTATAGCAGCAAATAGCCTTTCTCCTAGGGATGTTGCATTGCGAAAACTTAGTTCTAGTTTTGCTGATAAAGAACGATGAAGCTATTGAACAATAATGCTGCAAAGCATAGGTGATGCTATTGGTTGAGCAAATTCTGTCAAGAACTGGCTCTAGAGCAAAACCCCTTGAAAGCTTCTCAGCTCTAATCTAGCATAGCACAAATCTTCCCAGCTCTACTCCAGCATAACACAAAACACCCAATCATTTAAGCTATACACTCACTACACTAAATTATATTGCTCTGATAAGCATTCGCAACAATGCTTTAGCAAATGTTCGCAGCATCGCGACAGATTGGCAACTGGGGAACTCCGAAGGAATATGCTGCGCGACATTTGCGACAATTCCGTCGATACGATAAGCTAATCTCATTCGTCATTCATTATCATTACACATTAAGATCTATAAAGTAAGTTACGACCACCGGTTGTTACACCAGCCCTTGAGGGTATACTGGCAGTGCGACATGCCGCTGCTCGGATTGGCACTGTTCGCAAGTGCCGGGCGTTGATACTGGATGCCGCATGGCTTAAGGCACGGTTTACAATTCCACGGAAGAAAGTCGCCGTTTTTCATGGCCACGCTGCTGGTGCTGCAAGACTCGGCCCCCAAGTGGATGTACCGGGTATGCTTGATGCTGCTTTCAGGGAGTCGGTCGTTCCGAGGGGGCAAGATGATGTTTTTCCATAGCTTGTCTCTCGATGCCACAGATAGCTCGCACGAATCGGGAAGAACACCTTTAGATCTGGCGCTGCAGTCGTGGGCATAGCATCTAAGAAACGACGAGTTGATTCGTTCGTCCCGGTTCTTGAATGCTCTACCTCTGTTAACAATTTTACTCTCATCTTCAGCCCCAAGCTGACGCCAGTCCTGGTGGAACGTCTCGAGCTCCAGCTCAAACTCAACTCTGGGCACACTGCCTCTCGACCCGATCTGGTCGTTTAGAAAGTCGGCAAACGAAAACAGGCCCCAGCCGGTAGAACCTCTACCGGTAGGCCGGGACTTCTTGCTTGGAGTTATGATGATCCCATTCACCAAAGGCGTACACTCGGTCACACTATCTTTTGACTTGACGGCGCCAGAGAAAACACCGATAAACGAACCGGAGGTCATCGACGAGGTCACGGACGACGACATCGACGACACGCTGCTGCTTTCAAACAGATCCTCAAACACGCTGTCCTTATCGTCGTCGCTTTCGTCGTCCAATGGGTGCAATTCAACACTGGTATTTGGCGCCAGCACCGAAAAGGATCGGGGTGATCTGGCTCGAAAGAGGCTTTGCTTACGGGGGCTGCCGTAGCTGGCGCCGCCTCCCACGCTGTATTTGCGGTCCACAGATGGTCGCTTTCGATAACTGGGAACAGGTATAGGAATCGGCGTCGACATAAAAAGATAAATAAAATTTGGCGAGATGTGTAAGTTAAATAATCAAATCTTATCATCCACAATGTCGTTGCATCGCCCTCGGAAATATTCCATCGCCACTGGCCGTGCGGCACCGTCCCCCTTCTAGAACTACGGCCCGCACACAGGGCCACCTCGTCTAAAAACTTTATTCCCCCGTCAACTCCGGCCTGCGGCTTCGTTGCTTTGCGCCTCAGATTCGACCTGCCCGTTTAGTCAAAAATTTCCTCGCGTCTTATCGCTTATCAATGTCCTACACTTACGTGAGCTTTAGACTGTATTGCTATATAGTATAAACGTGCCAAAGCCCCTAAGAGCCCTAAGAGCCCTAAGAGCTAAAAGCCCCTACGAGCCCCTACAAGCCCCTCCGAGCTCCCACGAGCCACCGTCCTAGGAGCCCCTACGGGCCTCCAGCCTACGAGTCCCTGCGCTGGAACTCGGTCTCATAGTCCAACTCGTCCAACTCCAAACTCTCTCTCTCCGGCTGATCGTCATTAACTCTAACATACTCGTTCATCTTTGGTTTCTTACTGCTGCTCTTGTAGAACTCATCAAACACCCGGTCTATATCTTCTAATTCCACTCCCTTTGTCTCAGGGTAGAAAAGAATCACCACAATCACAGAAATCACACAAGAGGTGGCAGGAAATATGTATAACCCCCAGCCAATGGTGCTCTGTAGAATGGGCGTCATCTGCCCCACGATATAGTTGGCCAACCAGTTGGTGGCCGTGGCAAGCGAAACCCCTTTACTTCTGATGGCCAACGGGAACACCTCGGGAGGTATCAAGAACCCAATGGGGCCCCAGCTGTATCCAAACGCAGCGTTATACACAATCACAAGAAATGCCACCACGTCGGGAGTATACGATTTATCGGCCCAGATGATCCAGGCTATCATGTATAAGCACAAGCCCATGGCCACTCCACCACTGAACAAGATGGGTTTTCTTCCCCATTTATCGACAAGAAACCACGGAGGAATCGTCGATAATAAATAGACCAACCCGTTGATGCCCGTCATCAATAGAGCATTGGAGTCACTGAAGCCTGCTTCCTTGAACACCATCGGAGCATAATACGAGATGATATTGATCCCGTTGAACTGGGCAAACGCAAACGCAGAACAGGCAATCAATACCCGTAACAAATAGTTCTTGAACATGTTTTTCCAGCTACGTTCGTACTTGGGGATCAAGATCCGCTCGTTAAGAATGCTATTCTTGATCAAAAAGAACTCCTTGACTGGCTTGTTGTACTCGGGAGAAGAATCGTATAAGAGACTCAACACATTGAATCCCTGCTGGTCCATATCGACGTCCAATAAGTACCGAGGACTCTCGACAATAAAGAAGCCTCCAATCAACAAAATAAACGCAATGATCACCTGGATAAATAACGGCAATCTCCAACTCAAGTTGGCTGCAAAAGTATGGGGGTTTTCTCTGGCATCGCCGATATCTTGAATAAAATAACAGAAATAATCGACCCACACACTGAGAGCGTACCCGGTGATGTTACCTGTAAACTCTCCACAAACCAACTTACCTCTTTCTTCACTTGGCGATATTTCACACTGATAAGACGGGACCATTGTGCTCAAGATCCCGACCCCAACACCACTCAAAACACGCCCAACAGAAAACACATAGAGATCAGTGGCAAACGACTGCAAACAACCCCCGATAATGAAGATAAACGTGCCGATTAAAATGGTCTTTTTGCGGCCAAACTTGTCGCTCAATTTTGCAACCATAAGCGAAGATACCATGGCGCCGATTTCCAAGATGGAGATGATGAGTCCCACCTGGGTGGCGTTGGGGTTGTTGAAGTATTTCTGGAACGTGTCGAACGTCAAGATCCCCGAACAAACCCCTTGTTCGTACCCAAACAACGACACGAAAAGCGACACGAAAGCAGAGGTGAAATAAACAAGCCGGTTGCCCTTGAACTTCAATTTCTTGGTGTATTCTTTGGCGTTGAAGTTGAGGTGTTCGTACGCGTTGCCAAAGTCGTCGACGTACTCGTTCTCGTTGTATCGTACCGGGTCGTCTGAATCTGAGTCTGAATCAGAGCTACGGCGAGGCTCTTTGGTGGCTACCCGGGCAGGGCCGTCGCTGCTGAGTCCGTCGATGCTGCCGTTGCCGTCGTCGCTGCTGGTGCTGCGGCCGCTGCTGCCGCTGCCGGCGTGCTCGTGGTGGAACGTCTCGAGCTTTAAGTCTCCGAACTTCTTGTTACTGATCACCTTATTGTGTTTGTTAAGCTTAATGGACGGTTGCTTGGTGGAGTTCATTTCGCGGGAAAGCAACTCATCGTTCTCTTGGATCTCCAAGTCGAAGCTGTCCTGCCTGGCGTCCAGGTCGGTGGTGAACTTATCGTCAAACGGATTCATCTTAGTTAACTCATGAAACAAATGTTGAGTGAATTCGTATACTTTCCGAAACCGCGAACTTAGCGCGTATGACGTAAGGAGGCCTGCAACAACAACGAGACGGAAACGGCGGCCAACGACGACAACTACACGGTACCAGCCAGAGTATCTACAGACTTATCACAGACCAGTATCTACACAATATTATCTACATAACAGTATCTATGTAAAGCTCCACAGTGACTAAGACTCTACAGTTTAACACTCACCAACTCAGACTTCTACTTGGCAAGACTTTAGACATCGTTTCTCTACTTCTAGACTATTCATTCTTTACTACTTCCAACTACTTCCATTCTTTACTACTTTCTTTGACTTTCCTTCTTTTATACGTTCCTTTCTACGCCCCTATTAGTTCATTGCCTTTCTGAACCGAGTGATAAATCCGAGATCTTAATGCGGAGAGTGAAGTGGATGTGTTGGAGCGTATAGTGTTTTGAAGATTATGGATATTTGGAGCTCATAGATGATGTATAATAAGTGCATAGGCGACGTGGAATAAGCTTGTAGGTGATATGGACAGTAGATTAGGTGATATAGACAGTAGGTTAAGGGATCTCGAAAGTAGGCTTATATGATCTAGAAAGTATAATGCATTTACAATAAATACAGTCACAATAACTGACCGACCAGTTAACTCTGGGTCGATGTTGATATTTCGTCTCTACATGAAGATACTTAAAGTCAATCAGAATAAATGGTCTGATTGTGACTTAAGTATTATGATGATGAGACGGAATACCATTCCACGATAATGTAGTTGTTCACTGGCGGCATAAAGTGAGTGATAACAGACGCAAATAATCAGACGATAAACAGAAGTTTAGAACTTCAGCTCTTGAATGTCTAAATTCCCTTCAGTCTTCCCTTTCTCTCGCCGTACCGTTCGTTTCTCTTCCAACATTTCGCTCCTCTTCCATACATTTCCCATTAGAATCCCCATACTTGGAAATGATCTGTTCAGTACGAGCAGAAAGATCTCCATATTTTACAACTTCTTAGTCTACATTTCCTTTAATTGGGCCTCCTGTAAGTTTTATTGAAAATGGCTAAAAATTGGTCAAAATGGTTGCAAAATTTATAGATTTTTCTACCTCATATCCATTTGTTAGTTGAGGAAAACCTTCTGATCTTCTTTTCAGCAGCCCCAAAGATCAGTCTCATAGTCAATCCAGAACATATCTGACTTATGTCGATAAGGCACAGCTTTGATCAAGTCTAGATAATCTAGACAAACAGTCGAGTTTCACATGCTAAGCTGCCAAGCCAAACCTTGAGCTCTAAGAGCCAGAATTGTTTTATCAAGAGACGATTCTCGTGGTCTGATAGCCTTACAGCCTGACTAGTTTAATAGTCTGAGTTAAAGAGAGTAGAATTGTAGAAGAAAGAGTAGAGAGTAGAGACAAGAGTAGAGACAAGAGTAGAGAGTAGAATGATTAGAGACAAAAGAAAGACTAAAAAGAAGAGAGTAGATGATAATTCCTGATGAACTCCTCCTCTCTGAGACTCCTGTAACCATCACCCAAGACTACTACTTTCATACAAAACATTGGAATATATACTAACTCTAAATACACTCTAAATCTCTAAGCCAACTCTTCGACTCTCTTCTTGAACTTCTCGTTGAACTCAACATAAAGCCCGTCCAATTCATCCCCCTTGAAATACTTGTACACCGGGAACAAGAACCCCTGGAACACTTCTCCGTGGTGGAACGTCACGGTGTTATCGTCCTTACTTTCAAACTTGAAGAAATGAACACCAGAGAAAATAAACTTGGCTCCCAAAGCTCCTTCCCAGCTCAATTCCTTCTCGTCGCTGGTTAAGATGACGGGGGTGAAGTTCATCCCCTTGACGGTAAGACTAGGAGTATCTCCAGGTTTAAGAGGAGTGGTTTTGGGCTGCACCAAAATGGGAGAGTCCCATTCCTTGTACTTGTCGAAGTCAAAGAACACTTCACGGACCTTCTCTAAGGGGGCATTGATGTCGATAGTCTTTTGGATCTTGTGGGACATGGTATTATGGATTTAATGATTTAATTGGCGCGAATTGATAAGATAACTGCGCCATAATGGAGATGAATGGAGATGTTTAGATGGAGAAGTTAGAGAAATTTATGTAATAGAGAAGTTTAGATGAAAAAGTAATGAAGAAGTTCAGATGGTGAAGTTTATGGGATAAAAAGAGTTTATGAAGATGGAAACCAGTTGACAAGACTGAGCTAGTCCAATAACATCCACCACACGTATCTCATCTCATCAAACTCCTCTGATATTGAATATTTATCTATGCTAGTTAAGCCTTCTTACGCTTCAAGTAACTCTCAACGTAAAAGGCGGCAAACAACCCGGTCAATGGCGTCAAGTACCCGACGTTCAAAAGTAACGATAACGCCTGGTCTGGGGTGGAAATACAATTTATCAACTCGTTCGTCGACAAGTCCGTGAAGTAGATAAAACTGTGCAACATGGCCAACGAACCCCCGATGACAAACTGGGCGATTTGCAACGATGTCAATGCTCTTTTAAAAATGGTAGGAACGGAGATTTTCAAACAACTCAACGTGAAGTAAAAGTACATCAACGAATGGATGAACGAGTTGAACACCACAAAGATCCAGATCGGAGGACTCTGGTACCGGATTCCCGCCCACATGCACATCATGGCCCCGGAGTGGTGGTAGCTCTGTAATAACGAAGATGGTCTGCCTTTAAGTAAGATGATGGCGGTGTCCAACACTTCATAGAACTTACTGATATAAAACCACCAGCCGTACAAAAGCAAACTGTTGAAAGGCATGTCCAAGTTGAATAACCCGTTGTCCACATCACACACCGACTGGAAAAAGCTCTGGAACTTGCTCTCAAACTTGAAGTTGTTGCTGTCAAAGTTCACCTTGATCAACTCCTTGGTGCTGTTGATGGTGGAGATCATCCCCACAAACGTCCACACAGAATACACACACAAAAACACATTGTGTAAAATCACAAACACTTTAAACCATGCTTGCTTAGCAAAGAATACCGGGGCAGGAGCCAACCGTTTGGGGGCATCGCCGTTTTTCCCGGTCTTTTGGGCAGCCAACCGGGCCTGTCTGGCCTCAACCTTGGGGTTGATGAAATGCACAAACGTGAAATATACAAGTGCAATCGTCATGGGAGTGGAAGCCTTCATGGACCAGTTGAATACCCGGGTCAAATATTCATTTTGAAAAGGCGAGGGAGGAACAGGTGCTTTGCCAAACGCAAACGTGAAAGCTTCACGGCTTGGTAACCCGAACTTCACGAAATCGATCTTACTAGCTATCTCTGACTTAACCGCCTCCATATTGGTGATTGAAATTTTCAATGCACCCTTTCATGTTTAAGTAAATTTTTTTTGTTGAGCATATCGGCCTCCTGCAGACAAGCCCAAAAGTATAATTCTGCAGTGTTGATGGCGTGTGATCTCTAAACCTTATGGGGATGCTATGGTAGGATGGCTGGGTTGCTTATTTGCTTGAATATTTGGTAATTTAGAGGCTTGTGGCTAATTAAATATGTCGATCAATTGCTTCTACTGGTCCCGACGGTTGCAAAAAATGCGGACTCATGTGCGTCTATTGGACAATGCCAAGTTATATATTGATGGTATAAATTCAGTTAAACTTCATTGGTGATTTTCCCCAACGGCTTATGAGCCCGTCTTTTGTCCTTCTTGTCAGTGTCAAACTTTATCTCGCTTAAACTTATTGATAATGGGTTGAAGTCAAAGGCTCCTTTCTCTGCAACGGTTATGTGGTGTGTTTTGAGGTAGCTGGTCAATCTGTCGATGGCAATGGTGACGTGGGAGCTGTCGAAGTAACTCATCCAGATCTCCACCGTGTTCATGCTGTCAAAAATGGTGATTTCAATGTTGTAAAAAACCTTGAACACATTGACAATTTCTTCCGTAAAGTTCGTGGATTGTAAAGTTTGCATGTCCAGACACTTGTTCAAAACAAACTTAAAGTTTTTAGGTAAACTTGCAATCAAATTGTTAATGAAAAACTTAAGTTTAATGTCCGACCCTTTAATTGAAATCGTTTTACTATTGGCTCCTTCAAAACTATCATAGGAGTCGGGCCATTCAATGAAACTCTGGTGCTCGATCTCGCTATTGTTCAAGCTGTTTAACCGGAAGTTGTTGATTAACAACGAGTAATGTGCTCTGAGTAATTTGAAGTCAATTGAACTGTAAATGGAGTTGTTCAAATTCTTATTCAAGTAGTTATTGTTGAGGTTATTCTTACAACAGTTGATGACCAAATTATCGATTTCTTCTTTGACAAGTTGAATGTTGGATGCGTTCTTATTAGGGCATTTGATCAACACATTGTCGAATCTCTTGAACCCATAGTAGTTGTTGCCATTACCCGAACTGTCCTTGTTTTGACTCGAGAACTTGATGTAAACGTTGTACTTTTTCATGATACTCTGGATGATAAGTCCTCCATTTCCAATAATGGACTTGTGGAACATCTCGGGAACATTGAACTTCAACTCGGCTGGCAATTCACTCTCTATCAAGTTGATCATATGAGCCAATCCATTCAAAGTGCTCGAGCTTTCAATCACAATATCAATTAAGAAATTGTACTCGTTGACATCAAAGAACTTGACAATGGCCGCTTCTTCCACTTGGTTCAAGATCTTCAACACTTTCCCGTTCTTTCTACCACTGATGAACTCTCTTTGCTCGTTACTGATTTCAATCAATAACTGGATCTTGAAGTTCACAGAGTTGTTGTTGATGTATTGCACAAGCTGTTTCACCTGGTGGTTTTCACCTACAATTTCAAGCCCGCTGAAGTTGAGTTTTGCAAAGCAGTTGAATTTCTTGGTTATCACATCAATCACCGTTTGATACTGTAACGGGTTCTCGTTGTTGATCAATAGTTTATAGTATTTGCTTGTTTGCTGGTATATGTCCCGTATGGTGTTATTGACACTCATAGAGCTTGATCCCTGGACTATCACTTGAGTGGTCGAATCACCTAGTTTAGGCAATTGGATAAAAGTGCTGTTCTTGAGCATGATATCCATGATTTCGGACTGCTTGTTCAACACCAATAAATCCAACTTCTCCTTAGGAACATCGATGGTTTTACTGTAGAACAGATTATCGACATTTGATATCAAATTGGTCAAGATCTTCTTGATGATCAAGATCTCACTGGTGGTGGATGCAGATACCCAGATCTTGAAGTTTTTGTGCTGGCTGTAAATTCCCGAGTTATATAAATCTGGCAACAAGTCTGGCAAGTAGATGTTGCTGTTCAGTTGTTTTGCAATCTCACTGATGTTCAGTAAACCCGGTCCACCAATAAGAGGAAGAATCGATAAGTTGATATCAATATAGTCAATGAGATGGTTTTTGACCATCGAGTCCATCAACACTCTGATTTCGGTTTCAATAATGGAAACATTATCTTGGCCACCAAAGATGATCAAGTTGCTGGGATTCACAATGATTTCCACGCTATAAATCACAGATAATCTGTCCAATTTGTCAAAAAACTCATTCGAAAGGGCTGGCAATTGGCCATTATCAAACTCAATGGTTTTGCATGTGATGTTCTTGTACAGTTTGAATACCAAGTTACGGGAGAAGTTGATAAAGTCTTTAGAACCCTTGAAAGATATGGTTATAACAGGAGTATCAAAAGTAGGGTTGGACATCTCGATATGGTTCATAGCGTCATAGCCATTCAACTTGGATACCACCTCCTTGATGACCGATAAGTTCTCGATGATCTCACAATCAGGACAATTGATGAATCTTAACTGGTTTTCATGCCATAACCCATTGTGGGTCTCAAATAACGTGTTGACCGATTTGTTCTTCAAATAATACTTGAAGTCCAAGCTAACGTGAAGTGACTCCATCATGGATATTATTAGCAGACCCCCAAGTTATTAAATAAATACTCTGCAATGACTTAACCAAATATTTATACTATCCCCCAATCGGGTAACCCAATAGCTGCGAAAAAATATTGTCAATATTTAATATTGAAAATATTTACTCACAATCTTTTTGAGTCCCAAATGTAAACCATCTCGTCCCAGCCGGTCGACGCACACCAGCCGGGTTCTCCCCAGAGCGAGTAGTCGGCTCCAATGACAAACTCCCGGTGGTTGTTCATGACTCCTCGTAATCCTCCTGTGGCCGTGTTGAGAAACCGGGCCCGTTCGTTCAGCTTATCTTGCCAGATCCGGCACGTCATGTCGTACGAAGTACTCATGACTTCCTCGCCGCTGTGGGGCGACCACACCACCTTCCGGACAGCGAAATCGTGGCCCAAAAATTCGTTCAACGGCGTAGGCCCTCTGAAACTATGCGTAGCCATCCCAGGTATATGCTGGTCCACTCTGTTCATCATCCGTAAGTCCCACAACCTCACGCTTTTGTCAGTGCCCCCGGTGGCTACGATGTTCGACTTGTACTTGTTCCAATCGCACGATAACGCTTCAAGCCCCGAGTGGGCAATGTACTCGATGGTGAGCGGATCCGGCAACCTGGTGTCCCAGATTTGCACCTTCGACGCCCCGTTGCAGCTCATCAACACCGACGGCTGGTGGGGCGAGAACACGGCGTTATAGACGCAGTCAGCCGTGTTAATTTGCTTCTGGTTCTGCTGATGAACAGGCTGGTGAGACATGGGCGGTGCCTGGACCAGCGACGGCCCTTGTTGCCCCGTCCGAGAACTCTGCATCGACATCACAGGAAGCTCCCGCTCGGGGTTCCACACCTTTATGGTCCCGTCCCACGAGCTCGACACAAACGTCAGCTTGTCTACCAAATTCCAATTCACAGAGAACACTTCTCTTGTATGGCCCTTATAGTTCATCACCGGGAACTGCGGCACCGTGGTGTCGAAGAGCTTTATACTGCCATCACCATTGGCACACACCACCTGGTTTTCATGCACTTCACTCCAGCTCAAGTCGAAAAGACCGTCCTGGGTGTCCCATGAGATCTGGTTTTGGATTTGGCCAGAGGGTGCTATATCGAGGATAAAGAGCCGCCCGTTACCCACCAACCCATAATTGGCGGCGGTGGCCACCGCGAGCTTGTTGTCGAAGAACGGAGAGTACTGCACTCCGTACCCATTGTAGCCTTTTGTTCTGAATGAGAGCATGATGTTGAATCTTTTCACCGCGAAACTCGATGAAGGTCCCGCGGAGGAGGGATAGACGAGATGGGGAACGGGGTAGGGAAATTAACGGGAACGGAGGAAGGAGATGGATGGAGATGGTGTGAGAAGGGTGTGGATATTGGACCAGTGCTGGGTGTGTGTGTTTAAAGTTTATAGATTTATAGATAATATCTTTTGCAACCAGTAGTCTTGAAGATGTGAAATCTACATCATAGATTGAGTAGGTTTTTGAATTAAGGATTAATATTGATATATTTTAGGTAAGAACTGATATTGAACTACTTTAGATTTATGATTGATATTGGACTACTTCAGATTACGAACTCAGGACGATATAGATCAAAATTACTATTGATCTGCTTTGGATTATAAAGTAATATCTATTTTAGATAAAAATTAATATCGACCTCTTTAAACAAGAATTTAGTGATCTCTCTGAAAAAATAGTACCGATATACTTTAAATAAATCGATTCTAGTTATTTTGGGTAAATTAATATCACTTTAGTTAAGAATTAAATAATCTATTTATATTATACTGATCTTCCTCCACGGGATCAGGACTCGTTGAGATCAAACAACAGAGTGTCGAGATACTTCACAATGTCTCGAGTACTACTGCTTACATCGTTCACATCGATGATCCCAAAAGATACGAGATCCCCAACAACGAGAGCAGCTTTCTGCTGGGCATACTTAATATAATCAAACTCGTCGTCGGCAGACACAACCTCATCATCATCTATGGCGTTCTCATTAAGCTCCACCGCAGTCAAACCGGTGGTGATGGTATACGTACCATCGACACCTTTCTCTTGAGAAGTGGAGCCCAACTCGTTGATGGAGTCCTTAGGCTGGATGGGCCCGTTTTGAATTAACCCCCAAATGCACCAGTATATCTGCACAGCAGGTCTCCAAAGAACACACTCGTTATACAACTTCTTCACCTCGTACTCCATGAGCTCAATCACGTTTTCGGACGTCGATGGGGTCTTCTCGGTCTTCAAGTTGGTCGATGGGTATTGGAAATCGTACTCCACGTAAGCCTTTAAAAGGTTCAATTGTTCAAGCTTACTGGGGAATCGTTTCTCGTGTATATAGTACGAGAACTCAGGGTCATGATAGTTCGACATCCACTCTGAAAAGTGGTTGGTCAAGTCGAATGCCGGGAAATTGGCTCCTCCGTATTCAAAGTCAATCACTACCAAACTGGAATCTTTCTTGTTACTGGTGCTTTTAACTCCAGCAGATTCCAGCCCTCCTTCATCGATAACAATATCTTCAGGATCAAATGACTCATGCAAAAGCAAGTTCCCGTACTGAGTATCGTTATGACAAAACTTGAAGTTGGCAGCAAACCCACTCGCAGGATACTTGCCAAATAACCATGCTCTATACTCATAGACTTTGGCCTTAAACACCTCGTAGGGCATCAAGAAAATGTCCTCATCCTTGATCCCGTTCTGAAGGAAGTTCTCCCGAAGATCTTTCTCATAAATGTTCAACCACTTATGAATAAGCTTCCAACACATTGGAAGATTGTCTTTATAATCTTTATACTCCAATTGGATTTTATAATGCAAGTCCTTCATTCTTCTTCCTATCATCTGACTGATCACTTGGTTACGGATCTGTTCTTTCTGCAACGTGACAAATCCCTCTAAAAACTGCTCAAACCGCCCGTTTGTGAATGTCCCCAAAAGCTTGGGTCCAATACGCTTGAGACAAAGCTTGATCAACACCTCGAGCTCCAGCTCACGGTCGATGATCTCGTCGACGTTCTTCCCGTACACACGAAGCAACAACAGTGGGATCCGGATCTTTTTGTCTCTATACTCGATCTTATAGATGCTGTTGGTTAAAGCCCCACTGATCCTGTTGACAGAAATGTTTTTGGGATCAAGAGGTTTCTTGTGCCACTTGCTGATCTTGAGGGCTTTAATGAGTGCCCAGATATCCTGCTTGAAGAAATCAAGCGGTAACGTGTTATCGAGAGTGGCTTGAACTGAGGGCACTTCACCTTCCTGGCCATCTGTGGAGGCGGGGGTGATGGAGAGTCTGGTGAGCGAGGACGACGAAAGCGACCGTCTGCTGCCGAGAGACGGTCTTCTGTTCGAGCTGGTACTACGGGAGTTCGCAGTAGAGTTTCTGGTTCTCGACCGGGACCTGGTCCTAGGAGGGTTCTGGAAGATGGTGATATCCATTAGTGCGATTTTGCGAGATTGAGATGGAAATGTGAAGAGCAGTTTTGGAGTAGGAGGATCAAAGAATTGAAATTGGGGTGAAAGTGTGGGGATTGGACTTGAAGTGAGTAGAAGTTTTTGGGAGTGAGTAGAAGTGTTATGAAGTGAGAGAGTTCAAGTTTAGAGGTTTTAACGTGGATTAATGTAGATTAAGGGTATTGTGACCGTAAAGCAGATGGTGCGAGATTACGACGAGGAAATGGGCCCATTTCGACCAAGAGAATGGAGGTACTGGCATTGAGTGGAAAGAGAATGGGAAGAGAGCAGATGTATAGAATGAGATATGATGCTATGTGTCTACGATTGTCTTCTTCGTTGTTGTTTCTTCGTAGTTTCTTCGTTGTATCTTCGTTATTTCTTCGTTATTTCGTTGTTTTTCGTTGTTTTTCGTTGTTTACAATGTTCTGCTTCTTCTTTCCTTCACCCTCTTCTCTTTCTTCCTCCACGTTCTCTCTTTCCAACCCTTTTCGCTTCCTCTCAAACACAGAACATACAACGTTTATTCCTTCAATAGACAATGCTGGAATTGCCTCTTCTCCTACTCTCCTAATCTCCCTACTCTCTGGTCCCCAATATTCACCTACCATTCTTCACATCTCATTCCTCACCTCTCATTCTTCCCTCCTCATCTCCACCTCTTCAACTACGATCTCAGTCTACATAACTTCATCGCCGCGCGTTTTTTTCAACATGCTCTTCCTACTCCTACTCCTACTGGTGGCTGCCAATGTGTTCTTGGGCAGCCTCTTCCAGAGCAAAGACAACGAACATGAGCTGTTCAAATTCGAGTCGAGCACCGCCCAGGAAAAACTGAAGCAACAATTGGCAGATGCAAATGCTAAACTTGAAAGTATTTTAAAGAGTAACGATACTCTCTTTGAACACAAAGAAAAAACATACAAGAATCAAGTTTCCGAGCTTGAAAAAACCATCCAGGAGTCCAAGGATCGTGTGGCCGTTCTCGAACGCCAATTGGATCAACAAGAAACCGAGCTTTCCGAGTTGAAGACCGCCAAAAAAGACATTGAAGATCAACTCCACAAGAGTGACAGCGAAAAGATCAAATCAGAGGCCTATTTCAGACACAAATTCAACGAAAACATAGAGAAGATTCTCATTGAACGTGACGACAAAATCGATACCTTGCAACGTGAACTTGATGATTCAAAGAGTATCTTAGAAGAGAGAACAGGGTTGTTTACACAGGTGGCAGAAAAGAGTAGCCAGAAAGTCCTTGAGTACGAAACGGAAATCTCAAGGCTTGAAAGTGTAGTGAAGCAAAAGGATCAGATGATTGAAGATCTTCTGACCAAGCCTGATGAACAGGAAAAGTATGAAGAAGAATTGAAGGTTTATAAGGCCCAGCTCGAAGCCATTGAAGGATTGCAAAAGGATTTGGATGTTGAAAACACAGACGAAATAAAGAGCAAATTCGAGGAGCTCCAGAAGAGCGTGGCCGAAATCGATGAGTTGAAGAAATCCTTGGGCTTTGATACTTTAAGTGAAATCGAATCAAGTATAAGTGAACTCAAGAAAACAATTGCAGAAAAAGAAGAGCAGATTGAAAGCTCTGAGAAACTCGCCAAAGAAGCCAAAGAGGCAATTGACGAAAAGGCAAAGGAGTTGGTCAATGTGGAGGTGATTAAATTACAACAAGACCTTGATAAACTAAAGGAAGAAAAAGAACACTCGGACAAAGATACTGTATACTACAAGGACAAGTTATCCACCGCTTTGAAGTCTTTGATGAAGCAGAAGCACGATACCCAGTTGTACGGCATTGTTAAGGAGAAGTACGATAAGTTGTATGGAGAAATAGTGAAGATGATTCCTGAGGTTTCGGATGTTAGTGTTGCTGATGAGGAGTATGTGGTTGTGACGAAAGAGGATGTGGACGAGAAGGACGAGGAGGACGAGAAGAAGGACAATGACGAGTCCAAGAGCGAAGAATCTAAGGATCAAAAGAATGAATCTAACGAAGAAATAAAGTCCGACGATACAAAGGTTGAGTCTAATGAAAAGGACAAGGCTGGGTCCAATGTCGACAAGACGGACGATTCGAAGGATGAAAATGCCGAGTCTAAGAAGGAAGAATCCAAGGATGAAGACGACAAAAATGAATCTAAGGATGAAAATATTGAAACGAAGGAGGAATCCAAGGACGAAAGTAAAGATGATAAAGAGGAGTCTAAGGACAAGAATGAGTCTAATGATGACAAGAATGAGTCTAAGGATGAAAAAGAAGAATCCAAGGAAAAGAACGACTTTAAAGATGACAAGGATGAATCTAAAGACACAGCTGATAAGGATGAATCTAAGGACCAAGATAGCGGGTCGAAGGACACCAACAAAGACGACAATTCCAACGTCAAACAAACCGAACAAGATAAAAACACAGCTGAGAAAACCGAAACAGTCGGTGGTAATACCGAAACCATACGGTTCCAAAAAATATGTAAAGGGATCGAAATCAAGCTCAAGACTCTCAAGGATGAGCTTGAAGCCAAACAAGCTAGTCTTGTTTCTACTGAACTGAAACTTGCAGAAACCACCAAGCATCTAGAAGACAGTCAAGAAAGCGAGAAGAAGCTCCAGAGCCATCAAGAAGAACTCGAGCAGCAGCTTTCAAAGCTCAAGGAAGACCTTGAAAGTACAAACAATGAACTCAAGAAAGCCAACGAGGCACTTGAAAATACCAAGACTAGTTTGAACGAGGCCAATTCAGATAAACAGGCATTAGCAGACCAGGTTGAACGGTTGCAAAAAGACAAAACAGCACTCGAAGAAACGGAGAAGCGTCTTTCCAGTGAACTAGAAGATGTGATCAAGGCCAGAAAGGTTCAAGACCGTAAAATGGTGGGAGATGAAGAGGCATTAGAATCAAAAGACAAGGAAATTAAGCACTTGGAAGAAGAGGTTTCTAAGCGTGAACTGCGTCTAGACGATCTTAATGAACAATATCACAATGCACAGGCTGATGTGGAGAGAAAGGAGAATGAAGTTAATGAGCTTAAAGCCTCGATCAAGAAGTACAGACAGAAGCTCGACTCTCTTGCCCGGTTCATTGAGGATCCTGTTGAAAACGGGAATAGTAAGAAAGACGTGGTGACGGAGGTTGAAAAGGATGTTTCTGAAAATGAATTAGAAGACAAGTTTAAGGACGAATTAGAAGACAAATTGGAAGATACTCAGTTGGATGCTCATTTGGAAGACACTCAACTGGACTACACCCAACTGGAAGACACTCAATTGGAAGACACTCAATTGTAATTAATAAACATATTGAATAGATCACAGTGTAGTATAAAATCTAAACTCTTCTTCCTTCAGAACTCTATTCGAGTTTTCTATTTATTTTATTCGTTTAATATTTTCTCTTGTCTCTTCTGCTCACTTCCTCATACTTCTCTATTTTCCTTCCACTGCTCAATCAAAATCTTTATCTGTGAAATTCACTAAACAATAGTAACTGAACCCTTCACTACTTTACAAATACCCACCCAACCTTCTTTTTCACTTCTATTTCCATCCTTTCACTTCCCTCACATTCTCACCACTTCCACCACCCTCCCTTCTCTCTCTCCTGCCTCCCTCTCCCTCTCCCTCTCCCTCTCCCTCCCCCACGCCAGAACGGCGCTAACGCTCTCTTCATTATGAGCGCATCGTTACTGCACCAGGGCAAATTTACGCGCCGGCTCCCGCAGCAACTGGACTTACCACGACGCCTAGCACATGCCGATACCGAGCCGCCGCGAAACGTCTACAAGCCTTGGTACCAGCCTTGGTACCGCTTCAACACCCGGCCCAGTTCAGCCTTGTCCAGCTCTATCCAATCCCATCCAGTCCCTTTCGGCCTTGTCCCGCCAGTTCGGCCAACCGCCCCACCACTTCCCGTCCTCCCCCTCTGCCACCACCGCTCATTCCTACCCCTTACATCTGCTGTCACATCTCAACATCTTCGATGCAAGGTTGTGTCCCCTGCCGCCAATCCTGACATTTTCTGCCGAATGCCTTGCCAGTCTTGGCCGTAATGTTCCCCGATGAAACACCCTTAAGCGCCTTCAAATACCCGTTCGGGCTTCCCACCTCCTCCACCAACCCACTACACCACCATCCTCCCTCATAAGCCCGCACCACCTGGTATTCCCGCCCGCTAATTCTTATCCTTATTGCATATCTAACAATAGCCTGAAATTTGCTCTCTTCGCACCAACACACATTTCGCAACAATACATCTTAGCTGCCCGGCCACGAGTTACTCGCCCCTTGAACTCTCATCTCTCTGCAGTATTTGTCTCTAAGGGTGCCGTCTCCACACCTCACCGCCGCCATCTCGCATATCTCGCCCCAGAGCTCTGGTTCCCGCTACCGAAAGCAACCGTGGTGACGATCCAAAAGTGCGCACCTTTAATAACAGAGCGGCTTAATATTTATAAATTACTTTCTTTTATTACTTTCCCTGCCCGTCTATCTTCTGGCACTCGCTTGAGTCTTTTCACTTCTGGTTGTATATACCGTCACCCCCCGGCACTCCCGGCCGCCCTACACCGTTTGTTATCTGCCCCTGTTCTGGCTGATATCATCTCCCGCTCGTTATGACCTCAAGCATATTAAGAAACAAATCGTCTGGGTCCGACCACTCCAATACCTCGTCTCGGACTGTCACCCTCCCGCCTCGCTCCAAGACCCTTTCGAGACCCAGAATGCTGAAGCTTGTCCGGTCTGGCTCGGCCTCCTCGTTGGCGTCCGCCGCTATAAACCATGACAAGTCAATCAAGTTTGTATTGAAACATTTCAAACGACTCGAAATCGGCTTGAGCAAATTCAACTCCAAATCCCACGGCGTCGCCACCACAAACATCTTGCGTACGGTGCTCTTACCGTTCTTGCGCTCCTCCTCGCTTAACCGGTTACTCCAGGACATATCGTCATCGATAGGCTTCAAAGTCTATGAAAGCTTGATATCGATCCTTTCAAGCTTACTCACAAAATGGTGGAGCTCGCTCTTGAACCTGCTCATAAACTCCAATACGCTTTCAAGTATCGATAGATCCGCTTACTTGGAATGTATATCTCGTATCATATCGAGACCCGAATGGATCTACCAAAAGGAAGCGTTGATCGAACCACAAACCATCAAGTGTTTCCAGGATCTTTTGGTCCTCACGTTGGACTTCTCCATAACCAAGTTGGCCTCCATCAAGCACTTGCCGCTTTCAATATCTGCATTCATAGGTAAAGTCTTTGCTCAGTCCTTCTTTCATATCCCCGGTGTTAGTAATGCCCTTTTATTCTTGTTGAATATCAAGCAGTCGGTATTTGAAGAGAACATGAAGCTTTTCACAACCACGAATCAGCATGTCCAAGACATTACTGATGTTTTCCCAGCCCATCTTCACTACCTCATCGGCTTCAATGGACTTGCGAATAAGGATTTGACCAAGCATCAGAAAATCGTTTTGAACTGTCTCGTGCCTCCCAAACTGCCAGTTAAAGGTATCAAAGAACCCAGTGGTGTTTGGGTAGGAAGATGGCTCAATAGCGATAGTGATATCTTCAACTCATTCCTCAGACACTATTTGAATGTGCTACAACAGGTATTTGATAGAAACGGATTAACAGCAGATGACGACTTGTTGTTGAATGCACCTGGATTCAATATCATATTGACCCACATCTACCAAATTCTCCAGATCTCTATTGGTAGAATATCCAAGAATAACACCAATATGAGGATAAACCAAGATTTCCAGGTTATCCAGAAAATATCATCATCTCCTGGCTTCAACGGTGCACCTGGATCTAAACAGAACATCAACAAACAGAATGATATCTATTATAATTCGATGTTCAAGATCTTCAGAACACTCAGAGACTTGAAGTTCAATATCGAACTGAAAGGTCCTCAGCAAAGCGACGAGTCTTTGGTATTCCTCAAAACTATAACTTCTTATATTGATGGGATCTTAATTAGTTTTGCAAAGAAAATGACCATTCATGAATTCAATAAGAACTCGTTGATTCTTAATGTCATCTACGAGTTTGTTAACTACATGGAAACTATTGACTGGCCTTTCTGGCTTAATTGCTGCTACATGATGATCGATAAAACAGATTACGTACAGATCTTGTTGAAGAATATCTCCTTCTTATTCAATGTATGGGACAAGATTCCTGAAGTTATTGGAGGTACTGATCTCCTGCAGTTTGAGTGGATTCAAAACGGTAATGAGAGTTTCAAGAAGAATTTCACCAACTGGCTTATTGGTAATAAGAACTGGGAGAAATTCTTCATGCATTGGAACCCCATTGTTAGGAATTATTATATCCGGCTCTTAATTTGGAGAGTAATAGGTATCAACAACTTTGAATCGTCAACGTCAATCAAGATATCGTTGGAGATCAAGCACAAATTGTTGGAATCCCATCGTGTTTTCGAACAGTTTTTGGCATCCAATAAGAAGAAAAACTACTACTTCAAACCCGATAATCCAGTCATCAATAAGAAAATGACCATAGTCCCTATAACTAAAGACGAGGTGCTTTTGAATGAGCTTGTTAATTCCGAAGAAGACAGTGATTTACCCAACGTATTCACTCCTAGCGAGTTAAAGAAGACCCACCCATTTGAGATCTTTGACGAAGCCATCTACTCCTGTTCAAGTCTACCACAAGAAGACGGCGAAGACAATGGAAAACGGTCAAACTCACTTGTCAATTCTATCGGGAAAATCTTCAAGATGTTGACTGTAGACGAGAAACCTGAAAAGCAAAAGAAACCTCCAAGCATCAAGGGTGAATTCACTGCTAATTCAAAGTCGGTCTCTCTCACATCTTTATCCACATATTCACTCAAGTCAAGGTCCTCAAGCCCGCTGTTATTATCGTTTAACTCCAGACCTACTTCGCTCACAGAGTTATCTGAAGCCTCCAGCTCGTCTACCATCATGTCCACAAGTACCATAGACCTGAAGGATCCTACCAATGTATGCGACTTGCCTCCTGAAATACCCAGACCGGTCTTCAAGTTCGAATTGGTATTCGACCAAGATGCTATCAGAGACAAGTTATTCTTGATGAAGAATAAAACCTATGTGTTCAAGAACCATGACTACTATAAATTGCCTAGTGAGCCAAGGGTTCCATCTGTGTCGATATATCTTCACTCAGATGTATACAACCGGTTTTTCATCAGTACTGATAATTTCTTCTTGACAGCTGACGATAATCAAATGAATTTTGATGAGCCATTATTCCAAGACCAACAGAATTTGAGTCTAGTTCAGTTTATCAATCTCGGTAAATCGCTCTTTGAGTGGGTACAATTAGTTGACGAGTTTGAAGCGTATCTTACCAATAAGGTTGAGGTTGATCAATTCAATGATAACTTGAACTCGAATTCTTCACTCGATGAAACCGACTACTTTAGAAAAATCATTCCTTTACTAAGTCTTGACTCCAGTAGCAAGACTTTGAACGCAGCATAATGTATTATTCATGTGATATCATGTATTCATAATAAATATTAAAGATAGATTTCGTTGACATGTTCCTGACTTTCTAATCGTCCGGCTCTGTTTTAACTACGGCTTCTCTCTCCTCTGGCTCCTCGCTAGCTGTCTCGTCACTTCTAGATATTTGGTTATTCAACCACCTGCTCTCTCTCTCCACAAACATTCTATCCTCTTCACTCAAGCCTGGTTCTTGTTTCACGTCTTTGTCTTTGGTAGAAGAGTCGTTCTGAATCACGATGGAAGCAAAAGCTGATAAGAACGTGAACATCACCGAGAAACTCCAGAACGTTGATGTTCCATACATAAACGATTGAATAGGATACTTCTGGATATAATATCTGAATCCATCCCATTGCACTTCTAGTTCAAGAAAAGTGTTTGCATCGTTGATGATTGGTTTTCTGTCGATTTCAATTAAAGCATGGTTTTTCTTAAGCATTTCAATTAACTCATAGCCCTTCAAGTCCAAATACTTGACCTGCAACTGGACGTTTTTATTGACGTCCGAAAGAAGAGGACTCACCCAAAACCGTAAATTGTAAGGCACAACCCAGTTGTTCTGATGATACAAGTATCGAGAGTCACAGTTCAAAATCATGTTCGATACCTTCGATACTTGTGTATTTTCAATCATAAAAGTACTGGGGATTCTAAAGATGTCGTCGTTTCGATTCCGATTGCACAACACCTCGACATTCAATCCCACCGAATACGTCAATTCTGGCCGTTTCTTCAATTGGGGGATGATTTGTTTTGCCAGAAAGTTTGCAACTGTTTTTGATTCATTGGTCTCATGAAACTGTAAAGGAATTGCCAAGTTACTCACCGGCATCAACACCGAGTGGAACGTGAGATAGGCAATGACCGCAAGGGGCCCGAGAATAATGAGGAGGTAGAAGCCAACCAGGAGAATATAGAGCCATCTCCGAACGACAGTCACCAAGTTCTTTGTGTTTAATATCCACATGTAGATGATCGCGGGGCAATAGTTAGCAAAGAGTCGCGGTAGTAACTGGCGCGGTGATCGGTGATCTGGTGTCGGTAATGTGGTGCCAGCGTGTGTCGTGCTTAGGCGCATCTGCGCTATCTTCGTGCTATCTTCGCGCTAGCACGACATCCCAATCGGGTACTTCTATGCTCAAATATTCCTCGCGGATCTACTGAGGCTCAACTGGATGGAACAATCTAAACATATAGCGGTCCTCTACTGTGACACGCCTATTCCCGAGCTCCTGGAGAAGTACGGCGACTTGGGCGACATGTGTGTCGAGATGGTCGCGTCGTCGGGCATTTCAAAGTACCCTGCAAAGAAATACTCGGTGTTTCTGGAACCTGAAGACGAGAACTTGGATGCCGTCTATAAAGACTTGGAACAGCAGTTCCATAAGAACTTGGTGGCCGGTATAATCATCAGTGGCTCCAGAAGTGACTCGTTTGATACCAAGCCGTGGATCCAAAGATTGGACACTTTCCTTAGAACGGTGGTTTTCCCATTGAAAGATTTCCCAACCGTAGGGGTTTGTTTCGGCCACCAAATCATCAGTAAGAACTTGGGCTGTAAAGTCGATAGAAGTGCTCCTGATGTCGGGTGGGAGTGTGGAACCACCACCATCAACTTGAACCCCGAAATCTTTTCAATTGAACATAATCTGTTTTTGGATATCTTGAAGGATAAAGAACATAACGTGATAAACGACCATTTAAACTTACCTGAAATCCACAGAGATATAGTCTACGGGTTGCCCGGGGCTCTGTCGCCATACTTAAAGCATACAAAGTTCACTTCTATTGGTTCTTCTTCCAAGTGTTCTATTCAAGGTATAGTCACTGCATCTGGTCCATTGAAGGTATTGACGTTTCAGGGCCATCCAGAGTTTACTACCGAACATGTATTGGAGCTTTTAAAGATCATTTATGAGTCGGGAAAGATAGACAAGAACGTCTACGAAAAGTCTTGTTATAACACCAAGATATTGAACAACCAAGGACCTGTTATCGCCAAGTTGATCAGCCAGTTCATCAACTCTTTATCTTGATCGACTCTCTATCTTGATCGACTCTCTATCTTGATCAACTCTTTATCTTGATCACAACAGCTAGTCATAGATTCAGGAAGGTTATAAAGAGATGGTCGGGTACTTTAATCAAGTGATATACTGGGCTAGTCAAAGCCATACATACTAGACCGTTCATTAATAGATTTGTTTTTACCGTCAGTAGAATGTTTACACTGTCAATCATATATTGGACTATACCGTTAATCGTCAAATAATTTTTTCTTGGGTGAAACTATCGAAAACCCTTGGAGTTTCCCACCTTTGGCACTCAAGGAATTGGGAGCAGATGGACTGAAACGTTCCCTTAACTTCTCATTTATACTGTATTGTTCTGTCACTTTATTCTCAAGCATCTTCAATTTGTCACTAGCCAACTTCATCTCATAACTATGACTTGAATTCAACTTGGTCACAATCTCCCTCAATTCATCACGTTGTTTCTTTAATGAACTGATTTCAAGTTGGTCTTCAGAATGATCAATAGCTTCATCGGTCGAATCATCAAATGAGTTGTAGCTATGTGCCAACGAGAGCACCCGGTTTCTATTAGACTTGTGACTAGGACTAGCATCGGGAGATCTGCTTGGAGCTAAATGTTGAGATCCTTCAAACAT
This sequence comes from Yamadazyma phyllophila, assembly GCA_030571955.1. NCBI lineage: Eukaryota > Fungi > Ascomycota > Pichiomycetes > Serinales > Debaryomycetaceae > Yamadazyma > Yamadazyma phyllophila. Next base: position 599,112 of record JAJLZE010000004.1, on the reverse strand, counting down.
TTCGACCTTCTTCTCTAAGTTTGGTATAACATTCATCTTCAATTCTGCATTCTCTTTCAATAACTCGTTGTATTTGTCAAGCAAGTTCGTATCTTCCTTTGAGGTCATTTGTTGGTTGAACAATTCATCTTCTCTGGACTGATACTCATTCAACTTGTCTTGCAACTGATTACACAAATCATTCTTCAAAATGAGCTGTCTATGTAATTCAGTCTTTTCGTAATTCAACTTCAATGGACTTGGATTCTGTCCATTCTCCAACAACAATGCATGTTCTTCTCCTATAAATCTCAACCGTCTTTCTTTGGTGAGCTTATCTTGTAACTCACTTATTATTCTCAGCTTCTCTCTCACTTCATTCTCTAATGTCATGCTATTAGTGGTGGTTCCCTGGCTAGAGTTTTTGATTTGGCTTTCCAACTTCAACTCTCTTCTGATAGAAGAGGCCAATTCGGTGGTCACCAATTCCAACTCATTCAACAAATCATTATTGGCATTCATTATTCCCAATTCTTCCTTTGTAAAAGTCACAGGAACGGGAGCTTGAGTAGGCGTAGATGTGTGATTGCCCAGTAAAGATATACGTCTGGAACTATTACGTCTTGAGCTCGTTGGTGTGGAAGTTAATGAGTTACGCTTAGATGATTTGCCAGAAGGTTCATAAAAGCTGTCATCGTCATCGTTGGCAGTGCTCTTTTTAGATTTGGATAATCTCTTGAAGATGTTGATCCTAGAACCCCTTTTCTCCCTTGGGCTGTTCGAGGTTGACTTTCTATTGAAGTCTATTGCTTCAGCACCTGGGTTTTCATTTATTGATGTTTCCATGAGTTGTGAAGGAAGCTTTTCAATGTTGCTTGAGGATGTGTTGGCAGTAGATGGGTTGGTCTGGTAGTTATCTTTGGATGCACTCAGATCACTCTTGACTGAAGAATCGTTAGACTTGGTCTTGACCTCATCATTAGGATGATTTCCACCTTCTACAAGTGGTGATGTCTTTGTAATTGAGCTTTGTCTGAAGTTATGGAAAGCAGTGTTTTCCGTCAAGGATCTGACTGATTGTTGTTTGCTAATAGGTTTAGGAGAACCTCTTCCATCCAACGTATCTTCATTATCATACTCACTTTCAGTGTCGCTATGCATGTCGATATCGACGGGTCCTTTGGGTTCTTCCATACCAGTTTTTCTGGATTGGGCATCTTTGCTGCTTGATTTAGAAGTAAGTGAATCACGAATATTTGGCGAAGGTAAGTTTTTGGTAGGACTGTTGAGGTCATTGGCAGTGTAATATACGTCTGTGGTGGTTGATCCATTCATAGCAGAAGCACCCAACTCGTTGAGTTTGTTCTTATTCTCAGATAAGTGTTTGTAGAACTCATCACTTTCGCTTTTACTCATAGTATCAGCATCACTTTGACGTTTAACGTTGAATGAAGGAGACGTCTCATTATTGACACGTCTCGAAGGACTTGTTCCAACAGGTGTCAGACTATCTTCCTCTGCGATATCTGGATCGTTATTGTTGAACAAGTTCAACTTACGCAATCTCATGGAGTTGGATTTCTTCAATGTTGACTTTCTGGAAAGCAGGAGATTATCTGCATCTTCTTCGTTATCAAACTTGTACACCACGTCTTGATCGTCATCTTCTGCGTCTTCTGCGTCACCATTCTCGGACAATGGTGGAGGAGCCTTTCTACCTTTTGGCTGGGACTCTTGCAATGTCTTTTGATCTTCTTCTTCTTTTTCTTCCACCACATGCATAAGAGAATCACTTGAGTTCTGGTTGAGCGGACTATAGCTTCCTTTACCATTTTGGTTTGGATTCAACGTCATTCCGTTCATTTGGTTCATTTGATTCATAGGGTACATCTGGTTCATTTGCCCGTTCATTTGTGGATTCATTTGTCCATTCATTTGAGGGTTCATTTGTCCGTTCATCTGATTCATTTGAGGATGCATCTGCCCATTCATCATTTGTCCATTCATCATTTGACCGTTCATCTGTCCATTCATCTGTCCATTCATTTGTCCATTCATCATCTGCCCGTTCATCTGTCCGTTCATCGGCACTTGCCCCATTTGGTTCATTTGCATCGGATTCATGTGCTGATTCTGGTTGTTCAACGACATCGACCGTGGAAAGTTTGGATTCTGCATCGGCATTCCTTGGGGATTCATATTCATCATTCCGGGGTTCGATCTCAACGACATGGCACGAGGATCAACGGGTCTATTGTTCAAAGACATAGCTCTAGGGCCAGCACCAGGCATACCCATCGACATGGTTCTGGGTATTTGTCCATTCTGGTTCATTGGGTTCCCACCCGCCAAACTCATAGCTCGAGCACTCGAAGCAAGGTTCATCTTCATCTGTTGGTTCATTTGTTTTCTATATTGGAGGTTATTACGAGGAGCAGCAGTGCTTCCAAGTGTTGGAATAATAGGCGTTGTATCCAAAGTTTTGGTCCCCAGAAGCCCATATGGACCTCTGTCTCTTATATGAGTTATATCATCAAAACTGACGTTTTCAGTTAATCCTTGGATATCGGCGCCCAAATCATCATCAAATTGTCCTTCGGGAGCAAACTCAGATGGCTTGTTCCGGCGAAATAGCTTGTTCATAGACATGGCGCTTTGAGAAGTCATCGAAGCTTTCCTGCTCCCTGTTTGCAGGGTCATAGAAAAATTAGGAGTGATAAGGTCTTGAGTACTATTGTACTGATTATGATGCTGGGGCTGGTATTGATTCTGATTGAACTGCTGATGGGTGGCGATTTCAGGAGAGCCGAACCCCTGGCCCATCTGGCTTGGATTTGGCCCAGGTTGGGGCCTTTTAGCATTAAAGGCAGCGGTACCTGCGTCCATGATTAAAAAGCAAGTAGCAAAAGCCTAGATAAATGAAATATACCAGAAACGAACTAGGCAAAAACAGCTGTGCTTATCTATACGGTGTACGGGTGCGTGTGGATGTGTAAGCCCCTGAGGATATTCTATAACGAGTGGTTTGACTGACTCCAAACACGTAAAGAAGAAATCTAATATCAAAAATTTTCTGAGGATGCAAGGGCAATGCGCACTGCGAGGTGAAACAAGGGTATTTTGGGCCCAGAGCAGTACTGCCTCGTATGGAGGTCGAGGCGGCGAGAGGGAATGGAGAGGTGTGGAGAGACGATGGAGACGGTGGAGGGCAGAGGAGCGAGATGGTACCAAAAGAGAATGGGCTAAATGTAGAGCCGAATGGCTTAAAATGCAGAAGTTATGTTTCAAGTTAAATCTTAGGCGCGCTTCGAGACGCGATCCTGGTACGGTTCAATCGGATCGATAAGACAGTAGACTCCGAAGCAGAAGAGCTCTTCATTAGGTTGGGATTAGTCATTGATAATTGTATAGATTGAACTGGCAGGCCAGGATATGGTATACTTGTTCATTGGGGCAGCCACTGGTTTATGGATCATACCTTGTCACAAAACATTATACGATACAAGCCACGCTTGGAGTTAAACTTTTATTTCAACTAAACATAAATATCTCTAGATAAGATCTGACAATATTTGGACTATGTGATACATCACACACGATTCGTCGATATGATGTAGTCACCTATTTGCAGCCATTTAGTCAAGTTTTCACAGAAGAATACCGTTTTCAAATAAAACTGCCGTGTCGGTGATATTAGTGACCCTCCAGTTATTAGCATCTTGTTCAACAGCACACTTATCGGATCTATCCCTTGCATCCTTGGCTCCGACAAAGGTTGATTGAAGAATCTCCCCGTTTTCTCTCAAAACTCTAGGACCGTACTGAATGTACTTTGATTTGGGAATACATGGGGTTGTTTTAGGGTCTAAGTTGGGGTTGTTGAGAGGATAATACTCATCAAAAGTGACAAAGCCCGATGATAATAACCCGTATTCTTTTGGAGTAGCATAACGGGCAATCTTGGTCTTTTCGCCAGTAACGTCATCGTGAAGGATTCCTTCCCAGGTGTTGAAACCACTGGACTCGTCGTGCTCGACTCTGGTCATTTCAAACGTGTAGTTTTGTCCGAACTTCCAAGGGTATTCGGCCTGGCAGGAGATCCCGTTCCCACCATCAGCACCGTCTCCACAGTCACCAATATACCCGTCCAAAGAAAGTCTTTTAGGACCTTTACCAAAAACACTGAACGTCAAGTGCTGCTCGGTTTGGTTGGCTCTTGGCTGCCATCCCAAATAGCCAACGTCCCCTTCCTTGAAGAACGCTTCAGTAGCGTAGTAGTATCCCGTCAAATTCCCGCTGATGATATGGACGGTGGTGTTGAATGAAATCACATCATGATGGTTTATTGGGGTCCCCCATTCAGCGTTGTTAGCGAGACACGCAGGAAGTAAGGCAAGGGCTAAAACAGAGAGCTTCATATTGACTAGGAAATGAAGTAGCAGATACTGGCTATCAAAAGTGGATTCATCCGTCTTTTATAGCTATTTTTGGAAGGTTAAAGTTGGCAATCAACGCAATCCATTTCCATTTCCTCATGGTTGCATTTTAAATCATTTTCCCCATACTGCATTTTGCTCTACATTTCCGAAAAAAAATCCCGAGTCAGCAATACTGGATATAATAAGTCATACCAGAACGGAGTTATCTGGTATTGCTTGTCGGTATGCCAGGTGGTTTCGACTGCGTTGCCGCCCGCATACTCGATTGTCACGTTACGGGAGTACAATGCAATTTGTTCATTGTCGTTCAACATTCCCATTGTAGCCAACATTTTGCACCGCGCTAAACTCCAAGTACCAGAGCTGATATTATTTATAATAAGGTTTGGATGGGGCATCTGGATTATGTGAATGACAAATTCATGCATACGGCCAGTTTAAACATGCGCTTGTTGGGGTTTTCCAAGTGTATCGGAGGGTGCAAAACGCCTTTGTAACCTTCCCAGCATGGCAACGGCCTTCTATTGGTTTATGAAAGCGGAAATATTGTTTGATAGAGTTTGGGTTTTGGAGTCCAGGCCAATAGATCCAGGTATAGTTGGTATTGGATACCCGAACATTCGGATACTAGCCGTGAAACGTGTAGGCAGTAGACTGATGAGGTCATTGCTGGGTTTAGTGGGGATTAATCGACTGGCTAGTCTGAGTCGATTAGTCGGAGTCTGATTAGTCGGAGTCGAGTCTGATTAGTCGGAGTCGAATCTGATGAGTCGGAGTCGAATCTGATGAGTCGGAGTCGAATCTGATGAGTCGGAGTCGAATCTGATGAGTCGGAGTCGAATCTGATGAGTCGGAGTCGAATCTGATGAGTCGGAGTCGAATCTGATGAGTCTCTATGAGTGAGTATTTTTGATTACCTTGATAGTTTTTAATGGTTCCTTGTTGGTGATTCTAATTGACGACTTCTTCATGATGGTTTCTCCTATTCAATCTCTGTTGATGATCCTATGATTCTCTCTTGATTATTCCTGTTGATTTCAATCTTCCCCCTTTCTATACGTCCTCTTGGGCAACGTATAATGAACCCACCCCTCTTGAAATACAACCATTTAAATCTCCTTGAAGAATCCTTGTCGTGATTTTCCATTTGGTAGTCTTTTCTCCATCAAATCTTCCGGCCTTATTTTTCACCTTTGGTCATGTGGTTTACCATCAATCTCTCTAGTCTATTCTACTTAAACCTCTGAGGTGTATTCTAGACAAACCTTTTTAGTCTATTCTAGTAAAACTGAAAAACTCACATACCAATTCACCTACCTAATCAGCAGTCACCCAACTATACTTACAATACAAACCAGTAGAACTCCAGCCCTACCATCCGTAAGTATTCGTTTATTCATACTACTCATTATGCTACTGTCCGTTAACTCGTCCTGCCGAGTAACTCCACCAATCAACTCCCCTACAGATCGTGTCCCACCACCACTCCAACTATCCGATACCGTTTACTGAAAAATGATATCCATTTCTCCACAGACTGGTGCTGTTTCTCGGTGAAATCGTCTGTATCCCACGTATTCTGGCTCTTATCTGGCGTACGCAACTTGTTGATTCCAAGAAGTCTCGTCGCATCTTTCGCCACAAGCTTGTGGTAACTCTTGCCTGGCCCATAGCTCTTTTTGTTACTAGTAACGTCATACACAAATCCCTTGATAGCCAAGTAGATATTGTCGCTGTACACCCCATCATACATCGCAAGCTGCGCACGTGTGAATATAGGAAGCTTGTTGATGTCAATCGACTGGTTATACGACTCTATTTCGGGGTTCTCTGTGTTTTCAAACATCCGTTAGGTGTGGTTCAAATATTTCAAGATACCAAATCGCGAATTGTTTCTGCTTCATCTCTAAATTCATACCATGGAAGAGAAGTATCCCCGGTCGATACAGAAACTCTTTCGCCCTGGTCTACCGCTACCGCTCTTACCACACACAGACTATGAGCTGCGGTACCGTTCGACCAGTTCCATCACCCCCGTACTGGCATATAGATCTGCAATAGATGAGTACTTAAAAGAGCTCCCACAGATTGAGTCGCAGAACCCTCCGCCCGAAAAGACAAAACTCCAGGTCCAGGCTGAGGCCGCCGCCGCGCGCCGCCGCCAGCACGCAGAGTCTTTCCGTCGCCAGCTCGACGACTGGAATAACCCAGAATTATTACGACAAGAAACGTTCCTGAAGGATCCATATAAAACAGTGTTTCTAGCCCGGTTGGATTACCTGTTTTCTGAGCTCGACATCTCCAAGCACTTTGTAAAATATGGCCCCATAGAGTCAGTACGAATCATCAGAAACAAAAATGGCCGTTCAAGAGGGTACGGTTTTTTGGTGTTTGAAAACGAACCCGATGCCAGAGCTTGTGTGCGAGAGCTCGCAGCTACCGGACTCAAGATCGGGCCAGGAGTTAGGACCATTTTGGTCGATACTGAAAGAGGTAGACTTGTACGTAACTGGCTCCCGCGCCGGCTTGGTGGTGGCCTTGGCGGTAGGCATTATACGGACGCCGTGCGTGGGTCGAACGCGCTGGCAGCAGCCCTGGGGAGAAAGATGAACTTGAGTTTGAATCCGTACGAAAAGTCCCGAACCAGACCGGCCCAAGCCCCAGGCCAAGGGTACCAGCAAGCACCCACCCAGGCCTACTCACAGCCAAGTTCCCGGCCCAATGCCTACCACGGAGCACCTTCTAAAGATACAGGTAAGTTGTACGATAAGTATGCGAAGTACTTGCAGCAGCCCAGTGCTCGATCCAGCAAGTCCATCAGGCGGAGTTGAAACAGCAATGTCGCCACAATAGAACAACACAGCAGACTCATTACACGCCTTGTTTACACGACGAATAGCACGAATACATATTCACAAATACTACTCTCTACCACGCATTGCGCACCATTTGGCTCTTAAGTCTCAAACCCTCCGCGATTTATTTCATCTCTCATGTCCCTGCAAAACAATAAACGACACTCGGAGGACGCCGCAAACGAGTCGAAAAGACCCAAGCTGGCTCCTACAGTGGAGATTCCTGCTCTGGTGATGGAACAAATTAAACAGGAAGTCAAGGCTCAGGTGGTTGCTGATTTCGATGTACAATTCAAGGCATTGAGTAGCCAATTATCAGACTTGACCGATAAATACAACCTGCTTGTTAAACAAGCTTCGTCTGCTCCTCCTTTACCACCCAGAAATATCACCGCCTCCTCCGATCCTTCCAAGGCTGCTGCCGTGGTCCCATCGTTTGGTTCATCGAGCACTAAGGCGCCCGTATTGAATCGTATCTCTTCTGGTTCTAACCTGGCGGGCTCTCAAGAAACCAAAAATGATAAACCAAAACACACGTTCGGCGGCACATCTTTCAACTTCAAGCCCACTGCTGCCACTCCTTCCAGCTCCCTTGCTACTCCAACCACTTCCATGGCTGAGGTGCCTCTTCAAACCCCAAAAGACCCAGAACATATTGGCGCTACAACTCCAAACTCAATCAAGACTCCTCAAGCCCTGAAACCTGTTTTTGGAGCCACCACATCCTTTGGTTCATCTATTGCTAACCAGCAACGGAAAGACATATTCGCCGACCTTCCACTGTCTCTGTCACAACCTGAAGCTACCAAGCTGCAAGCAAAATCAGCTACACCCGAAGGCGCCAGTTCTTTCGGAGCCAATCTGAAATTTGGTAATGCATTCCGTAACTCGCTCGCTAAGAAGTCTTTCTTGGACGAAGGTGGAGACAAAGAATCTGAAAATGAACTGATCGATGACAGTAAACCTTCTCAACAATATAAACAAGTGGACTTGGAACCAGTTAAAAACACCACCGGAGAAGAAGATGAAAAGAGTCATTTCAATTCCGTCTGTAAACTATTTGAATTGGAATTCGAACATATCGGAGATGGATGGAAAGAAAGAGGATTGGGTCATATTCACTTAAACCAGTCAATCAAAGACCCTACTCAGGTTAGACTAGTTATGAGATCCAACGGACTTTTGAGGGTTATTTTGAACTCCAAGATTAATAGAGACACAGAAGTTTTCAAAGGTTTAGAAGCAAGCTTAGCTCCTGGCAAATACTTTAGGTTCAATGCCATTAACGAAAAGTCTCAACCAGTTCAATACTTATTGAAGTTTGGTAACCAAGGATTGAGAGATGACTTGGCAGATAAAATAGCTGACTTAAAGCAGCAGATGTGAGTTAATGACTTAATGGATGTAATTTACATAGATAAACGAATACAAATACTTTTGAGGTGTTTCTCCCCAATCCTACTGTTTGATGAAGGCTATGCTACATATAGTTGATCCCTGTACACCTCCGAATTGAAAGCTAGGGTATTTGATCTTATCCCATACTTTAAGACCAGATGCAGTTATGATTTTGATCAACTCTTGTTCAGTGAAATTGCACGAGGTGATGAGTAGAATGGAATCCTGGTGCATCAACTGCTGGACTTGCAGAGCATACACGTCCATTCCTATTTTACCATCAAACTCTAATAAAGGTTCTTGATTAAGGGCTATAGCATCTAGCGTTCCTTTATCCAAAAGTATATCGAATTTGCCTGAATTTGCAGCCAAAAATGGGTTTTGTTTTTGCAACAAATCCACCTGCTCAAACGTGAACTTCTCTTCTGTATACTTCTTTTCCTTTATTTTATTGGCAAACTCCACTGATTCGGGAGAATAGTCTATGCCTTTAAATGTACAGTCTACAGGTTGTTCCAACTCTTGTTCAAACTCGTCAAACATCTCGAAAAGAAGATGTCCGTTACCGGTTCCCAAGTCTAGGAATGATATGCCTTCACTGTATTCTCGAGGTAACTCGGCGTTGTTGATTTTATCCACTAAGAATCTAATCATCTTCAGCTCTGCATCAGAGTCATCGAACCAACATTCACCTGTATCTTGTTCATTTTGCTCGAAATTATTGATTTCTCTCTCGTAGAATTCATTCCAGCTACACTGTTAGTAAGGCTCTCAACCACTAAAACACGAACATACTATTCCTTGGTGCCTAGCTTAGACAGATTGAGTCTTATCTCACTCATTGAGAATTTTTCAAGATCCAGTTTCGCATAAACGCGTTGTGAAATATAAGGCTCACGGTTAAACTACTGGATTATCATGGAGGTACACGATATAGAGGCAGAGCCAACGGCAGATACAGAAGTGTCTGCTCTTGACCAAGAGACACAGACCAAATATCGCGTGTGGAAGAAGAATACCCCGTTTCTATATGACTATATCTCCACATATTCACTCCTCTGGCCATCTATGACAGTTCGATTCTTCCCCGATCTAGAAACACCAGAATTGAAGTCGGGCCCGGATAAACATACGCCAGACCAAATTCGCTATCAAAGACTCCTTCTCGGGACGTTCACCTCGGGACAAGCAACCGATAGCATCAGCATACTACAACTTCCATACTATGCGGATCTCAATAGCAACTTGAGCATTGATAAACTCAACTACAACAGCGATAAAAACGAGTTCCAACTCACCACTGCCAGCAAAAAGAAGCTTTCGGTGCTCCAGAAAATCAACCATCTAGGAGACGTCAACAAACTAGCGTACATGCCGCAAAACCCCGACGTTATAGCCAGTGGTAACAATTTTGGTAATCTTGTGGTGTACAATAGAACGAAACACTCATCGTATAAAAACACCACCGACTCGGTGGATATACATATTCCTGAATTGACTCTCATGTCAACCAGCCATGAGGACAATGAAGATATATTTGCTGTTGACTGGAATCACCAGAAAGAAGGCACAATTGTGTCAGGAAAGATGAACGGCACCATCAACATACACGATATAAAACACCAGTACACAGACGTGAATTCCACCCACATCCAACCCCTGGTGGAGATGCATCCCAGCTCGAGTGGTATCGACGATATCCAGTGGGTGCAAAATCACGACTCGCTTTTTGCAACCGTAGATGAAGGTGGAGTTTATATGCTTCACGATACTCGGGAAAACAAAGCTGTTGTGAAGCACAAAACGGGAGACGTTCCATTGAACACCGTCAGTATCAACCCCCAAAACCCAGCCTACAGTGTAACAGGTGATGGTGCAGGAGTGTTGGAAGTGTGGGATATAAGGCAGTTGAAAAACGGCTCTGACTCTTCCTATAAGTTCGATGCACACAAAGATTCCATCACCCGGGTGAAATGGCACCCCAAGTTTCATAATATATTTGGATCTTCATCCTCCGACAAAACGGTTCAAATATTCGATTTGTCGGTTGAAAAACCGATCTTCATGCACAATGGACACATGCTTGGGGTGAATGATTTTGACTGGTCACTCCATGAAGATTGGATGCTTAGTAGTGTAGCAGACGATAATTCCCTTCATGTTTGGAAGCCGGCATTGAGTGTTTTATCTCAATACAAGTGAAGATTCTATGATGAGAGAAGACAAATTCTATGTATGTATATTTTGAATAAATTAGTCTAGTAGCTAACTTTCATTACTCATGACTTAAGCCTTGTTGAACAACTTTTCAACTTCAGCAACTGCTTCAGTCAATACTCTGTCTTGGAATTTTGGAGAGTCAATTTCCTTGTTAACTTTTTCTAAGACAGATTTGATCAATTGTTCTTGTTCCAATTGTCTTTGTTGTTGTTCGAATCTAACCCAGGAGTCCAAGGTGCTCTTAGCTTCAGCGGCAACGGCAGCTTGTTGTTTTAATTCAAAGGACTTGGCTTCTAATTCAGCAGTTTCTTTGGAAATGGCAAACAATTGTTTGGTGGTTTCAACAACGTCTTTCAATTGTGATACAGAGGAGATTCTGTCATTAACAGCAGAGATGTGCTTGGTTCTTGATTCGTTTAATAATTGGTTGACCTTCTTAACTTCACCATCAGCCCATTCGGTGTATAATGGAGCAACGGCCTTGGCAACAAGAGCAGTGAAAGCAGCAAAAGTGGCGACCAAAATGGTTTCATCGTGGATGATGATCAATTCGTTAGAGATACCGTAGATGGCGGCGGCAGCAGTGGTAGCTAAAAATCCAGTTTTAGACAAGTAGTTGTTACCTGGCATAGCATCGACTATAGAGGTAGCCTTTTGCTTTGGTTCAACAGGAGTGGACATGTAACGCAAACCGATTCTAGAATGTTAGTAGGAGTTGGGGATTGGATGGGAATTGAATTATTGATTTGATTGTTGGTGGGAATGATGTGTTTTAAAGGAATGTTGACTTAATTGTTGGCTCGATTGGATGTGGAAATGGGAATGTTATAATTGGGATCAAAGAAAGGGACTAACAAGTGGCGGCGGTTAATCTATGGAAATGGCGGCGAATTGACGCTTAAACTGCCCAATTCAATTGGCGCTGGTGGATATCGAATCGACACCAATGGACTACTTGTTCAATCAGGACAAACACAAACACGCAGATATCAAATCAATTCACAACCCACACAATGAAGTCAGTAAACATACGGAGCAGGTCTGGCGGCCATCTTGGCAACTGGAGCGACAGCTCTAATAGAAATTCTGTTCATCAAAGACATGGTAAAGTATTTCTAGTTTATGAAAAATTCAATTTTCTCATTCTCAGCGAGGATCGGATTGGACAAGGGAAATGATTGGGCAACACTCGACTGCCTATTTCGGAAGGCTCTTTCGCGCGTCGCTGTTTGATGTCTTCACCACAATGATTCAATCATTGTCTACATGAACTGGCTTTGTCTACATGACCTCTCACTGTCTACATGAACTGGCTTTGTATACATAATAGACTGTCACTGTCTACATAGTGATTCCTTCATTAGCCGGTCCAGACACCTATCTATATCTTGCCGTCTTCTGCCTACTTTGTTCCGTCATATCTCATTTATTGGCATATTTACTCTGAAGGTACAGATTGATCACTTTGTTCGTGCCGTGACTCGCAAGGGCGAACTGGTCTTCCAACGCCTGCTTAAGATCCTGGTTGTATTTCTGTGGCTGTTTTGCCTCGACTTCTTCAGGTCTTTCGCTGAACGCTCCAGCTATTTCCCGTGTTCGAGACCGAATACTGGCCTGGATGTCTCTCGCTAAGACTTCGACTGTTTCGTTCCCTGATACCTGAAGCACAGGCAGAAAATCTTGATCTGTTTTGTTATCGACCTTCTCATCATTAATCTCATCACTTTCTTCTTTGTTTTCCTTCACCTCATGTTCATCCACCGGTTCAGTATCGGGATGAGTCTTTTCACTCTTCTCAGACTTATGTCCATCATCCTCTCCTGCTTGTAATTTTCCTTGCTTCCGCAACTCTCGAAGCCTTGCGATCCTTTCTCTTCTGGCCTGAACCTCTTCTTCTAAAGACATGGTTTTCGCGACATCTTTTCTTCTTTTCTTCTTTTCTTGTGTCTTAATTTAACTGTATCCTCATCACCACAATACTCTATTGCCTTGGGGCAAAAGAACTGCCTAGATACTTCCTTACAAGTTCAACAAGAAACTTCTCCCCGATCTCCATATGACGCCCTTCCACCTCGTACAATTCCAATCCTCCGCGCTTATTGAGTGTCTGTAATCCAAGCACATCATACTTGTATAAATCCGTTTCTACCAACGGTATAACCTTTCCTGTCTTTGGATCTATATCTTCAAAATGGGCTGATGTCTTTGGAACAACTGTAGTATCGTTTAAAAACTTCACAAGTACTAACTTGTTGATGCTCTTCATCTTCTCAGCGTACCGATAGTGGTACCCAGAGAGGGCTTCGTTATTGATGTCAGCAAGAAAGTTCGAATGCTTCATGTACTGGTCATACTGTTTGGTATCCCTGAAATACTGGGCGGGAACAATCGAATGTTGGATCGACAGAAACCACACTTGTTTCTTCAAAAACTCGTTCCGCCTTTTACACACCCAATCGTTAGGATCAGGACATATGGGCAAATCCATCACTCCCATATGAGGCGACCCAAACGTTACAAGGTTGTTGATTTTAGCACCATCACACCTCTCTAGAAGTCCACGGAGGAAGAGACCTCCTTGTGAATTCCCGATACCGTCGAACCCATTAGCTAGCGCCAGAATATTAGTAATCTGTTCACAGACCACGTCCAATTGTTTATTGACATCACCAGCCAACGAGGCTCTTTGATCGTTTGATGGGTTATCGTCCAACCGTACACGGTAAACTTCCACGCCAGGGTGGATCTGGCGAATCGTCTCCTCCATATACCTGATACCTGAGGAGTTGTAGTTATCGCCTAGTCCGTGCCAGATAACCACAGGCACCTTCTCGGTATTATCGAGTGCTTGATGATCGGGCGCTTTCTCGATACGTATACCATCGTTTACTATAGAAGGGCAGCATTCAGGGATCATAGAATGTCCGCCGAAGTACCCCAAAAGTATCTGTATTCCATAAAGAGCTCCCACAAACATATTATCTACTCGCGACTTCAATCCGCGAATTCATTATCTCATCGCATGTCTCAGCAGTTCAAGCTCGGGAAAGACAGTTTACAGGACACGAAGAAGTCGTTGAAGGGGCTCAAGGCGCACCTCGATGCATCTGGATCGGCACCTCAGGCGATCTTCTTCACTATAAACACCACAAAACCCCTTCTAAAAACAAAAGATTACACTCCTCGAGTGATTCCTTTGACCAATCCATTGGATAAGCTCACCAATAAGTCTGTTTTGCTCATCACAAAGGACCCGTCCACACCTTATAGAAACCTTCTTACAGAAAAGAATAGCCCCACAGAAGATGTGTTCAACCAAATTTACACGGTAACTAAACTCAAAAGAATGGCCTCTTCCCCCAAGAAAGTGTCGTATCTACTTAAAGAATTTGACATAATAGTGGCTGATCACAGAGTACATAAACTCTTGCCTAACATTCTCGGGGCCCAATTCTACGTCAAGAACAAAAAGGTTCCTTTCGTGGTGCAAATGGCACCTCCAGATCCCAATGCAAAGCTCGTGAAAACTAACAAGTCTCATAAGCTCAAAGATGAAAGATGTGAGCCTAAATATGTCAAGGGCCAAATGAACTCTATTGCCAAAAACACATACTTTATACCCCCAGCCAACGGAACATTCATGTCCATCAAGGTGGGATACAGCGACTGGCCTACCGAGAAACTTGTGACCAACATCAATGATATTTTGGTGTTTTTCATGGAAAAGAAGTACCCATCTGGAGGCATTGTAACCAAGCTGATGATCGAGAGTATACATATTAAAACCAGCGAGAGTATATCGTTGCCTGTTTATCGTGCTAAGAAGGAGGAGACTGATAGCAGTAGTGATAGCGATAGCGACTAGACCTCACAAATAGAACAAGTAAATAGTAATGGCATATAATAGTAATAGATGGTTGCAAAAGCAGCGCGATTTTTCATCATGAACTTCCACCACCTACCGATCTTCATCGCCCTTGCAGCGATATACTACTACTATGTGTACGAGTTTCTACTGCATGGAACAAGCATCAAATTAGAGGTGCCGACATTTGATATACTCAAGAAGAATGCCCCTAAACTCGCCACCAACTCGTACCTCAACTTCAAAATGGGCTACAGAGATAGACTGCAAGTAGGCACCGAAAATGCCACCCTTGTGATGCTCGTACGAAACCAAGAATTGGAAGGAGCTTTAAGCTCCATGCGTTCTTTAGAGGACAGATTCAACAAGGACTATAGATACCCGTGGGTGTTTTTGAACGACGTGCCGTTCTCCGATGAGTTCATAGAACAGACCACGTTAATGGCCAGCTCAAAAACTTACTACGAGCTTATACCCGCTGAAGATTGGAATATGCCTGATTTCATAGACCCCTTCAAGTTCGAGAGAAATTTAAAGAACTCATCTGATGTAATTTACGGTACAAGCAGATCATATAGAAATATGTGTCGCTTTAATAGTGGATTTTTCTTTCGCCAGAAAAAGCTTTTGGAGTACGATTGGTACTTTCGTGTTGAACCAAACGTCGAGTATCTTTGTGATTTCCAGACCGATCCATTCAAGTTCATGAGAGAGAATGATAAAGTGTATGGCTTTGTAACTGCCATCCTCGAATACGAAAATACCATCCCTACCCTTTGGTCGACGGTTGAAGGTTTCATGAAAGAGTATCCTGAGCTTGTTCATCCCAACAACTCGCTTGATTTTATCACCTCTAGAGAGAATGATGTTAACAAGCTTGTGCCTCTCATCGATTCATCTACGACATACAATCTTTGTCATTTCTGGTCGAATTTCGAGATAGCCAGCTTGAACTTCTGGAGGTCAGAGGAGTACTTGAAATTCTTTGATTATCTCGATAAGGCTGGTGGGTTTTACTATGAGAGATGGGGAGATGCACCTGTGCATTCTATAGGTTTAAACATCCTTGCTGATAAACACAAGATCCACCATTTTGATGATATAGGATACTATCATCCACCGTACATGTCATGTCCAACATCCAAGGATTTAAAGAGCCAGAAAAGGTGTATTTGTAAGAGTGGAGGATATGATGGAGATGTGAAGACTGAGCCTTATGATGTTCAGGTATATAGTTGTTTACCCAGATGGTGGAGGTATGGATCTGGAAAGAAGTTTATGAATGAAATGGAGTATACGTTTCGGCCATGATTGAGGTTGGGTTCAATTCTTATTAATGGCTGCAATACTCATGTTCGACTTATATCTCCTTGCATCCTACACTCGTTATACAATGTAACAATCCAGGGCATTAACACCGATAGTATTACAGTCACAGCATTACACCAACAACATTGACACGCACAAAACTTTCCCTGGACACCCACTTGTTAATTGTACATAATGCTAGCCATATACAAATAGATGCAAAATATCATTCGCTACGCGATTCCTATAAACCCCTTACTTCCACCCTAACCAAGATTCATACTATACCCAGTAATTCATGCCTACTAGACTACACACTTCTCCCGCTCTAACATCCCTCTCCACCGTAATTGCACCTCTCAGTAACATTTCTCGCTATCTCCATCAAGTCGCAAATCGCATCTCAAAGAAATTTTCTCATCCCATCGCATCCCAAATGGCTAGAAAGAGTACTTTGAAGTCACAATTAGACGCCCAGAAGGTGTTGGATAACATCGAGAGGTCCAGATCCAAGCCTGTTAAGAAGTCTGAAGACTCTGAGGAGCCAGTTCCAAAGCCAGTTCCCTCTCCAAAGGTCAAAAAGGTTAAGAAACCTAAGAAGGAAGAAGTATCAGATTACAAGAGTGATGCCTTATCTAAAAAAGAACAGAGAAAGTTGAAGAAATTGGCCAAGAAGTTAGAAGTGGAAGAAGAAGAAGAGGATGAAGATGACGATAACGAAGAAGGGTTCATAGATGCTGAGGCAGAAGAAGGATCCGATGAGGAAATCGATTTACAGAGATTAGCTGAAAGTGAAAGTGAAAGTGACATTGAAGGTGAAGAGGACGACGAAGAAGAAGACGATGAAGAAGAAGAAGAAGCCGGTGAAGAACAAGAAGAGCAAGAGGAAGAAGAAGAAGAAGAAGAAGAAGACGTGCCCTTCTCTGACGTAGAAGTTGACTCCGATGCCGACGTTGTTCCATACACAAAGCTCACCATCAACAACACCGCTGCCTTGAAAGAGTCCTTAGCCCGTATCCAATTGCCATGGAGCAAACACTCGTTCGTCGAACATCAATCCATTGTGGGAGAAGAAAGAACCGAAGCCAGTATCAAGGATATTTATGACGATACCGAAAGAGAATTGTCATTCTATAAGCAAGGATTGGATGCTGTCAAACAAGGTAGAGCCAATTTGTTGAAGTTGAAGGTTCCATTTTCCAGGCCTATGGATTATTTTGCTGAGATGGTCAAGACTGATGAACATATGGATAAGTTAAAGAACAAACTCTTGACTGAAGCTGCCAACAAAAAGGCTAGTGAAGAAGCTAAAAGACAAAGAAACTTGAAGAAGTTCGGTAAGCAAGTCCAGCATGAAACTTTACAAGAAAGAGCTAAACAAAAGAGAGAAACTCTAGATAAGGTCAAATCTTTAAAGAAGAGAAAGGCTAATAATGAATTCGGAGGCGACGACGATTTCCAAATTGCTTTAGAAGAAGCTACCCGTGACGAACATAAAGAAAACAAGAGACGTAAACCAAACGGTAAGAGATTAGCTAAGGACTCCAAGTATGGGTTTGGAGGTAGAAAAGCTGGTAGCAGAAAGAATGATGCCAAGTCTTCTGCTGACGTGAGCGGATTTTCGTCCAAGAAAATGAAGAGACCAGGAAAGAGTAAGAGAAGATAGTGTATAGTAATAGATTTGCATTGTTGTCTGAATATCAGCTAAGATATTGTAGAATTAAAGGTTTAGTAGTGTAGAAACCTAAACGCCGATACGACTCGTGAATGTCTTCGCGGTCGTATAATAAATATTCATCAATCCAATGGCTGATTCTAAGCAAAAATTCCTCGGAGTCTTCGATGACTTGGTGGCTGACTTAAAGCAAGTACTTTCCGACTACAAGATCCCTGTTGAGGCGATTGACTGGTACGACAGATCGTTGAAGTACAACGTTGTTGGTGGTAAATTAAACAGAGGAATCTCTGTGGTAGATACTTACCTCATTTTGACCAAGCAAACCTTAGATGATTTAGACGCCGAAACTTACAAGAGAGTTGCTTTATTGGGTTGGTGTATCGAGTTGTTACAAGGATTTTTCCTCGTTAGTGACGATATCATGGACCAGTCCAAGACCAGAAGAGGTCAACCATGTTGGTACTTAGTTGAAGGTATTGGTAATATTGCCATTAACGACTCTTTTATGTTGGAAGGAGCCATCTACGTGTTATTGAAGAAATACTTCAGAAACGAACCTTACTATGTCAACTTACTTGAATTATTCCACGACGTGACCTTCCAAACTGAACTCGGTCAATTATTAGACTTAACAACTGCTGATGAAGAAGTAGTTGACTTGGACAAATTCTCTTTGGACAAACACAGTTTCATTGTTATCTTCAAGACTGCCTACTACTCCTTCTACTTGCCTGTTGCATTAGCCATGTTTGTTGCTGGTATCAATGACGATAAAGACTTGAAACAAGCAGAGGATATTTTGATTCCAATTGGTGAATATTTCCAAATCCAAGACGATTACTTGGACTGTTTCGGAACCCCTGAACAAATTGGTAAGATCGGTACTGATATCATGGACAACAAATGTTCTTGGGTTGTCAACCAAGCTTTGAAATTGGTCACCCCAGAACAAAGAAAGTTATTGGACGATAACTACGGTAGAAAAGATAGCGCTAAAGAAGCTAAAGTCAAACAATTATTCAACGAGTTAGGAATCGACAAGATCTACAACCAATACGAAGATTCGTTTGGAGAAGAAATCAAGGGTAAAATCAATGCCGTTGATGAATCCAGAGGTTTGGATAAACAAGTTTTCCTTGCATTCTTTGATAAAATCTACAAGCGTACAAAGTAGATGTATATAAATTATATATAAATGCTTAAACGTTAACAATAGCCAACTCTTCTCTACCAGCCTTGGTGTACAAGTATTCGTTGTAGTCTCTTGCTCTGGCCCAGACACTCCATACGATGGAGAAAGGCAATATAACGTAGAGAGCTTGGTTTTTAACTCTTCTGAAAACATTGAAAAAAGCTCTGTGCAAGTTACCCTTTAATGGACGGGTGGCGTATGGGGAAACAGTATATTGGTTGATATACTTTTGCTTTGGGGATCCTAAGAAACCCCACCATCCCATGTAGTTTTTAGCTGCTGGAGGACCGGCCATGTTTGATAGTTAGTTCGTGATGGATTTTCAATTTTAATTGGGGTGCGATAATTGGACGAATTGCGTCGTGCGCGGAATATATTTACACCTAACAAGACACTTATGGCACAAGACGTGGTGGTGATAAACTGTTTAATTTGCCAGTCGGTTGAACTGGAGGGTATAGAGTGTGTAGAGCGAGAGTGAGAAGAGGGTTGTGGCTTTTTGTTGAATATTTTAGTTCCAAGTTTGTTTTTTGTGAATTTAGGATTTATATGTTAAATGTGACATCTGTGAAAACCAGATATCTGTGGATTTAAATAATGTGATAGATATTTGAAGGGGTTGATGTCTGACTTCAAGAGAAGAAATGGTGGTATAAAGTTGGCTAGATAGAAAGTACGGTGTCATGACAAGTTTGTGATGTAGTATATGGTGATGTAGTAGCCTGTGATGTGTTTCATTGTAGTTTATTGCGATATAGTGTATTGTGATCTAGTGATACTCTAATACAATCTGAACCGTGTAAGATGATCTATAGAGTTGAAATTACGGTAGAAATTGCTACTTGCTTAGATTGTTGATCCACAGTTCAAACTAATACCACCACCATAACCATTTTGGTGGGAAGCATGAAGACAAAATATTTACAAGAAGTTGTAGACGCAAACTATCTACAACGGGAATATAGACAACATTTTCTACAAAATAATCCATTCTCCAGTTTCACCGTCACGAAAACAAAACAACATCTCCCATAAGATGACAAAGCTTCAACACCTCTACAAGAGTCAACGACTCACTCATACAATGAATAATGTATTATACTACGTACAACCATGACTATCTTCTTATTAAATTTTACAAACAATTATGGTAAAATAATTAGTTGGTCAAACGCTTTTGAGCAGCCAATCTACCCTTTTGTCTAGAGTTTAATCTGACCTTCTTGTCGTCAGCTTTTTGAATTTCTTCACCTTGTTCGGACAAGATTAATTCAATGTGACATGGAGAAGATTGGTATGGGTTAGATCTACCGTGAGCTCTGAAAGTTCTTCTTCTGAATTTTGGGGCTCTGTTGACTTGGATGTGAGAGATCTTTAATTTGGTGGAGTCTAAACCTTTGGTTTCAGCGTTAGCTTGAGCGTTCAACAACAAGTCCTTGATGAAGTTGACGGATTTGACTGGCCATCTAGCCTTGGTGACACCGAATTCCTTACCTTGACCGGTTCTACCAATAGATCCGTTGAATCTTCTGAATGGGACAGCTCTTTGGTGGTCCAAGACTTGGTCTAAGTATTTCTTAGCTCTTTCCAATTCCCAACCGTTGATGGCTTGGGCGGTTTCTCTGGTGTTCTTGAAAGAAACTCTCAAGTAAGCACCTCTAGCAGAAGCAGACTTAGCTGGGTTGGTTGAACTGTAACCGTATCTAGCCATGATAAAAGTTTTCAATTAGGTTAGTGAGTGAAAAGTTTTTAGAAAAAAAGTTATGAAAATTTTCAGTACTGGTGCGAGAGAGCGAATTGGTGTGTGCAGGAGGATGAATTTATCAAATAATGCGAAGGCAGACGGGGGCGCGGTGGGTGGACGACGGTGCGAGGTGGAGGTGGGGATGGTGCCAGATTAGTACGAGCCTGGTGCGAATCGCAAAACAAGTTGGTGTGCGAAACAACAGCAGTCACAGACCCTAGCCCTAGGCGCGCCTCCCTTAGGGCTTTGGCTGCTAATGGGAAGAAATCCCGTAGTGCATAAAACTTGCATCATACGGTAGTCACTATACACCCTACCATTATCGGGAGATCGGGATGAAGCCATATTAATCAACTAGGTGGCTTGCAGTGAAATTATGTGGCAACTCTTCTAGCCCGCCACCCGCCTGAACCCATCAGTGACACTTCATAGAGTTAATTAAACGGTGTCACAATTCCCTCATTCTGCACAGGAGATTTTAATACTGCAACAATGTAGTGAATGTTAAACAACCCTTTATCGGGGTTGGAATTTAATATTCAGATGCGCATTTGGGTCGGATATAGAAATACCCACTACGGTTGTGGAAGAAACGATGGGGGCCAATAGCTGGACCCAACACCCACGTAAAGATCGTTCAGCATCGGGCCTGGTGGACTAAAAATCGCTTGAAATCGCAGACGAACAATAAGGAATTAACGAATTAAGCATTTTAGGAATTCAGGAAATAAATTAGAAATTAGAAATTAGAAATTTCCGGGTTTGTATTCAGACAGATCCCACCAAGTTCCATGGGGAGTTTAATTATTTTTAATATAAATTAACTAAATTCCCAGATAAATTCTTATATTTTTATTCCTTCATTGTTTCTTATTGTATACCTTTTAGTTGAAGTGTTTTGATATGTTGCAAATGTTAATCCTGTGAGTTACGGCTCTAATCGATTGAGTCGTTACTGGGACCACAGTTCAAGTGGTTTAGTAAACTTGTTTCCATGCCATTAACATGGCAAACGTCTTAATCAATTCCTCATATCCGCCCCTACATCTTCTATCCAACTACAACTTCACCAAGACCGTTTTCCATCCCTTTTACCTTTATCATCTGCTGGGAACCATAAAACCATGCATGCCACGACCGCGCGCCAATTCATGAGAAATGAAAAGCGAGGAAGGAAAACAACTCAGTGTCTAGTAATTGGAATTTGGTTTATCAATCTATTTGAAATATACCTTATTCAACAGATTACCCACCGTTCAGATTATTTTGGCCCCCAAAATATTCACATACTTCTACTCGCTTGACCCTGTTTGTTTTCCTGATCCTATTTTATTGCCTGTATTTATTTTGTATTATAAATGTCTGATATTGACGACTCAATAAACTTGGACCCTCAAGTGCACGACTCCCCCCAAGATATGGATGTCGACGTGCCTGACATGGACGTTGATGTTGGTGACAATGGTAACGAGGATGGCCTGAATGATAACAAAGATAATGCAAGTGAGGCCCTGAATAATAACCAGGACGAATATGCCTCAGAGAAAACATCTGTTAAAGATGACGCCGAAGAAAAGCAAGATGAAAAGGAAGACGGAAACCAAGATAAAATCGAGGAGTCCGTTTCTAAAGACGTCGAAGCAGCCATTCAAGATGATAAAGATAGTGTAGATAAACCAAGTGAAGAAAATGATACCAAAGACGATCAAACTTCCAGTGTTTCTGGAGATGAAGCAAAGGTTAAGGAAGAGCCTGTGGTGACTGATGCCGCAATTGATGGCGAACCTAAGGATGCCACTGCAGATGAACCTCAGATATCCGTTAATGGTAACGATACAAAAGAAAAGGAGTCGGATGACTCAACGTTGTTTGAAGAAGCCAACCCTAGCTCCAAAGAAAGCGCAGATGATGTATCGAAACAGACAGACGAAAAGCCCACTCCAGTTGAACCTGAAAAAATACAGCCTGAAGCATCCAAGGATGATGGCGATCGTATGGATGAAGACACTCCAGAAAATAACACTATAGAGTCAGGGGTTAAACAAGAGAAAGACGAGGGTGAAGTAAAGAAGAGTGAATCAAATGGGAAAGAGGAAAAGGCCAAGAGTGTCGTTCCAGAGGAAGAAGAACCAAAAGAACAAGAACCCGAAATCGAGCCTGAAATAGACGAAGAAAAGGCCCGTGTTTTCAAGCAAACCCATACCGTCATTCTTCCATCTTACGCTGCATGGTTTAACATGAAAAAGATCCATCTGATTGAAAAGAAATCTTTGCCTGAGTTCTTTGAAGTTAATCACCCATCTAAATCCCCAAAAGTGTACCTTGCGTACCGTAATTTCATGATTAATGCTTATAGATTAAACCCCAACGAATACTTGACTTTGACTTCATGCCGAAGGAACTTGGTTGGGGATGTGGGTACGTTGATGAGAGTATTCAAGTTCTTGAATAAATGGGGCTTAATAAACTACCAAGTTAACCCATCCTTCAAGCCAGGATACAATCTTGAGAAGTTGAGTGATGGCACGGTGGCTCCGCTTCCATATTCCGGTGACTACAAGGTCAACTACGATGCCCCTAGAGGTTTATTCCCCTTCCAAACGTTCAAGTTGAATTCTGAAATCAATATCGATAAATTGAAACAGCTTATGGGTGATTCTATCAGATCTGATAAACCTGCCATATCTGACAAGACTGATGACAAGCCAGTCAAATCTGATGTACCAGACTCGATTGGAGGATCTGACATCAACTCCAAAAAGCGTTTGCTTGAAGAAGATACCAACTCAAATAAGAGAGTAAAAGACCCATGGACAGAAGACGAAGTCAAAAACCTTTTGAAGGGTATTAAGGAACACAAAAATGATTGGTTCAAGATCTCCAAACAAGTTGGAACCAAAACTCCCCAAGAATGCATACTAAAGTTTTTGAAGTTGCCAATTGAAGATGACTTCAACCACCTTAGTGAAAAGGATTTCAACTTGTTACGTTATTCTTCCAACTTTCCTGCCAGTTCCACCGACAACCCATTGATCAGCAACCTTGTATTCATGACGCAATTGGTGGACAGTGACGTTGCTAAAGCGGCAAGTCATCGTGCTTCTGCGGTCATGCACGAGAAGATCTTGGAAAAGATCGAACAGATTGAAGCAAAAGAGAAAACAACCACCAAAGAGAAAGATGACGAGGGGGAAAAAGAAGCAACTCAAGAAAAGAAACCAGAGCCAAAGAATGAATTTGAAGATATGATCATTGAGCCCAATGATGATGATGAAGAAGAGGATTCGAATGGGAAAGAAGATAAGCAAAACTCCGATAGTAAGTCACCCTCTTCAAGTAAAGAAGAGTTGAACGGACTTAAAGATTCGTTGAGCGAATCACTTAAGGATTTATCTGTTCCTGAAGCCAATAGTGAAGAAACACTTGAAGACATAAATGGATCACTTTTCGGAATTGTCGGGGCCCGGTCACACCTTTTCAAGACCTATGAAGAACGGGAGATGCACCAGTTGACGTCTACGATTTTAAACCAAGAGTTGAGTAAAATCGATTTGAAATTGAACCGAATTGGTAAACTAGAGCAAATCTATGAAACACAACAAAAAGTTTTGCTTAAGCAGCAAGAACAAATATTTGTTGATAGATTAAACTTGACTAGTAGTACGGTTAACATCACCAACAAGCTTAATGACTTAATATCTAAGCTTGAAGCAGATACCCCAATCGATCGGTCAAGTCTTAGTTCACAATTGGGAGAGATTAGACAATTGGTATTCAATCCACTCAAGTCATCCCTTGTTGAGGACATTAACCCAAAAAATAATCCCGCTGCTGAAAAAGATGAAACGGATGTGCCGACAGTCAAACCGTTATCGCTTGAGACGCCGCAAACATTCAAGGTTTGGGTTCCATAGTAGCTGCTTTAGACAATACATAAGTAGTGTAATTTGACAAATAATGGTGATGTAACTGCGGTAGGCGTCTTTATATGAAAGAAGGGTAAATCCCCTGTGTATAGCTAAATAGGCATATTTTCAGTATTTGGCAATCGATATTAAGTTCGAGAAAGCAGAAAGTATGCGTAGCCTTGGTTGAATGACAGATCGAACCGTGGTTGTCAAAAAGCGTAGTTGTCAAAACATATTGAACTGATACTACTCGGCCGAGGGTTTTTTTTCAGTAGGTCGGTTAAACTTTAAGTATGGTTTATTCGTTCGTATTCAAACCTGGGGGCTTATTCACGGTGTTTTCTTACACATAAGCCGTGGGCAATGCGGTAACGCCAGCAGAGTATCTTTTGGGGATATAAATAACTTTTCTAGAATTAACTCTTGATAGTAGCCCCGAATTGATGTCAGGGGTTGCAAAGTGATACCCATATGAGGACCATACGAGGTTCAATGGGTTGAGGAACCGTAAAAACACCATAAAAAACACCACCATAATTGTCACCCCCAGTTGGGAAACCACAAGCATTTCATACAGGCAGAAGCGAACATATCCTTGCCCCAAACCTGGATTGTCAGCATCTCGTCTATCACGTCGCAACAGTTTGTGTCTGTTTGGTAAACAATGCAAGGTTAATTATTCGTGACATTTGCAGTACCGTCCGTCTACCTCCCTTAATCATCATCGACCCCATCACGCGCCACATCCTTCACTCCCTACGTCCACTCGTTATCATTGCTTCCTGCCAATTAGCCCAGACTGCATATCTGCTATTGCTTCATGCTTCGGCGGCGCTTCCTCCTCCATATAGCCCACCGCGCGGTTCGCACCTCTGATAAGCTTGCTTTTCTCATGCCATATATAAGACTGATGGGAGATCCTTAACACCCACCGATTTTATGTCGTAATGCTAGAACGCGGAGACTATCATCCGCCGGCGTCCGCATCGATGACTCTGCTCCCGTCTTCTAGTCTCAGCCAAGAACCAGGTCCTTCCGCGTCCGGCTCAGGCTCAGGCTCAAGACCCGAGCCAGGGCTAGTTCCAGTTTCAGAGTCCTTGGATACTTCTTCACTCAAGCCCCTGTCACATGTATCCAGCCAACTTCCAAAAGCGTCTGGCGATCACCAATCTGCAACTCCTGGTCATTCCAAACAGCAATCTTATGATCAAGCCCAACTGCGCAGCGATAAATCCTTACCGCCAAAGCACCCCACAAAGTCTCCGCTGGTGAACGCGCTGGATTTAAGCACATCGCGGCTGCAAAGCGTCAGCTCTACCCCGAATGTGCAATACCATCCGATCCATGCTCGTATAAGTATGAAGCTAGGAGACGGAGAATCGCCTTCTACATCATTGATTCCGTTCGATATAGAGAACAAAAGAGTGCCTCTAGTTTTGGTGGTGGAACTGACGGAGTTTTTGGTGCTATCGGTTGACCCAGAGAACGAGCTGGATGTCGATAAATTTGGTCACCTATTGGCTCTATTTGACCATCCGGATACTCTCGAATGGTCTATAGCCAAGTTGTTTGACATGGTAAGAAAAGACGATGATTTGTTAGAGCTCCATAACTATACAGAGCTCGACGAGTTGGTACTAACAGTACCTGAACTAGGAGGTATTCTGATTGCAGAAGATAGTGTCTATACAAGAGACATTCTTATCAACGATTTTACCAAGATATTCAGTGCATTACAATATAGAACAAAGGGGGAAAAGTATGATAAGCTCACGTTTGAAATCACTTCCAAACAACGGTTTATAACCGACTTTAATGCACTTAATGACTTGATAAGAAATGGGTGTGGAATGGAGAGCTTGAGATCGACCTCAAGTATCCAAACAGCAGACGGTCCTGATTCGGATGGACTTCATGATCCACAAACCTCCCAAACAACACAGGAAGAGCTTCAAGACAACATAAAAACACAGGATTTCACAAACGATAAAAGAGACAGGAGCTCAACTAAAACCTACCAAAACAAAAAACCCAAATTAGATGAATAGACTAAGGAATGTTTAATGACTATATATTTTTAAAAGAAGGCATCATGATAAACTGGTATTCTGTATAATACAAATGTGCTTTACTTTATTAACATCCCATATAATAAACAGTTTACGTTAACCCAATCGTTTGTAACTGCTCATATATTTTGGCATCAACGTATTTCTGAAGACCTGGGTCACCAGTCAATCCTTTTCTTCTTCTGGTCTTCATGACAAAATCTCTGGCTATCGATTCAAATGGCACAGGCTTCAACTCAGGTAAATAGACATCAGGATCCAAGGGGTTTCCTGGTGCTAAACTGTATCGATGGAACATGAAATATACCATGGCCTTCCCCAGAGTTTGCAATCTTATATCTGTTTCCAATCCAATCGACTCTATCACGGGTACCGTACCACTCACCTCAAATAATTGGGTCCCTGGTATAGCCTCATTGGTTTGTACGACTCCTCTCCTTCCCAGGATGATCTTTTCAATCACATTATTGGCTTTATAAGTGCATGTGACGTAGAACTTATAGATAGGTTCCATAAGTCTGGGACTTGCGGTGAAAAAACCAGTATAACATGCTCTACGGGCCAATGGTATTAACTGGGCAGTGCTAGGAGTTCCTTGGGCTTTCAACTCAAGAAGCCTGAACTTGGTGTTTCTTATTGGTTCGTCACAAAGAGGTCCTTCATTACAACACCATTCAAATCCCTGTTGAATAGCATCTTTAGCTGCCAAAAGAGTCTCTTTGTCGGTGAACTCTTCAAGAGTGTCGTTTATAAGAAGATTAGGCTGCTTGAGATCACTGGGCCCCATCCCCCATATAGCTCTCGATTCAAGTGAATCCACATTATACTCGTTCCGTAGAAGCTTCGAAAGAGCACGAAGGGGCTGGTTGAAGTCAATAGTTTGATTTTCGATTGCGTTGCTTAATTTGAGATTATTCACAGGCTCTGCAATAATAGACATGGAAATATCTCCTATGGCTGTGTCGATTTTCGTGATAGACGTCTGGCTTACCGTCTCACTGAACCGGACCATTGGATCGCTGACATTAATCTCTAATCCGTCTTCAAAGAAGTTTCTTACATCATGAAGCATGCAGTCGAGTATAACCTCTCCACCAGCGAATATCGTATGTTCACCACTCTCGTCTACTCTTAGCTGACACGAAAGATATGATTTGTTGGTTTTTTTGAGACTCTCCACGAGCCTTGGCCACTCTGCTGGGTTCTTGGGCTCCACAGCCACCTTTAACACGGACTGCTTGCAGTAATCGTTGAACTTCGCGTTGAAGGGTATTGTTGTTTGAGTGTCCAAAAGGAATCCTTGTTTTGAAAGATGCAGTTCCACTCCTTTTACAATCACCAAGAACCCGTCACTCACCTCATTCACCGGCACTTTATATCTACCACCTGGAATATATAATTCTTCTATGGTGGCAGTTTTATCTGAACCTTCTTCCTGTGAGTCAGCAATAACCTTGACTGTTTGGCCTTTACGTAAAACACCTTGATGAACTCTGACAAGAGAGTAAAAGAACTGGCCATTCGATGATTCAATCAACTTGACCACTTGTGCAAGGAGTCGGGGTTGAGGAATGGATCCCATGCTCTGAAGCAGAGGCTTTAAGACAGATGACGGTGGAGGAATAGCTGTAACAATCAGGTCGACAAACCCACTGCTTATAGGGAATATCAAGCTGAATATTTGTGGTAGTAACACCTTCGAGTCTTGAGATAACTGCTTGGAAGATAATGAGATTCCAAACGATTTGTATAGGATATTTGGAAGCACATCACTATTGTCTCTGGTAATAGTATGGGTGATAATTTTATAGATGGGTTCAAGGATAAAATGGATAAACGTTCTTGATAAGGATCCACGATCTGAGTTCTTTGTGAATTTATTAGCTTGAGGATCATAATAATTATTTCCCCATAATCTTTTAGCAAATGCCATAGGATCAAGAGTCGTTATTCCATGGGTGTCGAAGTATAGCTGTGTGAAGCTCCTTAAGTTGAAACAGAACTGTAACGTTGAAGATGCAAATGCTATGTTATTCTTTTCAGGCGATAACACATGATCGTGAGTATATCCTTCAATCCATTTACTGGATTTAATATGGGAATTAATTTTCTCTACCATATACTGGAGTTTATAGTATGCATCAGCAGGAGGAAGCCTCAACTCAAGCACCAACCTATCCATCTTATTTATAAGAAGCGATAATGGTAGGTTCCTTTTTATTGCTTCGTCTATGTGGAGTTTATCCTTGAATGTGAGTCCCTCCACTGCGTCTATAACTAAAAGTACTCCATCACTTGCTTCAATGGATGCTATAGTTTCGTCGTAAAAATTTATATGCCCAGGAGTGTCTAGTATGTTGAATACATATGACTTATCATTCACATCCAGTAGTAACAAGGTAATTGGCGATGCTTTAATGGACATCCCACGATCAATCTCGAGTGTATGGTTATCTGTAAACCTGAGAGGCTGGTTTTTTTTGGTGGATATATCATGTGTTTGCAGAATAAGCATATCCACAAATGAAGTCTTACCGCTATGAAGGTTTCCTACTACGGCTATGTTTCTGATCCTTTCAGGGACCTTATAGGCAGTATTTATCATATAGTCAAATGAGTAGCGTGGTTTAAAAGGAGTGTCTTCGTCCATGCTGAATTCTATCTTACCGGTTCTTTCCTTATGTGGCTTTATTACTGGCTCACTCATGGCTGGTTTCAGGTGGGCAACCACTGTGCTTACGTCTGGGCCAAACCGCTGGGCTAAGGTGACACCATTATGGTTATTTTGGTGCGCTACAAGCTGTTTACCTGCGTCTGTGGCTTGTTGTTCGGGGATTGGCTCTTCTTGTTCTAGGTCTGACAAGTTCTGATGGTACTCGTCTTCGGACTCCGAGCTTGAGTCGGAGTTTATGAGGTTCCCGAACTCATCGTATTTATCTTCATCCATGTTGGTAGAGTTGACAGTTTCGCGCATCGAGATGAGAAGAGATAGAGGTGTTTGGGAGTGGGTGAACGATGAGGTGAGTGAAGGGGTAGTGGCTGATGTGGAAGGTGCAACTCGAAGCACAGACAAAGCAGGTAGTTGCCGGTGGGTGCTGAAAGGAGTTGCTGGTGGGTGCTGAAAGATAAGTAGAGTAAATGAGTAGGCTGCAAATATGTAATCAACACAAACGTAAAAGGTGTACAAGATATTCACTCATATCATTTATATCTACCCAATTCTGATCCAGACATACTATATCAGCTCCTTCTTTTCTAAAACGACTCTGGAGCCGGTCCCCATAAAAACCTTAGCAGCACTACACTAATAATTACATGTCTA
Source organism: Yamadazyma phyllophila (assembly GCA_030571955.1). Lineage (NCBI taxonomy): Eukaryota > Fungi > Ascomycota > Pichiomycetes > Serinales > Debaryomycetaceae > Yamadazyma > Yamadazyma phyllophila. Next base: position 569,135 of record JAJLZE010000004.1, on the reverse strand, counting down.
TATTACAACTAAGATAAAGTTTGGTATTTTCTCAACTCATTCAACAAATTCTGTAACTGGGAGTCCGTGACCTTCGATGCCAAGCTAGGAATCAACGACTTTGCTTCTTCTGAATCATCACATTCAAGAGTACCTAATTGTGCTAACTCAAACGGGTGTAATGGCTCGGAAGCAGACGAACTGAAATCAGATAAAAGCTTTTCAACAGTTTCAGTGGATGAAGAGTTTTTGAACCTGGCAAATGTTCCCAAGTAGTTTAAGGTCTTTTGAATAATTTCACTCGAATTAGGACCTGCTAAATCCAAGTTGGATATTTCATCTTCTTTTTCGTTTTCTTCGTCTTCGTCTTCGATCTCCATGTTTCTCTTCCCCTTGTTTTTCCTTTCTTTGAGGGCTGCTCTCACCAAGAGTCTGGCTTCGGATGTGTTTAAAGCAATTAATTGTTCAGTTTCACCACTGTTGGTTAATTGATGTAATTGGAATTCTTGCCCGAGTTTCAACAACGCAGCGTTTTCTTCATCGTCAACTTGAGACGTGAGTTTTCTTCTTCTCACTCCAAACGCACTGGTACTCACGTTCATCCTGGTCTGTTGTCGGTGTCCTGAGTTGTTGGTGATAAATTTGTTCGCATTTTCAAACCACGAAAGTCGCGCGATGAGAACTGAGAGATACTGACTAGATTAGAGACTGAACCCGACATGGACCAGGCTAGAGGCTCGATCCGCCAGACTAGACTACAGGCCGGACCCGACACACCACGGCTACTCGATCAAAAGTTCCAAATGTTCATTGGCTATGCTATGCTTCGTTAAATTGACTCCCTTGAACGTTCTTCTGTGGGTTTTGGTTGACAAATGTACTTCCAAGATCAACACTCTTCACAAACGGGTGCTTAAGTGCTTCCTGTGGAGTTAACCTTTCCAATGGATTTAAACTCAATACTTTGGTGAGAAAGTCCACTAATAATAATCTCTCTTCACACTCTTTCTCCACCATACTATTGGTCATCTTCTTTGATGGTAGCCTATAATGCATTATTATATCTTTGAGTGACCTATGCTTGAAGTAGTTCTTATTTTTCTGCTCTTTCTTCAACTTGTCTTCTTTACTGCTCTTCTTTAAGAATTCAAGATACTCATCGAATCCCTTGACTTCGTATCTTGGTTTAGATCCCATTCCTTCATCGATTTTTTTGAAGAAGTTAAGACTGTTTTTACCCACCTCTATCATATGTCTTGGAGGTGGCCCCAACATGTCGACTATTTTCCAGATCTGATTATACTCTGAAGTACCGGGAAATAATGGTAAACCCAAAAACAATTCTCCCACAATACACCCTAATGACCACATGTCAATGGATTCGGTGTATGGTAGACCTAATATGACTTCAGGAGACCTGTAAAATCTAGATTGAATATAAGAGTAGATAGTTTCTCTGATGAAACAAGCACTCCCGAAGTCAATCACTTTGATATCAGGTTTATCAGGCTGGCAAAGTAAAATATTTTCAGGTTTTAGATCACAATGAATCATTTGAAAGCTCTTCAATTGAGCCATTGACTCTAATAATTGTTTGGCTAAGACCTTGACAAGTTTCATGTTGAGACCTTGGAATTGGTTTTGTTTAATTAATTCATAAAGGTTCGATCCTAAAAGCTCAAATACCAAGCATAAATGTTCTTTGTGCATGAAGGTATCTAAAAGTTTGATAAATCGGTCATTGTCACCGTTTTTGTTAAGAAATTCCAAAAGCCTTACTTCAGTCAAAGACTGGTTCATATAAGCAGGTTTGGACTTGATAACCTTAACAGCACATACCGATTGGTTCGACAAGTTTTGACACTTGACCACTTGACCAAAAGTTCCTGACCCCAATAGGTCAAGCACGATGTATTTTCTTCCCTCTTCGGTTCCTAAAATATCATTCACATATAAAATATAATCCGAATCTTCATTATCGAAACCATTATTATACTTAGGATCCAGTGGTTTGGTCAACACTCTCTTTGGGTTAGTCAGTTTCGAATACTGAAATTTTTTGGGCTGACAAATGCTGTATGATTCGGTGATATAAACCGATAAGGCATTGACTGGGGAAATATGAATTGAATTAACCAGGCATCTCCGGTATTTTGGCTGTTGATGTATTTTTGGCCTCAAATCGCTCCGACTGTAAACCTTTGATAATTTAGGGGCTGGCTTACGCCTTTTGGTCAATTTCTGATGTTCAAGGTTTTGTTGGTACTGATTATATTGCACAATCAGCTGTGATCTGCCGTAACGCGCACCGCCAGTGTAGTACGAGCCATAGCGGGGGTCGCCATAGTTGGGCGGCATATGCTGAAACGCTGGAACAGCCACAGAGGACCGACGGTTGTTATTCATATACCCAAGGTGTGGGTTGATCACATACGGGTTTTGGTGAAGTAGAACTTGCGATTGGTCGTTTTGGTTGGGGAATTCTTGACCAACAAAAGAGTCCACTGCTGCCAGCATGCGGCGTTCCTTTCCCGCCGGAACTGGTTCGTGTTGATAGTACTGGTTGAACGGATTGTCTGCTCTGGTAGGAGGGTGTATGAAATTGGGAGCATTCAGGATTTGTGCATTGGTTTCGTAAGTTGTGGGCAACTGATTTGTGAAAGAAAGGCGTTTCTGTTGCTGCTGTAATAATGGAATCAGATGCGATTTGGTGGGAGAGTGGGAGGTGGTAGGACTCGATAGTGACGGAGAGGCGGTGGCATAGTACCAAGGATTCCTGAACCCTGGCATTGAGTTCAATGAGTCTTGAGATATTTGGTTCTGAGATATTTGGCTCTGGTTGCTGGGGGTAAAGTTCGGGTTAGGCGGATGAGCAGATGACGAAGGGGTGGACAGATTGTACCCTGTAATAGGAGGAAGATTCCAATTGCCGCCCACCGAGCTGTGGCGGGCGTATTGGTTCTTATTATTATATGACATGGCGCTTTACGCCTGGTGTGTGATAGTAGGGTTGACAAAAAGTGCGCGAAAGCAAGATTTAACATTTACAAATGAATTATATATTTACAAGTGTATACTCGGGACATTAGAGATCTAGTAGTCATGATACCGTGGGGGAGGCATTATGGTAGCAGTGTTTGCGATAACCATTGTGTCTGGCTCCCATGGTCTGTAGTGCCTGGATTCCTGGTACTACCTGGTTGGTACTTAAGCAGCCAACTTACCTTCTTCAGGATAAGCTGGGGCAACGGTTGGCTGAGCAGTCATACGTTGCATCATCATACCAACACCCTCAAACACACCCAACAAACAAGCACAGGTGATGGCGGAGTTTCTAGTATGTCTCCAACCACCTCTAATAGCTAAGGCACCACCAGTGAAAAACCCAGCAATAACGGCGTTCCATGCGTCTTCTCTCTTTCTTACTGCCTTGACAGTACAGTCGAATGTTGAAAATAATCCACCCCAAACACCAAAGTTACCACCAACCACTGGTGCTCTGGCTTTGATGGCAGAAATGGTACCGTATCTTCTTTCACCGTATGGAGAGTTACGGAAACCCTTGATACCATGCCACACGCATCCACCGATGACACCCATGGCAAAGGCGCCCCCGAAATCACTCAATATAACTATTGGACATGGGTCTCTTGTATGGTCAGCAGACATGTTTGATGTAAAAAATTTTCAGTTTCGCGAACTGATACTGCGACGGTTAAGTCAAGAGTGCGACACCGGAGCGGTGCAAATTGTCTGGGTTTGTGTGGGGATGCGTAGACCGCAGTGGGCAGACCGCAGTGGGCACGCTGTTGGGTAGAGTCTGTATATGCATGGCAGTTGGAATTGAGTGTATTTTCTACCTACTATAAGCTGTCTTGGACTAAGAAGTAGTCTTGAACTAAGAGGTAGTCTTGACTTCTATATTGTCTATTTATCGTCTCTATTTACATCATCAACATCAAATAACACCTGTGCTTCCCCTACATCTTGTGAACCCCTTCCTTGTGAACCTCTTTCTGAACTTTCTGGGATTCTCTTACTCTCCTTTCCTTTTTCGCTGTCTTCAGACTCTCTTGGTAACACCGGTATGGGAGGCTCGAAAGAAACCTTTTGTCCGTTTGACTCGAAAGATATCTCTTCTTCACCAACCACGAACTCACCTGTTTGAACAGCACCTCTTGCCTCGAGATTGTGGAGCTCTAAATAATCAGTATCGACTTGAGGCCCTTCGAAGCTCTTCTTCCCCCACACATAATACCCAATAGTGGCATATACAAGGAACCCAAACGTCACCACACTGGCATAGTTCATAGTTCTCCAGGAAAGCCCCTTGATCACCGGTGGCATAGACATGAAAAGACACACTAAAACCACCCAAAAACAGGAAAGTCCGTTGATTATATATCCAACTTTCCTTAGTCTAAAGGCACCACCTCTGACTTTTCTCCTTTTGTTCAATATGAGAAAGAATATAGGAAGGCCGTTTGAAAGCATCAATGACATGACACATGACCCCATAAAGGAGTTGAATGCAGATTCAGATATAACTGCTATAACTGGAAGAACAGAAGCTATACCCATGGATAAGAAAATGGCATTTTTGGGAACTACATCTTCTTCAACAGAATCAACAGTTAACCATTTTTCTTTGAATGGAAGCCCTCCATCACGGGCAAAAGCGTAGGCGGTTCTGGAGGCGGTTGTTACAGATCCAATTGACTGGAACAAAACCGATCCTACTAGAAGAAGCACCATCAAAAACGAAATCACATAGGACTCCACCGAGAACTTGAAGATCAAATCTATTGGCATGATCTCGGGGGTATCGTCCAACAACACCTTCAATTCGGGTAGAATGGTAAGTAAAGGTAATATGAATATAAGCCCGTTAAATGCTGCAACGATGATGGATATTATCCCTCCTTTTGGAACGTTTCTTTCGGGGTTTTTCACTTCATCTGTCATGGAGTAAATCAACCCGTATCCATTCATAGTATACGCAGAACCAGATAATCCCACAATGAATGCCAACCCATCAGGCCATCCCGATCTAGAGTTATCGAAGTTTGTCATGATTTCTTTGATCGGATGTGTTCTTTTGGCAAAGAATATCAACAAGAAATCGATACATATAATGGTTCCTAAAGACCATACAATACACACTCGGTTGATTTTTTCAAGGTACTTGGGGAACTTATAATTGACAAAACAACTGAACCCCAAGATGATATAATACACCAACAACACCAATAGAATGTCTTCTTTATAATATGAATTCTTCAATCCAAAAATCGATAAAATGAATTGAGAGCCCGAAAACGCTATTGATACAATATAAGTCCATGAGCCGATCAACACCAACCATCCGTTATACCAGGAACATATGTGGGCATACTTTTCATTACTTAGCAATGCACTGAAGTGGTAAACACCACCGGAAGTTGGGTATTTTGAAACAATCTCTGAGAGGCTTAGAATCACACAGATGGAGAAAAATGATACGATTACCCATCCATAAAGCATGGTCACATTTCCCCCATCGACCAAGGTGATCCATAAAGTAGAGGCCATACCAAACGGAACACCCACGATGGAAAAGCTCAAGCCAACAATGGACTTGACGGTTAATTTTCTATCCAATACCTGCTTATATTTAAAGTGCTCAACTTCTTCTACCTCATTTTCGTCATCGGGTTCAATGATATTTTGGATGAATCTTGCAGGAGCCAAAGAGCTAAACGTTCCATTGGGCAAGAACGACGTGTATGACTGTGCCGGTGCCTGTGGCACAGGCGAGTGTGAAGGCGTGGGGTAATCCACCTGTTCACTTCCAAGAGTGCCTGCCATGGATGGATCAATGCGAATTATCGCAAATGCGAAACGTTGGCTGCAAGAGTAGATTGATTACAATGGGTGGGGGAGTGAAGACAAGGTGGTGTTGATGATCTGTATGTGTGGTTCAAGATACATAATTCGGAGACAATAAGGGTAGAGATTTTCAGATCAACATATATTTAAACAATAGGTTCTGTATATTAAAGCTCTCGTCAGGGCACAATCAACTTGCAACCGATTTCGAATGTTCCAGAGACGTCTGGGTGGGTCTTAAAACCGGTTTTTTGACTCTCTTACTTGGATCATAATGTTCCTGTGAAGTCACGATCCCACTAACCGTATTCGGACTTGATTTGAGTGTGTAAGTAGCAGGCTGAGTGATGGTATACTCAACGTTGGGATGCTTGTGGCTATGGGTTTTATGTTTTTTGTGAGTCACCAGAACTCCCGACCAGCGTTTCGTTTCCCATACTGTTGAAACCTGAGACTGCATGGGAGCGTACCTAACAGACCCGGTTTGTTCACCATACGGAATAGTAAACATATGGTCTATATTTGAGGTAGAAGATTTAGCCCCCTTATTTCCTGTTGTATCCGGCGATGGAGGCTCTTCCATAGACCCATGGATAAGAGTGTGGTTTTTTCCTTTCATCCCGTCGAGTCTGAACCTCTTGCTATAGTGGATGTTGAAAGTCAGGGCCTCGTCATAGAATGAAAGCACTTGAAGAAAGTAGATTCCATCCTCAACAGCATCATGTTTAACAGAACAATTATACCTCCAGTTTTGTTTGCCTTTCTTTCCTTCTACTTTTGCTTCCTTTAATTCCACTTTCTTATCAAGGAGTTCCACCATGGTGATATTTTCATTGGTGCCAGTGCAGAGCCCAATAGAAATATAGTCCACCTTGTCAAGAGTAGGGCTAGAGTTGTCTTCTATCCACATAACTTCTAACGTAACTTCTCCCTGAGTAGGAGTATACGTGCTGTTCATATCGGGGGCCAAAAGCCCAATGTCCGCTAGAACACACACTAGAAGGTAAAACAATACTAACATGAAGAATGAATATTTGCAGCAATTCGCATATTGTTTTTGCATACCAGGCACATTCATGTACAATTGGGGCACACATTTTACAAGTCAAATACGCTTAAAAAGACTTTATTCACGCCGTAGTTACTCCTCCTCTACACCACAAAGTTACCACCATACCCACCGGCAGCCCCCACGCCCACCATCAACCAATCCCAGCACCCACTACATAAAATACTCTTTCGGTTGCCGCACACCCAGACAGCCAATCAAAAAACTGCGAATCTAATTACCAATGAGAAAAAACTGAGAATATTTACTGTTCAATATGCTTCGTAACTTTAGAGGTGTTAAAGGTGTACGTACATTGGCCACCACTGCCGATGCAGCCGCCAACCCAAACAGAATCCACGGCGGGTTGAAAGATCAAGACAGAATTTTCCAGAACGTCTACAGCAAATACGGACACGATTTGAAATCGGCCCAAAGAATGGGTGATTGGTACAAGACGAAAGAAATCATATTAAAAGGTGATAAATGGATCATCGACGAAATGAAAAAATCAGGCTTGAGAGGAAGAGGGGGTGCAGGCTTCCCATCTGGTCTTAAATGGTCTTTCATGAACCCTCCTGGTTGGGAAAAAAATCCCGGCCCAAGATACCTTGTTGTCAATGCCGATGAAGGTGAACCAGGTACTTGTAAAGATAGAGAAATCATTAGAAAAGACCCTCATAAGTTGGTGGAAGGTTGTTTGTTGGCTGGTAGAGCCATGAACGCCACTGCTGCTTATATTTATATCAGAGGTGAATTTTACAATGAAACCGTTGTTTTACAACAAGCAATCAATGAAGCTTACGCTGCTGGATTATTAGGTAAGAATGCCTGTGGATCTGGTTACGACTTTGATCTTTATATTCACCGTGGTATGGGTGCTTATATCTGTGGTGAAGAAACTGCTTTGATTGAATCTATTGAAGGTAAGGCTGGTAAGCCAAGATTGAAGCCTCCTTTCCCTGCTGGTGTAGGATTGTTTGGTAGACCAACTACTGTTTCCAACGTTGAAACCGTTGCTGTTGCTCCAACTATCTTAAGAAGAGGTGGTGATTGGTTCGCTTCCTTTGGCCGTGAACGTAACTCCGGTACCAAATTATTCTGTATTTCAGGCCATGTTAACGAACCATGTACTGTTGAAGAAGAAATGTCTATTTCTTTGAAGGAATTGTTGGAAAAGCACTGTGGAGGTGTTAAAGGTGGATGGGATAACTTATTAGGGGTTATTCCTGGTGGATCATCCGTTCCAATCATGCCAAAAGAAACATGTGATAACGTATTGATGGACTACGACGCTTTAAGAGATGTTGGATCCGGTTTGGGTACTGCTGCTGTTATTGTTATGAACAAACAAACCGATATTATCAGAGCCATTCAAAGATTCTCTGCCTTTTACAAGCACGAATCTTGTGGTCAATGTACTCCATGTCGTGAAGGTACTACCTGGTTGAACAGAATGATGGATAGATTTGTCATTGGACAAGCCACCGAAAGAGAAATTGATATGCTTTTTGAATTGACAAAGGAAATTGAAGGTCATACCATTTGTGCATTAGGAGATGCTGCTGCATGGCCTGTTCAAGGGTTAATCAAATCTTTCAAGCCAGTGATGATCGATAGAATCAACCAATTCAATAGCAAACACCCAGATGTCGGATATGGTGGTTGGGTTAATAGTGGTAAGACCCTTGATGGTAAAGTTGTTAATAACCCAATGCCTGCTTCCCATTAATCATAGACTCACGCTTACACCTTGCATAGATATTTAATGCTTCTCATGATATACACCATACTCATGAAAGTCTGTACACATTAGTTATTTAAATGAAAACTAAATATAGTATCTCAGAAAAGCGGGTATGAATTCCCACGATCGCGCGTCGGACTTTGGAGGCTTATCATTAGCCCGTTGATCCCCTTTAATACCAACTCTATACGGTGAGGGTCAGCATATATACAACTGTACATACTTCCTCTTCTCTGTAGCTATCGCTAAGCCCGCTTGTTCCGTTTCCTTTCCTTACACTATCGATGCAGAACCGTGGTATCGGAGTTGTTGCTCGCTCATCAGCGAAAAATATCTGAAAAGTTTTAAACAACTAATGCATTTCAGCAGATCATTCCTTTTAGCAGTATACGCCGGCGTGGTGTACGGACTCATTGATCCACTAGCTCCAGCAGCTGGAGACGCTGCTGCTCCAGTAGGTGCGGCTGTCGGAGCCGGAGACGTGCCCGCTGCTCCTCCAGCTGCTGCGGCAGACGCCATAGCTGATGCTGATGAGGGAAACCCGGCAGATATCAAATTCACAAACCTTGATTTATCCAATGGCAAAGCTTCTAACAACTTGAAGATCAATCACGTCGACGATGCCGATAACGAGCCAACCCCAGGTAACCAAAAGCTTCGGTTAAAGACACATGACGAATTACTTAATGCCAATCAGGTAGATGAAGATGAAGAAAGACAACCTTATGATTCATTCATCATGTCTGTTTCGATGATCTGTATCTCTGAAATTGGTGACAAGACGTTTTTGATTGCAGCTTTAATGGCCATGAAAAACTCTAGAATGGTGGTATTCGCTGCTGCATTTTCTTCCTTGGCCATCATGACTGTTTTGTCAGGAATTGTGGGACATGCTTTACCATCCTTGATCTCCAAGAGAATCACTCAATTCTTGGCTGCTGGGTTATTTATTGTATTTGGTGCCAAATTATTGAAAGAAGGATTAAGTATGTCTAAAGATGTGGGAGTTGAAGACGAATTAGCTGAAGTCGAAGAGGAACTTAAAGCTCAAGACCTCAACTCAAATATGGAAAACGCTGAGTCTGGTGGTTCATTCAGCCCCAAGTCTAACAAGCCATGGTACGTTACTACTGGGAAACAAATCAGCGACTTGGCAGCTTTTGTATTATCACCAGTATTCATCCAAGTATTCGTGATGACATTCTTAGGTGAATGGGGAGACAGGTCTCAAATTGCCACCATTGCATTGGCTGCTGGATCTGACTATTGGTACGTGATCATGGGTGCCATTTTGGGCCATGGCCTTTGTACGATAGCTGCATGTGTTGGTGGTAAGCTTTTAGCTAAGAAGATCTCCATGAGAACCGTCACCATCGGGGGAGCTATTGCCTTCTTTGTGTTCTCCATCTTATACTTTTATGAAGCTTTTTACGGGTCTGATTAGATGAATTAGATATGTATACCTCATTTATATATCAATTATATACCCAATATTAATTAGATATCTATTCTTTTGTGGATTAAACCTCGAGTTTCCCCTGGCACATAAAACGAGCCACCTGATTAGGCGTAAGAGCCTTTTTTCCTGCCGTCACGCTCATCTCCAAGTCCTCTCTTTCTCTCTCTCTATCCTTCTTCTCTTGTGCTTCTTTCTTACCCTGTTCTGTTTCCAAATAGCTTAGTTCTTCGCTTGATAGGAACCCGTAGAATTGAAAGTCCTCTCTCAACTCTTGGATTTTGGCCGAACACCATTGAGCAAATTCGTCATCTTGTTGGCTATCAATATTAAGGGTCTTGCTTCTTTCAAGGGCTTCTTCCACCCATTCTTCAACTTCAGGGAGTGGTTTCTTTCTTAATAACGTCGTGGCAAGCCCTTCATGTTGCGTAGTGGGAAACGACGGGAGTGGATATGCGTTAGAATTAAGAAGGATATCTTGATTGTTCTCTAGGATATTGGTTATACTGTGTAATTGGGTGATCAACACATGGAATTGGTTTTGAAATTGGCCATATGTAGGTAGCTTTGTTTTAGCTTGGAATCTATTATGATGGTTGATCTGGTCAGAAAGTCTTCTTAGCGATATGTGGACTTGGTTAAGTCTATTTCTCAATGCTTCAAGAGAGTCCATTAGTGAAGAATTCGGATCGCGAATTTGGATTCTTCATGATTAGGAAGAACTATAGCTTAGCAGCTGAAATCAGAAAAGAAGAAGGCAAAAGACAGAGTAAAGTACAGAATAGACAAAAATACCAACACAGTCTTGAGAAACTACAGAACTCTGATCCTATTGGCATATATAAAAAGCTCCAACGACTCAAACAACAACCTAATAAGAAACCTCATGAGACAAAGATTCTCAGTGGCCTTGAAGCCGATTGGAACTTTATTTTGAAGCACAACCTTCACCAAGAGAAAGTCCAGGCATTCCTCAGTAAAGTCCAAAAGGAGGAAAAACACAAGGAAACAGTATCCAAAAAACTCCTTGGTCTGGACTCCATATATTTCAATCCAGAGCTTAATCCGTTAGGTAAAGTACCTGATATAAGTAAGCTCTCATACACCGTGACCACTCCGGTCGAAAATATCACCAGACCCCTCAAGCCTCATTCAAAAGTATCCTATAAGCCTGATCCTTTGATTGAACAACTTGGTATCAAGCCACCAGAAGGAGAGCCCCCCAAGTTCTATAAACAAGTGTATAATACAGACAGAAACCATATAACCAGCATCGAGTCAAAAGCCAAACGACAAAAAAATTAGAACAAAATCAACTGAAATCCACCCCGTGTACATTAGTGTATAAATATCATAATACAAGCTTCGTGAATACTATTTACAAGACAAAGCTCTCTATAAACATCATGAGATAATTTAGACTAACGTCTAAGACAAAAGCCTGACGACAATTTCCCAGGTTCCAAACATAATGATCGAATTAGGCACAGTTCTCAAGAGATGAGGTGTCAACCCCCCATACATGCTTGCCAAACCTTCCTCTTTTATCACAAGCTTGAATGTTTGGATTAACCCGGTATATTTGGGCTTACCGGTGGCTTCTACCGGAGCCTGTCTCAATCTTGTTCTTACCACTTCGTGGGGGTAAGTAATTAAGGAAGCCACAAACTTGGCTGCTCCTGCTGCTCCGGACCTTGCAGACCATTCAAGTATGTGGTCTTTGGTGGTTTTATTATCATGCGTTACGGTTCTTTTATTGATGAAAGACTTCATCTGTTCATATAAGACCCATTGCAAGGTCGACTCGACACTTCCGAGGTAAGAGGCTGATAACCCTCTATAAAGACTGAAGAACCCTTCACTTTTCACCACGTATTTCAAACAGTCCCATGAGTTACGATAGTGTTTCCCCTTGGTCTTGTCTAATTGTAAACGAGTTTTGATCAACCAAATAGGATTCGTGGCAGTAGAAGTGACGAAACCGGCATTGATTCCAGAAGCTAAGTGTATCCAGGTGGCTTCTGTTCCTGTGTTGGCGGATAAGATCTCTTTAGTGCTGCTATAGACAAAGAAATTGATTGCACGAGCAGGTATCACACCTACTAAATTAGGGCCCAATCCTCTGAATAAAGCAGTGGCACCTTCGTTGGTATAGATATTCCGTATCACTGAAGCGGTTTCCTTGAAATGCTGGGCGGCTTTTATGATCGGGTTGGATGACTTCGGAGATTTATTGTACATCTGTGTATATACATCAGATTGTAATCTTGTCTTTACCACGTCCAATGGGCATGTTAAAATGGCACCGGTCATACCGCCGATCCCACCAGCTACAAAGTGAACCCATTTCTTAGACTGGCCAGGTTTTGAATCATTTTTAACATCAATACCCTCTGCTTGCCTTAGAGTTGAGGACTTCTCATCTGATACAAGATAATGGAAAGATTGTTCTGCGTCTTTTTCTAACACCTGTATCCTATCGATTTTGCCATTAGTCATGATTTCGAGTTTCCAGTCGTAAGGTTTCCACTATAGGCTACAATAAATAAGCAAGCCCTTCAGAAACTTTTGGATTATATTAGACTTTTAACAGTTTTCACAGTTGAAAATTTTAAATTTGTGCGAAGATCATCTCCAGTATAAAAGACAGTAGTTTAATGAATAGAGTGATGGTGTCTAATATTCAGAGAGAATGTCTCTGCTTTATTGCTAATGTTACTAATATACATTTAATTACTTGAGAGTTTTGATGAAGTTATCCAAGTCATATTCTTCTTCGTATTGGGCTTCATCCCATAACTCTCCCAACTCTCCCACTGCATCTGCTGCTTTACCGGTAAGACCTCCAGAAACAACATCTGGAACGTCGTTCTTCTTCTCTTCCTCAACAGGCTCGATCTTGTTACCATTGTCCTCGACATCGAAAAGATCTAATAACTGGTTGGTATCCATAGACGATAAACCAACATTCTGCTGATTGACAATTGTAGATGCAATGTTCATCTTGAATTTTTGCAATCCCATGATCTTCTCTTCCAAGGTACTCTTGGTGATCAATCTGTAAACATTGACCACTTTCTTCTGTCCCAATCTATGTGCTCTATCCATAGCTTGCAAATCATTCATAGGATTCCAGTCGTGTTCAACAAAGATAACCGTATCAGCACCAGTCAAATTCAATCCCAATCCACCCACTTTGGTGGTCAACAAAAGAACATCGATAGATGGATCTTCGTTAAACTTTCTAACGATCTTTTGTCTATCTCTAGGTTCGGTGGATCCATCTAATCTCATGTAGGTAACAGACGGAAGATGCTTTTTCAACAACTCGTTCTCAACAATATCAAGCATATCCTTCAATTGACAGAAAATCAACGCTCTATGTTCAGAAATCACTCCTTCGGCAGAGATAAGTTGGTTTTGTTTCTGCTTTTCCTTGTAAGTTTTACTAGTATAGTCACTGTCGCTGGATCCAATACCACATTCCAACAATAATGTCTTCAAGGAAAGTAACTTGGGCGAATGTTCTATGCCCTTAATATCCGATTTCTTATTAGCCAAGCTAGCCATTGTTTCGGCATATTTAGGGTGGTCAGGATTCAAGACTAAGGAAGGATGATTACAAAGCTTTCTCATGTACTGTAATGCTTGGAAAACATGTGTCTTGTTACTCAGTTCATCTGGGATTTCATCCTTAAGATTTTGCTCGATTGTAGATTTCTGCTTAACTGCAAAATCTTTGTACAATTCCTTTTGAAGATTACTCAATTCACAGTAGTAATCTTGAATAATCTTTGGAGGTAAATCAGATAACACGTCTTCCTTCAAACGACGTAACATGAACGGTAAAACTTGCTTATGCAATGATTCTAACGCCAAAGCTCCAGCTTCTTGCTCCTTCGATGAAGTTTTGCTATTTCTGCTGGCTGCTATAGGCTTAGCAAATTTCTCGTTGAATACCTTTTCAGTACCCAAGAAACCAGGCATTAAGAAGTCGAATAACGACCACAATTCCAATACGTTGTTTTGAATTGGAGTACCTGATAAAATTAACCTGTGTTCAGCATTTATCTTCTTAACAGATTTTGTCAATTTGGAAGCTGCATTCTTGATGATATGCCCTTCATCCAAAACACAGTAGTTGTAATCATAACCACTCAAAAAGTCAACATCGTTACGACAAACATCATACGAAGTGACAATTATATCGTGTTGGTCGAATTTGGACCGCAACGTGTGTCTAACGGATGGACCTCCAGCATACACTAAGACATTCAAGAATGGGGAGTATTGGTTCAACTCTTGTTCCCAATGACCAGTGACAGATGGTGGACAAACCACCAAAGATGGCAACTTTCTAAACTCACGAGATTGTGTTTCTTTGAATCTCTCATCTCTGAGATAATGATCTGAAGACACTATACAAATAGTTTGCAAGGTCTTACCCAATCCCATATCGTCACACAAAATACCATGTAAATGGTACTTGTTCAAAAAGTGTAACCAATTGACCCCATCTTGTTGGTACTTTCTTAAGGTGGCCTTGATGGAGACAGGAACATCAAATGGCTTGATTTTAGTAGGATCCAACATTTGCTGAATGAATTCTCTTTCTCTATCTCTACCTTCCAATAAGTCTTGAGGCATATCTTCAGGATCTGGTATACCGGCTTCCAAAGGTACCAACTTAATAATAGAAGCAAATGTGGTGGTAGCCAAAATACGAACATCAGGATTACTGTCACTCATTCTACCTAAGACAGGAACAATAAGGAAAACAACATACGGAAGAATGTCTGAGCCCATCGTATTTGAAAGATGATAGACGGTTTCAATGGCACCTTGTCTTTCAGTTATAGTACCTGAATTATTGAGCATAGGCAAAATGGATTTCACTAAAAAGGTGAAAGCCGGAGCTGGACAAACCAAGCAAATGGTTGCAAAACACTTTGCGGTCGAATAACGGAAGACTGAAAGGTCGGATGTAAAACCTGGTAGTAAAAGAGGTAAATTCTTTGTGACATTTGGGCGTAATGATGGATGAAGTTTTGGCAACAATGCACGGAGAATACCCAAAGCATCTATAACACTTTGACCTTTCAATTCATCCGCTTGGAATTCTTCTTCGTTCGACTTCTCTAAAAGCTTTAATGGTTCAATCATCAACTCCTCTATCTTAGGTATCTCTGTGAATAGAGTGTCTTGATATAAATCCAATAAAGCATCGAATGAAAGCAAAGCACCGTTTCTTTTGATCTTCGCTTCATGGACCGCATTTTCATGTTCTGCAATATCCACTGGATCAGTCTTGGCTTCCTCCTTCTTCAACGAAAGAACAATCTCTTTAAACTGAGCATTGTGTTGGAATTCAGGAACTTCGGAAGTGTCGACACATAAGAAACCACAGAGATTTTTAATGATTTTGTCAGCAGCACCATTCTTCTTAATGTCATATAACTCCTTGATGAGACTCGAAACAGCCTCTGCAGATCTCTTTTGTAGAAGATAAGATTCCTCTTGCTTTATACTGTCCATTAATGATCTGATGATAGGGTTCAATTTCTTTGGAACTCCATCCAATGCAAGTACAGCTGCTGCATAAACAGCCAAAATGCTGGTGGTACGAGATGTGTTTGCAAGTTTAGCATCATGAATGGCTAAAGTGATTCTGTGTTTAGCATCTTCTAAAGCGTTGATGGCAGTCATTTTGTAAGTTGGAGACAAAGACTTGACCAATTTGTTGTACGTCTCGTCGATCAATTTCTGTGCTTGTTCAATGGAGAACGCATTAGGACCTGCTTCAGCTTCTCCTTGTACCACCACTGGTAATTGTGGAACCTTGTGTGCTGGAGTTTTGGCAACATTAATAAACACATCGAACAATTGCATACAGCTTGTTCTCAATGCCTTTAAAGTTGGTACAAGTTCTCTGAAATGAGGTAAGTTAGGGAATGTTGGTTCAGCCAATACGGTAGATAAGTCTGTTAAGAACACCTCCTTTACAAGGTCGGGAACGGTGGCCCCTTGTGCCTTCAAATTCTTAGCATACTCTTCAACAATAATTCCGGAAAGAAGTCTAGGAGAAGAGTGTTTGGAATTTGAATATGTTTTCACAGAGTCAAATATGGTTGAAAGAACGGTTTCATCCTTAATCGATGCCAAAGTTTCACCGAAGGCTTTAGCAGCAGCCACTCTGGTTCTGATGAAAACATCAGTTCCTAATAATAAGATATCTCCCTTGTAAATTGAAGCGTCGATATTAACCTTCAATTCATCTAATTGAGGAATATCATTCTTTGGCTTTGGAGCAGACACCTTACGCTTACGGCCACGCTTTTCACCGTTTGAGCTATGAGCTTCTGGTTCCACGCCATTGATGTTCTCATCATAATCCATGGACCCTTCTCTAGAGTATCCATTATTGTCATTACTGAACATGGCTCCGGATGGTCTCATTATAAGGTTGGTGTTCATACTATAATTATGTCTTGCCAACCCGATTGGGGTCATTGTCAACACTAATAATGCATGGTAATTAGGAACAAATAATTCTGCAGGGCTGAGATCATCGTTAGAAAAGATCTCAGAGATTAACTTTGAATAGACTTTTTGAGATAACCTTAAAACTTCCTCATTTTGTTCAACCAAGAGATTCTGGAAAACCAATCTTAGAGTTTTGGTGGTGATCCAGTCTTTGGTTGATTTGTTCTCAATATGAAGAAATTCCAACATAGTTCTTAAAACAGCCTTTCTCACATTCACAATCGAGTGTCTCAAGAAAGGGAAAAGACGAGGAACCAAGCTTTGGAATGACGAGTCCTTGTTTTCGAGGGCTTGCTTCTCCATGATACCTATAACTTCTTGATGGGTACAAAGCTTAGAAAGCAAATCCATCACTGACCCAATAGATGCAGATAAATCATCTCTTAAGTTCACGAGACAATCCCAGATAGTATTCAAAAGAACCTGTATCAAGTCTCTCTTGTATTTGATGAACTCGTTGGCGATAGGTGTAAGTGTTAAAGCGGCTACCGATTGGACATCGTCATCCATTTCTTGTAATCCATGAAGAACCATCGAAACTGTATCGTTTAACAATTCAGGTTTTTCGGTTAAAATGTTGGTTCTAACACTGACAAAGTATCTTAACCCTAACATACCACCATGTTTTGCTTCCCAGCATTTAGGAGTATATCCATCTTGGAGGATTAATCTATGTAATGCATTAAATGTTTTGATCAATGGGTCAATCTCTAGATGAACTAATAATGCTGCCAATGCCTGTGCACCTGATTCTCTGACCGGTGCTACCACTGTATCAGAAACATAATCACCAAATCTATCCAAGGCAAATAAGGTACACAATCTAACAGCCAAATCCTCTAATGTTGAGTTATTGTTTTTATCATTTTCATCTTTGGATTTGGTCTGAACTTTCCCAGCAGACTTTCCATGTTTCTTTATCAATTCTCTTAACCCAAGACATGCCCCGTGTCTAATTTCCCATTTGTCATGGAACAAGTCGTCCACCAATAATTCATAAACTCCTTGAAATTGCCAAACCAATCCAGCTACTTTGGCATGTTGATTTAAAATGGGTGAAAGTTCAGTGACTTTGGTTTCCATAACCAACTTTTCACCGCCTTGCTGAGATGTGATATCGAACTGAGGGGTCTCTTCTTTAACAGCGACATTCACACTATTAGGGTCAGACATGATCTTTTTGGATATGGAGCTTTGACTTAAATCTATCGGTTTATTTCTTCCTAACCCAGATTTGGCATTGACTTTGGCTCTTCTTTTCTGTAAGGCTTTGAGTCTTGCATTTGCTGCTGAAGATTTTACTGGAGATTCTTCTTTTGCTATCTGAGCGTTGTTTTCAGACTCTTCTGTTTTAACAGCCAGTTCGTTGGCTTCTGTCTTCACGGCTTCCTCCGTTTCCATCTTTATCAGATTATTGTTTCTGTGTCTCTTGAATTTCGAAAGTAATGAAAGTTCGTCTTCATCTTCGTTGATGTTGGAAGTATCTATATCCTTGATGCTTGCTGCGAGTAATTTGGTATTACTCTTTAAGATTTCGACCAAATCCCAATTTTCGAAAGACACTAGGGTCGAGAGATTTTCATATATCTTTTTCAATTCCTCATCTTGTTCTAGTTTGAATTCGGTATCGGGATCTTCTTCTTTCTTTACCTTAATTTGCGGTTCATCAATCTCCATTTTGACGGGATTGTCTTCAGATTTATCGGGGTCATTAGGTTCATGTGAATTGGAGTTCTCATTGTTTGATTCTGTAGATTCATCTTCATTAGGATTCCATACCGGCGAATGGTTAACAATATTACCAAAAGCACGAGCAGCTGCAACTCTTGTTTCCCATTTATGACTCTTAAGAAAAGGGTACACTCTTCCTAGAAGATTGAGAGTTTCCTCTGGGTGACCCTTAGCTAAATCAGAGAGTTGATCCGCGGCGGTATTTCTAATAAATTGAGTTGAACCCGTTTCTAGTAAGATCACTAAACGATCTAATCTTGACATGATAGGATGAGGCGAAGCCCGGAGGGTGGAGGAACAATTTCAATTGATAAATGTTGGGATATGCTTGGAACGAAAGTAATCAGACCGCTACACGTATATCAATCTTGAATATTTGTTAGAATTTGATGGATTTCAAAATCTGAGATGGCTGCGTATTGGTAGGAATTCACTCACTTTATATATTTTTATATTTTTTTTTGTCAATGGGTCTGTGTCGGTTTATGCACGACCCGTCAAAATATATAAGCAGCGAAATTCCTCAATTTTTCACCTCAAATTATCGTGTTTCTGTGTTCCGAAAATCGTGTGTTATTTTTGGCCACGACACATGGTGATTTTAGTTTCTATTGGTTAACTGTTTGGTACGTGTACCTGTATTACTATATATTGATACTCTAATACCATTCGGATACTTATGTATACTTCTTCTCTCTCTTTTCCCTCACTTCCTTTTTCAAATCACTAATCTCTTCACCAGTGGCATTGTATGCGACATTGGTGTCTTGGTTCATTGGATTCTCTGGAGACTTACTGAACTCCTTGTGTATCAAATTCTTGACTTGCTGTAATCTCAAACCAGGGTTTTCCTTTCTGACTTCAGGCAATCTTCTTTCTTCATAAGCCAAGTATGCTGCTTTAACTCTTCTTTCAGGGTGCTTATCGAAATCTTTATGTTGCAACCCACCGTCTTTTCCGGTCAATGTCAAAGCTTCTAAAGCATTGTCAATACCAGATGCCTTTAATTCTGGTTTGTCACTATTGAAGTCTAAGAAGTCATCAATCTTACCAGCTCTTTTAGCAGCAACCTTGGCAGCACCTCTTTGTTTAGAGCTTTGAGGCTTGGATGGTAAAGAAGCTTCTTCGGCCTGTAATAAGGCATCTCTTTCGGCCTTCTTTCTGGCTGCTTCTTCTTTCTTGAATTGTTCATCTTGCTTCTTCTTGTTGCCCTTCTTAGAACCTTCTTCCCATTGAGCGGCCTCAGCTGCTTCGGCCGCTTCGGCGGCGGCTTGTTTCTTCTTGTTGGCTGCTTCAGCCTTCTTAGCATTGCCAGCAGCCTTCTTGGAATTTTCTCCTCCCTTTTTTGCCATTGTCAAATATATATGAATCTGAAAGAAATCGAAATCGACCTTCAACCATATCCGAGCGCGCATAAACCGATACGGTTTACATACAGTCTTGGAGCTTATATTATAACTTGGAGGTTCTAAATACAATTCTACCTTCGACTTTACCTTTAGCCAATTCTTTCAAGTAATGAGGGAGTTCATTGATGTTCTTCGTGGTGAGCTTTGGTTTGACTTTTCCTAGTCTGACCCATTCCAAGCATGCCAATTGTTCGCCTGCTGTTCCACCGTAATTCGAGTACGTAGTAACTTCACGACGGGCTAACTCGTAGTTGAAAAATGATAATTTATAGTTGCCCATTCCCACCAACACCAACTTGCCGTTTGCAGCCACGTATTTCTGGCAGATCTCAAATGTCTTTTTGAATCCACAGAAATCAAAGCACACATCAAAAGATTCAACCGGGTGCAGTGATTGTTCTATATCGGTGATAAATTCGCTAGCACCATATTCGAGTGCCTGTTGTTCTATTTCTGGTTTGACGTCACACGCAACAATATGGCATCCGAAATTCTTGAGGACCTGAAGAGCATTCAACCCGAGTCCTCCCAAGCCCACTACCAATACTTTGGTGGTAGGGTCCAAGAACTGGCGTACTTTATTGATGGCATGGTACGGAGTTAATACCAGATCAGTTGAAACCGCAGCTTCTTCGTATGAGACTCCTTCGGGAATTGGCACTAAGGACCGTAAGTTCTTCACTAAAAGGTACTCTTGGAAACCCCCATCACTGCTGATACCATATCCCAATACCGATTCACAGGTTGCATCGTTTCCAGCACGACAACGTTTACATGTTCCACACGTTTGACAGATGTACATCGAGTACCGGGTACCAAGTTTATACAGGGGATCATTGGCGATATCGGAGCCTGTTTGGACTACCTGGCCAGCGATTTCATGGCCCATGATAAACTTTTCAGGGAGGTTTTTATCCTGAGCGATTAATATATGCACATCACTCTGACAAAGACCTGCTGCTTCTACTTTGAGCAAAAGTTCGTTTGGTCCAGGTTGTTTGACGGGATAGTTGTCATACCTGATAATTTCTTTACTGCCACGCTCGTAGCCAAATGCCAATTGGGTTTTGGGAATCATTTTTGTTGCTCCGCAATGGGATTGAGGTGGTTTATATACTTTATGGCCGACGGTTACGCGATACTTTGTGGGGTAGATATGAGATAGGAGAACCGTTTTTAAATGGGGAAATTTGAAGGTTTGTTACTCGTGGGCTGAAGGCAATTGGTGGATGGTTGTTTGGTGGTTTATTGTAATTATTTGTGTGATTGTGATATTTAATATTTACTTGTATACTATTTTTATTGGTTTTAATATTTGGTGAGTTTTTGTAGATTTCACAAGAGGACAATTAAGGTTATAAATAAATTGACAAAAATTGATTAGAGTCCTTCGTATATAATAATAATACTAGGTATAGTGTTTCTTGATGGTGTTTGGATTTTTTAGGATTTTGGCAGCTTTTTTGAAAGGTTTGTATAAAAGCCGACGTAAATTTATATCTCATTTTTTACATCCGAGAGGTTTCACTCAGCATTTATAGTGATGAATTAAGTGAAGTTGATTATCTGAGTTCTGACACCGCTGCTCCCAGTATCAATTCTTCAAGCCGAAGTAACCCCATCAAGCAAACCTATCAAACAAACTCGCATCAATAATCAATTAGGCTCCTACGATTTCTATTCACTAACGTACATTCACTAATTCATCAACTTTCTCTCCATCTCTGTGTGGAAATCCATCACGTTGTTTCCGCTACTTAAGCCACCTTTGTAAACATCTTCCCAATCAACCGATGCATCTTTGTTCAATAAGATATCTTTGTGTAATTCATTGATAGTGCTTCCACCTAATACTTCAGGCTTGAAGTCAGTGGCATCAACAATGTTCAATTCCATGCTTCTCTTGATAGGTTCTCCAGACCCAAAAATCCTACGGTATGATTCTAATCTGGTCTGGTGTTGGTTTTCTTCCCAGTTTTCGAGTCTAGCTTCTAATGGATGGCGGTTGTTGATTCTGGACGACAAAGTGCTTGGTCCTTCTTGGGTCTTCAATATATCACTCAATCCAGGAGCATGGCTGGCAACATCCCCAAGATCTGTGTGGTTTATGGTGGATTGCTTCTTGTTTTCAGGTACTGCTCTCAATGACTATATGTTAGTATATATTTGAAATTGGTTAAAACGAGTCCTTGCGCTCTGATTTTGAGGTAGATGATGTGATGAGGATGAACGCAACCACAGCACCTACTCCAGGTAGACGATGGCTTGTCATCGACTCCTCAAGGACTGGTAAAAACTTCACGTACCATAGTGGCGATAATTTAAAATGCGACGAATGCGAATTCAGTTAAGTAGTAATAGAGTAGCGTAAATGGCTAACTGACGTGCAGCACGCAAATGTAGATATATATGACACTATTTAGGTTCTTTCTGGGGTCTTGAGCGAATCTGGAATCCATGCCCATTGCTCTGGCGTCAAGACCTTATTGAAGGTCAAGGTTCCAAGCACAAGTAACACGAACCCGAAAAATTGCAACCATTTAAATGTTTCCCAGCCCATGGCCAAGGCCAATGCCCAGACCATCAACGTACGGCAAGCATCGATTGTAGACCTGGCGGTGGCAGAAAGATAGAACGTAAGGGAAAGCCCAAACACGTTAAATGCAGCAATAGATGCCATGATAAGTCCACTAGACACAAGAATCTGGCCATTACCGAACATTTGTCCTAAACCTTCACCCAAATTGAATGGCAGGCCCGGAACATCACCAATTATGATGTACAAAAACACCAAGAGAACTGTCAAGATTCCAGCTCCATAGAATCCTTCGTAGCACACAAGTTTCATGGGTGTCACATGGATAGTTCTAAGAATATGGTCTTCAACAACAAACTGAAGGGCCTGACACATTTCAGCCACTATCACCAATACCAATCCAACAGTGAACATTCCGGAAGGTTCAAGAGCGGAAGTCTTCTCTTCAGATGATCCACTCAAACCCACTAACGCAATACCCAAAGTGACTATGACAAGCGAGATCCACTCTAACACAGTCACTTTTAATTTAAGGAATACCACCGAGAAAAATGCAACACACAACACTAAAGATCCACGGAGCATCTGGTAGACCGACACTGGGATATAAATCAACCCAAGGTGCAACATGGTGGTAGCGATTAAGTCACACATGGCAGGAATACTCAACTTAATAGTCTTACTGAGCAGCAAATCGGTTGATTCCTCAACGATTTCTTCTTCGCCTTCGGAGTTGATTGGCTGGTACCCTTTTGAGCGGGTTACAAGACGTTGAATCCAGAAGACGTTGAAACAAAGGAGCTCTCCTATAAACATTTGAAGTGTTTGAAGGGCGGGCTGTTGGAAATTCTGACGGGCCGAAGGGTCAGGGTTTTGACAGTCACCCACACATTGGTTATCCTGGTACTTGGTGAAGAGCGAGTTAAGACACCCGGTGATAATGGTGCCGAACACTAGCACCAATAAGAAAGACGACGATGCCATTTATGCGAATTTGACGTTTAGCTGCGAAACTGAGATATGCCGGAGATAGGAGATTGTGAAGTACTGAGGGAAGTGCCACACGGTGTGGGTAGAGTATTTTATGTTGATATTTTTGGGGTGGAATGAAAAGTCGAAATCGTTTCATTTCCTTGTGTTTGATATTGAGTTTGTGGTATGGGCGAGAGGTTATATTAATGGCATTTTGGTTAGGTCTATTAATAGTGGAGCGTGCCATTGATGTAAATGCATGAAAGACATAGGAACAAAGATGGTCTATCGACTAGCTAGAACGAACCTGATAGCTCACCTGGAGACAGGTCCGTTGGTTCTTTCCACCAAACATGCGAAGCATTGACTAGAGTTAAGACAGGGTAAAGGGAGTATTCAATGAGGACTGAACACATACTAGTATAAATAAGGGACTAGATCGGCTTATTGAACCTCTTTATCGGTTCAAATAGCTGAAGAGGAATCAGGATTGTATTGCCAGCTGTATACCTGCTTTAAATGAGTGGATAAAGAAATATCAAGGTAATGTGAAGTCCCTGTGGAAATCCAGAATCAAGGATCCTGGACGAGAGGAATGGGGCCAAACAAGTGACTTTCTAATACTAAGAATAACATTCAGTGTCAGTTTTCATGGTCGACAATGGTTCGACTTTGTGGCTGATTAAGAGGATTATGCACCAGGACAACTTCTTTGTCAATGTGATTCACATATTCAGTCTATGATCAAGCAAAAAGATCCTGAAATTCAATACATCCCAAAAGCTTAGGTTTGAGGAATACCAGTTCCACCCATGGATTCCTTATAGTTCCACTGCACATCTTCAATTAACTTAACTATAATGTGACAAACATAGTACTCTGCAACAGCTACAGCTTTTATACCAAAGAAGGAGTTCAATTAGCCTGGTGCAAAAATAACAAATACCACATCAACATTCCGTCTCGTTCATAGACCCTGTATGTTTATCTGAGCTGCTTATCTAAACTGTTTATCATAAACTTAACCATAACGAACCCCACGAAAGCTTTATTTGTATGCAAACCAGCCGTGAGCCGCACGATGCCCATCTTAAGAATAGCCCATATATGAGGAAAGTGGGCATTTAATTTATTACTTCTGGGTCCAATTGAACAGGAAATAATTGCATAGTAAAAAATGGATTAGGTTCTATATACTGACCACTTTTTGTCAAACTTCTACCAATCAATAAAAATATATTGAACAATAAGTGCTTTTTAGTCAATTTTTGAGTACTAATTCTCCTCTAGCACCACCAAACAAAGTTCAAATTCTTTCAAAAATTCACATAACCTGAAGCTAAATATATTCAATCCATCTGCTCAACATCAATCCTTATACTCAAAAACCCCAACCTCTAGACCTCCAAAACCACCACATTATAGCAAAAACAAAATTATGCGTGTTTGTCTAATTACCCGGCAACAAAGAAAAATTTTATAACATCGCAGAGGTGGAAAAAATTTCAATATCATATCCCATTAACTAAATCAATATATAAAATGGCTTTCGGTGCACCAAGAGGCAGAGGAGGCTCCAGAGGAGGAGCCAGAGGCGGTAGAGGCGGATCCAGAGGAGGATTCGGCGGTGGTAGAGGTGGATCCAGAGGTGGATTCGGCGGTGGCAGAGGTGGTGCCAGAGGAGGCGCTAGAGGTGGTAGAGGAGGTGCCAGAGGTGGAAGAGGTGGCGCCAGAGGAGGTGCTAGAGGAGGTGCTAAGGTAGTCATCGAACCTCACAGACACGCTGGTGTTTTCATTGCCAGAGGTAAAGAAGATTTGTTAGTCACTAAGAATACTGCTCCTGGTGAAAGTGTCTACGGAGAAAAGAGAATCTCTGTTGAAGAACCAGCCAAGGCTGAAGGTGAATTACCAACCAAGATCGAATACAGAGTCTGGAATCCTTTCAGATCCAAGTTGGCTGCCGGTATTATGGGTGGTATCGATGAAGTTGGTATTGCTCCAGGTAAAAAGGTTTTATACTTGGGTGCTGCTTCCGGTACTTCTGTTTCTCACGTTGCTGATGTTGTTGGACCAGAAGGTGTTGTTTACGCCGTTGAATTCTCCCACAGACCAGGTAGAGAATTGATTGGTATGGCCAAGAAGAGACCAAATGTTATTCCAATCATTGATGATGCTCGTCACCCACAAAAATACAGAATGTTGGTATCCATGGTAGACTGTGTGTTTGCTGATGTGGCCCAACCAGATCAAGCTAGAATTATTGCATTGAACTCCCACTTGTTCTTAAAGGATCAAGGATTAGTTGTCATTTCTATCAAGGCCAACTGTATTGATTCCACTGTCGATGCTGAAACCGTTTTCGCCAGAGAAGTTCAAAAATTGAGAGAAGAAAGAATTAAACCATTAGAACAATTGACTTTGGAACCTTATGAAAGAGACCATTGTATTGTTGTCGGACGTTACATGAGAAGTGGTGTCAAGAAATAAATTATTGTTATGTAATATAATTAGATCAATCTATAGGGAAAAATCATTATCGTGAGAAATTTTGAGCATACTATACTAGCAATTTCCACTTCATTTCTTTTTTTGTGCGGGTACCTCTGATCATAGGATTTGTGTATTATACATTATTTTATTTATCACTACTTGGGTTTTATCTTCAGGAGGTGTTTGCTATTATATTTGTATTACGAATACCGGACTAAGAAGCCAAAGCTTTCAACTACAGTCATACCCATTTTACTTCATAGTATCCTACTCTACTCACCATGAGCGACCCTCAACAAAGTGGCACTCTGGACCAGAGTAATGGGAGGCAAAAAAGATCACACACCCCGTCAGCCACAGACACAGTGATAGAGTTGAACTCGGACGATGAGTTCGGGGCAGACGACTTTCTGAACAGCGTGATCGAAGCCGGCCTGCAACCTTCAGAGCACCACGACGATGTTGTCATCACAAGCGTAGCGCCTGCTAGCAGTGGATTAAGGCGGCGACAAAGACCAGCAGAAGAGTTCTCAAGGAATGTGCGAGCTCGGCCTGGTGGCGATGATGAGGTGGAGATCATCGAAGAGAGAAATCTAGGAACAGAATCTCGTCTAAATATCCCCATAGCTGTGGATCATCGACCCCTGCCCCGTCTATTTCGGGATAGAACAACCATCTCAAGAATCCCTCTGGATAATCTTTCGGGAGACGATTATAGGGCCTGGTTGATGAGAAGACTTGAGCATCAAGGTGGAGCTATCATGAGAAATGTACGAGACATTTTCAGCTCCAGGGGCCTGAGAGCTCATCGAGACGTGGCTCCTGGGTTTTTGGAAGAAACACTAGATACGTTCTTCACTACTTTGGGAGTTGATAGAAATATCTTGACGCTAGCACAAGATGGAATGGGCCCTAATGCTATAGAGCTGTCAGTGATGGAAAGAATTGAACGAGAAAATGAACGGGACATGGATAGGAAAATCGAGCAGGAAAACAACTTTAACCGTAAGGCCTTGAGAGAAAAACGTACCATGATCAAACTGGGATCCAATATATATACTTCAGATATTCCAAAGGATGGAATATCGGGGTGTGAGTTATGTGGAGTGACGCTAGGTGAAGGTATACCAGACGAGTTTGTGACCAACCTCAAGTATAATAAAGCACTTGAAGGGTACAGTCGAGAGTTCAAAGTCAACGCTCCTTGGTTCTGTCTGATACAGTTGACTGAAGCAGACAGAGATTTGAGTAAACGTGTATTTTTATCCAAGTGTGGCCATGTATATTGTGGAAGGTGTGTGAAAAATATAGGGAATAGGCCCAAGAAAACCAAAAAGAACCTGAGTAAAGAAATCAGTATTGAAAACCCCCTGATTTATGCTCCATCCAAGTGTCCTGCATTAGAATGTGCTCATACGTTCAGAGGCAAGAAATCATTCACGGAGTTATACTTCTGACGGGGGCATTAGCATCATCAGAATCAACCATAAATACCACGACATTAGATATATTAAGTAACGAATTCATATGATATACTTACATTCACAATAAAAATATAAAAAAGAATTAAACGGTTATGATCAATCGATTCTGGCTTCGGAAAGAGTCAATGGCTTGATGTTATTGGAGAATACAGAAGATCCATTCTTGAACCTGTTGATCTTCTTTAACTTCTCTCTAACCACCATTACTGGCACTGTCAGTTTTGTTACCAAATAATTAGATAACGAACCCAATAAGACCCCTTTGATGGCTGATTGACCTCTTGAACCCACAATAACCAAGGTTGGTTGCAAATTATCAATGAGCTCTAAAATCAAATGTCTTGGGATCGGATGATGCATAATTTCAATCACAATATGAATTTGTAACTTAGTTAATTTAAGAAGGTTCAATACTTGTTGTTTGGCCTTGTTCAACATATTCATCCGATGTTGTTCCCTTTGAGACTCTGAGCTGGAATTACCCTTCAAATGATGATTGGCATCATTTTCTTCGATCACATAAACAATGAATAATACCGACCCATCAACCAAAACAGTACCTAAAGACCATTCTAATGCAAAAATAGATTCAGGAGAAAAATCCATACACAAAAGAAACATCTTAGGCTTGACCTTTGAATCGATTAATTGGAAGAAGTTACCTCTGGTTATTGTTTGGATTACACGAGATTGTGCCTTATTGGAATCAACTTCCCCTTCGATTATAGTTTCATTTAACTTGTGGGCAAACTCACTATCCAACTTATCTTCAATGGCAGAAGTGTAGGGTATCATAAAGTCTTTATCATCATCAGAAGAATTACCACCATTTGATCCCGAACCAGGGGTATTTGCGTAGCCAGACAGGTGTTGACTCTTATACTTTTCGTTTTCCTGGTGGATGATCTTACGCCTATAACTCGAATAGTCTTCCAACTTTTGTTTCCTGGAAGCAGAATCCTGATCACTCTTACTCAAATTCACGTCTCCACCAACTAATTGATTTTTTTCGTTTTTTAATTTTTCTAAAGCTTCTTCGTCAATCGAATTACCAGCCTTTTTGGCATTTGCAAATGCTCTTTCACTGGCAGTCATTTCCTCTAATTTCTTAATGGTGGAATTATCATTTAAGTTAGAGTTCTCTAAAATATTTGATATCTCGTTAATCTTTTCGTCTCTGCATGCAAAATTTGGTAGAATATTACCAGTATCATCGTATTGGAATTTCTCTTGTTCGTCATCATCACTTATATGTTCTTCTTCACTTTGTTCGTCATCGCTTGAGATTGAAGCCTTTGGATCTTCCAGGCCTTTCACTAATCTCTCCAGAGGATCATGGTTTATGATAGACCATTTTAATTCTGCCTCTTCAATCAGTTGAGAAGAAGACCTACTGTTATTGCCAGAGCGATTAGGAGATTGGGATCTCCCTCTACTCATGGACTTCTGGATTATAGCCAATCTTTCAGCTTCAATTTTGTTCTGGCGGCCGGTCATATTGAGTGCCAAGGGTTCTTGCGAATAAGAATGATAGTGCGTGTGGGTTTTGCGTATTTCGTGCTGCCACCAAAAGACTGATTGTGTGGAGAGACGAGTTGCGAGGTTTGTGATGAGTATTTAAACGGTTAATGGTAGAGACGTGATTTATGGCACGCTTGTATTGGCTATATATGTATTAGGGAAGTTAGTCGTCATGATCTGAGTCGCTGTCGCTGTCTTGAACTAAATACTCCACTAATAAAGTCGCGCCAGATTTGAGATGGTCCAGAACATTATCGTCATAGCTATCGAATACTTTCTTGGGATACGGTTGGATAAGTTCGAAATGGAATGGGAAATGGGTGCAGAACGTTTCCTCGTCTATTTGGCAGTCGAAATCGTTCTCTTGAATGTGTTGGTGAACCTCGTCGATGTGTTCGAAAGGCTCGTTCTCATCGTCCACTAAACTGGCTGCAAAAAGCTTAGTTGCGAGATGCAAATATAAATGTTTCAACTTGAGTTGGTTATCTATAGATAAAATGACACGTTCTCCGTTAGGAAGCTTGATTTGGATTCTAGTGTTGGGGGATTTGTTGATTTCATCAAACCAATCGCTTTTGATTAAACTGAAAAGGAAATATCTCTTTTGTTGTTGGAACTTTTCAAGTTCAAGCTTACGGTTCTTTTCTGCTTTCTTCAATTTGTCTTGTTCAAGTGACTTTTCATATGCACTGTCTTGTTCTTGTTTGATAAGTCTGGCGTATTCCATTTCTCTTTTATCCGTCAC
Source organism: Yamadazyma phyllophila (assembly GCA_030571955.1). Taxonomy (NCBI): domain Eukaryota; kingdom Fungi; phylum Ascomycota; class Pichiomycetes; order Serinales; family Debaryomycetaceae; genus Yamadazyma; species Yamadazyma phyllophila. The sequence goes on along the minus strand of JAJLZE010000004.1, from coordinate 539,606 downwards.
GGCGGCCACCACTTGGGGCTGGTAGTTGTCGATGATTCTCAGTAAATTGTTCACCACCTTACGAGTGACGTGGTTGACATTCAGACCTTGCAAGAGACTCAGCGATACATTGCACTTGTACGTGATAGACATCGATGACATGGTGTGTGGACTGTTCGATACGTTATTGATAAGCATCACAAATGGGAGCCGTTTAACGTGGTAAGTCTTGCCAATTTCATATGACTCAGGATTCTTATCCACGTTATTCAAGTAGATATGGGTTTTGTATGTAGCAGTATGGTTTTCTTGATTGAAAAGTCTATCGAACTGGGGGTTTGCAAATAGACTGGCCAAGAAATCCTCGGATTCTTGTGCGTTATTGACTAATACCACAAGGAGCCAGCCGTGGTTGTTATGACACTCTTCGTAAACTTCATTATAATTTCCTCTTACGATATTATACCGATCGGAGTTTTCGATTGGGGGGTTGAAATCAAGATCCATGGATTCATGATCAAACACAGAAGGGAACAGGTTTGTAGTGTTGACGTTGAACAAAAACTTGAACAACAGATATAAAAGAGATAATACTTTATTGGGAATGAAAAGTATTATAAATAAGATGGAGTCGATGACTTTTGAGTTATTAGCTCTCAATTGGTCACGCTTAGAAGCATTCAAGCCTACTTCCAACTGCCAGTTGTTTGATATTCTCGGGGCGTACGGGAGTTTAGGAATCAAATCTTCAAGCGGTGAATTCAATGTGCTGTACCTATGAGTTAAGCTTTCATTACTGAAGCTTGGTCCGCCAAAATCGGTACCAGTAGATACCGGGTTCCCTGTGCCAATCTCTTCCACCGAGGGGGTTGGAGGGATCGCAGAAGCCAGCTCTTGTACGAAACCCGAGTCAAAGAAGTTGACGATAGAGTTATTCAAATTCCAATCGTTCAAGTCCAAAAGCCGTATGATTTTATCTCTGTCTTCATCTTCGGATCCAGTGATGCCTTGGAACTCATTGACCACCGATTGCTTCTCTTCAGAGAGGTTATCGAAATCCATTGTCAAGATTAGTGATATGATCTTCTAGAAAAAGTGAGGGTATTGTGTGCGCACGAATATTGCAAATTGTGAGACAAGACCTGATCCCGTAAGCAGAATTGGTGGTAGGTAAGAGTAGAGTGGGTGTAGGTGGTTGTAGTTGTGTGGCGATGTAATTGGAGCAGTACGTGACTGTTCAGTTCTTCGAGTCTATGTTTTAGATACAAAAAGTTATAGGAATTAGTCTCTACTTATGAATAACATTTGGAGAAAAAACATATGCTGACCAGGGATTTTGAACCTGGGCTGATAAGTTACAACTATTGATTTATTGATTTATGTATATTCTTTAGACCGAGCGAATATTGGACTTCAGCCCATGAACTCTGTTAGATAACCGGAATATCCAGTCTGAGGCTGCGTTATGAGTTCAATGGAGCTTCTTTGAGGAGAGAACTGAATTGGCATGAATCAAGAGCCCCTTATTAATGCTGGTACCTCTAACGGTTAATCTAATATCTCTTTGTGTGCTGAAATTACATTTAGATATTTTGCAACCAATCGCATATACATAACTTTTTTACCAGAATAGAGCCTTGAAGTTTTAACGGCCCTTTGAGTGTTTAACTAGGCCTGTGTCATCGTTTTAATATCATCACATTGTTTTCCTATTTAGATATGGACTTAGTACTATCACTTTGAGTTTGAACAGACTTTAGATTGCATTACTTACTTGGTATCACCAGATATTGGTCAGTCGTTCCAGCTATGGACGATGCATTCATAGATACATCAGCAACAGTTTCCGGTGGTGCCATTTGAGGAACTGTCACAGGATTCTGCTGTGAAGGAATCAGCAGAGCCATTTGAACTATTGATTCACTGGACTATCCCCATTATTCCAGGCCGTTGGTAAGGGAATACAACTACCGTTGCTTGTAGCTGTTTCTCAAGACCTTGTTTCCTCTCTAAATTGGCTTATTGTTATCCGTTGCTTATCGATCGTCTTCCTAATCGAAACCATATCTGATCGTAACAATTGTATCTTGGATTTCATCTCATTTAAGGACTCAATTGTCTCATGGAGTCTAGTCACATGGAAGTTCATCATCTCACGGATTCTAGTCACGTTATGTCTCATTTGGTTGAGACGTTGAGCTATCAGATCAACATCATCCGCTGTCTTACTCAATCTGGCAACAAGGGCATTCTGCGTTGTTATTGCATCTTCCGCTGCATTTAACAATTCGTGGACATCGCCATCTCTTTCTGTTTCTAACACATGGTTCTGCTGCCAATTTTCCAGGAACAGATCCCCTCTATTGATCAAAACATACAGTTTCTGAAAGTCGATAAATTCTTGCAGTCTGGCTATCTCATTTTGGAAAAGGGAACAAGACACTTCACCATTCAAGATTAGCAAATCTTGTAATATAACTTTTCTGAAGTACTTCAACATTCGGAAAAAGAAAGGAGCAAATCTATCATGCCGATCAGCAGGTACTCTTTCATCGTGCTTTTCAAACGCTTCAATTTCCCTTTCAAGCCACGGAAATATTTGCTTTTGTAAGCTTTCTGGTGGATTTAGCTGTTCTCTGAGGAGAAAGTACCTTTCGTTAGTATATAAATCAAATCCAGCCATATCCAAGAGGAATTCTCTGGGATCAGAAGTGGAACAATCGCTCAGATAGAAATTCCAATAATCTTGTCTCTTGATTCGTTCTTCTCTGATTTTACAGAAGTCTGTAAAGTTAGTATCTACCTTTATAGGAAGATCCGACTTGGCCTTGGGCTCTTTACCTACAATCGCTAGATTTTCAGCCATCAACTTCTCTTCATATGTCAGACTGACATCACCTTCTGCTTCGGTAACGGCAGTTTGGAGAAGCCTGATGTCAATAATGACTCAACGTCTTTAAAGTCAGGCCGATTTACTCCTGATAAAGAACCCTGTGGGAAGTCAAATCGATACCATAGATTGAAAGCAAGAGCTGATACCAAACATATCAAAGGGTTCTTATGTCTGGTGGTCGTGACGAATGCTGAGGCCTTAGGCGAATCACAGGTCTCCTCGAATAGTAATCTGAACCTTAAAACCTCAAAATCATCCTTTTTGGTTTTGATTAATAGATCACGAAAGGTGAATTCCTTCTTGTTGAAACCTCTTAAGAGCAAAAAATGATTCATTAGGATTTCTAAAATAGCATTTGCAGACCTGTGATTCTGATGGATATCCGGGGAATCCCATTCTTCATATCTACTTTTCATGATGACTTCAAGGTCATCAAGAGTGTATTCATCTAAGTCATTGAGGTCCTCAAAATTTAAGATATCTTCAGCTATACTCTCTTGAAGTCTAACCAGAGATATAAAATCCTCTACCTCTTTTTGTTGGGGATACTTTAGTGACTGGTTAATCTCTTTTTCCCTTTTCTTACCATCCTTAATTCCCCGATATTTATAGTGAGCTCTAAGTTTCTGCATCAAAAGTATCCCATGGTGTATATTATTCATGGAATCAGACTGATAAAGCTTACCCAGTCTTTCGCTTCTGGAAGAAACTTTCGACTGCAAATACTCCTTGACCAAGGCTCCATGAATTTCAATATTTGTCTCTTTCTTCGAAGCCAAGTACTTCAAGTACCCAGTCATAGTGTACATTCTGCTCCGTACTGTCTGATCACTTAGTTGCTCCAAGATATTCTCAGAGCTCTTTTCTGCCAAAATTGCATTCAATTCTCCAAAAAGCTTTCTCTGATACCGGTCCAGTTTTTGATCCCTTCTCACGACTTGTGGCACTCTAGATTTCGTATGAAATCTTCCTTTATAAAGGAGAATGGGGTATTGAGCCAAGTCTGTTCCCGAAGCGTTGATATCTTCGGTATTTCTGCTTTCAACTGTGTCATAGATTTCCATTATGGAATCCTCAGTGTCCAGATCGGAAGTTTCTTCTTCTTGTGACTCTGGTTCTGTAGATCCAGCAGCAGAAGAAGTGCATTCTGAGGAGGAGATGTATTCAATTTCAACCGATCCTGTGGTGGTTCCAGTAATCTGTACTGACTGAGGCCCCTCGAACGAATCAGGGATTTCAATCAAAGAAGACGAGCTACTTGTACAAAGTCCACCACTGTTATCATTTGACACTTCGTCTCCTACAAGTCTCTTCTCCTGTGGTTGCGATTCAAACCCTTGTGTGGTGGGTGCCTGTCCGCTAGATGTGGGTCTCACAGAATTATTACCACACTTTTTTCTTCCACTGGGCATTTTCGATAGAACTTTCGATAGGTGAACTTAACTGGTTGTTGCAAATGCGATGAAGTGTATTGGTACCGTTAGACTTCAATTTTATGTGATAAAATCTAAAGGTAGATAAAGAAGGAGTTATAATAATTTTGCGAATTCAACACACATCGTTTTTGCAGCAATTGTGTTTGTGCAATATTTCTATTGTTTTAAGTCTTAGTGATTCGTAGAGTTATTAGATCATCTTAACAGTCCAAAGTTCAACCCAACAGCTCTATCTCTATGCATTGAATTGATGGCCCGTAGGAGTTCTACATCATAGATATACCCTCCCAGGCCCGGTGTCTCAGGTGACGTAGGTCGTATCACACTCAAACTTTGAGAAAATTCAACCTTTTAATTGTTAAACTTCAAAGCTTTCTAAAAGTTTTTATATATTTGTTCTTAATATAGGGCAAAAAAGAATAAGAATATAGGTTCTAAAGGATCCTATACTCAAGATGCGTCGGCCGGGAATCGAACCCGGGGCCTATCGATATTACACAGCTGGCAACGATAGATTTTACCACTAAACCACCGACGCTCTTAGTGGTTTTAAAGAAAAGTCGGTGGTTCAAACGACCGATAGAAAAATTGTGTTTTTGCGACAGGATTTCGTCTTAATTTAAGTTGAATCACTAATAAAAAACTGTCGGTCATGGGTGGTTGGCGCGTGTTATTGAAATGCAAAATGTCATCGCAGCCTCAAAGTTATTTTACCTTTCGGAAAATGGCTCTTTTTAAACTAAAACTCGACCCTGTCATTTGAAAGCAAGTTTCTGCAAGTACGTTTCAGCAAGTACGTTTCAGCAAGATCCAGCAAGTTTCAAAGCCGTTCGTCCTGTAGACTTTGTAGTGTAGCGCATCGTAAAACGGCATCTCCGAGAATTTGAAACACATCCTATTTAAAGATCGAAGCAGCCGCCTCGAACCGGAACACCAGACGTAGAAGGTTTAGCCAGACCCCGGTTCTAAAAACGACTGTCAACAAGGTCGCGTTCCTTCATTCAACAGTTATAAGGCGGCCAACTTTTGGCTGCGAATATTTATCCGAGCGCTTGCTCGAGGTCAAAATAGTAAATAGAGGATGAGACACATTTGAGAAACGACCGTCAATAAACGGTTGAGCAAATGCCTATTTATACATCTCTAACCAGCAGAAGCCAAAGCCTTGACACGACATGAAAATAAGTCCAAAATCTGGGTCTGTCAAGTCAAAAAATAAACGCATCAACTCCTCCGCCACTGCCCCTCGAGCCCCGAAGATTTTTCCATAGAGAGCGCGGTAGATAAAGATCCGACACGAAAAAAACAAGTCCCCGGCCGGGGTTCCTGCGAGGGTTCTGCCGCTCTGCGGACGAGGAAGGGTGATAGCGCCCCGCCATGGACAGCCATTGGTGCGAGATCAAATTAGACATGTTAACGTTTCGGCACTTGGGATTAATATACCGAGGATCATCATGACTGCTGAAACATGTTTAAGCACACAGATAATTGGGAACCCTTTTTCTCAAACAATCAGCATGTCATCAAGTTGATATTTCACACCCTTATTCGTGTACATAGGAGCCACGATCTAACCGTACAATAAGTTCGAACAACTACACAGTAGCATTGAGAACCGCAACAGTATTCCCCCGGTTTTGTATCATATGCATGTCGGATTAAAGGCATTCACCGACTAATCACTAGTTGCGCATGAAGAAAAAATTGAAAAAAACCACCACCACCAACCGGATCTTCCGCGGTAAATTAGGGCCACGCTGGCACCATATGGCGCCAAGTCGGTATACCTCATGCCACGGTATGGTCGCATCTCACGGTACAGGAGTTTCCTTCCTAGCGAATAGCAAGCGCACCCCGGTGCTATGCAGCGGTTTCTTTTTCCGGTACATCTGTTCGCCGGATTAGCAATTTGGTAGCGCCAGAAAACTCGAATGCCATGAAATGCACGCACTTTAGTCTGGCAAATATAAATATTACTACAGTCTCTTGTGAAAACTGATTTTCATATTTTCACCAGTTTTTTCAAAATGTCAGCATTTAAAAACATTTTAAAATCAAAGTACACAAAGGCTGCCCTTGCTGGTACCGGTGTGCTTGGTGCCACGGTGATATACCTTGATTTCATCAAACCTCCTGCCCCTCCTCATCTTTCCAATAGTTATAAACCGTTAGTTAAGTCTTTGGACGCGCCACCTTCGAGAGATTCGTTGTTGGAAAAAGTCGAAAATACCAAGAAGTTCGACATGGTCATCATCGGTGGAGGTGCCACCGGTACAGGTGTCGCCGTAGACGCTGCTACCAGAGGTCTTAATGTGTGTCTTTTGGAAAAAAATGATTTCGCTTCGGGTACTTCTTCAAAGAGTACCAAGATGGCTCACGGTGGGGTGAGATACTTGGAAAAAGCCGTTTTCCAATTATCCAAAGCCCAATTGGATTTGGTCATCGAAGCCTTGAATGAAAGAGGTAACATGTTAAGAACCGCTCCTCATCTTTGTAGTGTGTTGCCAATCATGATCCCAGTCTACAAGTGGTGGCAGGTGCCTTACTTTTTCGCCGGTTGCAAAATGTACGATTGGTTCGCAGGCCATCAAGGTTTGAGATCTTCTACCATCTTGTCGAGAGAAAGTACTGCTGCTATTGCCCCAATGATGTCTGATGCTAACTTGAAATTATCCTGTGTTTACCATGATGGTTCCTTTAATGATGCTAGAATGAACTCGACCTTGGCCATTACTGCCATTGAAAACGGTGCTACTGTATTGAACTATATGGAAGTCAACCAATTGTTAAAGGATGAAAACAACAAGCTCCATGGTGTTTTAGCTACTGACTTGGAAACCGGTAAACAATACAACATTGAAGCCACCTCTGTGGTCAATGCTACCGGTCCTTTTGCTGATAAAGTGTTGGAAATGGATAACGACCCTCAAGGTAAGCCTCCAGCCATTCCTCAAGCTCCAAAGATGATTGTTCCTTCTAGTGGTGTCCACGTTGTGTTACCTGAATACTATGGTCCTCAAACCATTGGTCTTTTAGATCCTTCCACCACCGATGGAAGAGTTATGTTCTTTTTGCCATGGCAAGGAAAAGTCTTGTGTGGTACCACTGATACTCCATTGAAAGATGTTCCTGCTAACCCTGTACCTACCGAAGAAGAAATCCAAGATATTTTACAAGAATTGCAAAAATACATTGTTTTCCCAGTTAACAGAGATGACGTCTTGAGTGCCTGGTCTGGTATTAGACCTTTGGCTAGAAACCCAGACGCCGTTTCCAACTCTGCTGGCGGAGCTGGTTCCACCCAGGGTTTGGTTAGAAGTCATTTGGTCCATAGTTCCCCAACTGGTTTGATCACTATCTCCGGTGGTAAATGGACTACTTACAGAGAAATGGCTGAAGAAACTGTTGATACTGTTATTAAGAACTTTAAGTTTGATAAGGAATTGAAACCTTGTCAAACCAACGATTTGATTTTGATTGGTGGTCACGATTACTCTAAGAACTACAGTGCCAGATTGATCCATGAATATAGAATCCCATTGAAGTTGGCCAAGCACTTGTCCCACAACTATGGTTCAAGATCTTCTTTGATTTTGGAATTGTACCGTTCATCTGACTACAATAAATTACCAATCACCTTGGCCACCGCCAAATCTTTCAACCCATCTGAATCTGAAGCTAGTGAAGGTAACAACTTATCCTACCAAAACTTCGATGAGCCTTTCACTATTGCTGAATTGAAATATTCCTTGAAATACGAATACATTAGAACCCCAATTGACTTCTTGGCTAGAAGAACCAGATTGGCTTTCTTGAATGCAAGACAAGCTTTGTCTGCTGTTGATGGTGTAGTTGAAATCATGAAGGACGAATTAAAGTGGGATGCTTCCACCACTGAAAAAATGAGAGAAGACGCAAAAGCCTACATCGGAACCTTTGGTATTAACTCCAAGGACTTCGACGTTAAGGACTTTGTTGTGCAGTGATTACTATAGATGTCATAGAAATAGATTATTTATCTCGAATGCTTGTAGATGATTTAGAATTAGAAACTGCAATCTCCAATTGTGAATAGATATAAATATAAATAATATAGATATAGTTATAAATAATATAAATAAAGATATATATATATAACTCGAACTACTTTAATTCCAATTCCTCCATCTCTTCAGTCAACTTATTGACTCTTGCCTTTCTCAACATATTACTTCTCTTTTTACTGTTGATGTCACGTTTGGCGTCATTATAGAATCCTGATTCATTATCGCTTTCATCATCATTATATCCATACTTTTCTTCAAATGCAGTTGGAGGCTCCTTCAAAATATCTTTGATTTGGGAGTTAGAAATCAATTGATTATGCACACCAAAACTGAAACACCATTTAAGATGTACAAGTCTCAAGTATAGGAACCAACTGTTGATTTGAATAGATCTTGTTTTGCTCAATTTGATGTAATTCAATTCCATAATTTTATTGAGAATCTCTAAACCTTCAGGACTTCTCTTTAAGATTTCAATTCTGGTAGTATAATTTCCATAGTTTTCCACTGTCTTCAAAATATCTCTGAAAATCGAATGTGTTTCTTTCCTATCCTTTTTGGCCAATTTCTTATCACTCAAGTTAGAGAGTCTGGATAAAATTGTCGTTATTTGTTCCTGTTCATAGTATGGAGAATTGGTATTAAACTCTTCGTCGTAGTCATCATTGGAAGCTTCATCATTATTGTAGTTGTAGATTTCATAACACAAGGCAATGAGTCTACCAGCAGCTTCACTAATTTCAATATTCACTTCATTGTCAAGTAAATCAATCAGTTTCAGCACCAAATCTTCGATAAGCTCATTCAAAAAGTCGTTTCTGGGTAAGAGAGTCAACAAACATCCAATACCATGAAGACCTGCTATACCAATTAATGCTTCACCAGTTTGCTTGCTAGTTATATCATTGACGATTCTTTGCTTACTAAGGTCATCGAAATGAGTTGAGTATTCCCGATTTCCTTCTTTGAATTCCTTCATACTAGTAATGGCACTCATACAATAACCCTCAGTTATTTCAAATAACCAAGTAATGATGTTTTCGATACCAAAGCCCGAAGATCCATTGTGCAAAACCAACAACAAACCCACATATCCGGTGATGATATGACTCTTGTTTTCATTGGTGATGATGGAGGTGGCTGGCTCGGTGATTAAGTTCCTAATAAACCCTAAAAACTCCCCATCCACCAAAGAACTAAACTCATCCATATCACTAACGAGTAAAGCAATGGTAGACCTATAAAGAAGCAAGAATTCTTGAGGCGACCTGTACTCGCCTCTGATCAATTCGTATATCAAATCCAGCACGTTGTCATCAGTCACATATTCAGATGTTCCAGCTCTGCTTTCATTATATACCAACAATGATTTAATGACAATCAACTTAAACAATTGCGCTAAGATGAGTTCTCTAGACTCAGAAGAAACTTTAGTTCTTCCTGGCTGTAAAGACTTGATCAAGTCATTGATGGAGCCACTAGAGGTAATTCTAGCTCTGTTCCATTCGGTGGCGGTGTCTTGTTTAAAATCGTAGTTTTGTTCCATCCATCCTTCTAGGTCATTTAACTTGGTGTTCAATAACTCTTCCAAGTTACTGAACCCGAAATCTAAAACACCATTCTCTTCTGCATCCGGACGAGGAGTCCGTGCTCTGGAAACAGACCGTGACGACGAATTGGACGTATCGTCCAAAAGTTTCTTTCTTAATGACATGTTAATAAAAATGAGGTGAGATTGTAGCCATATATATAATGAACATATGGTTCGCACACAGTGACATAACAGTCATTTATTTGGCTATAAAAATTACAAATGATTGCCAATTAACTTATATAATGCACCATCATTAGACCAACCTTTCTTTCTAAAACACCACTTCCTGTGGTAAGACATACACCTTGTGACCATTTTCCCGTACTGTCTCGTTGTTTTTATCTGCAGGTAACAGCTTTCTCATATCATACCCATCAATGGCATCATTAAGTTTGGTTCTATCTTCAGGTAAAGTCCCTCCATAGTAGCCCACCACTCTTCTGTATATGCTGTAGCCCAATTTTTCATACAATTGGAGCGCCAAGGTGTTTGTGACCTTGACAAACAAGTCTATGAAAAGCGTATTGTCTGGTTCCTTATTAACGATGTTTTCGAGTTGCTTACACAAGTCTGACGCTAGTCCTATTCTTCTATACTCGTTGTGTACCGTCACGGCAGAGATATGTGTGTGCCACTCGAGCTTTGAAAGCTTACCTTCATTTTTGGCAAGCATGTAGCCGCTGATTTGCAGACTATCACCAAAAGTCGAGTTATTATTTATTTCGACCGATTTGAAGAATAAAGATGGCCATGTGTTGAGATAATCGAAGTAGAAGTCCAAAGTGTAGTTCTCTGTCAATGGGTCGAGATTCACCAGGTTTACCTCGTATAAATCTTCGAGTTGAAATGGCTTGTAGGATGTCATTGGTAGCTTAAAGTCCAATCACTACGTGCACTCACCGCGCGCTTAGTTGATGAAAATTTTCAAGCAACTTCTTTCATTTATCATATCAACATGTACGGTGGACCAGGTGGACCAGTGTCTGAAGAACAAAAAGAATTGCAAGAAAAGTATGCCTACGATACTTTAAAGACTGCAGGACTCATTGCCGGTGCTTTATGGGTCACCCCAATCATCTTTCACTTTGTTAAGAAGCAGTTGAATTAAAGTCGATTGACCTGTACATATTTTCAAGTATTAACATTATCAAATATACATAAAATTATACATCTATCAAAGATCATCTAAATCCATTAATGCATCTCTAAGCTTTCCTATCTTGATAGCCAAATTCCTATATCCAAATCTCTCCGAGATTTTACCGGCTGCAATTAATCCTTTATCACTCTTGATCAATTTTGCAATCGAGTATGCTTTATTGATGTATTCTTCTTTACATGCATCAGCAAAAAGTCTTAATGAGGACTTATTGAACATGTTCGAGTATTGTCTGAGCTTCTCATCCATTTCATCATTGAACTCTTGGAAGTCTGGATCAGTCAAAGAGTCATTTATGATTTTACCCAAGGCCAGTGATCTGACAAACATTTCTTGATGATCTTCCTCTGCATCGTCTTCTGGTTCTGGGTAATCAATAGGAAGCTTGGTAGGCAATTCAATAGGCATTGGTAATGGGAAGCCTGGATATGGGTCGTTGTTCTTTAGCAAAAGACAGTTCAAATTATCGTTGGTTAATCCGAGTGGCCAACATTTCCAGTTCTTCTTACTTGCATTACCGTTGTCAGTAACAGCCTGTTGGCAGTCCAAAATAGGTATCCACTTACTATTGGATGGTTCTCTCCAGGATGACAAGATCATTAAAGTGTCGTCAAGACCTGGTACAATACATGGATCGTTATATTCATTGAAGAAAATTCCTTTGATCAAAGGGCTTTTCCCGTTTGATTTCAATGGTAAGATGCAATCTTGCTGGACGAATTTGTAATCTTCGTTGACATTGATGATGGAGTAAGAATACAAGTTAGGTGACAATTGGTTAACTGCAAACACAGAGTTGTTATTGGAAGATACAACGGTTACAATTGGATTGGTTCTGATTATGTTCAAACCCAAACCATGGCCGTTGAAGAATCTCAAGTACCCAAAGTTGGTACCGACAGTTATGATCGAATCCTCATTATCAGTGATGGATATGGACGTGATATGTTCACCTGTTTTCAACGGGATTTTCTTGTTCCAAGTCTCTTGTTCATTTTGATGGTTTCTGAAGAAGATGTACCCATATGGCTTAGAACCACGATAATTAGAATTACCTAATAACACTCCGTGCTTACTGATACCACACAAATCAAAGTTGTGATAATCTCTGAAATGATAATCCTTATTAATAGATCTATCAAAAAAGGAGACAGTAACACTCTGTTGACCATCCTCTTCGTCTCTGTTCTTCACAGCCCAGACATAACCAATGTAATTCATAGTCAAATAACGTCTTTGCACATCTGCTGATTTATTGAAAGGTGTAGATCCAGGAGAGTATGGAACAACTTCATCAGTGAAGGCAGCAGCGGTTGTGCTTGAAACTGCTCTTCCATCGTTGCCTCTTTGACGTTTGGCCAGATGGCCGAGATTTCTGCTGGGGTAAGGGAAGTCATCTTCACTATCTTCTTCATCGATAATTGAATCATCGATAGGATTTCTATTAATGCCATTAGGCTCAGCATCTGACTCGCCAAACAAACCATCGGTGTGGCTGCCCTCGTTATCGTCATCATGGAAATCTTTTGGTACCGATTCAATGATATCACGCAACAGGAAAATAGACCCTTTGCTGCTTCCTACGAAGAGCTTATCCTGTTGCCATGATAAGTTGATGAAAACTCCTTCACCTTTTAATTTGATTTCTTCAATACTTTTACCATTACTATCCAACACAATGACAGTCAGGTTTTTTAACAAGACTGCAATATGGCCAGATGCTGAAACAGCGAAGTCGATTATTTGTTCGCTATTACCTTCAAGAATGGTATTTTGAAGCTTCCAGTTTCTATCATATTTTTTGACAGTTTCAGAAGACGGGATATACAAGTAGTCGCCATTTTTCAGCCACTGGCATCTGGTTGAAATTAACTCATGTTGATGTTCATCTTCAAAATCCACTGAATCCATAGAAGAATGGACTTTTACTGGCACCACTGATTTCAAGCTTTCAAGCAAGTCTGGCTTCTCTTTGATAACTGAATAAATTTGAATATCACCATTAGACAAAGTTGCAGCCAAGATCTCGGAGTTCACTGTGTAACTAAAATTCACCAACTGCAGCGGGAGTTTGATAGTCTCAACTGACTTTGTATCTTCCAAGTTTATGATTGTAATATCACCGTTATCACCTCCACAAACCACTCTTTTACCTTCATTGATGAATACAGCATCTCTTAAAGGAAGCTCGGACGTGTATAAGGCACCTTTAGATTCGTTGATATCCAAATCAACCAACTCCAAAACCCCGTCGGTATTTGTCACCACCAACTGTTCATGGAAACTAGAGATGCTAGTCAAGTTTTCATTGATATCTATTGGGGTTGGTTCCAAGTCAGCATTGTCGGTTTGGAAAACCTTCAAAATCCCCAAACTGTTCCCTACTAGAAGCTTGTTCAACTGTGAGTTGTACTCGACGTACGAGTTACCTTCGGTGAAGGCATTAATACTGTCTTCAGTTGGCATTGGTAAATGAGATTTTATCGCGACGCGTTTTTTTGAATCATTGAATCAGCCATGCGGTAGCAGAGCATTGGCGGACTGGTGAGATCGGAAGAGCAATTAGAGACGGAAAGCAGCCAAAGAGGTTCCCATGTATGATCGGGGTACGGTATATAGTTTGTAATTTTTGTTTGTATTTTTTGCTTGTATCTTACTGTCATTTTGGCAATAAAGCCACAAGTACAATGTGGATAGAGCTGGCTAGGATTCGTAGCAAATAAAATTGAGAGATTGAATAGAATTCACCAGCTAAGTGCTGTTGAGTTTATGGATAAGATTTGAAAGCGATAGAGAATTTAATTATCACTTATTTAATTCTGATTTGTTTTGCATGGTTTATTTCTAGAGGTTGAAATTCACAGAATATACTTTTTGACACCAAGCTGTCTGGTTTGAGCCCCATTCACTACGTGTCATCACAACCCATAAGTTCCCGAGGTTACGTGTACGGACATTTCCGACACCCACAACCGAATCAACAATACCAAATTAACAATACCAAATTAACAACACCAAACCAATGGAATTTATTTCTAAAATAATCTTCTCACCGAATCATCCAACTGATACCACCGTCGAGTTATAATTAGTGACAGCCCATCAAAATCAAATGATCCCGAATTAAACTTTGGTCACAGCTAAACTGGTGGCTATACCTCCGCACTATTTACAGCACTCTGACGTAAAAGCCTCCAACCCGTACCTGTTAAATCCCTCATTGTGAGGGCATTATTTACTGTACCATTTGGGAAATAATTGCGTTTTTCGCAGCCAATTTCATGAGGGATTTAGAGTTGAGTGGCTGCGGTGTTTATTTGATGGGAGTGGGATCACAGCAGAGACTGGTGACCAGGGGATACAATCCACATATAATGTTGCCCTCCCCCTTAAATCAAACTTCTCAATGCCCTGGTTGAAGAAAACCGTCTCGACTATAAGTATCTCTCGAATCTGTAGAAATCAAGATAACTGGTATGGTTCAATTTCGAGTGAGGACGAAACCGATGATGATGATAAAACAATATACCCGGAAAATCAGACAAAAGGAACAACTCTTGCTAGGTGTTTTTTGTCTTTGGGCTCAACGTTTGGTGATCTAAGCACTTCGCCAATGTATGCATTAAACACGTTATCATCTTCACCAGAACTAGAAGATATATACGGGACCATGTCGTTAATTTTTTACATGTTTACGGTGGTAGTGGTGGTCAAATACTCTCTGATTCTCATCAATGTCGAGAGCCATAAAGGTAGAACCAGAAAGTCTTCATGGCTTCCCAAGTTTACTGCCAACAAACACAACCTCATTTTGAAGCTATTGGGGTTTATAGGATGCTCTTTGGTAGTATCTGACGGTCTTCTTACGCCAACCACCGCCACTTTGAGTGCAGTTTCAGGAGTATCACTATATCTTCCCGAATTCAACCACACTTTGGCCTTGGGTACTGGTGTACTTTTGTTGATTCTTTTCACCCAAAAGTACTCGTCAGGAAAGTTATCTTCATTGTTATCCCCCATAATATTTTGCTGGTTAGTCTGTCTTGCTTTATTGGGTATCTATAACATATCACTACACCCACAAGTATTCAAGACCCTCAATCCTTGGTATGGAATAACATACGTCTTCAAGCATGGAATCAGTAGCATCAATATAGCAGTGCTCTCTGTCACCGGGGCTGAAGCGATATTCCTGGATTCAAACAATATAGGAAACACCCCGTTACAAATCACATTGACTGTGTTTGTATACCCTTGTCTTATGCTTAACTACCTAGGACAGACAGCAGTTATTGCAAATAACCCCAAACCAACATCAAATGTATTCTACACTTCTATCCCACAAATTTCTGGTCTACTTTATTGGTCCACATGCTTTCTTGCTATATCTTCAGCAATTGTGGCCAGTTATTCATCTATACTGCTGGTTTTCGATATGATACACGATCTTATCAAAAGCGGGAACTTCCCCAAACTAAAGGTGGTCAAAGAGTACCCTAGAGTGTATATTCCATCGGTGAATGTGTGTCTAGTATTAGGGTTACTTCTAACAGTATTCATATTTCAAGACGTTCGTCTTCTTACCTTAGCATATGGTTCTGTTACTGCATTGGACTTTCTAGTTACCACCATGCAAGTTCTTCTTTCATTATTGATTGTATACAAGGAGAGATGTGCAGCGTTTGGGTTCAGCATGTTTATTCCATTGGAGATAATCATCATGGTGGTAAACGTCTCCAGGTTCGAAGCAGGTGGCTGGTTCACCATTACTATAAGTACGTTATTCCTAATGTATTTATTGTGTTACACTAAATTAAAGTAATGAGGTGAACGTCTTCGGAGCCACTAACTAGTTTTACAATTCAACCAATTTTATGTCATTGTTTTAAATAAACATTCCTTATGCCCATTCCGGCTTTTCTTCAAAACTTCCTCTACCTCTACCTCTTCCTCTTCCCCGTCCTCTATAACCACCTCTGCCTCTTCCTCTTCCTCTACCTCTACCTCTTCCACGCTGGACAGAAGATTCACCAAAAGTGTCATAATTCAATCTCTTTTCCTCGCTCCACTTCATGGTACTTCTTTCATCGTTAGACGACGACAAACTGTCAAAGAAAGAAGACTTATTGTAGATCGGTGTTTCTCTTTCGTTTTCTAAATTTTTGACAAATTGGGCGTTATTGCTTTCGAAATCAAAGTCGTCTTTGTATTCAGGTTTAGAACTTGGATGCTGAGTTTTTGGCTGAGAACTTGTAGCCTCTGGTCTAGCAACAGGTTCAGCATTTGGGACACTGGACTGAGATGTAGATTCTGAAGGTGCTGTGGTTTTAGACGGTTGACCTTGTGCTTTATAAGGGCCTTCTGGAGCCTGTGTTTGTATTGGGGCTTGGGGTGCAGCAGCTGGTTGAGCGTTAGGCACCGTGGTAGGAGTTGGAGTAGGAGTGGCCGCAGGGGTTTCAGGATGAACTTGATCCAAAGGCTTATCCAAAACACTCAAATCTTTCACATCACTTCCTCTAAAGATAACATGGGCATACGTATCATTACTTGGAGGAACTTCAAGATTTGGTTGGCCAGCTTGAGCCAACCTTCCTTCGGTACCGAAGGAACGAACAGATTTCAAGGCAATTGTGGCATCTTCACCATTGATGTTGTCCAAGATCCCCACGTAACGAAGTTGTTTGTTTGAGATCAATGAAATGGTTTTTCCAATATACTGAGACATGGTGGTGATAAATTTCTATAATTGAGGAAACTCGCGCACAAATTATTCAACATCGACATGTCTGAGGTGGATGATATCAACAATATGTTTAATGACGATGAAGGGAAGGAGGTGAAGCAGTTCGACCAGGGTGAGGATAACGATGTTAAGGCTGAACAGAACGAAGAGTTGGATGTTGGCGGAGATGATGAAGATAATGACTTAGCTTTTGAAGATGACGATAAACAGTTCAATGAGTATGATGAGGATAATATCATGTCTATCAAATCACACAAACAAAGTGGCGCCACTTCAACAAAGAAGAAGAACATCAGAAGATCCAGACCAGAAAGATCCCAATCATTTGACCCAGTAGAACCTCCTGTAGTCAATGATGAGCAACAAGATGAAGGGTATAATGAGTTTATTAATGAAGACCCAGCCCTGAGAAAGAGAAGACTATTGGAAGAGAAAATGACTGCTGCTATCAAAAGCAAAAGCACAAAGCGTCGTAAAGCCGATGAAGATGATTTGGAACGAATGCAAGATGACAAGATTGATTATTTGAAAGATAGGATGATCAAAGCCGCTAACTTGGACGCTGAAAGAAACTTACAAGGATCCGTTGCAACTGAGAAATTAAAGATGTTAACCGACGTTACCAACATTTTATCCAAAGCAGACCTTGCCATTTCGATCTTGGATAATAATTTATTAGAAGCAGTTAGGTTATGGTTAGAACCTTTACCTGATGCATCAATGCCAGCATATCAGATTCAAAAGGAATTGATTCATTCATTGGTTGATTTGCCAATCAAAACAGACCATCTTGTAGCATCAGGAATTGGTAAAGTAATGGTGTTTTACCAAAGAAGTAAAAGAACTGAAGGTAATTTAAAGAGAATTGTCGACAAGTTAATTGGTGACTGGACAAGACCAATTTTGAACAAGAGTGATTCTTACAAGGATAGAAGTATTCAATTCCAAGATTATAACAAGTCTAGGTACACCAATAAGTTATCATCATCCAAGCCTAAAACCAAAGAGGCTAAGACATTATACGAAGAAAGTGCCGAAAGAAGAAACAGAGCTGCCATTCCAGCTGCTAGAACCACCGCCTATAAGATTGCACCAAAAGTTAACCCTGAAGTGCTTAGAAGAAGATTCAATTCTGGTAATAATGATGAAAGGTTCAAGAAGATTAACCAAAGACTTAACTTCAAGAAGAAGGTCACCAAGAAGTCTGGTCCTTCTATTGAAGGTAGAAATTTGGCAATGTAATGTTAATAGTTCACTAGTGTAATAAGTATAAGAGTTTAAAGTAGAGCACGTCAGTCAGCTGATGCCTCCCATATAAAACGAATTAGAACCACCAACACCAAACATCCAGATCACCAACACAGAATCTCCAGCATACATAGCCAGCTACAAGATGGAAAACTTTTATGCATTAACCAAGATAATGGCAATATAAAATATACAATATTTTGTTATATCTATTATAAGAAAATATAATGGAGGTGATTTACGATCTTGGCTTTTCCTTCTTTTCCTTCCATAAGGCTAACAAAGAGACACCAGATACCTTAACGACTTTGAATCTAACACCTGGAATATCACCCTTAGCCTTACCTCTTCTACCGAAACCGGCTAATAAGACTTCGTCATTTTCATCAACAAAGTTAAGACAACCATCATTTGGAACGAAAGCAGTAACTCTCTTACCGTTCTTGATTAATTGGACTCTAACACACTTTCTAATAGCAGAGTTTGGTTGTTTGGATTCAATACCAATCTTTTCCAAAACGATACCCTTGGCGTGGGAAGATCCACCGAATGGAGAAGATTTGAAGGCAGTTCCCAATAATCTGGATTTATATTGTTGGTCAGCCCATTTGTTGTCTCTTCTGTGGACTCTCAACTTTCTAGCGGCGTTTAATCCTCTTGGCTTACCCTTACCCATGATTGATAAATTAGTTAGTTAGTAATTTTTTTTCTGAGGTGAAATGAAAATTTTCTAATCGCGGCAGGGGTGGTTGGGGAACGCTTCTCTGGTCGTGTAGGGTGACATTTACACAGCAGTCACAACGCGGAGGGCAAGCCCTAGTTTTTGTGCGCGTGATTCAGCAGCATTGGCTGCGAATTTTGTATGGCCTGACTATTGTAATTGCAATGACTTAACATTGGCGTAAGTCATCATTGCTTTGGTGACAGAGTTATTAGATATGTATATCAACACCTCCAAAATAGACTCAACAATTAACAATCCCCTCAAGTTCTAGGTAACGTTTATTAATGCATACTATACAGTCTATTTCTTAGCCTTTAACATTTTTAACAAAAGTAAGAATAAAAGATCAATCTGGTCTTTAAACATAAATAATAAACCTTGTACAAATACCCCCTTAACCAACTGTGGGACAATACCTTTGTATAATCCCTTGAACTTTTCGGTATGCCACAAGTGCTCTAATGCATGAGTGAACCCATCAAACCTTACATGGTCAGGATGATCACTATCCTTCTTTTGCATCATTGCCTTCGAGACAATCAAAGGTTGGGTAACAACGGTAGCTAAAGACTTGGCGATGACCCCCAAAGAGAAACTCTCGATTGGCAGCAAGAATTCCTTGGTACCATAAAGTACCTGTCTCAATCTTTCGTATGATCCATAGGTGATGGAAGGGTTGACACATAAAACCAAAGAAACCTGTAAACCTCTCCAGAAACCTGTGATTCCATGCTTGGCATAAACCTCTTTACTCAACTCTATTAAATTCTTATGTTCTTTATCGGTTTGTTGTTGAGTAGTAATAACTCCAATGGGCATGGTAAACATTTGAGAAATAGCAGCAGCCAATGCACCCAAAAACAACTCCATTATGGTGGAAGGTTTGTGGTTAGGAAACTTCTTATAGATGTTTGAATAGACCCTTTTGACAATAGTGTACCAGTAAAAGTAACTAAAGTTTTGTGCTGCTGTTCCTAATATAGATGAAAATAAACCATGGTACCAGCCCAAAACACCCTTCTTCTTGTAGATTTTCTTCAACACATCAATCAGGTGTTTATATTTTGCATCTCCGTCGGCATCACTAGTGTTTTCAAAAACACTATCGATACTACTTGATTTCTCTATTCTGGTACTCCTCGGCTTGACTTGAGTTTGAATAAGAGTCTTGGAAAGATCAAGTGGGTAGACCAAAGTGTTGGCGATTACCGAAGCTAAAGCTCCAGACGCAGCCTTTTCAATTGGTGTAAGTGACATAAGTAGATTTAAAGCAAGAAAACGAGTGGGTTTTATTGGCTTTTATTGGCCTTTTTATGTATTACGATCCGAGGCTCTGTTCCATATGAAAGTGCGCGTTCCCCACAGATGCCAAACCGGCCCCAGCAGTGGTTCCATCGGGTGCGGGCCACCGCCATCCTCCGCGAACCTGCCACACTTATAGCCGACCGGTGCATATGATGCCGGCCCACATGCAAGTGATGGGCTTTATTTACTTTTATTTATTGATAGCTTTATCTTCTGACTGTATTCAGGACTATAATTGCTCGTACTCCACAAACCTTCTCTGTTCTATCTGTGTAATTAAGATGTTAAATATGCTTATATATGCCGTGCTTATGGCTTCCACACCCGGATCCGTCTATCTTCTCCTACCGTCAAAATGGCTTCTCCTTCGTGGTCAAATGTCACTAAATGCTTGACTTTCCCGTCATGACACTCGAGCTCTACTATCTTACTGTCTGCCAAGTTGACTCCACGAACCTTCCCGTCGTCCCCAAGAACCCACACGCCGTGTCCCCCTTGTCTCCATCCGATACACGCAGTACTAAACTTGTCTTGGGGAGACATGGTAAGAACATTCTTGACGATCTGGTTTCTCTTGATGTCTCCAGTAGCTTCTAATGTACTTATAGGCACAATGATCACTCTCATATATGGCTCATGAGATGTCCCGACTGCTGCGTTCAATTTATCGTTCACCACCCCGAGTTGGATCATCCTGGGTGAAAAGTTACTGGTGGTGAATTCGGCATCGTTGATGGATACTTTATACACGGCCGAAATCTCCTGTGGGGTGGCCTTTAACACCTCAAGCAACGTGCTTTCAACACATCCCACTACTATCACCAGATCGTCTCCGAAACTGTGCACATCGAAACAGCTGGGGGTTCTTGATACTTCGATTGATGCCACTTGCTTCCATTGCTCGAGATCAATGAGTTTAACAAGCTTATCGAATCCTATCGTGGCAATAAACTTACGGCCTTGGATACGAACTAACTTCATATCGACCACCAATCTTCTGTGCACTTGAAGCTCAGCTTTCTTCTCTAATGAATCACCAATCATCTTGAAATGATACACAATTCCGTTCATTCCAGCAAGATAAACGTCCTGGTCGTCCGCCACGATCTTTTTGACCACAAGCTTGCCGATAACCTGGCCAATTGTGTTGACGATGTTGCCTTGAAAATCAAGTATAATCAACTTCTGGGTGGCAGTAGATACAAGTACTCGTTCAAGCAGTTCGATCACTTCGACAGAAACAATCACTTCATCGATCTTCTGGTCAATTGAGAGGTTTCTGGGGTAAGGGGACCTCCATGGTTTGAATTCGGTGGAGATCTCGTTGATCTCTTGTTTGATGTCGTTGAAGTTAAATCTGTCATTAACTATGTGCTGCAAACTCTCTTTGTTGGGGAGGTTTTCGACTTTCGTATCTATTGGCTGGCCGTATTCCTCCTCTAGTGCTGCGAGGGTGGTTTCGTACCCGTTTTGTTTGAGAAAGTGGCCTACTAAATTGATAAGAGACATGATGATATTATTTGTGCGAGTTGCAGATAATGGTGAGATGAAGTTCAAGGTAAGAGAATAAAATGGCTTGGTATAAAGTTGTGGCAAGAGTGTATAGAGACAAATAATGGTAAAGACAAACAATTGTATGGTACGGGCTACAATTTCATCGTAAATATCATGATATTATTTAATGATATAGCATTGTCACAGATGATACAATATTATGGTACAGATGATACAGCATTATGGTACAAAGTGATGATAATATACATAGTTGAACATGCAATGGTAGAGCCAGTAGAGTAATCCAGAAACTTTAGGTGAAGTCTTTCATGAATTCATCCGTGCAAACTCCTGGTTTATACCTGGATGCCAAACTTTTTGCAATACTCCTCCGACTGAGGATTAGGCCAGTACTGAAGCGGAGGCGATACCTTTCCACCCGGTGCTATAACCTCGAAATTCTCTGGCACTTTATAGTAATCCTCGTCATTACTAAGCTTGTGCATCTCTTCTGCTACCTGCTTATCGAGTCCATCGAGTAACGAAGAGATTCTCTTTACATCGTACAATTCCTGTGGTTTCACTATTTTTGTCCTCACCCATTCATTAATCACCTTGTTCACGGCAACGGCTCGTTTATCGTAATAGAAACAACTTTCTCCATAAGAAATATGATTTTTATCCACAGAGATACTCAATACCTCTAAGTGCTTTCTGTTTCTTCCACACTTATCAAGAGCTAGGAAATAGGTGCTTTGTCGTTTGTCAACCTTAACATCATCATCCATCTCCATATCCATATCCAAGTCTATTTCATCACTGTTCTTAGGAGCTTCTAGCTCACTATCTACTGTTGCCTCATACTTGACATGCAAATGGCTGGAAAACCAGTACCGTGGAGTTAAGGCATTGAAACAGTTTCGTAACAAGGGGCTTCCAAGCTTCCCTATGCTGATATCCTCTTTGAAAAATGGCTTATCTTTTAGCAACTTGTTCAAGTTGCCGTAGTTATAAATGTATTGAGGCCAGTCATGGCTCACCACTATATCGGTTTTCAAGTCTGAGTTCATCACTAATGCCTTGATATACGCCAGTGGGGTCATGTGATACACAGACCTCAATGTGCTTGGATTATATGGTAACTTGGGGTCGTCTATCCTGTTGTCCTTGAAGGAACTCGGATTATAGATACCACTTAAGCCCATGATGCGAAGACCTTTGAACCACACGCAGCCAAATTCACCTAAATAGTAGATTTTTGGAGCCACCCACCCGCCATACTTGAGCTCTGTCAAGTAGCTGGAGCACTCATGGTTTCCACCTACGAATATCGTCAAAACAGGGGCTCGTTTCTTGCCGGTGTAGTATTGATGAAATTGTCCCAACGCCTTATATTTTTCGGGTACAGCCATTGTTTTGAGGTCGGTGGTGTTTCGCAAAGCCTGGAAGTCGCCGGTGATTATAAGAAGATCAACATTACTCGCCAGAAGCTTCGAATACACCGAGTCCAAGTCTCCGTGACAGCATCCTTGCACTGCTATCTTCAAGACCTTCATGTTTTTGAAAATTCGCGAAGACACTAGCAGAATGATTATATTTTGCAGCCACCAGAGTCAGCAGTAGTTAGAGATGGTATCGAATAAGAACAAAGGGTTTAGTAATCTTTGTTACACAAAGGTGTAACAAGAATCAAGTTTCTCGAAAAGTCTCGATCAAACATATGGCTCTTGATGTCCACGAAACAGCAAATGCCCCTCTTGATCCTAACTACTACAAATCAATTAGAAGAGATACTTGTATTCTCTATGATCTAAAACTTATAAACGTGTTCCTTTGTGAAACCTAAATCAGCCAAGATACCAGTGACTTCACCTTGGTCAGTTGGAGAGTTTTTGGTACCGGAAATGGCCTTGTACAAACCTGGAGGACCACAGATGAATACCTTGGAATCCTTGGATGGAGATGGCAAGTTCTTGGACAAGAATTCCTTGTCGATGAAACCAGTCTTTCCACTCCAGTTAGTTGGAGCCTTGTCTAAGAAGTAAGTGATGTTAACTTGGTCCTTGTGTTCATCAGCAATTCTGTCCAATTCACTCTTCAATAAGATATCACTTTTGTCGACACTTCCGTAGAATAAGTTAATTTGAGTCTTATCTTCTGGGTTCTTGGTGATTTCGTGAATCAATTGATATAATGGGGTAATACCAGTACCACCACCAATAAGGAAGATAGATTTATATTGGTTTGGTTCCCACTTCCACTTGATGATTGGACCCTTGAAGGATAAAGTGTCACCAGGTTTAAGGTCATGGATATGAGTTGACATTTTGCCACCGTCATATTTCTTGATGATGAATTCAAGTAAACCCTTTTGGTCTACATCACTGATTGGGGTGTATGGTCTGATGACGTTGTTACCCTTAGCAGTGACGAACTTGGTCAACAAACAAGAAGCATTGACAAGACCTGATACATCATTTGAGTCGGCCAATTCGAAAATCAATCTTTTTGAGCTCGAGCCGACATTAACGGATTGTTTCAACTTTAAGTCGATCCAGTCGTTTGGGTTGGTGAAAGTTTTACCGGACTCGTTTTTGATGTTGGTGGAGTAGAATTGGTACATTCCAATTGCACCAGCGGTACCTAAGACGGCTGGTAAAAGGAATTGCTTATTGATAACAGCTCTGGAAAACATAGTTAGCAAAGAAAGAATGCGGATATTTGCTTTATTTTATTGGTGATAATTGTGGTGCGCATTGTGCAGTACACGGTATGGCGGTGCGATTAGCGCAAGCGCGGTGGCAAGGACCGGCGGTAAGGACGGGGGCGGCAAGGAACCATTGCGAGGAGACACTGGAGCAAGTCTTGTCACGCCGACACGTATGACGCTACCGTATCACCTGATCAGCAGCAAGGGGGTTCTGATAGCGACAATTGCTGTGTTTAGATGTGATTATTATGAGGGTAGATGGTCCCGCACTAATGTGCCTCGCGGCCCGTAATTCCCATTCTGAAAAGGCAATCATTAGCTGATAAATCACATTTAGTTTTTCACACCCAATTAATTCGATTATCACAACTCAATTATGGTTAGCGGTAAATCTACAAACGAACTTCTAAGACTAGCCCGCACAATTGTCCAGCCGCTTCTCCCCAGCTTCTACAAGGGCCAGGCGGGTAAAATCGCTGTCATTGGTGGCTGCGAAGATTATACTGGGGCCCCATATTTTGCTGCCAGCGCCAGCGCCTTGACTGGAAGTGACTTAACTCACTTGATCTGTGAAAAGGCTGCTGCTCCAGTGATCAAGTCGTATTCTCCAGATCTAATGGTTCATCCTTATTTGCATGACCTTGAAAACGCAAACATCGACTTGGATAAACAGGATATCAGCAAGGTCCCTTTATCAGATATCGTGCAGCCGCTGTTTAAAAAATTGGATAAGTTCATCGAGTCGTCGGTGTTGCCTAAAGTGCTCCCATTGATCAACAGGTGTGATGTATTTGTCATTGGACCTGGATTCGGAAGAGACCCATTGATGGTGAAGTCGTTGGTCAAAATAATAGAGCAGATCAAAGTGGTTAACAAGCCCGTCATTCTAGACGCTGACGCTTTATTTGTGGTATCACTTTATCCCCAGATCATCCAGAACTACGCCAAAGCAATCATCACCCCGAACTTGATTGAGTTTGAACGGATTGGTGATCGCTTCAAGTTACCATCCATACTCCGCGAGAAGGACCCTTCAGTAATTTTAGACGTCCTGAAACAATTGAGTAAGAAGTTGGGGGTCTGTATAGTCCGCAAAGGAGAGCACGATTTGATTGTGGATGGAGATGAATATTTGAATGTTGACCAAAAAGGATCACCTAGAAGAGTGGGAGGACAGGGTGATACATTTACTGGTTGTATTGCAACCTTGGTCAATTGGTCGTATAATTATCAGAAAGAACTCTGGCAGATTCCAAGCGATAAGCTCTCCGACCAAGAGACAAGACTTTTGGCTTGTTTTGCTGCTTCCACAATTGTTCGGATAGCCTCTCGAAAAGCCTTTAATAAGTATGGTAGAGCCATGCAGACATCAAATATTCAAGCTCTTTTGGGTGAGGCATACCAAGAGATATTTGAGGCCGATAATCTTAAGTTATAAGTCAATAGTTTTTCAATATAAAACCGTATCTACTGTTTATACCCAAACATCACCGGGTCATTCAATTGCCTGGTTTGGCTCCAATTACATTGTCAAATAGCTTAATTATCAATTCGCATGAAATTTGGTTAAATCCGGTGCCATTATAATTATTTATTTTTAGAGTCAATACGTTTCCAACCCGTCTATTACACAGATGGTCTAACGGAACATGCATAAAGTATCAAAGAAATCAAGGCCAATCAACGTTTGCCTTTCTTGTCGAACGAGAAAAGTCAAATGTGATAAGGGTCTTCCATGTTCCAACTGCGTGAAGTATAACGTGGAATGTCTTTATAAAGCGAAACATGATTCTCCCGAAAATGAAACTACACCCAAAGCAAACCTCCAGGTGCAACTGCCTAAGCATGATGAGGTCGATGAAATGGAAGAGGAAGCGGTTCGAAAAAGAATCCAAGAGCTTCGCCGTTATATCAATGATATGGAAGAAATGATCGCTGGTAATAAACCATTGGTATCCGCCGATGACTTCTCTTTCAAGACAACGAGCCCTTTGACTCCAAAGACTTCATCTCCAACGGTCCCAACAAATTTTATGAATGCCAGTCTGTTGGTACCCATAAGAGAAGTATCAACGCCTAATTTCAGCGACCTCGAGAAAGAATTGACAGTTTGATGTATTTGATTTGTTCAACCCTATAAAGGTCGAGAATGTGGTACGAAAGAACAGTACTCCGTTCTCGTGGCCGTCTTTTTTCATAAGCGATAGGTACTTAAATCGACTTTACGATGTGGCATATAATGAACTATCTATGGACTCAAAGCTATCATTTTTAAACCAAATAGCCGATGCAGGTTGTTCCCCTGAAACCGAAGAGTTATTCACTCGAAAGTATCATGATGATGAAGGTTTAGAAGACTTCAAGATCCTACTGGAGTCTGACTTTTTGTCTACTGAAACACCACCAGATACTGCCAGTCAGAATTCAACAATCAAACCCATAGGAATTGTGAGCATAGATGATAACGCTAAACAAAGAGCTGATCTTAGCACCAAAATTCTCCGGCTTCTCCCCGAAAAGTCGATAACCAACTTATATGTTGACAGGTTTTTCAACACCTTATACCCATTCATACCTGTGTTGGACCAAGTCGATTTCCTCGAACGAACGAGCCAAATGTTTGAACAGATAGAAAAAGGACGGTTGCAAATCAATGATGATCGAGACCTATCACACATTGGAATACTATTGGTGGTGTTAAGATTGAGTTATGTTTCGTTCTTCACCTGCAATAAGAAACTTAATGATCAGTTACTAGACAAGACGAGACCACACGGAGAAGACGATGAAGTGGTAAAGCTAATTCTTGATCACCCGGTGGACCTTGCTCTCATAGATATAGCCCAAGAATGCATCAGTATAGTTGGGTTTGTATCTACAGCCACCTTGGATACTTTGCAATTGGCCCTTATTATTAGAGCGTACCAAATTTACGGTCCTGAATACATCCTTGGTTCTCAAGAGAATGAAACGTTTTCTTTTGATTCCTTGATAACAATCGTGGCCCAAAAGCTCGAGATCTTTCGTGATATTCCAAGACCATATCTCAGTATCAAGGAAATGAACTTGAGACGTAAAATTGGGGCGTTCATTATATCCCTAAGCTTGGTCAGTTATGGGTCAATTAGCAGTGTGAAAGCATTCAGACTCCGTTCATGTAACATTTCAATTCCTGAGTATACCCCGGAAAATAGTAATAACCTTGACGAGGAGGTTGAAAGAGCAGCCATTCTTGTAGTCAAGTGTGTTTTCATTCCAAGAGACATGTATACAGATGTCAATGACTTGTTCAAGCGTTTCAACTTCGCAAAGTTCGAAGTAGGTGCTCAAAAGATATGTGATCTCTACGACATGGTTCAAAAGCAAGAAGAAGAGAATCTATTGCATAGCCCCAAGATGCTTCAAATCATCAATACTTTCCGGGCACGTTATAAAACCATGAGATTCTTGGTTAGGCTATCTATTAAGTTCCATGTATTCAACAGTACAGAAGACATTGAACTATCCATGAAGTTACTAGGCGATATGCTTGCATCCATATTCAAGGATGTTTTACCTACGATCAAAGGAATTGTCGACAAATCCAATGTATATAAAAACATCATCGACATTATCTTGAACCCAACCTCACTCCATTTGCTTCACAGAGTTATCTTCGTTCTATCAAGTGTGATTGTCCGGATGAATTTGATTCTTAATACGTTCAATAAAGGACCCTTCAATGATTACTATAACAATTGTCGGAAGTTACTCGCAACTTTGAATAAAGCCATTGGCATTATTTTCGACTATCTTTTGAACTTCAGCTACCGATATTATTACGGCTGGAGAACCTTCAAAACCCACCACTACTTCTTGA
The DNA here is from genome assembly GCA_030571955.1 of Yamadazyma phyllophila. Classification (NCBI taxonomy): domain Eukaryota; kingdom Fungi; phylum Ascomycota; class Pichiomycetes; order Serinales; family Debaryomycetaceae; genus Yamadazyma; species Yamadazyma phyllophila. The sequence goes on along the minus strand of JAJLZE010000004.1, from coordinate 511,416 downwards.
GGTGTATGAGCTTACTTGGCCTAGAATCCGTATTCAAAGACCTTGATGTCGGCAACACCCTCAAGTTCTCCAATGAGTGGGTTGCAAATACTGTAAATATGGCTGAGCTGGAACTCAAAAATATCGGATTTTAATATACGACCACCACGCACTCAGCCTACTAGGTGGGCTATAACATAAGCCTCGGTTTCGGCAGCGATTTTTTGTTATCGTACTTTCTGCCTAAGCCTTTCTCCGTAACTGCTTCCCATTCGGTATTCGAAGTTGCAATGAGCTAACAAATAGTCGTGTATGACAGCGCGATAATTAACTATATCTATCACAACTTTTATTCTTGACAGCTGCAGAATGGACTATAATCAAGAGGGTCAAGAACTTTCTGATAACCGGGAATCAGACAAGCTGAAGTTGCAACATGTGTGTCTATTTTGCAAACGAAGGAAAATCAAATGCGATAGAAAACAACCTTGTTCGTCTTGTATTAAGTTTGGCAGGAAAGATTGTGTTTATGCTGACCCTTCTCCTAGGTCGGGAAAACGGAAAGTAACAAAGCCATCCAAGAAGTCATTGGAGTTGGAAATCGAACAGCTCAAGGCCAAAGTCAGAGAATTGAATAGTGGCAGAGATTCGCCTGATTCCAACCACTCCTCCGATCCTCCTAAAGCCTACGATATGGATGATGCTGAACAAACAACTTATGAGAAGGACTTCAATGAGTTGATGAAGATTATTGAAGATTATGATATCAACGATAATTTTAACTTGTTCAAAGACCATACACCCATCATGGACGCCGAACCAGTACGGAGGCGTAATTATGGAATATTCTCTTGGAAGTCGACCTATTCTGTTGATCCAACGTTGAAGATCATATCAGCATACACAAAGAAGTTGTACGTGGAGGGAAAGGAAACTTTCGGTATGAGACACGATGAAAATAAGGTTTATGCCAAAAGAATTGATAATTATCTTAGTGCTAACGTCGAGCCTTTGAAACATGATCCAAGTAGATGTCCGGTGTTTGACTGCTCCGTATGTTTGGCACAGAAGACGGCTCAGATGACGGCAAACGACCCACATGAGATGTCCGAGTCCGGTACTCCAAGTCAATCTCGGTCCAATCTAAGAGACCATTCGCCTCTTCTAAGGTTGAATCCAATAACAAAATTGGGCAGCACTCACAACGAGTCAAATGCAGATGACAGGTTGAAGCTCAAGCAGCTGATAGAAGCGTTTTTACCACCTAAGAATATTGTTTGGAAATACATCGATAAGTTCTTTCACAAGCTTTATACGTTTTTACCCATCATCGATGAAGTTGACTTCAAAGGCCACATGAATAGGCTATTTGAAGGAGTGACCTACGAGGGTAAATGTGAAAATTTGAACATGGCTAACAAGTTGGATTTCGCCCACTTGGGTATATTATTATTCATGTGTAGATTGGCATATTTATCTTTATTGTCCATCAACCCACTAATGAAGAGTGACGTTGAAGATCAATATTCTCCAGAAGAGCAGAGTGAAATCAAATTGTTATTGAGCTACCCGATAAATTTAGAGGCAGTCAGACTTGCTCGAGAATGTGTCAACCAATTCGATTTATTCGGTACACCCAATTTGAGTATATTCCAGTTAATGATGGTAACAAGAATGTACTTCATCTATGGGCCGGAACAAGGTGACGGGCCAGAACAAGGTGACGCCCAGATGCTCAATTCTATTTTGTTTCAAATGGCCTACAGTTTAGGTATTAACAGAGAACCTGATAAAACAGAAATCTCCATGGACGGAAAGACCAAGAACTTGATCAGAAAGATGTGGTCGATGCTTCTAGTGCTCGATTTGAGCCACGCATTGGAGTTCGGAGACCCATTAAACGTGAATAGGTTCTCTCACGATACAAGGTTACCTGTGTTCAAGCGGGAAGATTCCAACCTTATTGACCAACAAATGGAAAAGTTTGTCATTGATTGTCATGAGTTCTTGAATACTTGTTATACACCATTGATTGGTTTTATTAACGAATTGCTTGACGTCAGATACGAGTTCAACGTTGCCAAGTTGTGTAAGAGATTAATGTTCTTAAGAGCTAAGCTTTTCCAACAAAATGGTATAATCACATCCTGGATTAGATCATTTTTACCGGTGGTGAATTCGAACAATTTGGTCAATTTGACAAAGTATAAAGTGCAACTACAATTTTCTCAATTCATATGTTCACTTTATTTCCATTTGTTCAATACGTTTGAAAAAAGACAAATGTATGATGTTGCATTTTACTATCTTTCAAACTTATTGAACAAGATTTTGTTGGTACTTTTCCCATTCTACTTCGAGTTGGCTTCCATGTCTGGTGCTGAACCCACTCTCGATTTTGTGTTGGTTCCTGGAGTTGAGTCTATGCTTCATAAGGCCACAATGTTTTTGGATGCAATGATTATGAGAGTCAAGATTAATGTACTTAACATGACCGATAAGCCAGAACACGAGCATTTATTAGCAGAAGACCCTAAATACAGGCAGAAACTAGAGAATTTGGCGGTGCTTTTCCACAAGCTATTAGAGGTTAATGAAACTTTAACACTCATTGCTGATATCTACAGTAAGAAGTATTATTATGCCTGGTTGATGTCAAGAATGAATCGATTTGTGATTAAGGTCATTAAGTCGAAAGAATTTAAGAAGCAAGTTCTTCAAGCCCATCTTGAATTCCCAATATTAGACGATGATGTCAAGGTGACAAAGTTGACAGAGGTGTTAGACTTGTGTCTCGATACCAAAAGCAGACTTTCAACTATGAAGCCAAAGAATTCAAAATACACAAGGAACGATGCCGATTTGTTTGATGGTCCTATAAACCTTCCTGGAAGTTACTCTGGTTCACCAAACAAGTCCAGCATGACTGGGTCAAGTGAAAGTAATTCCGGTGCTTCAGCTGATCCTGGTAGCTTGGGCGATAATGATACTTTTATGGGAGAATCCATAGGAGGATTATCCGGACCGGATACGATCCAGTCAGACAGTTCCAATTCTATTGGGTCAAGTGAGATTGATAACATTTGGCTTCAACTTCTTGGAGCCAAAGACTCCAATGGGAACGAAGATTTACACACCTTTGATATTCCCCAGGCTAACTACACTCTTCCAGGCGAATTTCCCAACACCCCATTAGGTAATTTCGGACAATTAAATGGAGTATTTGCACAAAATAAAGGTGCAACCCCCTCATTCAATGAGCCAGTTCAAGACCCAGACAACATGCAAACAGACCAAGGGTTTGGGTTTGGGTCTGTTGATGCCTTCTTAATTGATGAGTTATATAAGGGCTATAATTAGCCTATGTACATATATGGTTTGAAAATAATAATGTAATACATAAATTCGATATGGAAATCACTCAGAAACATCGTGCATAAGAAACAGGATCCAGAAAGGGTAACAAGGTTTACTTATCGTTTCATAAGCTTCATAATATAACAATGCACGCACGGGCGTGGGGATCGCACGAGTGGTATCCTCGTGGCAGCACAAATACATGTGTTGTGTGTTGCAAATAGTGCGAATGATGATATTTCGCAGCCATTATATTGATCTATAGGGGTTTATTAGCAGCAATAACACACACGTTGTGAAATTCGGACAGGGATGGTGATGTGATTTGTTTGTTCTTTTCACAGGGGTTGAAGACGGAATGTTAAGTAAGGGAGCATGCTATTGTTTGGATAACCTAGGATATCTTTAAAGCTTAGAGTAGACCCGAATAAGGTTCGAGAGATTACGGTAGTGTGATTAGTTTAATGGCTTGTAGTTGAATGCTTTGTAGGTAATTGATGATTAAATTGTAATGTGATGTAATTATGTTATCAAATCTGATCTAGCTGAATAAACTGATTGAGTTAGTATCGAAGTGATTATGAATTGATAACATTCTGTTTATCTCCCTTGGATTCTAAACACTGAGCTGCTCTGACCGTGAAACACATCTATGAAACACGTCCGTGAAATAAGTGTGTAATACAAGTGAACGATCATTAAAGTTAAATATAAATTGACATTACATAACATTACTAGTTTAACAAATTGTCGATAGAACTCTTGCGTAAGCTCAACAAGGTCTTTGTAGCATTCTTCTCGTCGTCGTTATCTCCATTTATCACAAGCAGTTTGGGAGCAGACTTGAAGAGTTTCTTCTGAGGGAAAGATAAAGCTGGATCGGGGAGTTGGAACTTGGAATTGTATCTGAATCTATTATTTGGAGGCATGTCTGGGGTTATAATGGGGCTGGGAAGTTGAAAGTCGTCGCTGTCGTCTTCCTCGGGTCTGTTGGCTGTTTGAATAGTTGTGGATGAAACAGTGGTAGTATTGGGGTCGTTACGATTCCTCGCAAATGGCGGGTGGGTTCTATGACTGGAGGAGCTGCCACTTATGCTCCCGTTGATGCTCCCACTTATGCTTCCTGAAGCACTGCCACTGCTGACCGAGTCACCTTCATCACTAGGTGATTCCTCACTTATTTCTTCAAGCAACAGCTTGAAGCTGAATTCTTTATCGATGTTTCTATATTCGTTAACGTTTAATGGGAATTTGGTGAAAGTTGGGTCGAAATCAAACGTTGGATCCAACTCCTTAATGACTTCGGATTGTTTCTCTATCAAATGGTGAAGGTATAAGATGTATTCGACCGAAGACTTCAAGATGGTCAACTTGTACATCCCGTCGATCTTGCTATTGTTATTGGTTGGCTTTTCGCTATTGTTCTTACTGTTTCTGCAAGCTGGAATCAAATACTTCAATGCCTCAAACTCTCTGTTTATCTTTATTCTCCTCCTCTTTTCAATGATCGAATGTAATTGTTTTGTTTCAATCTTGCGCTTGGCCATTTCCTCTTCATTGATGTTTGTTGTCAGTCTTCTTCTCTTTTTCTTCAGGTCGGATGCATTCAATACTGGACTGGTAAAAGGAGACTCACTCACAATCTGGGGAGAAGCGCCAGCTTTATTATAGTCATTGGTCAATATTTCAAAGTTGCCATTTTCTTGGTCCAATTCTTTATTGAGTTGGATGATGGTTGTTTTCAACACCGGTGGGGCTGGTAAGTTATGGTTACCCATGATAATTAATAATCTGTGACGAACGGCGAATAGTTAAGTTTATATAAAAAAAATGCCAATTTTTAAAAAAATTACTGAACGTGGTTTAATTCTGAAGACAAAATACCTAAAAGGCTAGTGGTAAATATATTTTAAATTACAAGCAAGTGTGAGACCCTTATGCACCGGACAACACAAGGCGTGGGGAGCTGATCAATGAGTAAACGTGTGAGTTTAAAAAGAAAAGAACCTGATAATTTTACCTTACTCGTGTGACATTAATTGGTACCAGCGTTATCGATCACCACGTGGGAAACGTTTCTCGGTGTGTGAGGCTCAGTTTTTGCAGCCAGACATAAGGCCTTCTCTGCGACTGGGCTGTGTTGTACAGGGTTGGGCTAAGCTGGCGGGGACTGGGCTACGCTGGTGGGGGCTCAGTAGGCAGAGGTTGAATAGACTTTTGTTTGGAGCGAGTATGGGCTTTATTACTGTGCGTGGTTTCGATTTGATTATGTTGGTGTCAAGTCGGACTAGCCACGTCAATTCGCCGTGAGTGAGGCTTATGCTGTCAGAATATTATCTATTACTATGTAATGTGATACATCGTTTGAGTTGAATTGGCAGATTTTAAGTTTGATTTAACTTGTTTATGTCAATTGGCAGTTGTGTGGACTGACAGAGGTCGAGTGAATTGACGTATTCAATGTGACAACACTGTTTGTTGGGTGATTTGTCTCATTCTGTGACGATGTGGGATGGTTCCCCTTACTCTTGTTATACTTGGCCTTCAATGATTAGAATTGAGGCTATCAACATCTTCTCTGTAGTATCAATTATTAGTACTTTTCCCTTATAACGAGTACTTATCCTACAGAAAACACTCTATATCTGATATTCTCCATTCCAATCGATTCAAAGTACTTTTACTCAGTACATATTCATATCCTTCCCATCACGTCTTGCTAGAGGCCTCCCACTCGTTGGTGAACTCACCGCGAATACTCTTGATATACTCCGGCACATCATCCCTACCTCTCATCAGCTTCTGCTGCTTATCTCTCTTGAACCGATCCTTGATATCCTTCACTTCAAGCCCAAGCTCCTGTCGTTCCAACTCGAAGTCGGTATCATCACTGTCGTCAGCATCGGCCTCTGCTGGTGCACTCTCATTAGTCTGGTACTTCACCTCGAACCCTTCCCATTTATCTCTTTTGGCATCGTACCCATCTTTCAGAAACCCTTCGCCATGCTTGGAATAACTGTGATCTTTAACCTCCTCGCCCTGTCCATCCTTGTACCAAGGAGTATCCCTTATAAATCTTGGGATATTCTGATTGTCTTCCATAGTGATAAATAATCGGTGAGGTATCGCGACTTTTGTCTATTATTCTACACAGTACGGCGATGGCCATACTAATTATGCTATTTATTTGATTAAAATCCAGTCCACTCTTCCTCTTCTTCTTCGTCTTCATCCTTTTCTTCATCTTCAAACCATCTGGCCTTGGCTCTGGAGTCCTCCAACACATCTTCCTTGATCTTATTTCTATACGTTTTCAATAAGTGCTTCTTGCTCATCTCTTTGAATGGCTGCACAATCTGCTCAGGAACTTCATCATATTCTTCTAATTCGTCCAAGAAAATATCACAAATATGATATGGAATGGCCATATTCTTATTGAGTGATATTGGCACATTCATGACCGAATTGTACTTGTCAAGAAGCTTTTTGTTCCAGTTCTTTTTGCTCAAGTACTTGTAGTTAAAACGTAACACTCTTCTGATCAACATATAGTATTTGTCCATTCTCCACTGATCGATGTTTGGCCATTCCTTGATAAGAATCAGCCAGAATGCTTCGTTATATTTGAGGAAATCTTCCTGTTTTGTGTTGCTATTATTGAAGATTCTGGCCAAGTCTTCACTGAGTTGCAGCTGGTTTTCAGGCCCATCGCACAACCACATGGAATAGTATAACCCTTTCCAAAGTTTTTGCACTTCTATCAACAGCAATCTGGATCCATTGATAGACACATATTTTTCCAATGACTCTATAGCTTCGGTTCTGGTATCTTCATGCGTTGAAGCTAACGCTTTGACTAGTTTACTTGACATTAGTGAAAAAACTTTTGAGATGCGAGTGCGAAGTTCAATTTATTACGAGTGAGAGAATCACGAACGACAGTCAATATGAACGTTTATTTAGTTAATATATTATCACGTAAATTGGGGCCATTAAGTTGCCTTAGATAGAGATGACGGCTAAGCTCTACTTCCCGCCATCTTAACCTTTTGAACCTGATTTAAACAATTAAGTATCTGATTGGAATGTGTAATAACTTGACAGCGTATCCTACAACACCCATCATGATAAAACCAATACCAACAGCTCTGATGATCTTAAAATATTCCTTTTGGTCTGGCTTTTGACATCTCTTGATGAATGCAGTTCCGTCCTTGAGGAACTCAGTTGGAACTTCGGTCAATTTTTCGAATCCTTCAGCCATTTCGTTAACGTTTAGGTGTTAGAAAACTGAACAACTTTTCATCGACGCGCGGAATTGGTGATTTGTGGTAGAGCCACTTAGCGTATACTAACTAACTAAAATAATTCTAATAGTCCGTCATCCTCCTCTCTTTGTTTGATCATTTCGGCTTGTCTTTCAACCTCGAGGTTCTTCAGAACGTACGGAAGTTTCTTGTTGAAGTATTCGTAGGCATCTTTTTTAATGTACTGGTTGATCCCCCATTCTTCGATCAATGGTGATATTTGTCCCAAGAGTGCTCTTTCCATTTTGAATTGAATAAGGCCCTTGAGTCCTCTTCTATATGCTTGTTCAATCGAAGTGATGACATCATTAAGATCACCGTATCTGTAATTGAATGAGCGCTTGGACACACGATATTGTTGGTAGTATCTGTTCACCAGTCTCAAATAGTCATAGAATCCGTCTTCATCGCCTTGCTCCATTAAGTACATGGCATAATATTTGTGGGTCATTATCGAGAACTTGGCATCGGACTGCTGGTAAAGATGCCACATTTCTTTCATCACTTTACTTCTTGTTTCTTTCAATTGACTTAAGAATTGAAGGTATCTTTCATAATCAAAGTTGACATCTTCTTTAAGTTGTGCCAAGTCGGGAACTTTGGTTTCAACTTCAGGATTCACCTTGGTGATATAATGAGTCAATACTTTTTCTTCTGTGAATTTGGTACTTAAATGGGCCCACTTCATCACCGTGTCCCAAAAGTTTGTATCTTTCGATAAGTCAAGAGAGAAATGATTCTGGAAAGCATTGATGAATTTCATGGCATCGAAAAACCGATAATTGAGCGACAAGGAATTCACTATGGCCTTCAATACCTCTCCATTAGGCTTGGATTCTTCAGATACCCGTTCCCCCTTGGAATTTATACCATACATTACCTCCACGAGTTTGAACACCCCATCGACGTTCCCAGCCAGTCCCAAACAACAGATGATGTTAGGGATCTGTTCATTAAGCTTGTGATACTTGGAGTACTCATTCAATATCTGTTCAAATGGCTCTCTTCTATGGATCGACCTTGCAACCTTATACTTCATCAGAAAGAAGTCGTTAGAAAACTTTTCCCAAAGAGTAGCATCACCACCATTTATCTTGAACTTTACGCTCCACAAGTTTTGTGTGTACAGTTTTCTTCCATACTCTTTTTCAAACGCAAGAAGCCATTTGTTGACCAAATCGAACTTTCTATTGGAAAATTCAAATAACACAAGATTCTCGTAGTCAGCTATACTTAAACCACCAAGCCCGTAGTTGGTGACCAAGTTATCATATATTTCTCTTATTTTATTCCTGACATCACGAGAAGTTTTCTCCTGCTGGGAAATGTACTCCGGCTTGGGCTCTCCTGGTTTATAGCGGGCCTGTTTGGACCTGGCCATGGTGACCATGTTCTGCTGTTGATGTGATACCAATTTACTCATGCAGTAGGTTATCTCTTCGTGAGTCAAGAGATTCGTATTCAAGCTACGACTCACAAGCAAAAGGATCTTGAAAACTTCTGAATATCGTTGGTCTTGGATCAAATCATAGATCAGAGATATGAGGTTCGGTTTATGGTTGATTATGGGTGCTGTTTGACTGACGGTCAAGCTGTGAGTGAATTGTGCGGATGGGAGGTTGGAGATGTATTGGGATAACGTGGGAGCTTTGGTGGCGGTCCTCGGTATGGAGTCGACGGCGACGTCTGTGTTCACATTGGCAGTTATCAGGGTGGCAAGAAACCGTTTACCAGGCCTGAAACCGTGTCTAATCATCTTTGAAAAAATCGATTCGGGTTTAACGTTTAATTTTTCAGTTTTTCGAATTTTCGCAGCACCGTTTTTTTACTTACATTAAATACATACTAAAATTTACTTGGGATGTTATTGATATGGATGGCATTGTAATCAGCGACACTGTCCAAACCCTGTTGAACAGTGTTCCCATTGGCGAGTTGCTGTAAGTGATCCTTGGTACCTTTGATGGCCCATTGTGGACTCAGGTTGATATCAATACCAAGTTCAATACAGTATTCGTATCCGCTCTTGAGATCAGGGACAATCTTACTTACCAAGCCAATCTCTTCAGCCTCTTTAGCACCAAACACTTCACCGGTTAAAGCGTACTGGTTTAATCTGGATTTGTTACCTATTAAGTTTGGTAATCTTTGAAGACTACCCATATCAGCTACAATACCAATCTTGATTTCTCTGATGGATAATCTGGCACCTTCAACAACCACTCTAATGGAGCAGGCAGAGGCAATGTCAATGGCTAACCCATAACAGATCCCATTGAGTAAACAGATGGTTGGGGTTCTGATCCGAACAGGTGTGGCAATGGCTTCTTGAAATTCGACAATATGTTGGTATAAAAAGTCGTACTTTTGTCTGTTGGATACATCGGCTTTACCGTAATTCAAGATTTCAGCTGACTCCTTCAAGTTCAATCCAGAAGAAAATGATTTCTCAATTGGTGACAGAATAAGAATAACGTTGGTATCTTCATCTTTATCTAACTTCTCCAAAAGCTGTTGGTAGCCTCTCCAGGTGGACTCAGCAAACGCATTGAGGGTTTTGGGGTTATTGAATTGAAGGTTGACAAAGCCAGGCTCGATCTCCTTAACAATGAATTCGGGGTGATTATAATCTTCTTGTTTGAATGGCATTTCTAGCGATCATATCTGATATTTCCCACTATATAAATAGTAAAGTATGAGGGGAATGGACCGAGCTCGAGCTGCAGTGTGAAAACCAACTCCGCGCTATCATATGCCTACTACCGTCGGGAGCTTATAAGTGCAAGGAAGTTCTGTTAGGAGGTGGAAAGTATAGGGATCATGTGTCTTTGTATTTGAGTGCAAGGTTTATATCTCATGCCATGGTCAGGCCGTACTAAGCCGAGTTTACGTCAATTACACCACAGGTCAAGTACTCACAGAGGTCAAGTACTCACAAAGGTCAAGTACTCACAGAGGTCAAGTACTCACAGAGATCAAGTACTTTCACACGGAGTTTGATCCTTTCTACAGTATTTTGATTTCTTTCCGTAGTAGTTTGACTGCTCCAGCCACTCACCTACAACAGACTTCGTTGGAGCAATTTACATCATTGGTTAGTCAACATGAGAAGTAAACTGATGGGTCTTGAAAATTTGATAAGTTTCTGTCATATCTCCGACTGATCAGCTCTGTATTATATAAGTAGATGGATGTAGAATATTGTGAGATCATGAAGTCATGCAATCAATTGCTTGATTCGGGTTAAACGATTTGCTGCAAAATTAATTTTCGCAACCAAGTAAACGACAATTCGTGTTACTGGATCAGTAACTTGTTGATTAGACAGGCTTTGAGTGAACTACATTTCGTTGGCCAGGCTGGTGAACATGAAATCGTTTATTAAAGGCCGTGTATGTACTAGCATTGTATCTAAACAGTGTACTTCCCTACACTGGCACCCGAAGACTGGTTCTCTTGCTGTAACCCGTCCAAGATATTCTGCTTTATCATTTGGTTGGCCATTTCCACTGACCTTTGTGTCATACCTTCGACCAAGAGGAAAAGCTTAGGTGGCCCGTCAGGTTTTGGTTTACTGTTGGGTGCATAGAATTGACCTTTATGCGTGAAAGAAACAGATGTAGCTTCTGTGATTATAGAAAGATTCTCCTTGTTGGACACAATCCACCTTGTTTTTTGGGGAAGATCGTTGATGGTAATTTGAGAGTAAAACTTTGATGTAGCAGGCTTTGTAGGATCATGGTTACCCTCGATAACATCAAACTCCGGTAATTCGTTTTCAAGCTCAGGTTTTGACGGAGCCACCTGTTTATCGATAGGAGCCGACTTATCACCGGTGATATCCTCATAAGTCTGCCGTTCCAAATCTTTCAAGTTTTCACGTTGTTTCTGTAGTTTCTCTAACCCTTGACCACCAAAACCAGAATTATACTTTTTCTTCCCGCTTTTGATTTTAGATTGGAACTCTTGTCTTATTTTTTGCAATTTCTCATTAATAGGTCCCGTCATAACGTTAACAATGTCAGAAATAGCTCTCTCTTGTTCGGTGGTAACAAACGTAATGGCACTACCTTTCAACCCAGCTCTGCCTGTTCTTCCTACGCGATGAATATAATCCTCCACATGACTAGGAGCATCATAGTTGATAACGAGATCTAATCCCTTAACATCGAGTCCTCTGGCCGCAATGGATGTGGCAATCAAAATATTAACATTTGACTTGGGGGAAGAGAATTCCTTGATTGCAAATTTTCTATCCACTTGATCTTTACCTCCATGGATCGATGTACAGTTATAGTCACTTGATACTAATTGAACCATAAGATGATCTGCCAGGTCTTGTTTCTCAACAAACACCAAGATTTTCGAATCGCTATTCTCTTTAATGAACTTATCAAGAATCTCAACCAACTTAAGAAACTTCAATCGTTCAAGTTCTTCATCACTTATTCCATCCATTTCAAATAATTCAATCTTTTGGTCGATTTCACTGGCCACAATGTTGATGCCACCAACAATGATTTCAACCGGATCGTTTAATCCAAGGGTGGCTAACTTCTCTAGCTTTTTGGGGAAGGTGGCTGAAAATAATACCGTTTGTCTATCAGGACGGATACGGCCAATGATCTTATTGACTTGAGGTTCAAACCCCATATCATACATTCTATCAGCTTCATCTAGCACAAGGTATGTAACCCGTCTAAGATTAGTGATCCTACCACTATTCACCGTCAATAAATCAATCACCCGTCCAGGTGTACCAACAATAACCTGAACTCCTTTCTTTAACTCGGCGATCTGGGGTTCAATATTAGAGCCTCCATAACAACAACAGGATGTTATTGACTTGCTGAAATTACTTAACTCCTTATTAATCTGTAACGCCAATTCTCTGGTGGGAGTCAATATCAACCCTATAGGACCATCGTCTACCTCTAGAGGGGCTTGGTCTTGGATATGTCTTATCATTGGTATAACAAAGGAAAGGGTTTTTCCAGACCCAGTCTTGGCTACTCCCAATACATCTCTTCCAGACATGATAGCAGGCAATGCTTGACATTGAATAGGGGACGGTTTCTCATAATTCAAGCCAGCAAAGATATCCATAATACTATTTGAGAGTCCGAGTTGAGCCCACTTGCTGATTGGAACAGGACAATTTTTACCCTTGACTTTGATATCACTGAGATCCGATCGTATTTTCATTACCTGTTCTTCAGATAACCCTTGGAGTTCCTTTGGAGGCTTGTAGAAATCCTTTCTGAATGGTCTATAATTCATTGTAGAATGGTCTATATCTTCTAGATCCTTTTCTTTTGCGTGGTATTTCCTTAATGCAGTTGAAAGCTCGCCATCTTCATCCACCTCTTCATCTTCTTCTCCGCTACTGCCTGATTCCTCTATAGCGGCTTCAATTTGGCTTGTAGTATCATTTCCATTCAAACTTTCTATGAACTGATCCAAGTCGATTTCCTCTTCTTTATCAGCTGTTGTGACCAGGCCATTACCCAATGTGGGCTTTTTGAATACTGGTTTAGCTGGCAGTTCATCATCACTTATATCAAAAGCTGACCGTTTCTGTGCTACTTGTGCCGGCTTTGATACCTTCTTCAAAGTAAAGAAACTAGAGCCTGATTTGGTATTTGAGCCCAGCTGTGGCTTTGTGCTTTCTGATGTTTCCTTAGGAGTCGAGTTTCCTAAACGCTTCTTCTTCCATTCTTCTATACGCTTTTGACGGTCTTGGATTTTCTTGCTTTCGTCATCATCTTTTGTCTTCTGGAGCTTCTTCTGCTTCCACGCCGCTAGCTGCTCCTGTCTTCGACGTAATTTATCTGCTTCGTTAGTAGAATTCATCTTGGAGCTATGGCTACCTACTTTGAGATGAGATAAATGATAAACATAGAATCGCGCATAGGCTGCAAATTAATAGTTAGAGTGATACAGTCGATAAAATGTTGATTGACGGTTAATATCGTATTGATGCTATTTTATAATGCGGTAGTGACAGTGACGGTTTGAGAATTGAAAAGTATCATAGGTGGAAGATCATGCATCCAAATAGATAAATTATTGGTGTACTCAAATGATTCATCGTCATCTAGATGGGTATTTAATGAAGGAGCTGGGAGGGTTGAAAAGATAACATCGGTAGTACTTTTGGGTGAATGTTTTTTCATGAGTTCGTTCAAAATGATATGTTGGCCCTTGGCAGGAATGTTATCGAATGAAAGATCTTTTAACTCTTGTTGTAATTGTTTCTGAGTAAGCACATCAGATTCGTGAATTGAAGAAGCTCCAGATCCAGTAGGTTGAGCAGGTGAAGATGTTTGCTTCCGTTTATAGATATCAGTTCTGGATGCTGCCTGGACGGATTTCTTGGATAAACCAGGTAAATTTGTGGTACTCGAAGTCATTGATGGAACATCTTCAAGATCGTCATCTTCTGCGGCCAAGAACTGAGGAGTCTTTAACTGATGGATTATACCATCATTGGATATGATAGAAGGAGACTTGAGTGCACCTTTGTCAGATTGTAAATGTGATGATTTCCTCTTCCCGTCAATTGGAAGGTTGAAATAGTCTCTTTCTTCTTCCTTTTCATTCTTCTCGGCTGGTGTATTTGCCAAGCTAGGGTTTTGTGAATAGATGGATTCAGTTCCAACAAATCCAAATGATGGTTTACCTTCTGACCTCTCGGTTTTATTATCCTCTTCTTCTTCTTCCTCCTCGTTATCATTTATCTGAGCTGCAGGTGTTTTGACCGATACAAAATTTGGTTTCAAATTAGACCTTGACGACTTGATAGATATTTGATCGGAAGATAAATTATGAGGCGATTTCAAACTCAATTTCAAGTCAAATATCCTTGACTGTTTAGACTTGATGGGCTTTAAGTAAGACTCGTGACTAGTCATGGGTTTCAAAGTTCCTGCGGGATCATGAACCAAAGTCTCATTGTGTTCGATAGGATGATTTATGTTAGGCTCGTTGTGTTTGTTGTTATCGTTTGGGTGGGTCTGTTCCTCGACATTACTTTCATCACTTTCCTCATCCTCGTCGTCATCATCATCATCGTAATCGTCAACGGCAGAGTTAAATGAGTTCTCGAGTCCTGGGTAATTGAGTAAACCGCCTCTCATGTTGAAACTAAGCGATACTCCTTGGCCATGAAGATTGGATATGGTATCCCTTCTACGCTTACCAATTGAATTTGAAGTAGTATCTGCTCTAGTCAAACCTAAGGTCTTGAAACTGCCATTCTTGAGGGCCATGTCCTTATCCAATTTCTTCTTAAGTTTCTGTTTTTCGATTTGATTCATTGTGTCTCTGGCACTAGCCAAATTCTTCCACCATTGGTCGAATTTAAGAGCTCTGTCAATTCGGTCATATGCTATCTTGTTACTAGTGTTTTTTGAGTAGCCCTTGACAATGTAATTATAAGAATTCAATGAGCCATCATTCAAACAAATAGACTTAATCTCAGCATCTATTCTCAAGTTCTCCAACAAGTCGCTCAATCTCTTCTTTTCCTCTTCAATTTCAGCTGGATCTTCAACAAATACGATGATTCGTAACCTATGGTTAGAAAGTTTCCATTCTGGAACTGTTGAAAGAATTGACCCCAATTGTAAGATCAAAGTATAAGTATCAAAGTTAGTGGATAAAACAGACTTCCCATCAATAACATTCACAGACGACATTTGAATAGGGTACAAGTCAATGAACTTCTTTTCATCTCTTGACTTGGTTGCATTGGTACCATTCCAGAATCTTGACCAATGGCTTTGACCCTCAGGATTAGGAAGTTCCATACTGCTGAAGTTGGCAGCAACGGCAACGGTACTTTGCATGATTATAAGGTCCTCAACCACCTGAACCCACTGGTTTATTGATACTTGTTGTTCTTGTCTACAATCATCAGTTGGAAGCTGATTGAATTGAGACTTGGATTTGAACGATGATGATAAGGGCATTTGTAAGCCATGTTTGGCGAAATCAAAGAATCCCAAAACAGTGATATTCGGCTTCATTCCACCTAGACCTGAACCCAAATAAACATTACGAACACCCCAAGGGAGTGTTGGTCCCAAAGCGATTTGAACAAAAGCCTTGATTTTGGCGATATCTCTTAACTTTATCCATGCCGATTTCTGCTTTTGGACTTCTTTGTAAGCAGTAATACTAAATTCCAGCTCATTTTCACTTTCATCTCGGGTCATAGTGTCGTCATTCAATAACACCACATGCCCAAGAATATACAATCCACCTTTCTTCAAATGATTACAGAATCTAATCAAGTTCCAACTTGTTCTTGGATTATCACACAATAAAAGGATTTGGGGTCTCCAATACTTCACGTTCATGTCGACCTTAAGTCTTAACAAGTATTTTCTGACTTGGTGGTAAATCAACAATTGTGAGATATCTCCAAACTTAGATGGAGGTGTCGAGTAATGAATAAGAATAATCAATGTTAATAAGATCAAAATGACAAGACTTGCAGACATTCCATCCACAATGAACATGGCCACAATAGACGAAACAGAACCTGCGAAAGCGGTTTGGACATTGAAGTACTTGAAGGAAGGTCTAAAGTTTGGAGCTGAACCAATCTTCAATAAGAAACATGCTAAGTTAGTGACGATGAAAGTCATTAAAAATGCCATGGTAACAAACACGGCAATCTGATTGATATCTGCAAAAAGAAAGATTTGTGCAAATAACCAAGAAGCCAAAACAGCATACCAATTAGCTCTTTTTTGATCTTTTGGTGACTTCTTTCTAGTGGTGAATACTGAAAGTCCAGGGATGATACGATCATCTGCAATAGCATTCAAAATGGTGGATGCTCCAACAAGTCCCATGATAATGGAGAACAAGGATGTGGAAAATTCCCCAATGATAATGATGAAACTTTGGAAATTGATGGTTTGAATAACCTTAATGTCTTTATATAATAACTCTCTTGGGACTGAGCTACCAATAGTTAAAATCACCACTGCATACAACGTGAAAGTCAACATCAATCCTCTGATAGTACCTAGAGGAATTGATTTTGAAGGGTTTTTCAACGATCCAGACATGGATGCACCAGCAAATATACCAGACGTAGCAGGGAAAAAGATCCCAAATAAGTTTCTAAACGTTTCCGGGGTGTCTAAAACAGAGCCAGCTGCCCCCTTGGTGAAGCGTGGGAGTAAATTCTGTTTGAGAATAGACCAGCTGATCCCAACTTTATAAACACCCTCGTAGTAGATAACTTTACTTTGGAGAGCAGACAATGGAATTGAAATTGTAGACAACACCAAAAGCACAAACAATGAGAGGGCCGTTTTGGACACCAAGTTGGCTCCCACCAATGCAATACACATGCAAAATGCCAATAATATAGTCGAGTAAATCAACAGGTGATAGTAACTGGCAGGTAAAAGCTGATACATATCACCATCCAATTTACCAAAGTTCACAAGTAATGTTTCGATGAAACCCACCACGTTTAAAGCACTATTCAAGATTTGCCCCACGTAGAAAATCACCCCGATTGCTCCCCCGAACTCAGGTCCCAAGGAACGTGAGATCATATAATAAGTACCACCACCTTTGACGGTTCCGTTTGTGGCAATAGCACTGACAGAAAGAACCGTCAATGTGTCGATGAAAAAACTCAACACCAATAACCCAAAGGAACCCAGTACTCCCATCTGACCTACGATGAAACCGAATCTTAAAAACATCAAGATCGAGAGCACATTCAAAGATGTGGGGACAAACACCCCCAGGAAAGTATCTAGCTTGTTATTGGGAGGAGCGACATCACCGGTTGGTTGTTCTGTGGGATCATTACGGTCCTCGGCGCCATATGCTGGAGGTCGGGAGATTAGTGGTGACGCTTCGTGCTCCATGGATCAGTTGGTGATTTGCGATGCGAAAGTTACGTCAACAACCTTGAGAATGAGGGCTGCAGTGATGATTGGAGAAAACAAAAGGGTTCGATGTGGTGAGAGAAGATAAAGAAATGGCGAAAGGTGGGGGTGATATATAGACGATAGAAGTAGTGACATGGCGATATAACGATAGTAGTGGTATGGTGATATGCTATTACTTATGAATATGCCCGTTATGTTGACCATACAAACTAGTGCCGACTGAATAGAGTAGCAAAGCCCGACAGATCGTAATACCGTTGCCTGCATGTTCCCGCTATAGGTCCCGGGATAGTCCAGGCTACATTACCCGATAAGTTCTATTGGCTATTATAGAACCAAAATAATGTTCTGATAAGATGAACGGCCCCTGTCATATCCGGCGGCCTGTATCCAGCCATTTCACAGGTTTATCCGAAGGAACAACCGTTGTGTCAGCTGCTGGGGGCCGTCATGATGTGCTATTGGCGAAGGAAAAAAACTCCGTGCAACATCACGGCCACATTGTGCCCACCTATCTGTATGGCTCGCTCCACCACCTCAGCCCCTGCCACCAACTAGCGCTACAACCCAGCCAAAGGGCGGAAGCGGCGCATCGCGAAACCAATCCCGATAAGGAGGAGCGATATCCATTATCTTCATCCAATAAAAATCAGCAGTATTAAATCCTACGGTTAATCACCATAAATACAAATACATATGCACGACTATATGCTATATTAATCAGGCGTTGAAGTTGTTAATTAATCCCAGTTAAATCTAATTCCGAGTCATCAGAAAGCTATCGACTTTTTGTTATCTCAACTTAAATGAACGAGCGTAATAACCACAAACATATCCGCTCGTTAATAGAGGATGACTCAAAAACTAAGCAGATTTGGCAACTATATAACAAAGCAAAAGATCTGCTCCCTTATCGTTCTCGAATGGAAAATTTAACCTGGAGAATGATGTTTATCGATACTCAAAAACTGCAACCCAAGCCTGCTCTTGATCCATCTGCTGAAGAGTTTGATTATATCGCCCATATAAAGAAAATGGGTAGAGATAACACAAACTATTCGATACTTGATGACGAATCTTCTGGGATCCCGTTTTTTGAACCCAATACGCCCCACCAATCCACCGATTCCCACAACCCTAATTCTCACATGATCCTGGCCAGTGTACCCATTGATATCAATATGGATAATGGCTTCCATCCCTCCAACTTCAACCCAAGCAGCTTCCACGAATCACAGCCTAGCTCTTTTGCAAACTCCCAAATGGGTTCCCATCTCCATAGCACAATTAATACTCCAGATATGAATGATCTTTCATACATGCATTTTGTCAATTCAGGTGCCACTAATACCGATATCATTCGGGCTAATAACTTGGAGTTTGAAGATTTCGAGTCCATCCACAATATGGGACTTGAAATGCATTCCCATAAAAACAGTATTGTCAACTTGGCAGAGTTAAACCCTAGCAGAGACCATTCCAATAGTATAATCAGTCAACATGATGGAATCCCTATTCCACTGAGTCTAAGTCAAAGTCCTGCCATAGCGTCTTCGCTACCATCGGCCCCTTCTTCACTACCAACCACATCATCGCTCCCCAACTTCAAATCACCTTTATTCGAAGAGTCAAACTACTTCGATAGCTTCAGAGATCATAAACTTGAAGGCTCGGGTATAAAGCCCAAGAAACAAGTCAAAAGACCCAAACCTAAGAAGATGAAGTCAATAAGCCCCGACACGTCTCTGATGCCGTTGAAAGCTGGTAACAATGACTTGCAGAATAAAGACATTTCATGTACGAATTGTCATACTCGAACCACACCGTTATGGCGTCGTAACCCAGAAGGTGAGCCTCTTTGTAATGCGTGTGGATTGTTCCTTAAGCTTCATGGAGTGGTCAGGCCGTTGAGTCTCAAAACCGACGTTATAAAGAAAAGACAAAGAACCGGGAACCCCAAAAAGGCCAAAGATGGAGATGACTTAAACCCTACCAGTGTTGGAGGCAATAAAAGAAGCCCTAAAAAGAAACAATCGAACCCAGATCCGTTCGAGGCCAAATCAGAAACCCAACATATCGACACCAAGAGTTCTCCCGGTGTCCCCAAACCTGTAAGGCATGAACCTAGTTTGCAATACCCAGGAATGGCTGCAAACCAAGACAGCTTACACCCAATTCACGAGCTTGATGATGCATATACCAATCTGGAATATGTCCCCGACGAGAACCTTGATTGGTTGAGCATGGCTCTTTAATAGACAACCATAAATCCACCTTCAACCGTTTGGCTTGAATTCCAATTCACTTCGTGTGTGTATTATATGTTACGCTTTATAGATTAATGCGATAATTGAAAAATAAATCGAGTAGAAAATTGACGGATAAAGATGAGCTTGGGTCACGTTAAGGTATCGATTGAATATTGCAATAAGTGCAAGTGGCAGAACAGAGCCGTGTGGTATATGCAAGAGTTGCTCATGACGTTTGACGGTTCAATCAATGAGATCTCTCTATTGCCAAATAACGATAAACCAGGAACTTTCAAGGTCTCGCTTTCAACCAATAATGGGGACAAAATCATCTACCAAAAGAGGTTAAAGAAGTCCCAGGAACCTCAGGACGATCCATGGTATTATGACGGGTTCCCCGATTCCAAGCTCTTGAAGGTATTGATAAGGAATGAAATAAACCCGGGTTCAGACATGGGACATTTGGATAAGTGGGATAATTATAAGTTAAATGATGGGAAAGATAACGAACCCAAAGATGATAAAACCTGTAAGGTGTGTGTAGATAACCAATAAATGATGACGTGTATGATCAATTGATAAAAATGTATAAATCACAAATTGATAACATTAACAATTAGAAGATAACAATTCAAGACAAGATAACAAGAGATAAAGCCATTGAAGATAACAAATCAACATCTCTACATTTTAAAAAGTCTCTCGATTTATTCTATATTATACAAATTCATTAAATTACCCATTAATCCACCTCTTCAACTGCATCCCATCCATGTACCACATAAGGCAACAGACTACCCAAAAGACCAAAATACAATTGGTTATTGGGAAGGCCCAACAAAGTTTGGTACTGCTTGATAACGAAAGTAGGACTGACGTTTTTGATGGTTTTACTGCTTCCACCTTCAGCCTGATGCTTTTCTGCTGCTGCCTGGTTGATATCTTTTGTGATTTGTTTCCACTTGTACTTCTCTCCCGTGACCAAGAGCTGCTTCAATGTTTGGATCTCTTGTGGGGTAAATCTACCCTGGCCGGATGGCTGGGTGGACTCTGGATAATATTGTTGGTTGTGGTATTGGCTCATTTGATTTGGTTGAAGTAAAACCGGCTGGGCGTGACTTTTTATTTGGTAGTCGTAATTTATCCCCGCCTGATTGGAATTATGAGGGTTTGTTCCGTGAGGGTTTACATGATTTTGATGCGCCTGAGATGCCGCGGGCGGAGCGTTCGCAGGCCCAGATCCCGATCTGGCTCCACTGTCGGCGCCCTGCTGATGGTAATGCGATATGTGTGGTGGTGGCTGCGGGACCAGTAGGGGCAGCGTATTGGATGACGATGGGTTCTGGGGGTTCTGTGGTGGGTAGTAGTTAGACATGACTCGAAAGAATCGTAAGTGAAACTGAAAGATGAAACAGAATGACCGAATAAGAAATTTTAAAACTATAACAATGGCTGGGGCTTCAATGGTTTTTATAGTGGCCCGCCTTTTGCCTCGTATTTTACGAGATAAGCTCTCATGCACGCAAATCAGCTGTTATATTTTTATTTTTTTTTCGGGGTTTTTGGAAGTAAGTCGGGTATGGTGGCAGGTGGGTTGGAATTGGTAGGAGGTGGTGGTAATTGGGTGGATGGTAGAAGGGTTTAAAATGGGGTATGGTTTATTGACAGATGAGCGTGCGCGTCTCAAGATGAGATTATAAGGCGTGGTTTCAGGCAGAGGTATTGGTGAACTCGTAGAGTATTCCGTGGGCATTGTCATTGGGCATTGCACATACGGTTACGTTTGTGGAGTTATTTGTGTTGTTCGTGTAATCAGCGAGTACTACCAATTGAGTAAATATATTTCAACCTATTCTCATTTATTTAAATAAACTAATCTACTCATCGTACGAATCATCATCATCGTAAGCTTCCTCACTCTCCTCGCTCTGCTCACTCTCATCATCCAATTCCATCACGTCATCGCTGTCGCTTTCAACACTGACCGATTTTGCGGTTCTTCTTGCTTTTGGTGGTGCTACCTCAATCAAGTCTTCAAGCTCATCTTTGATACTCTGTTTCTTGGCCTTTGGTTTAGGAGTGGACTTAGGTGCTGCATCGACACTGGCATCTTTACTGAAGAAGGTTGGTGGTTTGCTGTATGTTGTGGTTGTTTTGGCCTGAGAAAGTGGAGAATGGGTGGTAGAGCCCGATTTAGAGCCGAATATCTCGTCATCTTCGCTATCACTGAATAAACTCACAACTTTTGGTACTTTCTTAGCGGGTTTCTTTTGCCCTGGAGGTGAAAAGAAATCAGGGAGTGTACTTTGTTTTGCAGTCTCGGTTTTTTCTTGCTTTACCTTTGGCTTCTCTTCCTTTTCTTTCTTTACTGTCGTATCCTTAGCAACATTCTTTTGTAACGGAACACTTGTTTGAGCGGGTGCTTCGGTCTTGACCTTCTTGTTAGCACTTGTGGCAGTTCTTTTGGCTTTTCTCTTTGTTCCCTTCATTGGAACCACATTAGCCTTTTCAGCAAGATCATTCTCTAAGAAGGCTCTCCAGGCAACTAGGAAATCATCCAAATCTCTATTCCATAAAGCCTTAGCACTCAATTTCAATAATTCCTTCAATTCTTGACCTTTGTCATCTCTTTGCTTTATTAACTTCTCATATCTTTCCCTTGTCAAAGACCACAAGGACATACCTAACAAATAGTCATACTGTTGATAGATGTTTTCAGGAGTATTTTCTTCTTCATCACGTTGAACGTTTCTGATGTTCAACTCACTGATATCTGCGTTGTTCTCTTCTTCTTCGATATCCTCGTCATCTTCTTCGACAAATAAGTTACTCGTCTCTGCATCATTTTCTTTGATAACACGGTTCTTCTTGTCAAATCTCTTGAAGTTATGTTGTCTCAAGATTCCAATCAAATCTTTACGTTTTTTGTTGGAAACTGATACTTCCTTATCGATGATCAATTTGATGAACCTTGCTTGTTCGGTTAACCTGTCCAATTGATTTTTCAACTCATCAATCATGTAATCCTTACGTTTCTGGTAATATTCTAATCTGACGTAATAGAAATCTTTTAAGATTTCAAGACTCGATTCATACCTCTTGATCTTACCTCTAGGGTCAAAAGCCACCATATTAGTAAGGTTTATACTTGAAATCAACTTGAACCTTTCTAATAAACCAACTTGGCGTGACTTGTTCATTTCCTCTTGAGTCAACTTGACAACGAAACGGATGCCGACCCCATGCTGTTCCTCCATATCTTTAATCCATGGTTTCACTTTATCGGTTCCTAAGCCACTCAACAAGAACTCTTTCATGTTATTAGTCCAAGTCTTGACTGGGATCTCAGTGATCTCAAGAGTTTGGTCATCAATTTCTTCAATTCTACCACTAACTTTGAACTTATCCTTACTGACCATTTCCATTTCTCCACCCCAGCCTTTATACCAGGGGATCATTTCTTCCAATTCCTCATTATTCATCAATTTCTTGATATTGGTGACAAGATCTTCTGGATTGTAACATGGAATATTGGTAGACCAACCAGTTCCAATACCTTCAGTACCATTTACCAAAAGCATAGGGATGATAGGAATATACCACTCAGGCTCAACGGTTTGTTCATCTTCTTGAACATACGTTAACAACCCATTATCCAAAGGATTGAAGATTTTTCTTGTGATTTCATTGATTTCAGTGAAAATATAACGAGCGGCGGAATAATCCTTACCACCGGCAGCTCTGGTACCGAAAGCACCATTTGGTTTCAACACGTTCAAGTTGTTGGAGCCAACAAAATCTTGTGCCAATCCAATGATTGTTTGGACTAAGGATTGTTCACCGTGATGGTACCCAGTGTGTTCAGAAACATAACCAGCTAATTGGGCCACCTTAATTTCACTCTTTAAGTTTCTCTTGAAACAACCATATAAGACTTTTCTTTGACCTGGTTTAAACCCATCCAACACTGAAGGGATAGATCTTACGTTATCAGCCATAGAAAACAAGATCAATTCTTTATTGATGAAATCACCAATGGGGATGACATTCAATTCTGGATCCAAGTGAGTTCCAGGTTGGAAATCTTGAAGCCAATTTTTTCTTTCATCGGCCTTTTTCTTCGAAAATGCCAAATCGATTAATTCAGGGTCATTTCCTTGAATTGCATGGAAACTCTTCAAATGCTTATCCAAAGCAGAAAAATATTCTCTAGCTTCCGCATTAGTAGAAGTACCCAAACCCTTATAATACTTCTGTTTCCATCTGCATCTTGTACCCTCTGTATTTCTCCATTCCTCGAACTCGGGCATGGTGTAGAAAGGTATGACTTTCTTAGGTCCAGATCTTTGGTTTACCGTCACTTTGACGATAGGCGTGATAAATTCTAACAAGAATCCAGGAATCTCCAAAAGACCGGGGAAACTTGTTTCCAAAAAGTTGATAATCAACCCTTTGATATGAGAACCATCTTGATCCTGATCTGTCATGATCATGATATGACCGTATCTTAATTGTTTGATGTTTTCAGGAGTATACTTCTTTTTGTGCTGTAAACCAATGATCTGCTTCAAGGCATTGATTTCTGCATTCTTACTAACCTGATCAGTTGAAGCTTCTCTGACATTCAACAATTTACCTCTCAATGGAAAACAACCATAAAAGTCTCTTCCAATAACAGTCAAACCGGCTACTGCTAACGACAAAGCAGAATCACCTTCCGTCAAGATCAAGGTACATTGGTGACCAAGTTTGGTACCAGCTTTATTGGCGTCAACCAACTTAACTTGACCTTTAACTCTTGACTTCTTGGAACCATCCGCTTTTTGTAAAGCTTTGTCTTCATTGGCATTGGCAATGGATTTTATTTTATCGACAATGGAAGTCTTCAAGATTCTAGCGATAAAACTGTCGCTGATGACTAATTTATCCGTGCTTTTGGAGTGGAACTGACTGGCTTTTGTTGTCAACTGCTCTTTTGTTTGGGAAGTGAAAGCAGGGTTTTCAATCAAACAGTTGATAAATAAAAACATGTTATTTCTCACCTCTTGAGGTCTAATCATCAACTTCTTCTTACCCTTTTCCTTTTTGTTAATTGAGTCAACTAATTTACTGATGATTGAATCTGAAATGAATTTAACGTGAGTTCCCCCAGATGTTGTTGCAATAGAATTGACAAAACTCACTTGATTGAAAGTTCCATCACTTACTGCAAATGCAATTTCCCATCTATCATTAAACACTTCATGAACGATAGTTTGATAATTTTTATTTTCCTCTTCGATTGGATCTGGGTTCCTCTCCTTTATGGCTTTGACATACATTTCAACGTAACTCTTGAAATTCTTGATGCTGAGCTTTTTATCGTTGAGATAGATATTACAGTCTTTGACTGTACCACATAAATCATAGACTCTTCTCCTCATAACTGATAAGATTTCATCATCTAAAGAATCCATACCAAATTTACTCAAGTCTGGTTTGAAAGTGACTCTTGTGAATTCTTTCTTGTTTTTCATGGTGGTGATTTTGGCCTTATTCACTTTGGACATATTTCCAGACCAAACTTGCTTATACACTTTTTCATTTGAAGCATCGGCTGTTTCTAATTGAAACTCAGTAGAAAAGATGTTACATAACTTAGCACCATACCCATTTCTACCACCGGTGACCTTCTTCTCATCATCATCATAATTGGAAGACGTCAATAAGTTACCAAAGATCAATTCAGGAATATACATGTTTTCCTTCAGGTGCATCTCGACGGGGATACCTTTACCATCATTCATCACTTCGATCAAATTGTTTTCAGGGTCAATTTTAACCTTAAGATTTTTCATGCTGGGGTCTCTGATCTTGTTATCAGCGGCATTGACCAAGATTTCATCAAAAATCTTGTATAACCCAGGAACAATATTGACTTCTTTAAATACCATTTGCTCAGTGGATGCATCGAAGCACCACATTTCAATGGGGGACTTTTCAACAGACCCGATATACGTATCAGGTCTCTTTAAGATATGCTCCAATTGGGAAAGCCTTTGGTATTGTTCTGAAGCATTTTTGGACTTGTTTTTTTGGTTTACAATTGAATCAATTGAAGATTGAGATGTGTCTTTTGACGGGACAGATGTGTTTGTTGAGTCAGACAAAGGAGTTTTCTGCTTGGCTGCTTTTGCTTTTGGCTTGGGCTTGGGCTTCTCTTCCTCGATAAAGTCAGACAAGTCGTCGGCTTCCGCTTCTAAGCTTTGGTCGTAATCTGAGTAGTCTTCTGAATCACTCATGAAGAAATAAACAACGCGATTAGATTCGCGTGGATCTGTATTTTGGTTGAGTTCACACTTGTGATACATAAGATGAGGCCTATTTGTGGTGCATATGTGCACTAATAATTGGGGGTAGTTTAGTATCTATCTACTACAGTTTGTCTGGGAGTCTACTGTCCGTGTACTCTAGCTTCTCTGAGAATCTGCCGTCCACTCCAGGCTCTCTAATCCTACTACATCTACTCATTCACTAGTCGTATATTAAACCTGCTTCTTCTTTTTGTTTGAAAGACCTTGCTGGATCTTGTTGAACTCATCATCAGAAATGTTGTTTCTCTTCTTTCCCTTCTTGTTGACGTACTTACTTTCAAGGTTATTTATAAGATCATCAAGTCTATTAGCTTGCCTGGACTTGATTATGCTCTTCAAGTCACTTCCTTTGTTGTTGATGAGCTTTTCAAGCTCTTCAGCCTCTTTGGCTTCCTTGGCTAATTTCTTTAACTTGTTCTTAACCTTTGTTTTTCTGGATTTTTTGTACTTGTCAAATGACTTGATGATAGATTTGCTGAATTGGTCAGGCTCTTGCTTTATGAGATTTTCAACTATTTGAAACACTCTTTCCTCTTCGGCCTCGTCAAATTCCAAATGGGGAATCACTTCAAACAACTTTAGGAAATCTCCTTCATAGTAGATGAAATTCTGGAGTATGTCAGACGTTTCTTCTTCACTCTTTTGGTATTTTTGTCTATCCTCCTCAACCATTTCAACCGTGATTCTTTCATTCAAAGAGTCGAAATAATCCTTCCAATCAAAAGAGTCATCACTGTCATCGAACTCGGCTAGAGACCCGGTGTTGTCGAATCTTAGCTTCCTTTTGGGATCAGATAGAATAGAATATGCAAATTGGATCTTGGGGAAAATATCTTTATCATCAACATTATACTGTTGTAATTTATCAGGATGGAACTTTAAACTCAACTTCTTATAGGCCTTTTTGATTTCGATGGGGTCGGCCTTACTGTTTATCCCCAACACTTCATAAGGATCGATATCCGGGAAAGGAACCGCCATGACTAATGTAACTACAGTTTACAGTACCTGAAAAATACTCGCGATTTTATTTTAAAGAGAAGAGCCTATCGAGATATTTACTTGGAGTAACCCAATTCTTTCAAAGTGTCTTTGATAGCCACCAATAACTTATCGATGTGATCAACACTGATAGAGTAACCCATGTGGCCAACTCTGAAGTATTTACCTGGTAATGCCTTGTGGATACCACCTGCAACGGTAAAGCCCTTGGCTGCCAATTTAGACAAAAATTGAGCTCCATCAAGACCTTCAGGGAAGTAAACGGCACTCAATCCATGGGCAGCCACTTTTCTGGAAACAGGTAAGATCTTTAATCCTAAAGCTTCAACTTCGTCCTTGAATTTGTCAGAAGCCTCGGCGTGGTTGGTGAATCTCTTGTTCACGGTTTCAGCAATGATCAGATCCAAGGATACCTTCAAGGCAGTGATGGTTTGAACTGCTGGAGTAGCGAAGTAAGCACCTTTACCGCTTTCATAGGCCTTCATGATAGGAGTCCATCTCTTCAAAGAAGCAAAGAAAGAGCTGTCTTTAGCTCTAGATAAGGATTTTTCCAAGGCTCTGGCACTGGCAAATGAAACAGACAATCCACTGGGAACTCCAAGGGCCTTTTGAGAAGCAGTCAAAGCAAAGTCAATACCCCAGTTGTCGAATTCCAAGTTTTCGGCACCAATGGAACAAACTCCATCTACAACTATCAAAGTTTCTGGAGATACTTTCTTGACGATCTTTGAGTAGGCCTCCACATCACTCACAACAGAAGTGGAAGTATCAACATGGGTGATGGTGATAGCAGCGTATTTTTCTTTCTTCAATTGAGCTTCAACTTTATCTAAAGCAACAACGTCACCAATGTCAGCAGTGATAACATCGACATCGATATCGTAGACCTTCAAACATTCGGCAAAGGAGTCAGAGAAGAACCCGGTAGACAAAACCAAAACCTTGTCGCCTGGGTTAACCAAGTTGGTGGCAGCGATATCCCAACCCAAAGTACCTGAGCCTGCCAATACAAAAGCTTGTGCATTTGGGTCTGAAGACTTGAATAAGGTTCTCAAGTTGGTCAAGGTGGACTGGAAAGTCTTGATGAATTCTGGAGATGTATGGGCCTGAGAAGGAGTAGACATTGCGTACAACACTTCATCACTGAATTCAATTGGACCAGGGATTAAGGTCAATTTGTGTTCTGGTTGCTTGTAAGGAACTGAGGACATGGTTCTGATGGTCAATGGTTTACTGGTAGCACGAGAAGTAGCACGAAGTATAGCACGAGAACTGGAACGTAATATGTTAACTGATCTGGTTGCTGAGATCAATTTGTTCATGCAATTGCTAAAGAAAAAGTGTCGGTATGAAATTTTATCTGCCCCACGATTTGCGCACAGTTAAGCGGGACTGGTATACCTGATACGGGTATGGCACGAGTTTACGGTGGCGAAGAGGCGGTGTGGTGGTACGCATGTCTCGGGATGGATGGTGTAGTCACAGGGCTGGTATAGTGGTAGAGATGGTGGTATATTGGGGCATTTGCGTGGTGTTTGATTGGATATTGGTTCCGGGTATACTATTGTGGAGTTAGGCTATATCCGAGGAGGCCTAGATAGTACAAGAAGAGGTAAAAAGATACAAAAAAAGCTCAATTGGGTGGAGGGAAGTTCTTAGACTGAGTCTGATGATTCAGGAGACAATCTAACTGTTTTCAACCAGCCTTTAGTGGGGGTATATTCATGGCTATATTGAGAACTGTTATCTTTTATCGGCGATGCGGAACTAAACCCGCCAGCCACGCTCGCGAGAGTCACTACGCGAGTCACGCCCTGTAGCACCAATCTTGGCCGCACCCTCACGTGAGTTATACAAGTCCAGAACTGGACTTATGTGTTCACCTTGGGGAGTTCTCTCCATGTATGAAGCCTCTATATACTTCAGGTCGGTGGGAAGTCTACATATCGAAGTTTTGAGATCATAAACGATTATTTTCAAGATAAGCACTGAATTATTGAGTGAGATCCTCTGGTATGGTTGCAACCTTGGTAGTCTTCAATGTAACAGCACAAACGGACAGACGAAGGTATCTTGGTTTGGAATAGTCGATCTTTAAATTAGTCAATTTACAAATGCATACATTGTAAATACGTAATCATAGATACTACAGAGACGCTACGTGATACCACAGAAACGCTACGTGATACCACAGAGACACTACGCAAACACAGTTGACACTACAATCCCAGTCCTTGGAGCTCCACACTACTCGTAATACACAGATACCTGGCATTACTTAACCCTTAAGTGCCTCACTCATTAAGCCTCTACTTGACATTCATAATCTTTCGCATTTTGCAGCCAATTTGTGGACTTCGTTCTCTCATGTGTGGTTTAAAGGCATTGATTGTAGGCGACACTCCCACTCTAACCTTCTTGGTGTACACCCTTAGTGTCAATGGGTGGCTCATCACATATAGCAACGGTCGTAAGCAAGCTCAAGGACAAAACACTTGGACTGTTCGTGCAAATAATGAAACTATATCGATAGATGTTCACAAATCCATTGATCACATTTATGGTGCCAACGACGTATACGATTTGCTTGTGTTCACCAGTGAACTCAACTTAATGGTTCCCAAGACTGCGGCCAAAGTCATCTCGTTGTTAAAACGAGATTCTTTGGTCCTTGTAGACTGCAGCTCATGCCCTTGGCTTTACAGTATAACAAATAACATCATCCCCAGTACTGTCTTTGCTATCCACTCGGACGTGGATTGTAGGAGACTATCCCAGAAGAGAGTCCACTACATATTCCTTGGGGAGCAAGATAAATTCACCCTTAGTATAGGGGTTTTATCAGAACGAAATCTCAAGCCTAATGCAGACAAAGTGTTATCTCTTGAGCTTGAAATGGATTGCCTCTATAATCTTGCAATTGCATGTGAGCATTCAGGGGCCTGTTTGAAATTGTTTCCTGTCACGTCTTGCAACTCAATGAACAAGTTGATTTGGAAGAAACTAATTGTTGATATTTGTTTTTATACTTTGACTATTATTTTTGAACAAACAGATGTGATGCAATTATCCCAGATACCCAGTGCCATTCCAATAATGAAGGGAAGTTTTTTAGAGTTGTTGGAGTTCTGTCAGACCCTTAAGTTCAAGTTCTTACCGGCACCTTCTTCCCCCGAAGCCATCCAATTACTTCAGGTATTGGTGCTTACTGAAGCAAATAGGTACTTGTCTGCCAAAGCAAAACTTTGCTATAATTTCAATGAGCTCGAAGCCAATCCCATATACTACAATTTCGTTAATGATTACAAAGTATCTGTCCATCAGACTATCTACTCAATCTTGAATTACTCGTTTGATCTCAAGCTTGAATTGAAGTACCTTGAATCGATAAACAGTTACTTTAGTCATTTAATTGACCTCAGGAAATCCAAACACTCGAAAGTGTTTTACTTGAAGAAGAGGATGGTCAATTATGATTTAACTAACGGGATAGCTCCTGAGAAAAATATGATGAACTACCCTCCCTTCAATCCGTTGCCTTTGCCTACACCACCCACTCACACTACTATCAATCCTATCGTCATGACTGTAAACACTTCGACCAATAGTAACGACAATGAGGAGGATGATGGTGCATCCTTTGTCAGTGTTGACTCGGCCATAAGAGAAATGGTGAAAGGATATGCCCAAGAAACTTATTACGATACACAAACTGGGTTGGATAACACTCAGCAACCCCAGCAGAGTGCTCAAGCAAACACGTATCCTCCTCAAGTACCGGGTATGCCCCCTTCACCTATTCCACCACGCCGACCAAACGTCTATCACCAAGGCCAGGCAGCACCATACAGTTCATTAGGTCAACAGTATCACCCACCCCAGCAATACCCCAACGGTTATTCGGGAAGAATGCATCCTCGTGCCAATCAGTTTGCCACGATGCCACCCAGACGTGTCAAGGGCCCATTGTATCATCATTTGCAGCCATCGATAACCACCAATACTTCTGTGAAACAGCTTAGAGAGTCGCAGGCTAACATGTTGGGTGCCTCCAATATCGAGAATGCTGCGGATAGAGATATCAGTAGGTACGGGAAGTATGATACCACCACTATCTACATCAATAGTGCCAACAATAGTAGAGGCAGTAAGAAGAGCACCGGCAGCGAAACTTCGCGCAGCGATGAATAGAAAAATGTATAGTTTAATACATCGAATCCCCGAAGCATAAATGGTAGAGTCAGGGCAAGCGGCTGATGCTCTGAATAAGACTTATGATGAAGAGCATCAGAAATACATTTATGAAACAAATCGAACAAATGAACAGGTATACCAAATAGCTGATGAAAAGGGAGATATACCGTTCAATCCACCGATGATTATTAACAAACACGATTCAATTAAGAAAAGAGTCAACGAAGTGATAGATCTTTTGGGGAAATCAACTCCTGTGTTGATTGTAGGGAAATCGAGAGAAATAAACAAGCAAATCTCCATTGTGGAAATCACCAAGACCAAAGTGAATGGTGTCACACAATACAATAAATTGATCCAACAAACGTCCCAGATTACCAACCAATCAACAAAAACCACTCAAAGGGATGAACAATCCAAGAAACTTACAGAAGACGAAACCAAGACATATTTTTTACCAATTCTCTTTACATATTTGGTACCTGATAACTTGGATATAAATTTGCAACAAGAGTTGAACTGGACAGACCAGAGCTAATGATTATGACATAGATAAAAATATACATATATTACGTTCTAAACTTTAAATAATTACTTGTTTTCAGCAGATGAAACGTCTTTGGTTTCTTCACCAGAAACGTTGGAATCCTTCTCTTCCACATCGTACTTATCGTCGTACAATCCCAAGGCTTGACCTTCTTTTTCAATTTCTTCAATTGATAATTTAGGCATTTGAGAAGCCACTCTCCAAGGTTGTCTCTTTTCAACATAGGCCTTGGCAAAGATGATATCGATTTCTTCTAATTGTCTACCGGCAGTTTCTGGGTAGAAGAAGAAGATAACTGGAAGGAACAGGAAGTTAACCAAGGAGAAGAATAAGTAACAACCCCAGTTATAGTTACCAATGAAAACTGGAGTGAACATAACAACGGCGAAGTTACAGATCCAGTTGGTACAAGTAGAAACAGCCGAACCAACGGTTCTTGTCTTCAATGGGTTGATTTCTGGTGGGTAAATCCATGGTAAAGGTAAGATGGTGAAGGCGAAGAAGGTAATAAATAAGAAAATACCCACGGCAGCACCTTTAGCGGTATTTTCGGTTTCCTTAACCAAACAAGCGAAACAAATAAAGAAGGAAAGACCTTGACCAGCAGCACCGATCAAGAATAAGTTTCTTCTACCCAAGGTATCAATCAAGAAGAAGGAAGGAATGGTTGCAAGAGCATAAATAGTTGAGAAAACACCACCCATAATCAAGGCCATTCTTCTTTCCAATCCAATAGTTTCTTCGAATAACACAGTGGAGTAGTAGATAGCAGCGTTACAACCAGTGAATTGTTGGAAGAATTGACCCGAAGCACCAATAATCATTCTTTGGAAATGTTGAGACTTTCCACCAGTGAATAACTCTCTATAACCAGATTGTTTCTTATCGAATCTATTAATGGCGTCAGAAATGACGGTTTGTTCAGCAATAACCAAGTCAGAGTCTGGAGGCATGTCGTTCAACTTACCCAAAACAATTCTAGCTTCATCGACTCTATCGTGAGAAAGTAACCATCTTGGAGATTCTGGTAAATCACTAATGGCCAACAAAACAACCACGGCAAAGAAGATTTGGAATCCAACAGGGAATCTCCATTGAACAGAGTTGTCGATATAAGAGAATCCAAAATCAACCCAATAAGCAATAAAAGTACCAACAGCGATAACAGAACCTTCCAAGTTGACTAATCTACCTCTATTTTCAGCTCTTGACATTTCAGATTGCCAGACTGGGATGGTGGCAGTATTCATACCGTTACCAAGACCGGTGATAACTCTTCCAACCACGAATTGACCCAAGGCCCACTTGTCCTTGAAGGCCACAGTAGAAATAAGAGCCCCGATAACAATGATGAAAGAACCTGAAATAATTAAAGGTCTTCTACCGATTGGGTCACCTTTAAACAAAGCGAATAAAGCACCAAAGAAACAGCCGATTTCATAAGAAGCAGTGACAGCACCTTGGATGGTTTTGTCAGACTTGGTAGCTGGGAATTCCCAGTTGAATTGGTATCCAGTGATGATACCAGACATTAAACCTTGATCATATCCGAACAAAGAGAACCCAGACACGGCTGCGAAAGTGATTGCGGCTCTCAAAGGTCTCCCGGATAAACCAAAAGTATTGGTTCTAGCGGTTAAAGAAAATCTCATATTTGAAGATAAATCCGAGAGGTCAACAGTCCAGATATTGGTGGGTATTTATACCAGGCTGTCGACAACAAAATTTCAAGCTAATACACACAACGAATGCCATGAAAATCTCTATTAGATAATCGTCTTGTATCTAAGGGACGGTGCTCCCTCTAAGTTCCCCGGAACACGTAGTATGATGTAAGGGCCTTTGGGAAAAACTCGGACAGTTAAGAACAATGATTGCTGCAACACGGCTTGACGCAACCAAAACATACTCAATGTGGCTAAAACCAGGTTTATTAAAAAGAAAAAAATTAAAGCCCCATTGATTACTCCAGATGTTGAGGTTTCGATGTGGAGATAATCTTGCAGATTAGTATTAACCGAGTCATTATGATTTAGGTTGCAAAATCTTGTTGATGATGGGGGTGGTGGACCCCAAATAGAAGCCGTGCTTCATCCAAGAATACCATCTGTCATCCGGGGAAACCTTGACGTTTTGATCGGCCAGTCAAGTCTTGAACTGGACAGTTTTTTTCTGGGTCCCATTGACGAATGTCATATTTTCTTGTCCCCAAGAAATTTTTCGCAGCTATTTTTCTTAGCAGACTTAATTGCAATGCTCAAAATTGATCCAGCAAAACACGCAATCTGTACCGAGTGCTAAGAAACTAACATAATGTTGGTTGCCAAAGTGCCGTGAAATAAGCTTTGTTGTTCACGACCGTGTCCAAGGGCGAGCGGGGGATAGGTATTTTTCCTTTTACCCCAATCTTGTTGATACTAGTTATTGTTTGGGTTAGGCTTCAACGTCTGCACCTGGCTCGTTTTGTGTCAGGTTTGTTCCTATACCACCGGATCCTGTTCCTGTACTTATGCCCTTGCGTACTTGGCCTCTTTTATGTCTGGGTTCCTTTTGTGTCGGGACTTTGGTGGCGGCTAACATACCGTGGCAAAGTTAGCTTGCCGTACATTTCACATGGACAGGAAGCCAAGACTCATTCTTCATATTCATAGCGATTTACGTGCCGGCGTTACTTCGAGTCTAGTGTCACCGGCTAAATATCCCCTCGCCATATTAGCTTGGCCGCAGTGGTTTTGGTGGGGGTCCTCTCTACACAGTTCTTTCGTGCTACCTCTGATTATGTCAGCCTCACCGGTGCGCACAAAAAAATTTTGAGATGAGATAAATTTATTCAACCATGCCTGCATCAATCAATAGACCTAAGAGTAAGATCCAAAAGAATAGCCATGCCTCGTCCATGGGCCAGAGAAGAGCAAGCAGGTACAAGACGGCCACCCGTTCTGCCACCTCTCGTTACAACGAAGACGCCACCCCAAGACCAACCGACTCAAAGGCCGTCGCTTTATACACCGGTAAGATTCCAACTCCTACTGCTACCACCACTAAGACCTTGTCTAATAAGAGAGCTAAGAAATTGGCTAGAAACCAGAAGTATATCAACGCCAGATTACATAAAGATCTTGACGACGAAATGCAAGTTGATAAGCCTACCAACTCCGTAATCACCCTCAAATCAAAGGAAAAGAAGGAATCTCAAACGGAAAAGATCAGAAAGGCTTTATGGGAAGTTGTTACTAGTAAGGATTTACTGGCATTCAAAGTCCAGCCAAGTGCTGAAGGAACCATTGTTGGTGTTCAATCATTTTAGGGATATGTACATTAGTAGTATAATAGAGTTGCATTAATCATTGGGCTACATTTGACGGGTCTTTGTTTCAGACTGTGTATTGATTCTCTACTACTCTGATGCCGTATATCAAAGTCGCTGGTCTAGAAGGTGCTTTTCCTGTAAAGAGCTAGTCACGGTCTTTCTTATAAAGCTGATGACTTCTTCAGGACTAGGAGCTTTAAATACAGAGGTTCCGGCTACAATCACATTGGCACCGGCCTTGGCAGCAATAGGAACGGTTTCCTTGCTCAATCCACCGTCAACCTGGATATTCAAGCCAGGATACTTGGCTCTCAAATCTTCAACCTTAGGCATCATATCGGCCATGAATTTTTGTCCTCCGAAACCAGGCTCAACTGTCATCACAAGCGCCATATCCAAGTGTTCGGCCAATGGGTATAATACGTCGACGGGAGTGCCAGGCTTAATAGCACAAGCAGCTTTCATACCATGTTGCTTAATCAATTTGACCAATTCAAGTGGGTTCTTGGTGGCTTCATAGTGGAAAGTGTATTGATCGCCACCTGCCTTAGCAATCTCTGGAACCCATTTTTCAGGTTCTGCCACCATCATGTGGCAATCGAAAAAGCTCTTTTCGTTGGATCTTGGGATTTCTTCTCTTAAACTGCTTATCACAGGCAATCCCAAGGAGATATTGGGGACGAAATGACCGTCCATTACATCGATATGTAACCAATCGGCACCTGCGCCGTAGATCTTGTGGCAGTCACACCCCAAGTTGGCGAAATTGGCGGATAAGATGGAGGGAGCGATAATTGGCTTGACCATTGCTGGAATGTAGTTGGAGTGGATGATAATTTCGCGCCGATCTGGTGGTGAATGAGGAGATGGTTGCGAATCAGGTAAGAAAGAGTGGGAGAGATCAGTAAATAGAGATATTGATTCAATGATTATGCATTGGGTGGAGGAATTGGCAGTGTTTCGGTGCTACTGTTTAATTGTGAGTAATGACACTGTCTACCCCGGTTATTAATAGAATTGTAGATGGCCAAATGATATCTCAGGATTAATAGAATCAAGACAAAGTGATTTGAGCCTACTCTTTGTTCGGTGACGTATTGGCAACAAGCCAGTTGGTATGTGTATCTTCTACGGTGGAGAGCAATTGATAAGTGTTTTAGTCATGTTTGGCTTGACATTTCATTGTTAGGAGAATAGATTATCTGAAAATAAATCATCTTCTTTGTATGTCAATGGATGGTGATTTTCCCTGTATCTCTATTGATGATTATTGCCTTCTCTGTATCTCTATTGATGGTGATTGCTTTCTCTGTATCTATATGGATGGCGAGTGTGTGATACAATCATGCTAGCTCCACTATACCCTCGAATCACCATTATCTTGTCGGTCCGGCTCTCTATAAGACGGCGTATCAGATATCACGACAGTCTCCTCTTCAAGATCACCATACCGAGACTCCCTATCAGACAGTCCCACCACACAACAATACACGCTTGTCCAAACTCCATACCTCTTACAATGCCATATCACTGAATAAAAAATGCGAAAGGAGATTTCAGCCTCTACATCATGTCTGACGAACATGGAGCTTCACACAGTGAACAAATATTGGAAGCTGCTAGAAGAAACAACACGGAGCTTTTACTTCAGATCAAATCAGACTTGAATAATGACCAGCCCAAATTGGCCGAGCTCCTTAATTCCACCCATGAAATCATAACCAACAATACCCCATTACATTTAGCGTGCCACTTGGGTAACTGGGAATTTATCGATATTGTCTTGGATATTGAAGGGGTTGAAATCGACCCCAAAAATAGAGCAGGCGAAACCCCTTTGCATTTGGCTGTCAAGTACGCCAACGACGAACCCGAACATGGTTACTTTGTTGTGGATAACTTGTTGGACGCGGGCAGTGACCCAAGAATTGTAGATAGTTATAAATTAAAGCCGGTGAACTACGTCAAGGCCAATGCCAACTTGACGGAGCTCTTAGAAAGTGCCGAGTATGCTGCTTCCATGGAGGCACAGCCGGAGGAAAACGATGATGCCAGTGACGGTCCTTCAGATTCTGAGGATGATAGTTGATTCAGCTGATGAATAAAAGATTATATAGCATCATCTCTGATTATTTATGTCAATAGAAAGTTATCTTCGCTTGTGTTCGTCCATGTTTCAAGTAGGCTTTTTGCGTGTTGTTTTAGATTGGTTCTTTCCTTTTGGCTTTGTTTAAGTTCGCTATAGTGTTCATACTTGACGGGCTGGAGTCTGATGCTTTGACGATACAATTCCTGGTTGCAAAGGAAACTTTGGCCCCCCTTTTTCGGTGGCTTGTTCTTGATATAGCTGCCGTTCTTAACTCCATTATTGAGTACTTGTACTTCTTTCAGTATAGGCATGTACACTAGTGATAACGGTGACGGTACATAGCCTTCTTGTTTGTGGAATGGGTATTCATCTTTCTCGTACGATATGACCTGGATTCTCCTGATATCTGGATCATTAAACCTCTCTTCAAAACACCTTTTGATGTCCGAAACTTCGAATTTCCCACTGGGTAAAACAAGATAATCAAGGTATATCGTGTCTATGAATTGGCTGCAAATACAATTATTCAACCCCACCAATTGTTTAACACATAGCTTATCGGAACACGACTTGCTAAGAGTCTCGATACTATCTTGTCTTCCAGGTTTTGTTCTGACAACTCCTAATTTGCCAAAATGGTTTCTGCCTCTTAGGGTTCTTCTTTTGGCTGTTGGCTCAGGGTCTGATTGAGAGGTTTCTTCCCACGGCAGATGGTCAGCTGACTGGGCACTAAGATAAGCCATTGACGCATCGCCACACGGCGGCTCTGTTATGAGAAGAGCTGTTTTTATCCCCTGCTTAAGTCTATACTTGTTTGAATGTTTCTCTACATATAACGAATGGTCTTTCATACACTCGTCTACAAGAAACTTATTGAAGGCCCGCAAACTCAACACTTCTGCGTGCATGTCGTGAACAAGTAGTCCCGAAGAATAGGCCCTTACCTTGTCGGGTAAAGCTTTGACGCCGGTGGTAATGGCGATGGGTATAATGTCATCACCCACCAATAACACTAGAGATGCCAACACCGTCCATTCGTTGATCCCGTTGGACCGCTTAATGGGTTTGCCAGACTTGGTGGATAGCGTGTTGAACTGGTCCACCACTTTATTCGCTATTCGTTGCGCCAACTGACTGTTGGTGTTGATTTGCATTATATCTGCGGCACAGATTCGCATTCATTGATGGGCAGGCTTGTTGATCCTGGTGTGCCTTTTGTTGATACTCTTGTCTTGTTTCTTGATACTGCTTCTCTATAGTGCTACTTCAACGTACAATACCTTAATAAATACCATTTACTATTTACTACAAACCATCCGGTGGCTATCTCTTCCGCCTGACCAAAGCACCGACTATTCCAAGCCCTACTGCCAACACTCCCCCGGCTATTCCAAGACCAATAAGTCCTTCCTTTGTGATCTTATCTTCAATGACGTTTTTCATTGCTTGGCCCTGGCTGTTTTCCGGCTCGATCTTAAGCAACTCTTCGATATACTGTCTAGCACTGGTGTAATCTCCAAGCTTCAAAGTCCCCATGGATAAATAGTATAAACAGTCTTTTCTGATTTCGGGCTCCTTTTTGTATAACTGCTTCAAAATCGCCACTCCTTGCTCATTATACTTATGGCCTTTAGACTTGATAAGTCCCCATGCATAGTTGAAAAGAGAGCTGCTACTAGGCTCAGGACTCTCCGATTCAACCTGGTTCCGTAACACGTTCAATCTATCGATGGGGATCGTGTGTTCGAAGTCTTTCAACGCTGGATAAAGCAAATTGGACATCTCGGTAGACGAATAGATAAAATGTATGATGATTTTGATAACGCGCTTTTTTATTTTTGAGATCTTGAAAATCTTTAAGCTTGAACCATGGAGTCTATAGAGGGTGTTGTTAAATTAGTTCAGGGCCAAAATAGCCCTGATAACGACTTGCGGAGATCTTCAGAGTTGGAGTTCAACGCCTTGGTATCCCAAAACCCTTCCAACGTCGCTTATGTCTTAATTCAAGTGTCTCTCCTGTATGATTATGCGGAGGATTTGAGACAGTCTTGTTTACTACACTTAAGAAGAATGGTTCCGAAGTATTGGTCAATGGCGTTCGAATCTTTCACCGGGAATCCTATCTCTCAAGAGTTGAAACAGGTCATTCGGGAGAATTTGATCAAATTGGTCGTCACTAACAATGGCACAAAGATTAGAAATGGTGCATCTTATGTGATAGTACAAATAGCTGCCGCCGACTACCCCGATGAATGGCCAACCTTATTGAATGAATTGTACACGTATTCCAAGGATTTCGGAAACCCGGTGGCGGTCGAAGGATCCCTTCAAGTATTGAACGATTTGTTTGATGATTTGGTGAGTGAAGACCAGTTCTGGCAAGAAAGCATTGGTACCCAATTGATAAATCATATCGGCTTAATTCTTTCCAACGACTCCTTGAACGCGGGCGTGAAGCTCAACTGTGTGAAATTATACAAGAATGTGTTGAACTACTTGACAAGCCCCGAAGCTTTTGTTAATGACGAGAGGAAGAGATTGGTCTACCAACACTTGACGTATATCTGTGACTTGTTTTACAACTTAATTTGCCAGTCTATTGAACTGTCAACCCCTTCTTTGGGAGAAGGGAAATTAGACCTCGTGGAGTGCAGATACAGAGCATCCATCTACTCTGTATTAAGTTCGTTGGTGGGCACCTTCAATAAGAAAATAACAAAAGATGTAAAACGGGCTTTGGTTTTGCAACTTCTTAATGATTTGGATATCTTGAACAAACCATATTTGCATATCAGTAACTCCCAGCCAGGTTTGGTGTTTACAAATCCAAGTGATGATCCATTAAAGGACATCACCGATATTCTCAATGAAAACATAGGGCTTTTGGTTTTACTTCAGCATTCGATTAGTATTCTGTCTTTATTAGAGGGCCAAAACTTTGAGGTGCTTGTCAACCAGTTGATCTCCTTGGCTTCTTTACCAAACGAAGATGCTTACGGAAATGACTTCAACGAGTTCATTACTGAAAATACCGGATTATCTGGTGCCGTTCATGTCCGTGATTCCATCAACGAGTTTTTCTCGGAATTGAATGATCACGACTCAACCCAGATCTTTGTTTACTTGGCCAATAATATCAGATCTGATCCGGGGTCTTGGGAAACTCTTGAATCAAAGTTTTATATTTTGGAAAGTTTGTTCCAGAACGAAGAGACAACACTTGCGGTTCAATTTGATGTGACTGATCTTTTCAACTTTTTATTCCAGTTTTTGGTCGATGATAATAAGCATTTGAACCAAGGTTACCATCCTTTACTCATTTCAAGAATCTTCTTGCTACTCCCAAGATTCCTTGAAAAGTTCTCTGGCAAGTTTGATTTGAGCAAGATCACTTATTTCAGTCAAGAATTGCACCGCTATAATAATAAGCTTGAGACGTTTGCCTTTAGCTTCTCGATATACTTGAGTTCTGAAATTAACTCCGAAAACGAAGGTTTTGACTTCGTAAAGGCTGCTACATTGATAAGCTGTGGAAACTATAAGGATTTGGTTGACTTCAAATCGGACTTCACCGCTGAAACTTCATCGGCCACTCAACTGAACTTCTTCAAACTCATTTCAAGTCTTGTGGAAGAAAGCGAAGAAGATTCACTTCCTGCTCTCTTGGAAGCCTTATCTGTTGCCATTGATATTGATCCCAAATATGCTTGTAAATGTAAGATAAATGGTAACACGGTGGTTGACCTTATCATGTCTATTTCATTCCGTGATCCTTCTAATGTTCAGTGTTCCATTGAGTCGTCCGAATGCTTGAAAACCCTTCTCGAAAACATAGAGATCACAGATTATACCGACTGCTGTGAAAGATCATTACCCCAGTTTGTTGATATAATCAAGACGGCTTTGTCAAGCTCTCTGGTAGTTGAGTATACACCAAAGTTAAACCTTAGTTTGGATCTACTCGACATCATCATCAACTCAGTTCCAGCAAACTCCTCTTCTGAGAAACAATTGCCCGAACAAATATTTAATTTCATCTATCCAGAAATCAAGCAACTTTTACTATCAGCTAATGACGACCAGATCTTACAGAGTGGAGGTTCTGTTTTCAATGGGTTAATTCAAACCGGATCATCAAGTTTCTTGACTTATAAAGATCCTAAAACAGGAGAAACAGGTCTCGAGTCTTTATTGACGATTGTCTCCAAATTCTTATCTTCTGAACTATCTGATAGTGCAGCCTTGAATTGTGGTACTATAGTTACATCGTTGATTAACAAATTCCAACAGCAATTGGGAGATGAATATTTATCACAGATTTTATCAGCAACTGCTCAAAGGCTTTTGATTGCCAAAGAAGTCATAACCGTGGAGAACTTGGTGATGTTATTCTGTAATCTTGTTCTTCTTTCTCCTGAATCGATGATCAATTACCTTGGAAACGACTTGATCCTCAAAGATCCAAAGACAGGCGAGCAAAAGCCAAGTCTTTCTTTGATTCTCCCAATCTGGTTTGGGTCCTTTGAAGTTACTAGAGGCTACGAAAAGATCAAACAAAATGCATTGGCTCTTGGAAAGATATTTTCTTTGGCTGATCTGAGAATCGAAAACCTTGTGGTTGATGGAGATTTGATACCTTTTGAAGGAGACATGATTTTGACCAGATCAATGGCTAAGCTGATGCCTGATAAATACACTCAGGTATCTGCATCTCTCAAGATCTTGAAGCTACTTGTCAGTGAACTTGACTTCCAGTGTCAACAGCCTAATGCTGAAGACTATCTTCCTGAGGTGGATAATGATGGAGCAGAAGAAGGTGATGATGATGATGGGTGGGAAGACCTCGAAGATATAGGAGTACCCAACTACGATAAGTTAAAATCATATATCGAATCCGATGACGAGGAATTGGGTGAATCACAAGATGATGGATTGAAGAATCTTTTGGTGCAATTCTTCAAGGAATGTGCCTCCAAGAACTTGGGCAATTTCCAGAAGTATTACGACCAACTTAGTGAAGATGAGAAGAGAACCATCACTGAGAATGTATTATTTTGAACCAGAGTTATAAAATTAATATAATTACATCACTTCTTAGTTGTCGTAGAATTAGAGTCGTTGGGCGTTGAGTGACAGGTGTATATGTGTTTAGCTACGAGTATACAATTCCATGCATCAATGGGTCGCTACAATTCCTCTGTTCCTATTTCCTCTAGCTATCTCATTACTCATCGCGATCGCATCGAAAATAAAAATTTATGGCCATAAAGCTGAACTTGTTGCATCAACTCAAAAGTCTAAGAAACATGTCATTTCATACCAAAGTACTAAAGGTGGATGTGAATTCCATCACCTTTGATCACCAGCTGCAGCTCCCCATCATCAGTGATAAACAAACAGAGAACAATCTACGTATCGCGGCCAACGAGATAAGAAATACCAATAATGTCGTTGGGTTCCCAACTGAAACCGTGTATGGCTTAGGAGGATCTGCCATCAATGACGAGTCGGTGCTCTCGATATACAGCGCCAAACAACGGCCCGCAGATAACCCGCTCATTGTGCATGTATCGTCAATTGAGCAGCTCAAACGGCTCTTACTCCCACCGCAGTACGAGATCCCCAGTGCGTACCGCCAACTTCTCAGTGCGTTCTGGCCGGGGCCGCTCACGATTTTACTCCCAGTGCACCAGGACTCGCCCATCTCGCGGTACGTCACGGCGGGACAAAACACATTTGCGGTGCGGATCCCTCTGCATCCGGTTGCCAGAGCATTGATTGCATTAAGCGATACACCAATTGCTGCTCCATCGGCAAACGCATCCACTCGCCCCAGTCCCACACTTGCATCCCACGTACTACACGATCTAGATACTAAAATCCCCTACATATTGGACGGAGGAGCCTGTAGCGTGGGACTCGAAAGTACCGTTATCGACGGGTTGTCAGATCCTCCGATGCTTTTGCGTCCTGGTGGGGTGTCGCTCGAAGAAGTGCTTAAACTAGGCGGCCCCGAGTGGCAGAACGTGGTGGTGTCTAAGAAAGTCGCCGGAGCCAACGAGGCAGTAAGAACCCCAGGAATGAAATACAAACACTATTCACCATCAGCAGACGTGATCTTATTTTTGGGTTGTGGTGACGGAATTAAATCCGTGAACGAATTCTTAGACCAGGCTGCTCCAGATCGTAAAGTAGCACTTTTACGGTCTCGAAACTTCGCCTCATCGGCGGATATAAGTTCCCGAATTACGCTTGAACGAGAGCTTGGCAAGTCAGGCACTGAAATCTCCCGGAACTTGTTCAAGTTATTGCGAGAAGTGGACGAGTTGGGGGTGGGGTTGATATTGGTAGAGGGAATTGAAGAGGACGATGAGGGGCTTGCGATCATGAACAGGCTTAGTAAGGCCGCAGTAAAGACAATT
Source organism: Yamadazyma phyllophila (assembly GCA_030571955.1). Lineage (NCBI taxonomy): Eukaryota > Fungi > Ascomycota > Pichiomycetes > Serinales > Debaryomycetaceae > Yamadazyma > Yamadazyma phyllophila. The sequence continues at coordinate 467,681 of JAJLZE010000004.1, read as the reverse complement.
GTCGGATAAGCAGTTAAAGGGTTTTGATAGAGGATGTCGCGATGCCGTATGTCGTGATTGATGATTAATGAGTCGTTGAGGATCGGAGTTTGGGTAATGTAATTGGTTGGACGCCGAGAGCTGGTGGGGTGGCGGGGCTCGGTGGAAGTATAGTGTTTAGTGGTGGCTGAACTGATTTCCGTTTGTTCGGTCAACTGAGTAAGTATATTGTAGGTTTTTCAATATTAAAACAACTTAACTTTAATACATACAATTAATAAATAAGATTTATATACCCCGATCCGCCTTCAGAAATACACCACTTTAGCCATATCTCTACCACGACATTCGTATAAGCCGGCACCCATGGGCGTCAAATCTTAATTGTAATTTACGACTCAATCGATTTGCATAGTGTGCTCACCGATTCTGCGCCAGATCACCGCGAACTGAACAGATGAAAAAAACATCTATAGCTGATATTGGCTTTCATATTCACAGGTTATATACCCCCTTTAAAGTTATAGAGTAGTTCGACTAGCTCGCATTCAAAAGCGACCGTATAGTTTGTGCTCACATACCTTTTTGCCTGAGCTTTTTGTCCCCTTAGGTTTTTAACCACCCAATATAACACGCCATTCATCGGTAAGGTCAAAAACATATACTTTTGAATTTTGATGAGTGATAATCCGTTCCTTCCAAAAGAAGCAGTGCTCAACAACAGAGCCAATTCTCCGTCGGCAATATTCTGTCTGAAAACAGTAGAAGCAACCGCGTCTGAACTCCATACCGACACGAGATTAGGATTATGTGATAGTCAAGATATCCTTTATAGGAAGTCAATTCACGGTTCAAATGAATTAAACAGTGAAGAAGAAGAAAGCTTGTTGCTAAAATTCTTGTCAAGTTTCTATGAAGATCCATTAATCTTGTTGTTGATTGGTTCTGCAGTCATTTCATTCTGGATGAAAAACATCGACGATGCCGTATCCATCACCTTGGCAATTGTAATTGTGGTCACAGTTGGGTTTGTTCAAGAATATAGATCTGAAAAATCCTTGGAAGCATTGAACAAATTAGTTCCTGCCGAAGCAAACTTGACTAGAAATGGTAACTCATCTTCTGTTTTGGCTTCAACTTTAGTCCCAGGAGACTTGGTATATTTCAGTCAGGGTGATAGAATTCCAGCCGACATCAGATTGGTCAATGCAGTTCATTTATCAATTGATGAAAGTAATTTGACTGGTGAAAATAGACCCGTAAAGAAGACAGTGGCTCCATTGGTAAGACAAGGTGACGACCCTATTCCAATTACTCAAAGAACTTCTATCGCATACATGGGAACTTTGGTACGTGATGGACACGGTTCTGGTATAGTTGTTGCAACTGGTGCCAAAACAGAGTTTGGTACTGTCTTTGAAATGATGAGTGAAATTGAAAAACCTAAAACTCCTTTACAACAAGCAATGGATAAATTAGGTAAAGAATTATCCATGTTCAGTTTTGTTGTTATTGGTATCATCTTTTTAATTGGTATTGTGCAAGGTAAAGCTTGGTTGGACATGTTTCAAATTTCTGTCTCATTGGCTGTTGCTGCTATTCCAGAAGGTTTACCTATTATTGTCACTGTTACCTTGGCCTTGGGTGTATTGAGAATGGCTAAAAGAAAAGCCATCGTTAAGAGATTACCAAGTGTTGAAACCTTGGGAAGTGTCAATGTCATTTGTTCCGATAAAACAGGTACTTTAACCCAAAACCATATGACTGTTGTCAAGATTTGGTCTTACGATTTCAAAGGCAGTTTCAACAGTCCATTTTTAATTGTTGAGAAATTAGATGACGAAGCTTTGCATAGTAAATTAACCGAAAACATTAGAAAGACTTTGGAAGTGGGAAATATCTGTAACAACTCCAAGTACTCCACTGAAACCGAAAAATACGTTGGAAACGCAAGTGATATTGCTTTGGTGGAGTGTCTACCTCATTTCCAATTAGAAGATACTAGAAATACCAAGCATAGAGTCTACGAGTTACCATTTTCTTCCTCCAGGAAGTACATGTCTGTATATGCCCACACTGGTGATTTGAACAAGTCTGAAGCTTTTGCCAAAGGTGCTACTGAAAAAATCTTGGGAGTATGCTCTAAATACTTTGATAGCAATGGAGTTGCTAAACCAATTACAGAAGAAGTCAAAAACAACATCTTGGCCAAGTCTCATGAACTTGCTAACGATGGTTTAAGAGTGTTGGGTTTTGCTCGTAACAATATTAAAGTACCTGAAAAATTAGACATTGATTCAGAAATTGAACCAAGTGACTTGATTTTCTGTGGTTTGGTCGGTATGAAAGATCCTCCAAGACCAAATGTTAACAAGTCGGTTGCATTATTGATGAAAGGTGGTGTTCAAGTGGTGATGATTACTGGTGATTCTCCAAGCACCGCCATTAATATTGCCAAACAAATCGGTATGCCTATCATCAATGAACGTTCAGTTATGACTGGTGACCAAATAGATAGCTTGAGTGAAGAAGCATTGGCAGATGTCATCCAATATGTGTCTGTATTCGCAAGGACCACTCCAGAACATAAGGTTACTATTGTCAAAGCATTCCAAAGAAGAGGTGATATTGTTGCCATGACTGGTGATGGTGTCAATGATGCCCCAGCATTGAAGTTAGCAGATATTGGTATTTCCATGGGTAAAAATGGTACTGATGTGGCCAAAGAAGCTTCCGATATGGTTTTAACTGATGATGATTTCTCCACCATTTTGAACGCAATCGAAGAAGGTAAAGGTATTTTCTTCAATATCCAAAACTTTATCACTTTCCAATTATCTACATCTATTGCTGCTTTAACGTTGATTGCCCTTTCGACTTTTTTCGGTTTACCAAACCCTTTGAATGCTATGCAAATCTTATGGATCAATATTTTAATGGATGGACCACCTGCTCAATCCTTAGGAGTCGAACCAGTTGACCATGAAGTTATGAAAAAACCTCCAAGAAAGAGGACCGACAAGATCTTAACCAAGAGTTTACTTAAAAGAGTGTTACAGTCATCTAGTATCATCATCATTGGTACGTTGTACATATTTGTTAAAGAGATGACAGATAATGAAATCACCGCCAGAGATACTACCATGACGTTCACCTGTTTTGTTTTGTTCGATATGTTCAACGCCTTGGCATGTCGTAACTATTCCAAATCAATCTTTAAGATTGGTATGCAAAACAATATGTTCAATTTGGCGGTTGCCGGATCGCTTCTTGGACAATTATGTGCTATCTACGTACCATTTTTCCAAGGCATTTTCCAAACCGAAGCATTATACTTGATCGATTTGATTCACTTGATCATCTTGTGTAGTACTGTTTTCATTGGTGATGAAATTAGGAAGTACTATTTAAGAAAGAAATTACCTTTCACCACCCACACAGAGGTTTAACACTATAGACATTTCTGTTAATAAGCAGAAACATCAATAGTTCAATAATAAGATAACCGGTCTACTAAGTAGACAAAACAATTGCCCCATTTTACACCCTGAACAGTCTATTGAATTCAAGCCTCTTCCATACTAGACGTGGAATGATGACAAATATAGAGATATATAGCCGTTCAATATAATGAGTTAATTCTAATTAGCGCGGGGCTTCGGTGGAGTTTAGCCGACCGGATATTTTTACCGCAAAAGGTTTGTATATATAAGAGTCAACTCTCCATGAATTAATGACTTAAAATGGTGTTCAAGTTTAATTTGGATAAATTCACAAAAGAATACATTCCTTCGAATCAAGTGAGGAAACTCCCACCTGCATTATCCCATTTCTTGGGTAACAACTCCAACCATACAAAGCAAAGGCCTGATTATTTAGAATGGCTAGAGATCCTCATCGCTTCGTTCTCGGGTATTCTTTTACTTGAAGGAATATTCAGAAACCCCAATGTGTTCACCGACCATCACCATGCACCAATCATCATAGCGAGTTACGGAGCCACGGCAATCTTGTGTTTCAACGCCAACCAGGTCCCTTTGGCTCAACCCAGAAATATCATCATGGGGCATTTTGTTGCTTCACTTATAGGTGTTTGCATTGAAAAGCTCTTCCTGTTGAGCCAAGGAGGGAGAGACCATTACTACGTGGGTGGTGCATTGAGCGTAGGTTTGGCATCTGTTGCAATGCTGATTCTTAACTGTGTTCATCCCCCTGCTGGAGCATCTGCATTACTTCCATTAATTGATGAGCATATTCGGAGCATGAGCTGGTGGTACTTGCCTACGCATCTTGTCAGTTCTATATTGATCACTGCCGTGGCAGTAATCACGGGGAATTTCTTAAGACGGTACCCTGTTTTCTGGTGGACACCTTTAAATAAGACACCCAAAAAGACGGAGCCAAAACCGGAACCTGATTCACAGCCTGTACCAGAACCCGAACCAGAACAACAATTGACTATAACTCTGGAGGATTTGGTGATTCCTGACTCTCTTGACTTGTCTGAAATAGAGATGGAATTCTTAGAGACAATCCAGAACAGACTACGTAACGACAAAGAATTAAACCTGAATAATGACTCTAGTGTATAGGATTAATGTCTATTTACAGTCCCTATATACTTCTTAATATATCTTCCAACGTAACTATGGTGTTATCCTTTTCCAAGTTTTTGAATATGGCCTTACACACCTTATCGGTAGAGAGAATGGGCCTTATTGTACTATCTACACAGCTCAATTCATTACCAACGGTGAGCTGTTTTACCTTATGCAATTTCTGTAACCCCTTGACGAATTTGTACCTGTTGTTGTCTTTCGAATGCTTGTCATACATTATACCGGGTCTGAAAATTAATGTATTAAGCTTCAAATTGAGTAGTTCTACCTCTGCCTCTCTTTTATATTGAATGTATCCCTTTGGTATAACTACAGGGAGGGCTTTGTCTGCAGAAATGTATACCAATTTGCCGCTTTTGTTTGCCTTCAAATAAGCCGATGCTAGTACTAAAGCGCTATTCTTGTTGAGTCCCTCGTATGAATTATATATGGTTTTGTTCATGGGATTGGAACCAATAATCATGTTCTTAATAAAGCCTAGTTTCAAGCCCTTGGAGTTCATATCTGACTTATACGATTCGTCCTCTAATAATTTACCCATAGAATGGAAGACGGTATTGAATTCTGCTAGCTTGGATTTATAGCTCGACTCGTTGAAGATATCAGCTGATTCCCATTTGACATCTTTCAAGTACTTGTTGGCAACTATAGGAGGTCTGCCTGATCTCGAGAAGGATGTCACTTTGAACCCATTCTTGATTCCGTACTCACAGAGTTTGCTGCCAAGGAATCCATTCCCTCCAAATACAGCTATCGACATGTTAAAGCGCGGAGTATTTTTCACCAACCATCTCAATGTATCTACATATTCTACAATTAATATTCATAATGACGTATTATTAATTCATAACTATAAGTCGTATCTAATGCTGGCGTTATTTATTGGCCAAATTTCTTTCTCAACATCACAAACTCTTCGTCTTCAACTTCTTCAATTGAAGGATGTTTGTGCAATGATTCAGTGGAAGGCAGAGCATCATCAAGGTTAATATCTGAGTTGATTGATTCTGTTTCTTCCATTTCAATCTCTGGGGTTTCAGGTGAAGAAACTGGAGTCTCAATCTCTGGCTCGGCAGTTGGACTCGTTTCAATCACTTCTGCAACTGGAATAGACACTTCTGGGTCGCTAGCAGCAGCCTCAGCAGGTTCTGGGACTTTAGCTTTTTGTTCTTTAGGAACTGGTCTTGCAGGAGCTTGAGCTTGAGGGTGGAATGGGAAGAACTGGCTGAATGGATGTTGATATTCAGAGCCAGTTGGAGGTACAAAGAAGCTTTGCAAGAACTGGTTCATGAATTCTTGAGCTTGTTGTTGACCTTGTTCTCTTTCCTTTCTTTCCTTTTCTTGTCTGATTTTTCTTAATCTGGCCTCTTTTTCTCTCTTAAGTCTTTCTTGTCTTTCCTGTTCTTTTCTGACTCTTTCTTGTTCCTTTCTAAGCTTTTCTTGTCTTTCTTGTTCCTTTCTGATTCTCTCTTGTCTCTCTTGTTCCTTTCTAATTCTTTCTTGTCTTTCTTGTTCCTTTCTAATTCTTTCTTGTCTTTCTAATTCTCTTCTTTCTTTTTCCTTACGAGCGGCTTCTTGCTTTTCCCTCTTGATTCTTTCTTGCTCCTTCTTGATCTGGGCTTGTCTTTCAGCCAACTTCTCAGCCTTTTCCTTTCTAGCATTTTCAGCGGAACAGGCATCAGTGTCGAAGAAACAGTTGAAGTAACTGTTCAACAAGTCTTGGGGTTCGTAAACCCTTGGAGCCAACTTTGGAATGTTCAAAATCAACACATTAGAGTCGTATCTGTCGACTTCAAAATCAATACCATCGATATCAACCTTTGTCAAATTCAATTTGATTGATACTTTGAAATTATCAGCAAGGGAGAACACTTGTAATAATCCTTCATACTCGTTTAATTGAATCAACTTGAATTCAAACGAGTTGAAGTTTCCACCCAACTTGAAGATTTGGAACTTGATGGCATCTTTGCCATCGATCTGTCTAAGTAATTTTGGCTTCGAATATTGTTCAAGGAATTGACTGTTGTCAAATAAACCAAATTGTGGTTGGTAGAATTGTTGTGGGTAAAATAATGGGTTAACTAACATTGTTGTTTAAGATTTGATAATTGATGTTGATGATAAAAACCTGGTAATTTCCTGAATATTTATAGTCATTTTTGCCTTCCCCGGTTGATTATTCTTAGAAGCAATAGCTGCAAAAAAATCCGTTTACTAGAAGATTCTGGAAATTTAAATGCAACCATTACCGCTTCGGGTAAGGGTGCGGAACTTTCTGGAACCTGGTGGTAATTTGAACCCACTTCGCACGGGGAGAAAACTTGGTTCCATGTCCGGCGGGATTATCTTCGAGCCGCGACATGACTAGGCTGACAAATTGGTAGACCCTGATGAATAAGCAGGTACGCCGCCGAAGATGCCGGTACGCCACTGAACCCCAGTGCCAGCAATATCCCCATTCAGGGTCTGTATGCCTTTTGTGTTGACTTTCGTTCCTACCGTCTTAATTTCCTCTTCAACTCTACCTGCTGTTATTTCTTTTATAGAACCGTTTTCTGTGTACCCCACAAAAAAAAATGAGTCAATACTAAATTTTCACCGCATCGGTTTGACATTATGGCTCAAATAGAGATAGATTTCACCAGACATGGTGCCGGCTTGGCAGTATCCGTAGGAGTGTGTCTGCTAGCACTCCGCCAAATCACAGCATACCTTTCAGGGTCTTTGGAGGTCTCCTGGCAAGCTTTTATAGAGCCAGTGGTACTATCTTTAGCGGTAATAATTTTTCAATCTGTCAAAATTTCATTCCCTTCAAAACAAATCCAAAAAAAGTTGCCTACCAAACTCGTGAAACCACATAAACCTTCATCCAGAGTATTGAATATCGCTGTAGTGGGGGTAGGACTTATTGGTCCGAGACATGCACAACATGTAAGAGACAATGAATCGACTAACCTTTTTGCAATTGTTGATTTGAATCCAAACACTAAATTGATAGCGGAAGAGCTTGGGGCAAGATTTTTCATCAGTGTGGAAGACATGGTAAAGTACTGCCGAGAAATCCAAATGAATCTACCAGACGGGGCCATTATATGTACACCAAATCATACTCACGTATCTGTTGCAGCTAACTTGGCATCGTACGGTATCAATATTCTTGTGGAAAAACCGGTCAGTCCCAAGGCAGAAGCATCGAAGGCTTTAAAGATATACTCCAACTTCAAGAAAGTCAAGGTATTGGTCGGACATCATAGAAGGTTCAACCCATTTATAATTGCAACTAGAAAAAACCTCCATAGAATCGGCAAGGTTGTGGCCATACAAGGTACTTGGGCATTAAAAAAACACGACAAATACTTCAAAATGTCTCCATGGAGAACGGATAGTGAAACTGGTGGGGGTGCTTTACTCATAAACCTTGTTCATGATCTTGATCTTTTACAGTACCTTCTTGGGCCCATATCACAGGTTTACGCAGAGACTTTACCACAGCAAAGAGAATACGACAATGTTGATGAGGGAGCGGTTTTGACTCTCAAGTTTAAGTCTGGGGCTTGTGGAACTTTCTTTTGCAGTGACAACGTTCCTTCTCCATTCAATTTTGAGAGCAGTACCGGTGAGAACCCTACTGTTCCCTTCCATAAAGATGTCAATGGTTTATACCGTATATTTGGGCTGGAAGGTACGTTATCCATACCAGATTTCAAGTTCTATCTGAATGGAAAAGGAGACCAGAATTCCTGGTTGAACGACATAAGTTGCAAACAATTAATCGATCCCCTGGGCTTGGTAGGTAGAAAACCTTTTGATGCTCAGTTGGACCATTTTGTTGATATAATCAATAACAGTGCAACACCAAACTGTAATATTGACGATGGGATTTCTGCTTTAATGGTAATTCAGTGTGTTCAGAAATCTATAAGGACGGGAACTCCCGTTGTTGTCCCAGACATAACAGAGGTGACTCCTGATTTTACCGCTTTAAAGATCGAACTAGACGAAAAGTTATTTAGCTAATGAATGTAAGGTAGTGGGTTTATTTTCAAGTAGATTATGTATGTCAGTAGCTTTGAAAGAGCTGCTCGGGTTATTGCAGTGAGACTTAACAGGTAGAATTTCCAAATATGGAGAACGATTAATATATCTGTATGAGCTTGGAAAATGGCTGCGAAATCATGAAATTCACAAATTGATTTAAATTCAAGCGTGCAAATATAAATCCAAATACTCAAGAATTCTGCAACATCGATATGACCGGTTTTCTTCTGGAAGAAAACCACATTCTCTTTACCTTAAATTGTCTTACTACTTGTGACTCTCCAATGCTAAACATTCAGTCGTGCACTCCTATTATTGATATCGACACGAACCCGCGAAAATTTTCTACCAGTCAAAGTTGATGTAATTACTGAGATAACTAACGTAAGCCATGTCTAAGTTCATATTGCCAGCCACTTTAAGAGAATTAAGATTCCATTTGTCACAAACCGGAGAAGCCTCTGTGCCTTTGAGAAAATTCTTAACTACCAACTACCCAACTTTGAAGACCAGCCTGCAAAACAAATTACCAATATTGATCAGAGAAGCTTATGGTATACCACCAAGCGTAACAGCCAGATTCGAAAAGGGTAAAGAAATCAAAAACAACTTAGAAGGGTTAGATGAACAAGGCATTGCAACCGCCTTACAAACTTTATTGAAGAATTAGATGTACCTAAATCGTTTATTCATATACTTATACATATTATTTAATGCATATCATCCAAGCAGATCCACACATTTATGCTCTTGTTGAATGGACAGGACCCCTTTCCATCCTGCCAGGGCTTGGGAACTTATACATTCCCCAGCCCAAACTACAAACTTCATTATTATAAATTTCCTCAATTTCGCTACTACCATCATTAGACCCAGCTGCAACAATGAATGGAAGAAAGTGGTCTAATGTTGGATGAGCTTGGAACAAAAGCTGCTTCAAATTTGCATCTTTTTTGATGTTGTTCAAATTTTGCAACAAGGTTAACGGAGTCGACATTGCAAAGATGTCTCTTAATAATTGATGGAATTCTTTGGCGTAAGACATTGGTTTACCAGAACTCAAGGTCATTGATCTTCTTAAATCTCTGAGGTTATGCACCGAAGTACCTGAACAAATAATCAACCCTTTTAAGTCGGCCTTTTTATCTTGATCCCAGATCAATCGATCTCTTAATATTTTTAAAACCTTGCCAAGTTTATAACTCTCATTGAAATCATCACTATAAGGGAGAGAAAGCTCAATTAATGGGATATCCAACTTATCCCCGAACATAACTTTCAATGGTGCCCAAGCACCATGATCAAGGCCTCTCTCAACAAGAGGAGCTTTAAAGCCATGCAATTCAAGTTCTTTATGAAGCAATAAACCAATTATTGGGTTGGACTTCAGGTCGAACTTTTGCTGGTACATTTCATCTTCAAAATTGTAGAAATCGTAAATGATTTTGTTTTGGAAATTGTGATCTTTATTCATTGATATTTGGATGGTATTTTCCTCGTCACTTTGAAAGTGACCCGACACAAGCAAGATATAGTCGGGCTGTAACTCAGTGATTTCTTTCCCGATTTTTTGAAGGGTTTCATAAGCACCTTTATCGGTTAACGCAGCATCTTTATGGATCATAGTTGGACCGCCATGGCTTACAAAATACGTAGGGAATGGCCTTTTGCACTTAACGGTTGCAAACTGAAATGCATCGGTTGGAGACATAACACGAATAGTTAAAACTAAGACGGTACTGGCTATAAATAAAACTGGGTTCACTGTTCAATAATACCTATTTATAAATCCTGTGCTCATTAAGTATATTCTTAGTAATGGCTACGCATTTTATTACTGAAAGAGTTTATATTTGTCATCGGTCCGGAAAACATTTATAACGCCGAAGGTACTAAACTGCCGCAGTTGTGGCACTGGCGGGTTTAATGTAAATTCCGATGTATTGGGCCGACTGGTGGTAGGTGTGAAGATTGGACTGTAGTTGTCGTGTTGCCCGCCCAGGCTTCTCTAGCGGCCGTTACAGGTAGCGGGCGTAGCGTGCTATCTCCATACCTGATTTGTGATTTCTAATCCTTTACAAATCCGCGCAGCTTACACGGGTCTAAGTTTAGACGAGCGTATCTGGAATGGCATGAACTGTAGATAGAGGCACGTAGAACTGTATAGGCTGTAAAGATGTGTGGTGGTTCTGTGTAGTGGATCTTCGTATATAGAAATGTGTTGCAAGAATATGCGGTCCCAAAGTGTATCTAAATCAGTGAAATCCACAATTTATAATTTGTCAGCCGTGGACTGTATTGGTACAGTTGAGAGGGAAGAGGTCCAGTCGAAATTTTCTGTATTATCGTGCTAGACTAGGAAGTGGGAAGACAAACTCTTCCAACACTTGATCAATACTGAGCTGTTAAACTACTGATTTCCTGGACTACCGAACTACTGAACTATTGAACTAGTACTGAAAAAGCAGTACGCTACACAACTCTGCAACAAACAAACACTGAACTGCCTTTGAATCCAGTCCTGCTCCAAACTAAACCCCAATATTTATCCACTCATCCAAGCCAACCAAACCACACCATGACACAACTGGAATGCTCTTAATTATACGCTTTATCAATATCGACCATGGCTATTCAAACTATCTACACATGCGAATCTCATGTTCAGCATATGGACACCCCCACTTCTGTCCCTTTTCCCGACATAATTCTACCCACTGCCTCTGTCTAACACATACACTACTCCCGCTCTCTATGGTACCCCCACCAATAGCACCTCGTAGTTATAAAGCCGTGCATGATTCGTGCTGACTCGCAGCTTATATAATAATCTGTTTCACTCAGTTCGCATTAAGTGTTTACATGCAATTTCAGTTATTGCTTAGAGTAATTTCTCAGTTTTATACACTCAATTTCACCAGAATTTACCAAATCTAATATGGTAGGATTCTTTGGTTCTCGTAGGGTATGTGAGATCAATTGTGCCTGGCCTTCTGGTCTATGTTTAACCCAATACTAACCCCGATCTAGAGACAACCTTCGCAAGGATTTAGGAAATATAATCATGAAGTTAATGAATATGAGCAAGGCTTAAGTAACGTGGCAGGTTTACCGAATAACGGAATAGATAGAATTTCCTCCATGTCTAATGGTGCGGGATCAGCTGCATTAGCCGCCTTAAGGTTACATCAAAACAGTCAGCCAGTCCAAGAGCTCTCTCCACCTAAGCGCCAGCTGTTAGGAAGATCAAATTCCTTGACTACTTCTGCCCAAAGATCAAACTCCCTTAGGTCTTACAGCTACCATCCCAAAGGTTCCTATGTACCCGGACTGGCCTCCATTCCAAATGCTAGGCGATTCAGCTCATTGAACTCAAGCACAAACGTACCTGCATTTCAACAACAACAGCAGCAGCAATTACAACAAAGAAACCAAACCCATCATTCCATTGATTCCAGGACAAAGTGCCTAAGCTCATTAGGATCCCAGAATGTTGTCCACAACCTGTATCAAGATGAGGATGAAAACGACGAGGGGGAAACTATCATAACGACTCAGACTACTAAGGTGGTTGATAGCCATGGACGGGTACAGTCGATCACCACAAAGACAACAAGACAATTGCCTGACGGAACAAATGTGATTGAAACTACTACCAAGAACATATCCCGTAGTAATTCAAGGAGTAATTCATTGAGGAATAACTCGATCTTAAGTTCATCCAAAGAGCCTGCTAATTACAATTTACAAAAAATCGACGAAGATCTACAGGGATTCGAATACAATTATGAGTTGGATAACCAAGTCAACCAGCCTGTTATCCCTGTGAGTAATTACCAAGACTATAGAGATTCGAATGAGCTTGAAGCGGATTTGGCTCACAATGCAGATACCCTAAGACTAAACATCGAGCCTGCTGGACAGAGGTCAGGATCTATCAATAGCTCAAAGAAGTCGGCTGATGTATCACCAGTGAAGCCATTGAAATCCATTTTGAAGAACTCACAGAGACCAGATTTTAATAAAAGCCCCAAAACAGACACCCAAGGACCTTCAAACGAACCCGAGCAATTGCAACATCCTTATAAAGCCATTGGAGTTGCTTCTAGTAATTCACCACCAAAATCACCCGTTCCAGATGTGCATGTCAAGAAGTCTCCTAGCTTGAAACAATCTCCAATATTGAGACAAGCACCTAAGTTATCACCCAATAGACCCGAGGAGGTCACTTCCAATGCCTCAGTCACATCCCCATCTAACAATTCAATCAAATTTGATGAAAATATTGAAACAATCCCTATTTACAATTCCGATTACAAGGCCCCCCAAAGGAAGATATCGAGCTCAGAAATGTATTCAAAAGCGATAGAAGTTGCGATGGAAAGGGTTTATGGTAATTCAAAGCAACCGGATGCAACTTCCTCGCCAGAAGTACCTCAAATTCCTGTTAATCCTAAACTTGAAGAAAAACAAAAGACTGAAAAGAAGCTTGAAACGATTGGCCATCTCGGAACGAATGATAACTACAAATATGAAAATCACCATCGGAATTTCCCAATGCATTCTATGAGAGAAAATACTAATGTCAAGAAATCTTCTAGGAAGGACAGAGCCAAGGATGAAGAGAAAGAGCAAAAACTTCTTGAAAAGAAATTGAAAGAAGAGGAAAAGTTAAGGAAAAAAGAGGAAAAGGAACGAGCCAAACGTGAAGCAAAGGAGAGAAAGAAGTCAGAGTCCAAAAAGTCTCCCAAGAGGGGATTCTTCGGTAGGAGAAAGAAGGATAACACAGATACTTCGACCCTTGGAAGTGAAATTAGTAGTATTACAGATGGATCACCTTTGACCACTAGATCCATCCCATTCACAAATAGTGTTATTAGTTCTCCAGTAAGGAATGTTGATAACATACCTGAAGATGGCGTATTGCATCCAACAGTGAATCAACCTATTGATTCGGTAAACGAGGAACCACTCGATGTTGAATCCCGCCCCAAGAAGAAACAAATTCCAATTGAAGATATCAAAACACCGTTGATAGAACCTACAGTCCAGTTAGGATTCAACAGTCCCGTTCCCGAGAACCCCGTGCGTGTTTTCAAGGAACACGAGAACGTTTTCAAGAGCGCATCTGACGATGATACTGTTCAAGTTGATGAAATTCCAGAAGAACCGATTGTGAAAATTGGCGTGGATAAAGAATTACGTGAAGAGATTCAACAGAAGATTGGACCTACTGGAGGTCAGCAACCTGACTCCAAAAATGGTTCTGGTGTACCACAAGCTGAATCCAGTATTAATACAGTTACAGACGATGTTGACCGTTCGAAGAATGGCCACGATTCCGATACCGTACCTTCAGATCAGAGTGTGAAGGGACTTCCTATTGTTTCCCCTAAAAGGAGTACTGAAATTAATCCCCCAGAGGTACCCGTTATTCAAAAGAGAAAAAGCGAGACTCTGATTCCTACTCCAGTTCTCACTGACGTGGCCGAATTTGAAAATGCAGACAGTGGAATTGCCACGTCATCTGAATTCGAAGACGATGACGGCCCCCAGAGTCCTACATCAAAGAGACTGGATTTAAACGAGAAGTTTTACGAAGCTAATGTGGGAGAAGAGTCAAATTTAAATTCTGTGGTAGATGATTCAAACATCAAAGAAGAAGAAAAAGACAGCTCGACCGATGCCCAGTTAGATGAACAGAAAAAGACACACTTATTGAAAGAAGAAGCAGCCGAGGCATTAGCAAAAGAACAAGCTTTATTGAAAGAAAAAGCACAGTTGGAGAATGACGGTTTGATACCTAAGTCTGAGCCAGAAAATGGTGCAGTGGCCGGAAAAGAGAGTAAAAGTTTGGATAAGGCTGTCTCATCTGAAAAGACTAACAGTAAAGACCGTAAGATTATCGGAGAAGGTAGTTTCATTAGAGTAAGCAGCAATCCCCAAGAGGATAGACTCAACAAAGATGACAGCATTCACCTCAGAGATGGGATTGAAGAAGAAGAGTCAACTCAAGAGGATATTAAGCCGCTTGAAAAGAAAGATGATATCGTTCCCAAGGATTCTGGTTTGAATAAGGAAGAATCAACTAATGAGGTTTTTGACGGCCCTCTCAAATTGATCCCTGCCCCAAACTCTGCTTCTCCAGGCCAAGATCAAAATGGTAAGCACGAAGAATCACCCGAAGTTAGCCATCGCATAGTTATACCTAGTGTTACACCAGGAGAGAACAGAGACCAAGAAGAGGATCAGCAATTGACATTAGCAGATCTCATCAGGATGGGAAAGGAAGAAGACAATACTTTTGAAGAGCCTGGTGCCAACCACGACTCAGATTCAGACGTAAGTAGCAGATTTTCAGCCGATTTGAATGCTGCTCTCAAAAGAATGGCCGGAGACAAGCCACCTGGGCATGACTTACAACAAGAGGAAGAAGAAGAACCATCCAGCAAATCCGAACAACCTACCGATTTCAGCCACCAAAAATCTCCAGAGTCACACTCCACTATCGACACCAAAGACATCATCAATCCTCAACCGATTGATACCAACATAGCCGTTGAAAAGGCTAAACCTACCAAACTGCGTAAAAAGTCTAAATTCAAGGAAAAAATATTCAAATACTTTGTCAATTCATACGACAAGTGATTTATCATGTCATCAGTTAATTCCCATGTATTTTAACCCAAGTGTACAACTAGTTTATAATATATAATCTAATCGATAATTTAGCAGCCAAACTCAGATCAATTACTGCGAGGGCATCGCGAACAAAAAAATTTAAGCTCATCTCAAATAATATAGTACTTTGATAGACACCATGGCAGTCAATAACCCCGATGGTGGACTTTCGCTTGATGTCTTCGAGATGGAGGAGAAGTTGATGAAGATAAGATCCCAGGTTAACTCCAAGCTTGAAAACCAAAAACATTTGGCTGTAATTTTAACTGCAGTTGAAGAGAATTTAGAAGAACAAAAGACTGATAAATCACCTGCAGCCTATTTTGTTTCTTTCTCTTCCTTATTAGACCAGAGTGTGCAAAAGGACACTATTGCAGACCAAGGATTGGCTACGGCTGCCGTATACTTTTTGGATATTATTTTACCATACACTGCCAGACCACTTTTGATTTCAAAGTTTGGTGATATCTTAACCAAATTGGCCGTGCCCCTTACCAGCGCTGAAGCAGAAGCTCCATTAGTCAGATCAACCATTGGTGCATTAGAAAACTTGTTGTTGGCCCAGGATTATCAAAGATGGAATTCTACCGATAGCATTTCTCCACAAAGAGCCATTGTTGGATTACTTGAATTGTCTTTGGACCATAGACCAAAAGTCAGAAGAAGAGCACAAGAAGCAGTCACCAAGGTTTTATTGAACCCCCCAACATCTCCAAACCCAATTCACCCTGCTTCTGGATTATGTGGAAAACTTGCATTGGAAAGACTTGCATCCATTTTGGAATCCAATAAGATTAAGAATAACAAAGAAGTTAGTGCCCAAATCATTCACTGTTTGCAATTGATTTCTTCTGTTACCACATCTGGATCTTGGCCATCCAAGCAAATCGAACCTTTATGTGATGCTTTGCTCGAGGTATCTAAAACCAACGATCAGTTTATTGTATCATCTGCATTCAGTGCTTTTGAAGGATTATTCCAGTCTATGAATAACGTTATTGACCTTGACAAATTCTCCCAAGTTCTTGATATCATATTCGATTTGAAACCTGCTATAAACGATATTCATTTGGCAGCCTCTTGGTTAGCAGTCATAGCCAAAGCTAGTGAATGCTTTGCTAAATTGGATGGATCTGTTTACATCCAAAAGTATCAAATAATTTTCAAACATACTGCTTCATTCATTGCTTCTGAATCAAAGGATATATACTCTTCTGCATGCCATTGTTTGATTGCCATAACGGCTGCCATTCCAGACACATACTTACTTCAGCCAACAAAGACAAACGGTGTTACTCAAGAAATTTATGACAACATGGACGAGCTTATTTCCGATATGGCTGAAGCCATTCAAAACGAACTTTTGACTATAAAGTATCAACATGCTTTCAAAGAAATCTTACAGTTTGTCAATGAAGCCATTGTCAAGTTGAGAAGCCGTTCTAACCCTGAGTTCTTGGAAATAGTCGATACTATTGGCCAATGGCGTACGAATGAGTCTGAAGAGTTCACCCTCAATAAAGAGGCAGAAGAAGTCATAGCCTCAGCTATTTCTGTAATGGGACCAGAAGTGGTATTGGGAGTATTGCCATTGAGTTTGACCACTTCTGATTCTCCAGGTAGAGCATGGTTGTTACCTCTTTTGAGAGATAACGTTCGCTTTGCAAACTTGGGATTCTTCAAGACTGAAATCTTACCTTTGGCAGCTTTCTTCGAAGATAAAGTATCCAAGTTACCTAAAGACTCGATTCACATCAAGATATTCGAAACCATCGTCGACCAGATTTGGTCTTTGTTACTGCCATTCTGTGATTTACCTAAAGACCTTACCGAAGCCTTCGATGATGCTTTCGCTGCCCTGTTAACTGAAGTAATGTATAACAATGTTGCATTGAGATCTACCGTGTGCAATGCTTTAAGATCCTTAGCTGAATCTTACATTGCTTATAGTGATGCGGTATTGGCCGATGATTTATTGATGCAAGAAGAATTAAGCATTGAAGATGCTAAGGTTGGCTTGAAGTACTTAGCTTCAAAAGCTTCTAACGTGCTTTCTGTATTGTTCAATGTTTTCAGCTCAACCAGCCCTGAAAGCCGTGGATTTGTTCTTGAAACTATCGACACATACTTACAAATCATCCCTAAGGATGAGTTGGAGAATACCTTCAACAAGGTTTGTGGCTTATTGAAAAATGCCATGGATGAAGAATCAGATGAAAAGGATACCAAGAGTAAAGCTCCTAAGTTGAGTATTACTATGATGGATTTGATCGTGGCTATGACTAAGTATGTGCCATCATCTTCCCATAATGCCCTTTTCTCTATCTTTTCTACCACCATTTCCAGCCCAAATCCATTGATGCAAAAGAGATCATACAGAATCTTGACTAAGTTGGGAGAAACCGAAGTTGGACAGGAATCAGTGAAGCAATTTGCCAGTGAGATTGTCAACATCTTGATCAATTCTATTGAAGAAACCCAAAACTCAGCCAGAGCCACCAGACTCGGTGCCATCAACAATGTCATCGAGTTATTACCTCCAGACCAATTGTTCTTCATTCCTGCCATTTTACAAGAAATCATCATCTCCACTAAAGACACGAACGAAAGAACTCGTAGTTTATCATACCAGGTGTTGATAAAAATGGGACAAAAGATGGAACAAGGTGGTGTCATTCAGAACTCCAAGGTTCCAGGGTTTGATCCTGCCAGTCCTGACTCAGAAGCCAGCTTGACCGAATACTTCACCATGGTTAGTGGTGGTCTTGCAGCCCAATCTCAACATATGATTTCTGCCACCATAACGGCAGTCTCATGTTTGATTTTCGAGTTCAAAGATAAGTTACCAACCGATGTGTTAGTTGAATTATGTTCCACAGTTGAGTTATTCTTAACCCACAACTCAAGAGAAATCGCCAAGTCTGCTATTGGTTTTGTTAAAGTCGAAGTGCTTTCTTTACCAGAAGACATGGTTAGAGCCAACTTGAAAGACTTGTTAGCCAAGTTAATGAAATGGTCTCATGAACACAAAGGACACTTCAAATCAAAGGTGAAACACATTGTTGAGAGACTTATCAGGAAGTTCAGCTACGAAGAAGTCGAACAAGCCATACCTGAAGAAGACAAGAAGTTGGTGACTAATATCAAGAAGACGAGAAACAGAGCCAAGAGAAAACAAAAGGAAGAGGAACAAACAGGCACTACTGAAAAACAAGGTAAGAAGTTTGTTTCTGCATACGAAGAAGCCCTTTATGATTCTGATGTCAGTGATAATGAAGACGATGCCGATGATGGTGATACCTCGAATAATAAGAAATCTGATCAATATATCATGGAAGGTCAAGATAGTCCATTAGATTTATTGGATCGTCAAGCCTTTGCTAAGATTTCATCTTCAAAGCCCAAGACCGTTTCAAGAAAGAAGTTTGCTGATAAGGTTGAAACTAAAAACGGAAAGTTTGTGTTCAATGACAAAGATAATTCTGATCCATTAGCTGCTAAAGGAGCAGGAATTGACGCATACTTGGATGCAGTTAAGCAAGGACCTGTCAGAGGACAAAAGAACAGATTGAAGTTCAAGAATAACAAGGCCGAAGATGATTGGTCTGATGATGAAGATTCGACGTTGGTGAAACCACAGAGGAAAGAGAAGTTTAAGAACAATAAGATTGGGAAGGCCCAACCTAAGAAGAAGTTCAAGGCCAAAAAGAAGCTTTAGTAGATAATAAACAATAGATGTACGGAGACGTGTAGAATTGTAAGTGGAAGCTATCGAGCAGATATCGAAACACATAGGAGTAGTAGAATATCACCTATATGAGCCAGGTATTGAGCTTCGTGCTTTGACCGAAATCAACAGAATGCGAACTGAAAAATTTAAACTCATCTATAATCTCACCACCATGACTGTAAAGGCACCTTTGAGGATCAGACTAGCAAGGTTTGGAAGAAGACACCAGCCCCTTTACAACATAGTTGTTGCAAACAGGAAACAGGCTCGTGATAAGCTTCCTGTGGAAGTGATTGGAAGTTATAATCCAGTCGCTGTACCATTAACTCCAGAAGAAACCGCTAAAGGATTAAAGCCATATAAAAACATAGACCTTGATTTCGATAGAGCAAAATACTGGTTGGGTGTAGGAGCAGAGGTCAGTGACAGAGTAGGCTTTTTATTCAAGAGAGCAGGCTTATTACCTGAAGAATGGCCAAACCCACAAAAACTTTCCCAGCATGTACCAAAACCAACCATAAGAGAACCAAATTCTGTATTAGAAGAAGCTCAACAGTTATACAGAAGAAGATGAATAGCTGTATAGTAACTTGTATATAATAGACACACACATCTGTATATGTTTCACATCGCTCTATCTTTATTATCTACTCTAGTGTTCCCTGAACCAAGCTCTTTTCCACCAGTTCACAAACCTGTGTTGTCGCCGTGGTATCAACATTGAAAGCAGCGGTACAGACTCTTCGGGAGTACAAGGAGAGGGTTTATCCAAGATTTGATGCGGTGGTGTGTTTTGAATGTAGTTTACCCAGTTGGGTACCTGACCATTATAAAGAGGTTGTTTGTTCTTGTTCACTATTGTTGTAAGCAATTCTTTTGTCAATAATGTATTGGGACCGTTGTGTGATATCACTGAACCTGCCAATTTATTAATTGCATTATCAATTTGGGCAGCCGTTTGGTGAATTTCTTTAACAGAGTCAGATGATAATTGGAGTCTATCATTGATAATTGCAAAATGGTCGGTGAATATTTCAATGGAGAAATAACTGGGAGGGTCGTTCAATACGTTGAGGAAATGAAGGAATAGTTCATGATCCAAAGAACAATTTTGCAATACCGTGTTCATAGACTTAACGAGAAGCCTTAGCTTTTCCAATATGAGGAAGGTGAACTGGATTTCTCCCCGGAAAAATCCACAAGGCAGAGAAGCACCACTATTTAAAGATACTTGTCTGTCTGTATCACTTCTCAAGTACTTGTAGAGAGGGTACTGGAAGAATTTGATGATACGAATATTTATCTGGGTGGAAATAGGGAACCCCCAATCAGATTCGCTGGCGCTGTACGTATACCAGAGTGAAACTAGTCTGCTCAACTGCCAGAAAGTATCCGGATACTCGTTATCCAAGTGATATAAGATGCCAAATAGCCTTTCAGTGAAGATTCGATCTATGAAGTAGGGAAACCGTTTATCGTAATATTCGGTGAAATCCACTTCAAGTTTGGGATACTGATCAACCACGTCTATCAGGTATGCCATATAGTTATACAAACAATTTAGTTTGTTGATGACATCTACCTGGGACTCAAATTCATCTCTGATGGCCAACTCCAACTTTGCAAATGTCTGAGAGAGATCGCTTTCAGGGTTCACTACAAAAGAGTCTTTATTAAAGGTGGCAAAGCAAGTCAAGTTATTTGATTCTTCAGAGCTCACTTCCTCCCATTCTCCTGAGTGGCTCATGACAAGTTTAGGTTCAAGTTTTGCAGCTATTTGTGAAATTCGAATTGTCGCAAAAAAATGAGAGAATAGACGCAAAAAGATTATAAAAGGGATTATATATTAGAATACTCAGTTTAATCGAATAAACCGAAACCCATGTCATCGTCAGATTCTTCGGCTTCTTCAGCAGCTTCTTCTTCAGCGGCTGGAGCGTCACCACCGGCAGCAGCACCGGCAGCTGGAGCAGCAGCAGCGTAAGCATCTGGGTTAGCTAATCTGTCCTTGATGGCTTCAGAACCTTCAAAAGTGTAGTCAGTGGCAATAGATAAAGCCAAGACGTTCTTGTAGTGGTTGACAACAGAGTGACCAACAGATGGGATGGTTGGGTAACCAACAGCCAAGGAGACGGAAGCAATGACATTGACAGCAGAGACAAAGTGAGCAACCAATTCGTCATCGGTGATATCCAAGATGTCAGCTGGGAAGACTTGACCGTTGTCGTAAACTTGAACAATTCCCATACCGTAGGTGAAAGGAGAGATGTTCAACATGTTCAACAAGGAAGCTTCAGATGGACCAACTCTTTGTTCGGCTTCAACAACCTTAACATCGGAGACAATTTCAATGGTACCTCTGGCAATCTTGGTTGGGACACCTAAGGCTTGGAAGAAAGAGGTCTTACCTGGTTCCATACCGGTGTTACCGGCTGGGACCCAGACGTCCTTTGGAGCAATAGCACCGGCCTTGGCTGGAGCAGCAACAACGTTAGAGGTGATAACTTCTCTAATGGACTTTAAGTCAGAGTTGGTGAAGATGAAACCAACGTTACCCTTAACGAAAGGCAATAACTTTTCGTAGTCTGGTAATTCGGCCAAGAATCCTCTCAAGGCTCTTCTAACCATGGTGTTCTTACCCATCAAAACGGTAGCTTCACCTCTCAAGGCCTTTCTGATTTCATGCATTTGTTGGGAAGAAACATTGTCGACACCAACGATGAAGATGGACTTGTATTCTTCTAATAATTCTCTTAATTTGCTGAAGTATTCAGCTTTCTTATCACGGATACCACCCATTTCGACTTATATTATTTGACGATAGGAATGTTTAATGGACCCAAAGTTAATGAAGAATTTTTCACTTGAGTGAAAATTTTAATGTGAGGTCGCGAGGGAAGATGGTTCGCGCACTCTCAGAGCCCTATAGTGGATCACGTGATACAGAAGCCCTAATCAGCGTTCAGATATCAGATACCAGCTTAAACTACTAGCTGAAACTAAACTAATGGCTGAATAAGCTACTAGCCAGAGAAGCTGCTAGTCAAAGAAGCTATGCGACACCGACCTGTTTCCGATTCCTACACCCAACACCTACGCTTTCTCAACCTATGCTATCATTACTTAGTCACTATTTGAACTACATCTTCATCATGAATTATATGATTCAACCCACACTTCTGGGGCGAATGCTTGGAAGAAGACCCCCACACCAAAGCAAACTTGAACTGGTTTTTCATGTCTCTGTGGATGGCATCACATACACTTTGAATGGTTGAGTTACTTCTAACAACCATTGGATCATTAAAATCAGGTTGAATTCCTCTTCTTTTGGTATACAATCTTACCAATCCCAACTGTCTCCATATTTCTTCCTTTAAGTCTTCAATCCCGAGGTTCATTTCACAAGACATCACCACCGTGTTCGGAAGTCTAGCCAACCTATCACACTCTTCAAGTGATACCACATCAACTTTATTGTAAACATATAAACACTTGATGTATGTGACATGCTGCTCGTTAATTATATCGATGAAGTCATCAATGGTGACGTTTTCATCCTTAATTAACACATCTGCACTATGAATCTTGTACTCTTTCAATAAACCTGCCACGATCTTTTCGTTCAAATGAACAGGCGGATTGATCGAGTTCAATTTGACCCCTCCGGTTTTCTTCAACTTCAAAGTTATATTTGGTTTTTCTTTGTTCAATCTTATCCCCATGGTTTCCAATTCGTTTTCCAAGATCTTTCTTTGATCGTCTCCTTTAGTGGCATCAAGAACCATCATGATCAAATCAGAAGTTCTACCAACTGCAATCACCTGTCTACCTCTACCTTTACCTTGAGCAGCTGCCTTTATAATCCCCGGTAAATCAACGATCTGGATTTCTGCTCCATTATAATGAAGTAATCCACCAACTGATGTTAAGGTGGTAAACTCATAATTTGCAGCTTCAGATTTGGTGTTTGTGACCTTGGATAAAAACGAAGACTTACCAACCGATGGGAAACCAATCAATGACACCCTAGCATCTCCAGCCTTAGCGATTTCAAATCCTTGTCCTCCACCACCTGAGCCTTGACCCGGTTGAGGCTCTAATAATTCTCTACGAAGCTTGGCCAATTTCCCCTTCAAAAGACCAAGATGATACTCTGTGGCCTTATTCTTTTGGGTCCTGGCCATTTCATCTTGGATCTGCTGGATTTTTTCCAATACCCCCATTGTAAATCAATTATTCACGTTCGACAGATTCCCAGTTTCGAGGTTGAGTATCAAAATCGCGAAGGCATCTCATCTTAAAAAACTTGAATACAGAACGTACAAGAGAACATAGAACGGCATGGCACCCAAAGGAGGAATAAACAAGAAGGGGAAGCGTAGTTCTGCTCCCGAGGTATCCAGAGTTATGGCCTCCGGAAGTGGTAAGATCAAAAAGAAAATAAGAGACATCCAGAGATTACTAAAGAGAAGTAATCTTCCAGCCGATGTGCGAGTTAATAATGAAAGAACCTTAAAGGCATTAGAGGTCCAGTTAAATAATGTGGTGGCAAAATCCAATGAGAAGAAGAATGCTAAAAAGTATCATATGGTCAGGTTTTTCGAAAAGAAAAAAGCTACCAGATTACTTAAACAAGCCAAAGCTTCTCTTAGTCAAGCAGAAGCTGCAAATGATAGGAAAGCCACTAAAAAGGCAAGAACTTATCTTAAGCATAAACAAATAGATTTGGCATATTCAATGCTTTTCCCTAAAAGTGAAAAATACATCTCCTTATATCCTAATCCTAAAGATGAAGATGTTAAAACTTTAACCGATAAAGCTAAGCAGGGTATGAGAAGAACTGAGGAAAGACGAATTGAGTTCAGAAAGTATATCGAAGGATTGATAAAGGAGGACAAGCTCCCTTTCAGTTTGGACGATGTGGTGCTGGGTAAGAAAGTTAATGTTGAAGAAGAGACGATTGTTGAGGATAAAAAAGAGATTGATTCACCACAAAAGAAGAAGGCTGAGGTAGATGATTTCTTCGAGCAGGAAGCTGAAGAGGATGAGGGAGAAGAGGAAGAAGAAGAGGAAGAGGAGGAGGAAGATGACAGTTCTAGTTCCTCTGAATAGAAAGCATTCGTGTAGACTTTTGTATATTAATGACATAACTGCATTTATTTCTTAATCCTTTAGCTGGCCTTAAGGTTAACAGACGACTCATACCGGAGGTCCATACCATCGTTTATACAGATCACCACCATGTTCTTACCATAGAATTCTTCAGGTATATCTAAAGTACATGAGATCTTTCCCTTCTTACCTGCCATCTTTGGAGATGCACGTTTGATCAACATCAACTCTGACTTATCGGCATTTGCCAATATTATAAACCACGACTCTCTTTGTGCTTTAGGGAAGTTTGGACAATAAGTGACGAAATGGGAATCAAGAGGAAAATTCTTATGAGTAAGTACCACACTTATCTCCTCAACGCTGTCTTGAGTAATTTGTACATCACAAACAGGAAGACGACTTGCAACATGAACAAACTGGTCCAATGCTTTATTTGAAGCACCGTATTTTCTTACATCTTCAAGAGGTGTGTTTTCAATGGAAAGCGATTCTCCAAGTTTAGTTAACTGCCCTTTACCCATATTTCCAATTTTTTCAAGAGAGGGTGTCTGTTTGTCCTTACCTATCAGTGAACAACCTGGAAGTGACGAAATAGGATTATCGTCATACCAAATTCTTTGTTTAATACACTGCATCAACAGGATGAACGTCTGTACAACATCCAAGTATCCATACTCAGATGCAACATCAATATATGCTTGTAAAATACGCAACGACTGGTCTAATACAGCAATACTGTCTTGAGAATAATCGGCTATAGGAAGATCCGCCTTACTCATGTAAGCTTGGAGCAACAAGTATGCTTTGACATGAGGATCCCATATAAACTCTTTTTCCATGTCTTCTGCAGGGTATCTCATGTTTTGAGACATCTCCATATTCATCAACTCTTCTCCATGTCTGGTGGCCAACTCATCGTATTCTGTAGCAGCAGAAAGAATCTTGAGACAGTCTCTGAACAGAAAGTCACGCTTAATGACATTAACAATGCTTCTAATAGTTTTATGTGAAAGATAGTAATATGATGATATATCAAGGAATGGTGTGGCTACGAGATCGTCTTTTCCTTTCATCACCACACACTTCGATTCTATCAAATTATCGATGGTTTCGTCGATTAATGAACCAAGATAAGAAGAAATCCCTGCCGAGCTCACATCCTCAATTCCATAATACGTAGGATTATTGTGTGCTCTTCTGTACAAGAAAGTCCACGTCAAGAAATTCATAGCCTCTTGCTTGGTCTTGATGGTACCTGAAGATATTTCTGCTCCTATATGGTTATCAAGAACTTTATGGAGAGATGATTCGACAGGGAATCCAATGTTAAGGAAATGCTTGTAGAACATCTTCTTGGACTCTTTGGTGTAGACAATTGCAATACCACTTGTATCGAAAGCTGGACGTCCAGCACGTCCCATCATTTGTAGAATATCCGTCAAATCCATGTCCCTATACCCTTCGATTTTGGAATCGAAGAACTGGGTACCTTTAATGATTACCAAATGGGCTGGTAAATTAACACCCCAAGCCAAAGTAGACGTGGCGATTAATATTTGGATTTTACCTGCTTCGAAAAGCTTGTGTGATATTTGACGATCTGATTCAACCAAACCAGCATGATGCAATCCCATACCAAACTGAAGCGACAATTTCAACGTTTCATCTTTGACGTTATTCAACACATCCTGCAACTCGTCATCGTCCAATTTCAAGAACCTTCTAGGATTATCTTCCATGCCACATAAGTGGATCAAGTCCAACGCAGTGAGTCTCGTTTGTCTACGAGAGGCCACAAAGATCAATACTGGTTTGGTAGGGGAGTGCTGCTTGATGGCCATGAAGGCTGGTTTATTCATGGTCTTCATTAATGGGGAGAATGCCAAATTGTCTGGGAATCCATCAATATACATCTGCAATGGAACGGGACGAACAGAGGAAGGAAAGTTAAACAATCCTTCACGAACACCTAACCAGCCTGCCATGTCAATGGCATTCGATACAGCAGTTGACATACCCAAGAGTCTGATTGGGTTCTTTGTTTGAGATGCAATGTAGTTCATACGACTCACAATCATTTCTAAAATTGGTCCACGGTCACTAGCCAACAAATGGATTTCATCCATGATCACCAACGAAACGGCTTGAACGAACGTTCTGGTTTGCCAGTTACGAGAGATACCATCAAACTTTTCAGGAGTGGTGATAATTATATCTGCTTCACGAATCTCTCTTGCTTCAGGTAAAGAATCACCTGTAAGTTCCACCACTTTATGGCTTGTATTCTTAGAGATTCGAGCTCTCCAATCGTCCACTCTTTCCCTAACCAAAGCTTTCATAGGAGCAATATAAACTACCTTCGACCCCGGGAATTGTTTGAAAGCATGCCAAATAGCCAACTCTGCAACAACAGTTTTACCGGAACCAGTAGGAGAACCAACGAAGATATTATGGTTGGTATTGTACAAGTTGAAAAACGTCATTGTTTGCATAGGATTGAAGTACTTGAACTTCTTGTTGTATATGCCTTCAATTTCTGCATCGTGTAATGCAGTGACAGGTAAAGGTTGGAGTCTCAATAAATTGGTTCTTATAGTTTCATTATTAGGACGGATGAGGTGCTGGAAAGAAATGGTGTGGAGTGTTTCGGAGCCTAGCCAACTATCGGATACTACTCTCACCACAAGTTGTGCTGGTAAAGGATCGCTAAGTGGGACCATGAAATCCATCTCATGTCCATGAAGTTGCCGTTTACTGATAATAAGTCTTTCAACATGAAGAAGCAGCGAGTTATCTGATTCCTCCACAAACACCCAGAAGAACTGGGAATTATGATGATAAACAGGATCCCACTTGAAATCGGCATCTAGGAATACGTGCACTCTCATGACATTACTCGAGATAGGAAAGATTTCAGTGTCAATCTCCACGTAGGGGAACCTTGATACAAACTTTGCAAGAGTTGCACCCATCTTTGAATTATGAACCAAGTCACCAAGCTCTGCAGCATCCATGTCTCTCATGGTTTCTATTGAAGGGTTCTTGTTCCTCAAGTTTTTCATGATAGTTTCCGATAAATCAAATTGAGCCATTGGATGGTCGAATTCCCAGATTCTTTTATCGATAGACTTACAGAGGGAAAGCAAGATTTTCAGGAAAATCCCCCATCTTCTATTAATACCAATCAAGAATAATGCCCGACAGATTCTAGCAGCATTTTGGGCAACATAGTTACTATCTGCCACCAAGGAAGATTCTCTTATTGGTGCCTGAGAAATGAATGCTTGAAGTAACACGTTAGTTTTTGTTTGTGCAGCTTCAACTTCTCCGGGAATTTGACATTCAACGGCATTATCCATTAATCTTTCAATTTCTTTCTTTTCTTCTTCTCTACTTTTAACACTATCGAACTCACTACTCATACTGATGATTGATAAAATATCAGCTTCAGAAGCTCTAGGGTTCAACATTTGGTTGAATACCTCAATAGAGTTATTCAACAAGTAAAAGTCAGATGCAATTCTACCTAAATCTTTAGGTATGAATGAGCCGGATTCTTCACCAAAAATAACCATTTGAAGAGCATGAAGTCTTCTGGCTGCAGAAATGATCATATCACGACGTCTATTGTAAAGCAACGGGTCTTCTTGAAGCTCTTTCCAGTCAATTGCATAGGCGAACGGATTTTTCTTCATACGAACCATCATATATGTGTACCCTAGCCATTTAATACCTTCATCCACGTTTGTTACGCTTCCTAAAGATATTTCAGCATTCAAATTGTCCACCAATTTGGCACTCAATCTGGACTCGATTGGATGCTGTTGAGATATCAAGGAAATATAATGATCAAGCTTATCGCTAGTCGTACAAAGTATACCAGTACCAAACTTTTCATATTGAGGTCTACCAGCACGACCAAAGATTTGAAGGACATCCGAGATCCCCAAATCGGTGTATCCACCTTGTTTTGCATCATAAACTTGTGTTCCCTTGATGATAACAACCGCAGCTGGAAGATTCACACCCCATGCTAATGTGGACGTACAACATAACACTTTGATTGCACCTGCTGCAAACATCTTTTCGGTAAGCTTACGATCAGCCCTTAACATACCGGCGTGATGGGCACCGAATCCATATTGAAACAATTCTTTTAAGTCTTTGCTTGTGTTTTTCTTTGCAACTTCTCTTTGGAAAGAAGAGAACTGGGGATTATCTGAACAATCAAATAAATCCTGTTCATGATTATCCATAGCATTTGATATATATCCTCTAGCCGAGTTAACAGTTTCTCTTCTTTGGTGAACAAAGACCATTACCTGAAGACCCTGGTTAACATATTCGATAAGCTTATCGTAAGATACATTATTAAGATTATCTCTGGCAGTCTTAGATCCTGCTTTACCTCTGACACCAATTAACTCTTGCCTAAGAGGAACAGGTCTGAAGGATTGATCAAAGTAGAACATCCCGACATTTCTATTCACTCCGAGGAAATCTGCAACGTCTGCATAGTTTGGTAAGGTTGCAGAAAGACCCACGATTCTGATCATCAGCTGAGTGCTTTCAACTTGTCTTAAAGTTCTGGCTACTAACGTCTCGATGACTGAACCTCTATCTTCGTGCAACAAATGAACTTCATCGATGATCAAAAGCTTAACTTTCGACACGAGATCAGTATCACCATTCTGCTTTCTCGTCACCACATCCCACTTTTCAGGTGTGGTGACAATGATTTGGGTGCCCATGATTTCAAGCTTGGTCAATTGCATATCACCAGTTAACTCTCGTACTTTGATTCCCAACCACTTCAACTTTTCCGAATACTTTTCAACGATTTCAGCTGCAAGAGCCTTTAACGGGGCAACATATACGATTTTAAACTCTTCGTAGTCTATGTCGATCGAGACGTCCCCATTTTCATCAATTGTTTCACTCATGAATTGATCAATGGTATGTAGAATTGTAAGCATTGCCACGTCTGTTTTACCTGCCCCAGTTGGAGCACATACAAGCATGTTTTCATTGGTATTATAGGCCACCGGGAAAACAAGACTCTGCATCTTGTTCAAGGTAGTATACTTGCTGAATGTCCCTTTACACAAGAAGTCTAAGTTGGAGATTTGAACGAGTTGACTGTCACTAATCCATTTATTGTCTTGTTGGTCAGGGTGTGGAATGATTAACTCTTCATATACTGGATACGAATTTCTCATGGATCCCAGAGGTAATGCATAGTTTTTCCCCGTGGCAGCCATGAACTGAGTAACGTCTTCTTTTTTAAACACATGAGGATACTTATTTCCTGAAGCTCTGACGGCCAATGGCTGGTTTTTTGCCTTCTGCTGGTTTGAGATCAATAACTGAACTCTTTCTTCCGGGGTCATGAATGCCATCTCAGACTCCTCGTTTTCTTCCTGGCCCATTTGCTTCAATGCATCTTTATTCTGGACGATTTTCAGAATCAAATCAAGTTCACTGAACCCTAGTATATCGAATAACGAAGACTGGATTTCTTCTTCACTCTCACTGGATATCACTAGATTTCGAACGCTCTCAAAGAGACCCTCGTTATTGTGGGCAACTGATACTCGTTCACACTCGTTCTTGATTTCGTTAATGGCATCAACGCTCGAGCTGCCGTGCTTATAAACAGCGTCTGTGCTAAGGGTAGCAAAGCGAGGTAGAATCTTATTTAGAGGAGTGATCTTTTCCAGGTCCGTATCCATTCGGGGGAGCTGCAGTGACGGGATGTCGATCTGCTCTAGTGCTCCCATCATCAGGTCCATGGCTTGCATGTACGACTTGGTCGAGTTGACATCGTAGTTCGCCATTATATGGTGATTATGACTCGAATTGACACTCAAACTGAGAATCCAGTGTGCAGTCCCAGTGTCGCACTGAAATAAAAAAATTCAAGATGAGATGCCATCAATTTATCTGACTTTCAATACTATCATGGCAAAGAAAAGCAGAAGCGCCCCTGTAAAGGCTGCATCCAAGCCCCAGCATGAGAGCAAGAAGAGACACCATTCCGAGAGCGACAACGAGTCTGAGGAGGTCGATAATGAACACTTGGTGGACGAAGTAGATAATGATTTCGATGAGGTAGCAGAGCTTTTAGGTGAAGACATCAAAGACCCTGAAAAGCCCAGAAAAGGCAAGGCCAAACAAGAAGAATCCACAAGTGCTCCCAGACCTAAAGTGGAAGACGTTTCCCACGAAGATGATGATGCAGATGTGAATTATTCTTTCGATGAGGCAGGATTAAGTGAGCCTACCTTAAAAGCCATTAAAGATATGAACTTCAAAACCATGACCAAGGTCCAGGCCAAAACCATTCCTCCTTTATTGGCTGGTAGAGATGTTTTGGGTGCTGCCAAAACCGGTAGTGGTAAAACCTTGGCCTTTTTGATTCCTGCCATCGAAATGCTTTATTCGTTAAAGTTCAAGCCCAGAAACGGTACCGGTGTGATTGTCATTTCTCCTACCAGAGAATTGGCATTGCAGATCTTCGGGGTTGCCAGAGAATTAATGGCTCACCATACCCAGACTTTTGGTATCGTGATTGGAGGTGCCAACAGAAGACAAGAAGCAGAAAAATTACAAAAGGGTGTCAACCTTTTGATTGCAACTCCAGGTAGACTTTTGGATCATTTACAGAACACCGAAGGGTTTGTGTTCAGAAACTTAAGAGCCTTGATTATTGATGAAGCCGATAGAATCTTGGAAATCGGGTTCGAAGATGAAATGAAACAAATCATCAAGGTGTTACCAAGTGAAGAAAGACAAACGATGTTATTCTCTGCCACCCAAACCACCAAGGTGGAAGACTTGGCCAGAATCTCTTTGAGACCAGGTCCATTGTATATAAATGTTGTCCCAGAAACCGAGATTTCCACTGCCGATGGATTGGAACAAGGGTATGTTGTATGTGAATCCGACAAGAGATTCTTATTGTTATTTTCATTCTTGAAGAGAAATGTCAAGAAGAAGATAATTGTATTTTTATCATCGTGTAACTGTGTGAAGTACTTTGGAGAACTCTTGAACTACATTGATTTACCGGTATTGGACTTGCATGGTAAGCAAAAGCAACAAAAGAGAACCAACACATTTTTTGAGTTCTGTAATGCCAAACAAGGGATTTTGATTTGTACGGATGTGGCAGCTAGAGGATTGGATATTCCAGCTGTTGATTGGATTATTCAATTTGACCCACCAGATGATCCAAGAGATTATATCCACAGAGTGGGTAGAACCGCTAGAGGTACTAGTGGTAAAGGTAAATCATTGATGTTCTTACTTCCAAGTGAATTGGGATTCTTAAGATACTTGAAAGCCGCCAATGTTCCATTAAATGAGTACGAATTCCCAAGCAACAAAATCGCCAATGTTCAATCACAATTGACCAAATTGATCAAGAGTAATTATTGGTTACATCAATCCGCCAAAGATGGTTACAGAGCTTATTTACAAGCATATGCTTCTCATCATTTGAAGACGGTTTATCAAATCGACAAGTTGGATCTTGTTAAGATCGCCAAGTCGTTTGGATTTGATGTTCCGCCAAAGGTGAATATCACCATTGGTGCTAGTGGTAAGTCACTAGACAAGAAGCATAAGAAGCAAAAGGTTACTAAGGGCCATAGATAGGTATGTTGTAATAGAGTCATGAAAGAGGAAACGTAGGCGAGTAGGTGAGTAGGCGATGAGTAGGCGGTGAGTAGTCAGGCCGTGAATAGGCCGGATGGCAAGTAGTCAGGGCGATAATTAGACCCGGAGTAGTGAAGACATCGAGAGCCGCGAATTAGACGCGTATCAAATCATCTCGCATCTCCACCTCATGTCGAAGTACCAGGATTATATCAGTGAAGGCCCGGAGGTCAGCGTACCTCGTAACACCGAGAGCCTTATTCCACAGGAGTATGACAAGCAGGACGATTTCAGCTTGGCCTCTACAGGTAGAAGGTACGATCACCAGTTCTTCTCGATGTACCAATCTCGAATGAATACTCTCAAGGCCAGAGTCGACCACGAAGCGATGCAGAAATGGGGCAATGGGACCATAAAGCGTGACGGCAAGATCATCACCAAGGTCGATAAGATCTTGAACATCCAAAGTAATCGTTTGTGTTGGGTAAGTGGGACGGTATTTTCAGACCTCAACAATAAGTTAAACATTCTAAAAGATGTGGAGAGTGGTAATGATGACGTGTTGCCAACCAACCCTTCTAGTTATCGGACACAGGATGACGAGGAAGTGGTGATGTTGGAGGATGAAAGTGGAAGAGCTATACTACAAGGACAAGAATTTTTCAGCAACCATATTATGGTGACCGGAGTAGTTGTGGCCATACTAGGCATTGAATTACAGGCAGGGATATTTGAAGTGATAGATATAATTTATCCCACCGTGGCTCCACAAAGACCTTTAACCCCCAGTTCTAAAAGCTCAAAAATAGCCTTTGTGTCTGGGCTTGAGATCAGTGAAGAGCCTGACTATCCTATAAAGCTCGAGCTTTTAAGACAGTTCATACAAGGAGAAATTGGAAACAACAAAGACAGAGAAGTTTCGGGCAGTATTTCCCAAGTGATGATAGCGGGCAATACATTCAAGGAGAAACAGGCCAGTCTTAATGAAGACTTCTACTCGCTGAATAACTACGGGTCCAAAAACGTATCGAAATTCACCAGCGAATCATTAAAACTATTCGATAGGTTGATAAGCGAGTTGGTGGCCACATGTAATGTTGCATTTATGCCCGGAGAATCAGACCCTACCGATATCTGTTTCCCACAACAAAGTCTTCACAGATCGCTCTTTTTATCCTGCAAACAGTTTGTGGGAACCAATCTCAAATCACTCACCAATCCTGCGTGGATTGAAATGGATGGGGCCCGATATTTAGGCACCAGTGGCCAGAATATCGCAGATATACTTAAGTATCTAACACAAGATAAACGTCAAGATCCCAACATTATCACCAAAGTAATGGAAGCCACGTTGAGATGGCAAAACATCGCTGCCACCGCTCCAGATACATTATACTGTTATCCGTTTGACAAATACGATCCGTTCACATTGAGAGATGAAACCCCCAAAGTTTATTTTGCCGGTAACCAAGACAAATTCATCACCACCACAATTGACTTGGAAGGGAATTTAGTACGGTTATTATCAATTCCCAAGTTTAATCACACGGGCGAAATCGTGTTGATGGACAGCCACACGTTTGAGTGTGAAGTTATCCGGCTTGGTTAGATGCGACGGCAGACAAAGCATCTTCATGCAATGCGAGGCATTTACGGCGGAGAGATCGGCGGGCAGCGACGACCGTCAGGAACCGTTTAATAGTTGGCGACAGACTGGTGCCGGTATCCCGTGGGAAGATTATGAGATGTTAGTTTAGTAGGGTAGTATTAATCGTTGTATTTATTGGCAGTAGCTCGACCGGGCTAGTCGTAGGACCCCCTCAGATATTTATAGATTATGATGTAAGTCGTGTCCGGCGCGCGTTGGCCACCTCAGGAGTAAAAATTCTCAGTCACTTCCCACAACTTTAGTTTAGTTACGGTTCATTCTTTTACATCTAAAAGGTTACCAATCAATCCTTTAGCTCACCTTCTAACCTTTTTTTGAATTAGCGCTTGTTGATCAATCCCTCCCGGGCTTCTGCATCTTTTATCCGTTAATTCGCTTCCTCAATACTTGTTGGAAACAAAGGGTTTATACCTGACCTCACAGTCCCTTGAACCATTTCAATTTAATCAATTAACTCCATCCCAATTTTCCTAGATTAACTCTAGTTGCTACCAATTGATATCCATCAACTCTCCCATTTGTTTTTGTAACCCAATCCCATCCAACTACGTGTCGTTTGAAAAATGAGTGGCAATGAAAGAGACCATTTAAATATCCCCACCACCAATTCGGGCGCTGATGGGGGGCCCAAGAAACCAAAAAACTTGCATATTGCTCATAGACGTTCTCCCAGTGAACTCACCAATTTGATGGTTGAACAGTACAATCTTCAGCGTCAATTAGAGGCTGTACAGGCCCAACAGAAGCAATTGATGCAGCAACAACAACAACAACTGCAACAGCAAGTCCAGCAGCAACAACCACAGCAATACAACAATAAAGGCGGCAACGACTTGATGCCTCCTTCAAATAACTATCGCTCTCACTCCAGGTCTTCGTCCATCAATTCCAATACTGGCCATAGAAGGACAGGGTCCAACTCCAATGCTAACATGGGCCATAATAGAAGGCACTCCTTGGGCTTGAACGAAGCCATTAAGGCTGCTGCTAACCAAAGACAAAGTAATTTGAACTCGTTAAGCCCTTCTTCAAGTACCCGTCAAAAGTCAAGTCCAACCAGTGGACCAGTGGATGAGCCAATTGGTTCGTTCAAGTTCCCGCCAAACTCTAATGAGTATGATGATGCCGGCGGAGGCGGAGGATTGAGCTCCTCACCTTCCTCTGGTCATGGAAGATCCAGATCTTTGGCTTATGGCCAACCTTCATTCAAATTTCCTCCAGATAAAAATACCTTGTTGCCTCCAACTCCTAACTTTAACATAAGTCATAGCCCTGAAAGGAATCTGGGTCATCAAAGGAAAGGATCTCATTACAGATCCAATTCAAGAAATTACGATTCGAATAATTTGAACATTAATAACAATTGGAGAAACCAGCAAAACCATCAAAGACAAAGCTCCCAATTGGAACCTCCTGCACCATTTGTTCCGGGCCATAGAAACCGCAACAGCTCTTACGGAGGCTCTTCAGTTTCTTCACTTTCCCAATTCTTGCCAAATGCTCCAAACAATAACCAGAATAATGCCAACGGTAGAAAGTCGCTTTTTGCTCCTTATTTACCTCAATCTTCGCTTCCAGATCTTATCAACGAAGGCAAGTTGGTTACAGGTACTTTAAGAGTTAACAAGAAGAATAGAAGTGATGCTTACGTATCTACTGATGGCTTATTAGACGCTGATATTTTCATTTGTGGTTCCAAAGACCGTAATCGTGCTTTAGAAGGTGACTTTGTTGCGGTCGAGTTGTTGGTAGTTGACGAAGTTTGGGATTCTAAAAAAGAAAAAGAAGAGAAGAAGAGAAGAAAAGACAACAATTACAGCAAGACTACTTCGACTTCTGTTTTGAATGACGATATCAATAATGATGCGACATCTTTCCCATCTTCTTCTGGAACCGACGGTGATAAACCAGAAGATAATCCTAATCTTGGCAGAAGAGGATCCTTAAAGCAAAGACCAACCATGAAGAAGAACGACGATGTTGAAGTGGAGGGTCAATCTTTACTTTTGGTCGAAGAGGAAGAAATCAATGATGATGTTAAGCCATTGTACGCTGGTCATGTTGTGGCTGTTGTTGATCGTATTGGAAACCAATTGTTTTCTGGTACATTAGGTCTTTTGAGACCTGCTCAAGCCGCCCAAGCTGCCAGAGATAAGAAGGATGGTAAAGAGTCTTCGGTCCATACTCCAAGAGCACCAAAAATTGTTTGGTTTAAACCAACTGATAAGAAGGTTCCATTGATTGCAATTCCAACCGAACAAGCTCCAAAGGATTTCGTTGAAAACCATGAAAAATATGCCAATGACTTGTTTATTGCAACTATTAAAAGATGGCCAATCACTTCCTTACATCCATTCGGTACTTTGATCAACAGATTGGGTAAGATCGAACACTCTGAGACAGAAATTGATGCTATCTTAAGAGACAACAATTTTATGTGCGACGAGTACCCAACTGCTGATGAAGATAAATCGATTCTTGATTCTTATATTAGTGAATTACCTGCCACCGAAACTGAATTGGAGAATCCAAACAGAACTCAGTACTTCTACGACTATATCATTGCATTCTCTCAGAATGACCAATTTGTTGACCACGCTTTGCATGTCAAACGTTTGTCCAACACCAAGATCGAATTAGGATTCCATGTAGCAGATGTTACTTACTATATCGAATCTGGTTCTATTTTGGACAGAAAGGCTAAGAAGAGATCCTCATCTGTGTTCTTACCTCAAAAAGTTGCACATTTGTTACCTTCTGAAGTCAATGATATTATTTCATTCAAAGAAAACGAGAAGAATTTAGCAGTTTCGGTTGTGTTTGAAATCGACACCACCAACTTTGAAGTTGAAGACTTGTATATTCATGAATCTGTTATAATACCAAAACAGAAGATCACTTATGATGCAGTTGATACTATTCTCAAGGGTAAATCAGTTGAGTCTATTTCTTCTGCCACTTCTGATTATGTTAAGACATTCAACTTGATTGCAAAAGAGTTCCGCCGTCAAAGATTGAACGATAAAGATTTGGACATTACTCCAAATTTGACATTATTGGATCGTTTGGATGATGAAAAGGTTAGATTGGACTTGAACATTTTCAAAGATAGCCGTATCTACGACGTGATTACGGAAATATCACACAAGGTCAACAGTGCAATTGCTGCTAAGATCCATGCTGGTTTGGGAGACAGAGCTTTGTTACGTCGTCATCCTTTGCCAACTTTACTGAAGATGGAAACATTTGTTAGAAAAGCGGCTAACTTAGGATTCAAAATCGATACCACCGATTCTGCCACCTTGCAAAGATCGATATTATCCATCCAAGATCCTATTGGCAGACAATGTGTGGAGACATTATTATACAAGTGTATGACCAGAGGCAAGTACTACATTGCTGGTAAACAAGATCCAGACAGTTATAGTCATTACTATTTCAATCTTCCATTATACACTCATTTCACAGCGCCATTGAGAAGATACTCCGATATCATTGTTCACAGACAACTCAAGTCGTTGATAAATCAAGACTTTGAGAGTTTCAAGACTCAAGACTTAGATTCATTAAAGGCCATGGCTGATTACTGTAATTTCAAGAAGGATTGTGCAAACAGTGCCCAAGAACAAGCCATTCACTTATTATTATCTCAAAGTATCAATGGTTTAAGCAAAAACGCAGGACAATTATTATGCATGGGTACTGTTGTTCAAGTGTATGAATCATCATTTGATGTATTCATTCCTGAATTTGGAGTTGAAAAGCGTGTGCACGGTGACCAACTTCCATTGGTTAAAGCTGAATTCGATAAGAACAATAGAGTGCTCGAATTATTCTGGGAACAAGGAGTTGACTCTGCCACATACATTCCATCGGATGAAAAATCATCATTATCATACAGATCATCCATCAAGAACAAATACAGAACCTCATCAGCAGAAGCAGTTGAGATCCAAACCAAATCCTTCCTGGAAAGTTCGTCTGATTCTCCTGATGCTATCTTTGATAGGTTGGCTAAGTTGAACATCAATCCACCCGAATTGAAGATCCCAACATTGGAGAATAATGACTCGACCAACAGTTTAGCGCCATACCTCCAAGGACTCACCACCAGGAAAAATGGTGATCTCAACATTCAAGAGATAAGGGAGTTGACCCAAGTTCCAGTTT
Organism: Yamadazyma phyllophila; assembly: GCA_030571955.1. Classification (NCBI taxonomy): domain Eukaryota; kingdom Fungi; phylum Ascomycota; class Pichiomycetes; order Serinales; family Debaryomycetaceae; genus Yamadazyma; species Yamadazyma phyllophila. Next base: position 430,015 of record JAJLZE010000004.1, on the reverse strand, counting down.
TGATTAGGGCCGAAATTGGAATGGCTCTCCCTTGTTTGACAGTCAGAGTGTTGAATCCATTCGCTACCGATTAAGATTTAAAAAGATAAGCATATTAATGAAAGCTATTTAATTTATAATTCCAACGATCTATATATACGATTATTTCATTTGACGTAAATCCGGTTGCAACTCGCACAAAAAATCTGACTCGTTCTGAAAATTTCTTATTGGTAAGCTGATCAAGCATGAGTTCTCAGCATACCGCTTCTAATGGGACCACACATGAGGATAACAGTCAGTTGGCAGCACCCAAGTCAGTATTACCAGTGAAAAGACCCAGACTTGCAGTTGAAGACGAAGCATCGTACGGCACTCCTCTACAAACCAGAGTTGCATCGCCATGTACTTTAAACCCTCCTATTGATAGCGATGGATTATCGTGGCCATCTATGGGAGCCCGTTCCAGAATCGACCAGACCGAAGAGGAGTCCAAGGCCAGAGAGGCCCGTATAGCTGGTGCTGTTAAGACCATTCTTCATGAACTTGGTGAAGATGTTAACAGAGAAGGCTTACTTGAAACTCCTGAAAGATACGCCCGTGCCATGTTGTATTTCACTAAAGGATATGAAGACAACATCCGTGATGTCATCAAGAGAGCCGTGTTCGAAGAAAACCACGACGAGATGGTGATAGTAAGAGATATCGAAATCTACTCATTATGCGAACATCATCTCGTTCCATTCTTTGGTAAAGCCCATATTGGATATATTCCTAATAAAAGAGTGTTGGGATTATCTAAGTTGGCCAGATTGGCGGAAATGTACGCCAGACGGTTCCAAGTCCAGGAACGGTTGACAAAGCAAATTGCCATGGCATTAAGTGAAATGCTTAAACCAAGAGGTGTAGCTGTGGTTATAGAAGCTACCCATATGTGTATGGTTAGTCGTGGAGTACAGAAAACCGGCTCATCCACCACCACCAGTTGCATGTTGGGATGTTTCAGAGAACAGCAGAAAACCAGGGAAGAGTTTCTTACCTTGTTAGGAAGACGTTGAAGATAGAGGTAAGGTTTCAACACCTCTTTTGATAGTTCAACTGTAGAGACAACTCGAGTCTCTTTATGACGTTATGACATTCAACTAAGTAGCGTAGAATGGATATTACATGGTTAACATGTAGATGTAGTAGATAGTAATATATGGTGTTAGACATATGGTGAGATGCTTTTGTTCACGAGAGACTGGTGAGTTTATTCATCTTCATTGTGAGGCCCAAAACTCCCACATCGTCGCCATACTGTCCGATCACCTGAATACCTTGGGTAGAAACATCCGTGTCTCTGTCTTTGATAGGAACAGACATCGTAGGAAGTCCCAGGAGCGACAGAGGAGTGGTGAGTATATCATTCGTATACGAGTCAAGAAGGTTATCTGACTCTGCCTTAATGAACTCATCGATGGTGGTGGGTTTATTGATTGTTGTTGGGGCTATCAAGAAATCACATCCCTCCTGATTAGGTGTAGTATCAGAACCTGTGAGCAAGTTGGGGAGATAGAACACTTGGTTGAACTCTTCCACCAACGCTCTACGAAGCTCAGTAGCTTTGGCACAATGATCCCCAGCCTCAGAAGATATGGTATAGTTTCCCAATATTATTCTTCGTTGTACTTCTTTCCCAAACCCGGTTGATCTATTATTGGCGATAACCTCAGAGCTATCAGCACCGTCTCCAGTGTTGGTGCCGTACCGGATTCCGTCGTACCTGCTGAGGTTCGATGCTGCCTCGGCAGTGGCTATGGTGTAGTAAGCCAGCAACAGTTTCTCTATTGACGGGATAGAAACCAGCACAATGGTGTAGCCTTGTTCCATAAGAGACTCGGCCACTATATACAATTTGTCTCTTACTTCGGGGTCGAGTTCCTCCATCAAGAACTCCTCTGGGATCCCAACCACATACTTGCCATTTCTTGCGTAGTTTCTTTCTTCCACTGCCTGTTTGATCTCTTCTCTGACCAGTTCGGGGAGAGAAGTAGGATCTTTCGTATCGTGAACGTCTAAGATCTGAAACACATTATGGATGGTTGCACACAGCTTTGCAATGATTCCCACCGTGTCGAGAGTCTGAGCGTACGGCACCACGCCCCATCTTGAGACTCTTCCGTACGATGGTTTGAACCCATAAACCCCACAATTACTGGCCGGTAGTCTGATCGACCCGCCGGTGTCTGTTCCCAACGAGAAGTCACATAATCCTGCTGCCACTGCGGCTGCAGACCCGCCAGAAGATCCGCCAGCCACGTACTTACCGTGTTCAAATAACGGGTTTAAAGTAGGCCCATATACACTATTTGTATTTGAGGACCCCATCCCGAACTCGTCCATGTTGTTTTTACCCACCAAGCTGAACCGCTGGGCGTCCAAAAGGTTTACCACCGTAGAAGCCACCGGACTTTCGAACCCAGAAAGGATCTTGGATCCACACGTCGTGGCACCTTTTGTGAGAATATTGTCTTTGACTGTGTAGGTGGTGGTATTGGGAACAGGTTCGTACGACGCCACCAAACTGTTCCACCTGTCTGTGGCGAGGCACCGACTAAAGCATTGACCCACTGGGCGCCTTGCTGGCACGACACGTAGCCGTACGATTGTACTCATTCGCTCAAGTGTTGCAGTCAATAGAAGACAAAGTGCGACTGAAAAATTCCTCATCTCCTTACCCAAGCCGTACAACCAGACCAACACCACGAGTTCTACGAATATGGCCAGTGTTCAGTTATTCAGCGATAAAGGTCACACCACTCTTAGTTTGGTTAGAAACCTCAAGGTCGCCATTACCGCAAGTGTCGGTAACCTCTCTGTCGAATCGGATGAGTCAGACCTCAAGCTCGTTAATAAATCATTCGAATTGGTTGAACCAAACGCTATTGTTCAGTACGTTTTGAACGACTTCGAACTTGATCCAATCATCGCCAAGGAATCCACTACCCTCTACAGCGCTATCAAGGCCGGTAAGAATGACGACGTCAGATCATTCATTGAGTCAGAACAAAGCCCTTTCTCAACTGCTAGTCCATCCTCATCACAGATCATTTTGTTTTCTGCCATTTATCCTTACTTGACCAAAGAGTCTACTTCGTCTTTATCTAAGTGGGCCAACGAGTTTGCCAAGGTCGAAAAAGTGGCCGAGGGAATCAAAGTGGCTACTGCCATCACCAAAGTTGAAAGACCAAAGGCTTCCAACGACGGGTCTCAAAACTTGGTCCCAGGGTTCGGTATAAAACCTGTTGATGCCAGTATTCTTCCAAAAGAAAACGAAAAGAACATTTTGATCACCTCTTCTTTGCCTTATGTCAATAACGTTCCTCATTTGGGTAATATTGTTGGATCTGTTTTATCTGCTGACATCTATGCTCGTTACACCAAGGCTAGAAACTACAACTCTTTGTATATCTGTGGTACTGACGAGTACGGAACTGCCACCGAAACCAAGGCCTTGGAAGAGAAGGTCACTCCAAGACAATTGTGTGACAAGTATGCTGCCTTGCATGCTGAGATCTACAAGTGGTTTGACATTGGCTTTGATTACTTTGGAAGAAGTGCTACTGATGTTCAGACCGAAATTGCCCAAGACATCTTCATGAAGTTATATGATAACGGGTTCTTGGAAGAGAAAACCACCACCCAGTTATACTGTGAAACCCACAAGTCCTTCTTGGCTGATAGATTTGTTGAAGGTACCTGTCCAAAGTGTCAATATGACGATGCCAGAGGAGACCAATGTGACAAGTGTGGAGTTTTGTTAGACCCATTTGAGTTGATCAACCCCCACTGTAAATTGGACAACTCTACTCCGGTTCCAAAAGAAAGTACTCATATCTACATCAAGTTGAATGACTTGGAAAAGGACCTTAAGGTCTGGGTAGAAGATGCTTCTTCCAAGGGAGAATGGTCTAAGAACACCAAGACCATTACCCAAAACTGGTTGAAACAAGGTTTAGAACCAAGATGTATCACCAGAGATTTGGTATGGGGAACTCCAGTGCCATTAGAAAAGTTCAAGGAAAAAGTGTTATATGTTTGGTTCGACGCCCCAATTGGATATATTTCCATCACTGCTGAATATTTCAAGAATAAGGGAATCATTGACAGCTGGAAGAACTGGTGGCAGAACCCTGAACACGTCGACTTGTACCAATTCATGGGTAAAGACAATGTTCCATTCCACACGGTTGTTTTCCCAGCCTCTTTGATCGGTACCAAGCAGCCATGGACCAAGGTTCACCACGTCAGTACCACCGAATACTTGCAATACGAAGGAGGTAAGTTTTCCAAGTCAAGAGGTGTTGGGGTGTTTGGTAATAACGCCAAAGATACCGGAATTCCTGCCTCCGTATGGAGATACTACTTGGCATCCATTAGACCTGAAACCAGTGATTCCCAATTCTCTTGGTCGGACTTTGTTGCAAAGAACAATAACGAATTATTGGCCAACTTGGGTAACTTTGTTAACAGAATCGTTAAGTTTGCCGTTGCCAAATACAACGGAGTTATCCCTGAGTTTAGCACCGACCTGGTGGAAAACTTCAAGTCGTTTGAACAAGATATCAACGGGTTGATAGAGTCATACATCAATACCATGGAATCGGTCAGTTTACGTAAAGGGTTAGAAGTTGCCATGGCCATATCTACACGTGGTAACCAATTCTTACAAGACAACAAGTTGGACAACAGCTTATACGAGAACTTCCCAGCCAAGAGTGACGCTGTGATCGGTATTGGTTTGAATTTGGCCTACATTCTTGGTAGTATTTTCAGTCCATACATTCCAGAGACCACCAAGCAAATCAACGAGATCTTGAATGCACCAGAGTTGTCTATTCCAGACAAGTTTGAGGTTGTTCTTAAGGGAGGCCACTGTATTTCCAAGCCCCAATATTTGTTCAAGAGAATCGACGACAAGAAGATCGACGAATGGAGAGCTTTATATGGGGGTAAACAAGTAGCTTAAATAGTTTATCGATAAATCCCTGCGTATAGTTGACTGCGAAATTACTACCCCATGGCTCAGGCGCATTGCGATTTAGCCCGGGTCCCCACAAACGCAACTATAAAAGGGGAGTGATCCGCTCCGTGGCGGTTAATGTCATTTTTAACCACCAGAACGTTAGCAGGATTTATTGCCGGGTTGGCGGTGCCTCCGATCGCCACCAAGACGGTCATTGAGCCTTATTTGATCGGGTCCAAGTATGATGAGATTGATGATATCAAGCATGATCTTGATTATATCGGATGGCATGTGAGGAACTTGGAGGAGTTGAGTGGAGTGAAGACAGAAGATGTGTATGTTCCGACGAGTTATTTCCAGGGCCGGTACTAGACTGAATGGCTGTCTGGCTGGCTGGCTGTCTGGATTGTGCCGTCGTTCTAGGATCGTGCCGACTAGGATTGTCCGGGGCACAAGAGGACCCAGGAGTACTGTGTGATATAGTGTGTAGATTAGTGAGATAATAAAACAACGTATATTGGTTCTGCTGGTACTACAGTTTGTACTTTTTCAACTACAACTTGAGGAGTTCTAAGTCTCCATTAATACTACTCTCATCACCTACTCATCACCTACTCATATCCATCGCTAATCTCATACTCATCTACTCATCTACTCATAACACATTCTCATACCACTCATCACTCATTTCATCACTCATACTCATATCATCACCTTCTCAACTCATCCCCAAATCTACTCTTCAGTCTTCACTCATCTCAATCTCCCATCTACTCTCAACTCTCACTCACCTCACTGATCTTTCCCGTCTTCACATCGTAAATGTACCCAGTAACAGGAACATCCAATACCAACAGATGGTTCTTGAAATACTTGACATCATCCTTCACACTCAACTCCAAGTCGCTGAACGGCAAGAACGCAATGTTATCGGTGTTTTCGCCCAGCTCTTTTCTCAATTGCAGCCTTAAACTCTCATCGGTAAACGTCAACATCCCACAGTCGGTGTGATGGATAACAACGATTTCTCTGGTGCCCAACAACCTCTGGGAAATTATGACACTCCTCAAAGCATCAGAGGCTCTTCCTCCGGCGTTTCTGATCACATGGGCATCACCTTCTTCGAGACCCAATGCTCTTGCAGGGTCAATTCGAGCATCCATACAAACCACCACGGCAACGTTTCTGTTGGGAGGTAAGGCCAAGTCGCCTTTGGTGAACTGGCCGGCGTAGGTCTGGTTGGCTTTGACAAATTCTTGTGCTTTCGACATGATGGCTATTTGGGTGTTTTGCGGCCAATTTATACTTGGCCCACAACTGTGGCATCGGTTTGTGGGGATGATAAGAGTGAGTGATAAGGATGATGGGGAGATTGGGGGTTGGAGTTGGAGTTTGATAGAGGGAGAGAGAGAAGAGGGATGGTGGGTGGAGTGACGGGATGGGATGATGTGAGTGGTGTAGAGTTGGTTATGGAGGAGATAGAGGAGTATTCGAACGAAGTAATTAATTGAGTATTTAATGTTAAATTCACATTTTAGTCGCAAATGGTGTGCTAATAGTTTATTTAAGCTTATTATGTGAGGCGTTCCGCAGCACTGATGGTGTGAAGCGGATGATGAGAGTGGATCATGGGCGTGAGTTATGGATTAGATTATGGGAGTGAACGGGAACTGGGTAGAGAGACTAGACTGGAGACTAAGTGACTAGTATGAGATATGAAGATAGCGAGGATTAGGAGACAATGAGATAGTGAGACAGTGAGAGCGTAAGACATAACGAGACAGCGAAGACAACACGGGCAATGAGAAGATAACTTGGACAATGGATGTTTAGGAAACGACTTGTGAAAGGACGGTTGATAATATCAATGTAAGACGGAATACAGTGGATGTAATTATAAGCAGATGGCTGCAAAAAACAATGAGATTAGAGGTTTACCTCTGATTTTAGGAAAAAATTTAGAGACCACCAGGGCCGAACAGGCCCAAACTGACGGACGGCATAATGGCCAATATCTACACTCCCCCTTTAATACCATCGTTTCAGATGTGTCTTTTTAGTCCTGTGTCTGAGTATTCCAAGTATTGAGTATTCCGAGTATTGAGTATTCTAAGCAGAGTATTCCGTTAATCCAAGCATTCGTGTTCCAAGCGCATTCCGAGTTCCTGTGTCCGAGTAGTCCCGTATCCCAAAGCAGACTGATAGACCATGCATACAGCCCACCTGGTGAAACGCATCAATAACGCACCGTATATCTCGAGATTTCCATTGTTTCTTTCTTCTGAGCATGAGCTCCTACGAGTCTAAACCCAGATTTTTCAAAATGCCTAAGCCATACACTAAGCCGTTCCACCCAATAAGCCCATTGTCCAATTACTCCAGCCCACGTTCAATGGTCCAATCCATGCCTGATAATCCTGTTCCTCGGTACTCACGTTTACAATGGCCGCACGTGGAGTAAACACACTATGTACAGACTTCCGTATACGTGCCCAATCTGGTCAGATTGACTGGTTCGGGTAGGATCGGCGGCAGTTAGTAGAAAATAACCTCGAGCCGTCCCCAAAAGGCTGCAAACCCGACGTTTCATACAATGGCCGTTGACCACTGAAACATCGGGCCAAGTATAAATACGGAACTCGAGTCAAGTATAAATACGGCCTGATGTTTCCTGTTCAGATTAATGAAACTTTCTCTCTTGTTTGCCCCCATTGCGGTGGCCCACACCATCAACGGGATGGGCTCCATCAAGCTGCAGTTACAGAAACGAGACGAGCTCGATCTTATCAACCAGCTGTACGATAACTTGCCGTACCCCGACCAGGACTATATCGAGAAACACTTGGACGAGTTGACCAGCTTCAACGGCTCCAAGTGTGATGCTTGTAAGAACGAAATCACCCAGGCCAAAGCCTGGTACGAACAGGACACCGATAAGCAGCATCTTATTGCGTTCACGCTTTTCAAGTACTGTCTTTCCCTCAATAAGAACGACCCCACCAAATGTGACACCACCGACTTCTTCTTGACCACCCAGACCCAGATCCATAACGTTCCTCCTGAGGTTTACGACTCGGGGTTTGGCGAGGACACCTCCGTCAACTTGTACGATAATGACTTCATGCAGATGTTGAGACGGTTCAACACCTCGAGTGACTTGGACCTCGAGTACTACTGCTACTATAAGGGCGATGCCTGTGACTTGCCTGAAACAATCGATATCGATGAGTACGATTTCGACTCGAAATGGCCTGCTAAACAAGAGAAACACAATTACGAACCAGACTATGGCACCAGTGACAGGGAAAGATTCAATGTTCTTCACATCACTGATTTCCACACCCAGTTGAGGTACACGGTTGGTTCTGAGGCCGACTGTGACCAGAAAACATGTTGTATGATAGAGACGTTTTCTGAGGATCTTCCTGATAAAAAGGACTATAACTTCACTCAGAAGTATTATAAGTACGATCCAGACTTGGCTGAAATTGATTTATCGTTTTACCCAGATGCCCAGTACGGGCCCAATGGCAGCTATATTAAAGGAGATTATTATGATTTCCCCGGAGCCAGAGGTTGGGACGGTAAGAAGGAGCCAGCAACCACCTGGGGTGGATACAAGTGTGACGCTCCGGTTGTATTGATCAACAACACCATGAAATATATCAGTGGAATGAACGATAAGAAGTTCGAATTCACGTTATTTACAGGTGATTTGGTCGACCATGATAAGATTCATTGCACGCCTAATATCACCAAATACTCAGAGCTTTTGGGTCTCAAGATCATGAAACATTACTTGGGAGATATTCCTGTTTATCCATCTTTAGGAAACCACGATACTTTCCCATACGGCCAATTGGCTCCTCACAAGTATGATACTGAAGACGTCTACCAGTACAATGCCGAGTTGTTGAGTGAGGTTTATGTAGAAGAAGGATGGTTTGATGCTAAAGAACAGAAGGGAATCAAGGAACATTATGCTGGTTTCTCTCATGTCACAGAAAGAGGCTTGAAGATCATTTCATTGAACTCGAATGCTTACTATCAAAAGAACTTATGGAATTATATCAACTTGAGAGCCGATCCTGATCCATTTGGCCAGTGGGAATTCTTGATCAACGAGTTGGTGGAAAGTGAAGAAAAGGGCCAGAGAGTATGGATCATGGCCCATATTTCTTCGTCTGATGAAGACACTTTACCGATCCAATCACGGATCTTCTCCAAGATTGTGGAACGGTTCAGTCCATATACTATTGCCAACATCTTCTACGGACACACCCATAAGGACCAGTTCAAGATCTACTTCTCTTCCAACTCCTCGAGTGCTGAAGACGTGGAGAAAGAGGTGATCAATATGGCCTGGATTGGCCAATCTGTGACTCCTAGAAAGCACTTGAATCCTGCTTTCAAGTACTATGAGATCGAAGACAAGTCTTTCAATGTCATGAACTCATACAACTACTATGCTTCTTTGAACGAAACGTTTGTTAACGGAGGTAACGAGCCGGAATGGAGGTTTGAGTACTCTGCTAGAGAGATCTACGATCCTGACCAAACATGGCCTGCCGACGCTCCTTTGAACGGTACTTTCTGGAACGAGTATGTTTTCCAGAAACTCGCCGACTCCGACGTGGAGTTCAACCAGTTGTACACCAATTTGCAGTACCGTCTGACCCGTAAAACCCCCGACTGTGACGACAACGGCGAGCTTTCAGCTGACTGCTACAACGAGAACTACTGTAATATTGGTAAACAATACTCTGACGAGTATCTTAAATGTTTGAAAGACGAGTAAATAATTTGAAGAAAAGACGAGTAGATAGTCTGAAGAATAAAAAGAGTAGATTAACAGTATCAACATGTCACATTTATTATACAGTAATTTTAATTTCCCCCTGGAGCATAGTGGTCGGACTGGTCGTCGAAGTTTCTGAATCCTCCTCTTCCTCTGAAGTTGCCTCTGCCTCTAAAGAATCCTCTACCTCTAAAGGCACCTCTAGGGCCACCTCTAAACCCTCCTCTAGGGCCACCTCTGCCGCCTCTACCACCATTGTAAGGACCTTCGTGCTGGGCTTGCCCCCCAAATGCACCTCTTCCGAATTGCCTGCCTTCTCTGAAGCCAGGATCCAAATCTATCTCGAGGTTCTGGCCATCTAGTATGGTTCCTTTCAAGTATTTGATGGCATTGAGCGAGCCAATTTCTTCCTTATAAATGACGAAGCAGAACCCACAAGGCGTGAGTTTATTTCTGTCTAACCCCATGATGATTTTGTCGATATTCCCACACTTCAGGAAAAGCTCAAACAATTGTTCTTCGGAGGTGAAGTTCGATAAATTACCCACATAGATTGTTTTGGAGTGCAACGCTTTCTGCAAGTCGTCGAAGTTCTGACGACGTATGGCCCTTCTGATCAAGTACTGCGACGGCCTGTCGAGTCTGTCTGCCGAATGGTTGTAGTTCTCTTCCAAGAGTTCCATGACGAATGAGATGAAAAATTCGCGGTTCTGTAATTGTATTATCACCAAGCATGTTTAAATCGGTGTTTAAGTCAGGGATACGAGCCTCGTACGACGTGCTGAGCAACCCTCTGTTCGTGTCGGAGCCGTGGAGTATCTACCCAGCCAGACACAATGCTTCTGGCAAACCTGCATCCGTGTTCATTTTTGACAAGCCTAAATTCGAATCAAACGTCACCCGATTATGTTCTAATATGGCTAACACTAAGAATCCTAAGGTGATCATTTCTGAATGCTATGAGCTTATAAAGTTCGAGGTCAGCCAGTTGGCCAAGTTGAAACATCCCCAGATCTTGACCGTCTACGAGATTCTAGAAGAAACAAAGCTGAAGTTTATATTTGCAACTGAACCAGTAGTAGACAATCTTTTGACAATAAACTTTGACCTGCTAGATGAATTAAGTATCCAAAAAGGGATCTTGGAATGCTGTAAAGGGTTACAGTTTCTCCATAATTACGGGCCTATTATCCACCAGAATTTACAACCATCGTCGGTATTTGTGAACCAGCAGGGCGACTGGAAACTCTCTGGGTTCAAGTTCTTGCAAAACCTCAATGAAATATCGCCCCTAGAACGGGAAAATTACTACCCCATGAGCAACACGTCGGTGGTACCGTTTGCCAACTTGAACTTGAACTTCACGGCGCCCGAGTTGGTTGTGGATGCAAATCTGGTGCTTGATTTCGCCAATGATATCTGGTCGTTAGGGCTATTGATCTACTATATTTATAACAAAGGAGAGTATCTTATCAACTGCTTTGATGCCAATAGCAGAAGCGACTACAAGGCTGAGTTTAGGAAGTTTGAAGCCAAGTTTTATAACCACAGAGTAGGTGATTTGAAGTATGTGTTGAAAGATGTACCTGACCAATTATACCCCATTTACCCGTCGCTTCTTGCCAGACAGCCACAAGATAGAAAGACCATTGATCAGGTGATTGACTCTGATTACTTCAACGGCAGTCTTGTGAAAGCCATGTGGTTTGTTGACGAGTTTTCCACCAAGTCTCTTGAAGATAGAGCCACTTTCTTGAAAGGATTATTGGAGGTGAAAGACGGCAAGTTGTTTTTGGACCAATTCCCACAGAACTTCAAAACAAACAAGCTCTTGCCTTTACTCGTAGACTTCTTAAGAACTGAGTTGTGTGTGAGTCTTACAAAGGAAGATCAGGACAGTGGAGTCAGAGTTGAAACGGTGTGCTATGCGTTAACGTTGGCGTTGAAAATCGGGTCTCATCTCTCCCACTTATCGTTTCAAGACCGGGTTTACGAGAAGCTCTTTATACCCGACCCAAAGGCCAGGAGGAGAGAACGGGTTGACTATTTCGACAAGATGATCAATTTTTCTGTCAAGGTCCGGTTGGTTTTGATCGAGAACTTGGAGGTGTTGATGGAGAAGTTGAATGATAAAGAGTTTATTGGCTTGATCAAGTCGTGTAGCACGTTGATGTTGACATTGCCTTCTAATGAACAGAACTTTAAGGCAGAACAGATCAAAACCCAAGACCTTTTCTTATCCAAAGTCAAGCTTTACATCAGTAAACTTGAATTCCCATACATTAAGAACACCTTTTTCCCATTGATCTGTCAGGTTTTCAAGACCACAAGCATTTTATCGACGAAAATTGCAACTATTTCTGTATTTGAAGACGTGGTGGATGGGAATGTGATAGACAAGTTGATCGTGGTGGAACAATTGTTGCCGATATTCCAGAACCTCAAGAGCAGAGATAAACGAATTGTTTCCAGTTGTTTGAAGTTTTTCTCCAAGTTAAGTATGAACGACCATATTCTGCTTGATTTAGAGACGGTGGTGGACCCGATACTCACCATTTGTTTGAAGCTCGTGTTTGGCTGCAACGAATGTACGCAAGCAGAGTTCAAGGCTTATATGGGCCAGATCAACGAGATCCAGGGATCGTTGGTGAAGAGGAAATTGGCAGACCTTCCCACCAGAGTGCCAGAGAGAACTGTTGATGGAGGATCGAACTTTGAGTCATTGATCAACACCCAAACGATTAATTCTAATAATGCAGACAAGAAGTTTGCTGGGCCACATACGCCAGCAATTGCTCCGACCAAGCCTGCTGTGAGATCTGGAAATACACCAACAAGACTGGCTGGAGGAGTAGCTGGTCTGTCTAGAGCCTCTGGTCTGGCAGTATCTGGTCTGGGAGCCTCTAATCCTGGAGTCTCTGGTCCCCAAACTATTCTCCAGCCCAAGAGAAATGTTCAGCCGTTAAAACTCACCAAAGAAACACAGCCCAAGCCCAAGCTCTCGTTCGGGGCAACGTCTCCAACAGACAAGGTCGACACGGTGTTTAGCAAGTTGGAAGGAACGTTTGAAAGCGAGTTTCTGGACTTCCAGAGCGCCGTGCCTTCTGTGAACAGCACCCGTACGTCGTCGCCTCTGTCTTCTCATACCCCCGGCACGGCGGGCCCAATGTATCCCAACATGAGTCCATTGGTGCCCAAGCCGCCGGGATATAATAATAGCATTTTATCACCCAAGTCGCTGACGGGTCTGGTTCCGGCCCCGGCCCAGTCCCACGGTGATAGTTTATTGGACCTTTTATAGCATAATGAACAAGAACGTATGGCAGCGATAGAGCAAGAGTGTGAAGAAGACAATAGAATGAGGCAGTAGAATGAGACAATAGTATAGAGATCAGTACTATGAAGATCAATAGTATGGCGATCAGTACCTTCAGCAACAATAGTAAGAGACAATAGTATCAAGATCAACAGTATCAGTATCAATATATCTAGATCAGTATTATCATCATCAATAGTATAAAGATCTATATTATCGAGATGGATACTCTCAAGACGGATACTCTCAAAATGGATACTCTCAAAATGAATACTCTCAAAATGGATACTCTCAACTTGAATACTCACAAGTTGAATACTCAAGATGAATACTCAAGTTGAATACACAAGATGAATACACAAGTTGAATACTTCAAGATGGATACTCAAGTTGAAAACCCACAAGAACCAATACTATAAGGCCAGTACTATCAATACCAAATAATACTAAACACTCTAGTAAATATCTACGGCTCCACTCTACCCCGGATACTACACTCTACAAATATCACACTCTAATACACCACCAAACTAAAGTTTTTCCGGCTCGGGCTCGTCTAACGACTCCTTCCACAGCCTTCCACCACTATGTACGGCCTCTAATACTCCTGCAGAATCCATTATTCCCTCAGCTTCGGAATATATTTACACCCGGCCCCGCGCATAAATGGACGACGAATTCCACTTCAACATCATCCATGTATCTTGATCCGTTAAAAATCTCCAGCAAGTTCTTGTCCGACAACGTGTTGATTGCCAGCACGCCGTTCTCGTTGTTGGGCTACCTCAACGTCGGGGCAAGAATGACTGTTTTTAAGTACGACCATAAATTAATCGTTTGGTCGGCCTTGCCGTACGGGGACGAAACCCACAGCGTGTTGAAGAAGTTGAGCGGCGACGACGAGGTCCAGGTCTCGCACATCATCGTGCCAAACTTGGAGCATTATAAGGCCGTCAAGGGGTTTAAGGAAGCATTCCCAGATGCTAAGGTGATTTCTCCCGACAGATTTGAAACCGAAGAATATACTATTGATTATAAGATTCCTTCGAGCGAGGGAGGAAAGGTGTTGGGCGAATCCGAATTGAAACAGATCGGTATCAAAGAAGATTCGATCTTGAAGAACTTCAATCTTGTGTATTTGCTGCGTCACAAGTTGAAGGAATTGGTTTTGTATGACAAGGCCTCTAAGGCTGTTTGTTACGGAGACTTGATGCTTACTTTCGGAGACGGTTCAAACAGTGAGCTGTACAACGAAGACACCGGGTTTCCAAAAGGATACAATCCGTACAGCTGGTTATCGTATCCATTAAGATGGTTTAGTGCCGACTTCGGTTGGTGGCAGGGCCGTGTTAATAAGATGAACCATACCGAGGAAGAAGAAGCCAGAAACGGTATCAAGGCTATTTATAACTTGGATGCTAAAGTCGGGGTCCCATGCCACGGTAACACCATCAAGGACTTTAAGGCCGACATGGCCAAGTATTTCCCTTTTGTTCAAGAGTAAGTACCGATGTTATAAATATATGTGCCGACTGAGTAAGCCTGTAAAAATCTAGACGCTGCGATGAGATGTTATCTCTCGAATCTCCTAATTGAGAACTGCCAAGCGCTCTTCGCATTAAAAAACTGTCAGGCATTTTCCCGTTGTTTGTCAGCTCACAATTTGTATAAATAGATTGTTATAGCGTTTCAGGTAATCAACCATGTATCCCAATCCATTGAAAGCTGTCATCAGAAACTTGACTGAAAACATCGTCATAGCATCCACTCCCTTTACGAGGGCAAACATTCTCCATTTCGGGGCCCGGATGAGTTTGCTCCAGTACGATGGCCAGGTGGTGGTGTGGTCAGCAATCCCATACGGGGACGAGGTGGTCAAGAGCTTACAGCAATTGACCGGGAAGCAACAGGATTTCAATATCAAGTATTTGATTATCCCGGATGTCGAACACACAATGGCTGCGAAATCATTCAAAGATAAGTATCCTGATATCAAAATCATTGGTATGGAAGGGGTCAGTCTTCCGTTCAAAATCGACTATACGTTAACTGAAAAGGATTCCAATAAGCTTCTTGATCTGGAAAAACTAAAGCTGATTGGTATAAAAGATGAAATCATCTTGAACAACTTTGAATTCGTTTACTTACCTTCTCATCCCAATAAAGAATTGGTCATGTACGATAAGAATTCAAAGATACTTTTCCAGGCCGATTTGCTTCTTTGCTTGGGTCCAAAAGGTACAAAGCTTGAACAGTACAGCCCCGAATTAGGGTTCCCGGAATCATTCAATCCTCACGGCGGGATGTCGTTTATCACAAGATACTCCCACCCGGATTCGAAGTTCTTCAACGGTCTTGTGAACAGGTTTGTTCAGTCGAAGAAGCCGGAAGTCAAAGATGCTTTGAAAGTCATATATAACTGGGACTTCAAGCAAATCGTTCCTTGTCACGGGAATGTGATTGAGGACGGTAAACCATATTTCAAGAAGTATTTTGATTTCGTATAAGTTGTATCGTATAAGTTGTACCGTATAAGTTTGTAGCGTATGAAATTGTGCTTCTCGTATATCGTAGCCAATACATACCGTATCCAGTTCTTAGCTCCCCGGCTTCACCCACTTTGCCCTCGTATCCGTGCTATCTCCCCGGTGTATACCCGGGACCCCGCAAAATAAATGCGACTCACATAAATGCGACTCAAATCAGTGTGAAAAGTCACATCATCATGGAAGAAAGTACTCTAGTAAGCTCCAGAACCAGCTTCGACGAGTCATCGTACGAAAAGGCTATCCAGCAGTTTCAGGTGTACAAAGCCCACATGGCTCTTCACGAGAAATTCAACTTATCCCGGTTGATAGAAGAACGTTTGAGACCAAACTTAACCGGCTATACCTTGATGGGAACCGATAAAATAAACTATAGAGGAAATGGGATTTTTTTTATCGACGACAAGTTTTTGACCGAGTATGAAGACTTTGACGGGTTAGCTGAAGGCGAAAGCAATTTCCTGGTGACTTTTTTCAACTTGGGGTCGGGCTTATCGGGCCATGAAGGAATAGTTCATGGTGGACTTTTAGCCACATTATTGGATGAGTTAACTTGTAGGATAGCATTTCAGAACTTCCACTCTAAGAAGGGGGTCACAGCAAACTTGAACATCAACTACAAGAAGCCATGCTTTGTTGATTCGTTTGTGATGATCAAGTGTGAAACAATCAAGAAGTCAGGCCGCAAGTGCTGGGTCAAAGGGTCGGTTTTTGGCATCAAACAAGACGAGTTGGAGTTGTTGAGTGAATGTGAGTGTCTTGTGATTGAGCCGAGATGGGTTAAGGATTTGTAGTATCTATTATTTATTATTATCTATTATTATTTATTATATTTATTGGCAGTCGGTATATGCTTCTGTGTAGGGTGAGATTGAAGCTGTGACATATACAGTTTCTGTGTCCCAGTAAAGTCTAGATGCTGTGCTTGAGCTTATTGATCTCTATTTCCAGCTCCCATTTCCATAACCTTTAAAAACCCTTAATGCAACAGGTCGGTTCCTTTTACCTTGGCCTGGCCGATCTCCATCTTAGCACTTTTGGCACCAAACTGTATGGCTCTTTTTGCTTCATCCTTTACAAATTCAAGCCCTATTTCTTCAGCTAATAGCCTTAAAATCCATTTCCTCGTAGGTTTGATCACCAGCTTTCCTTTCTTATTGACTTGCCAATCTAGCTTTACTTTATAGTTCGGCTCCACTTCATTGACAATTAGATTAATAAACCCGGTGTCGAGATACGGGTACCGTAACTCTTTGCCCCAACCACTAATCACCCGGTCGTCTCTGCCTAGATTTCGACTATGAATTACCTTGATATCGTGGCAGAGAAGCTTATTCAATTCAGCGTACTGATCGGTCGGATCATCAGTTTCTTTAACTGAAGAAAAAACAGCTTCATGTCTTGAGTACCCAGCAAATAACTCATCGGCTCCAAGGCCTGAGAAAAGCACTTTCGACAGCGACGTGTATGCTTCTTCGTGGAGGTAAATACTGGGGTCGGAGATGAAGCTTTCCCAGGTGACGTCGTGATGCTTTAGCTCGAGTTTACGAGTAGGAATAGCGTTATTACTAGCAAAATAGAAGGCTATGGCTATACTCAAGTCCATCTCGGTTTGCTGTGGATACATCAATTGCTGTACCTTTCGTTTATGAGCTAACCAGAGCTTATAGCTGATATCGATTTCCACCAAGCGTAGCCGGATCTGAGGATACTTCTTTGCTAGATGAAACCACGACTTCATACTTAATTCCCGGTCAGGACTTTTCCCAGCACTTAAACCTGTTCTGGGGTTGTCAAATCCGACCGTTAGCAAATCGATTTGCACGGGTGTATTTGTTTCAACATAGTTTTCCATCAATAGAGCTGCTAAAATGGTACAGTCGATTCCCCCGCTAAACAAGATCGCCAACTCAGCTTCTGTCAGCCTCAACGGGTGTATGGTTTGCTGTCTGACAGCACATGCCTGTTTCAAGCTGTTATAGATTCGCTTGATTTTCTCGGTTGGGAAATCATAATTTAAGCTGGTCAACGGGTTCAAATCATAGCTTGAAAGCCGTATATGAGTCAATTCCTGGTTATCAAGGTTGAGCTTATACACCGTATTAGCTTCACATTCAAGGTACCCCGGTAGTGGGACCGAAGAAATGACGGTTCCCTCATTGGTATGTCTATAGCATAAAGATCGTTTCCCTATGGGGTCTCTACCAAAATAGGCGATGCTGGATTCGGTGTCGATGATATTAAAAGCATATTCGCCATTGAGTTTTGTCAACGCTTTTTCAACTCCATACTCGGATATTTGGTCCATGAAATATGACGTATCATTTGAATCCACGCATTCAGTATTATACAATTCACCATTAAACTGAAGAATGAATGGCAGATTAGCAATTGGTTGCTTTGTAAAAGGCTGTCTTAATGATAACACCGACGAGAAGAGCTGAAGACTCGAGCTGGCGATCTCCTGTTTTTGATATTCAATATAATCAGGGCCTCGAGCTGCTATATCGGAGATGAGAAAGCTGAACTCGTGCAATAAAGATGCAAACGAAATAGCTTCCGCAGCTTCCTCCTCGCCTATGGTCTGCTGGATCTGATTCCGGATCTCTTCAATCCTAGCCAGGTTGTCCTGCTTCACGTTATTGCCGAGTTTAACAAGCTCAGCATTGAGCTCTTTAAGCGTCTGCTGATTATTCAACTTATTCATATCGCACTCTGAAAGCGTATGTTCCGTACGGTAAAACCGCTGTATCTCCTCCCTGTCACTACTAGACCACGTACTATCACCATCATTCACTCTAGCAATGGCCTCAGGCGTCTCGTGCCGTTCCTTGCTCACCAAACATAGAATCCCACACATGAGATGAGCTTTTCACCAGGCTGATTCGCACCGCGATAATTTCAACTCCAACGCCATGAGGACGTCTATCTACGGTACGCTAGTGCTATTGGGCACGGCCATTGCGGTGGCACATCCAGACTTCACGCCCTACGACACCCTGGCTTTATCGCCAGACTCGTTTTTCGAACAGTTCCAATACGCCAGCCTAGAGGAATCCAACTGGGTCCCGTCGCTGGCGGCAATAGACCACGAAGCAGTTTACCCGGGAAAATGGGCTATAGAACCAGCATACAAGTATCCTGGCTACTCCAACGACTTGGCGCTTGTATTGAAGACGCCGGCCGCCCACCACGCCGTGTCCCGCCGCTTCTCCCGCCCGTTCAATAACACCGACTCCGACTTGGTCTTGCAGTACGAGATCAAGACGCAGAAGGGCTTGAGCTGCGGCGGTCCGTACGTCAAGCTCTTCAACGAAGACTTTGACCCGGAGTCGCTCGACGCCCACACGCCGTTTCAGATCATGTTTGGCCCCGACCGGTGTGGTGCCAACGATAAAGTGCATTTGATCATCAACAAATTGAACCCCGTCTCCAACACCTATGAGGAAAAGCATTTGACGCAGCCTCCGTTATCGAGAAACACCCAGCTTTCGACCCTTTATACTTTGGTATTCAAAGCAAACGGTGATTTCGAAATACGAATCAATGGTGAGGTGGCTAAAGCTGGGAACTTCCTTGCTGATCCTCAACTTCTTGACCCAACGTTAAACCCTCCTAAGCAAGTGGTAGCTGCTGATAGCAAGAAGCCGGCCGATTGGGTGGACGACGAGTTGATTCCGGACCCATTCGCAGTGAAACCTCACGATTACGACCAGAAGTATGGGCTCCCAAAGATAGAGGACCCAGACTACGTCAAGCCCGAAGGATGGCTAGACGACGAGCCCGAGTTCATCTTCGACCCGTTCGCAAAACGTCCTGCTGAGTGGGACGAAGACGAGGACGGAGAGTGGGAACAACCTATCATCAAGAACCCCAAATGCCTTGTAGGATGTGGCAAGTGGGAACCTCGGGTGGTTCCAAACAAAAACTATAAAGGTCCATGGAGTCCACCATTGATTCCTAATCCAGAATACAAGGGCGAATGGAAGCCTGAAATGGTACCCAATCCGAACTACTACGAAGATACCAAACCTGCCAATCTTGAGTTAATAGGTGGAATTGGCTTTGAATTGTGGTCGATTGAACAAGACATTTCATTCGATAACATCTACTTGGGCCACTCTTTACAGGAAGCAGAAGCCATTGGCAATGCTACTTTTGTTCCTAAGCTTGAACTAGAAGTGCAAGACTATGAAGTCAATAAACCAAAACCTGTCAAACCACCTTCACCTCCACCAAAATCATTCGAAGAGATCCTAAGAGATGAGGAAAATACTTCAAAGCCTAGCCAGGTGATGATCTTTTTCTTCTTGATCTTCAAAAGAGAGCTTTTGAATATGAAAGATTTCTGGTATGAATTCAAGAGCGATCCTGCCCAGGCTCTTCTTGATGATCCGTTGAAAGCATTTGTATATTCCGGAGTCGTTCTATTTGTCTTTACATTCATGTTTGGTATCGTCAATGTGATTGCCTTTTTCCTCACCTCCTGGGCCAGTCTGACCAAGGAGGCTATTGGAACTGCTAGAGAAGAAATCAGAAAGGAAATAGAACAGGAAGAAGCTGAAGGAGAGGATCAAGACATTCCAAAGATCGTTGAAATCTTGGACGAAGATGGAGACATCCAGGTTTCCTCGTCCACCCGCAGAGAAACAACTGCTACAAAAAGACACTAGAAGTCTGTAGGCCGTATATGTATCTAATTAATGCCATTCTGTTGTTTAAATATATCCCATGACTTGTTCAACGTGATGAACACCGCCTGACAAAGCATCTCTGTTTCAACGTCCAACTTGAGACTGCTCAACTTATCTGGGTGGATGGAACTGATCACCTTCATGTAATTGATCTTGACCTTCTTGGGTAACATCAAATCGTTGATGGTGATTTTCTTGCTGGTCAAAAACGGGAACCCTAAAGATGCTGGAAGTACTTCAGGTAATGCCATCAAGAGAGTACGGAGATTATCTTCTTTGCCGTTACTCCAATCAAACACCTTGGCTTGTACTTGATCATGGAGCTGGTATCTGCGTTTTTCTCTATCCTCCAGTTTCTTATTTTGATCTTGGATTCTCTTCAAGTTCTCGTTATTGGATGGAGCAGTGGGTTTAGACTTGGGTTTAGGTTTAGGTTTAGGTGGTGGATTGACGATGTTGTTGACTCTTCTTCTGGCATCCATGACCTTCTTATCACTGACTCCCAACTGAGTCACCAACTCAACATAGCACTTCAACGACTCTTCAAAAGACTCGATCATTTCAAGCGCCTCTGCTTTCCGGGATAATAATTTGGTGTACCAGAACTTGATATGTTTTTCATTAATGGTGTATTGTGGATCGTTCAAGTCTTCCTTTGAGAGAAGACTCAATCCTTCTTCACAGTGTTCGTTAGCCTTTCTATAATTACCAAGCTTTATCAACGTGATAGCTATATTGGAGTTGATGATGACTCGTAACTCGTGGGTGGCAGGAAGTGCATTCAATGACTTCTGATAGTTCACGTATGCGTCATCATAGTCTCCCTTAGCAAAAGAGGCAGACCCTTTTTCTTTGCCTATATCATAATCTGATTGCAGAAACTGGTCCAATACTTCTCTGGTTGTTTTCCGGGTTTGCTTGGCTGGTCTTCTTCTACGAGAAGAAGCATAGACTTCCTCGTCGCCTTTCTGTGCCTTGAATCTTTCGGCTCTCGAAGTGCCTAGTCCAAGTAAATCGGCCTCTTGTGCTGCTGGTTTCGTAGGTTCTTTAGGCAGAGCCGCAACGGGGGACTGGGCTGGCAGGGCCTGTTTTCTTGCTTGGCTAATTTGAGGTGAATGTTCTCTCAGGGTCTGAGGATTCAGAACAGGCCTGGGTGGAGGTGTTTGCTTCTCAGGCGATCTATCCCGTGCAGATAAAGAGCCTCCGATCGACTCCTTGGCCTTGGCTTTAAACGTATCGAGCCTTGCCTTATTTCTGGCACGATCTTTCTCTCTCTGCTCGTCCATAAACCTTCCAATTGACTCCTGGTCAATGTTCTCCTCGTCAGACCCGTAGTCCTCATACTTCCCGCCATTGGCTCTCCTTTCTGAGGCCTGACTTTTGTACTTCTCTTGATTCTGCATCCAGGCAGGTAATGAATTGTTGGGCGAGCTTCTTCCGCCATTCTGGGTTTGCTGGAACTGCTCGAAGTTCCTGATCACGGTGTCTCTTGATTTGTTGATGAACAACGAGGCCTTGCTGAAAAAGTCACTTGAAAGATCATTGAGTTTGGCTCCTATATCAGGACTGCCTGTTCGTGTACTTGCGGCAGTGCTTCGCCTGGTGCTGGATTTAGAAGACGGTCTCAGGGTCCCGCCGCTCATGATGAAATTCACACACGCCTGTAAGTCCATTCCCACCTCGTCGATGGCGTTGTTGGACACGTCTGTGGGGAACCCGATTTCAAGCAATTGGGCCACCAATTCGTCTCTTTCGGACGCAGGTTCCTGAGAGTCTGGGGCCTGTTCTGGGGGCAGGTATTTTGGCTGGTTTGGTCTCTGGGGTTCTGGCTGGCTCGGCTTCTGGACTGGCTCTGGGGCCGTCTCTGGTTGGAACGCATCGGTGAAGTCGTCGTCCAATAAACTGCCGGTGAATTGCAGAGATCTGGTGTTTGAATTAGCGTTGTTTGAAGTAGCGCTGTTAGAGGCGCCGGAGTTGCTTCCCAAGTTGGCGGTGGAGTTGATCTTGCTGGCGGTGGAGTTCACGGGTGTCGGCGTCACGTTCACAGGCGTTGCGGTGCCACTCAGGAACACATCAAACGGATCAGAAACCACAGGCTTGTCAGTCGATCCAAACACATCAAACTCATCAAAATTGGGGGCCGAACTCACGCCTGGAGTCGACACTCCGCTACCAGACCCAGACCCGGCGTGGTGCTGTAGATCTGCCAAGTTCTTCTTGCGGTTCGAACCTGGAAACAAATCTGCAAAAGCATCTTTCTTAGGTGGCATAGTTGGATAAACAGAACTGGCACGACTTTGCGAAAGATGCGCATTGAAGTGAAAAATGGTGTAGGAAAAATTTTTGAGAAGACATACAAGATGCATTTGATGTACACACTTGGCCCAGACGGCAAGAGATTATATACTTTGAAGAAGACCACTGAGGAGGGCGAGATCACCAAGTCTGCTCATCCTGCCAGGTTTTCTCCTGACGACAAGTACTCCAGACAAAGAGTTACTTTGAAGAAGAGATTTGGTTTATTGCCAACTCAGGTTGAAGAGAAGTAATGGCTGGCGAACGGATGGGATTTCTGTTTACCGACGTTGTATTGTACTATATTTAGATAATAAATGGCATATCGATGAGTTGTAGGTCTGGTGGGTGGTTTTGTTGGCAGTATACTGATGGAGTGATGGTATCTTGATAGATGGGATTTACTCTATATCCTTATTCAGGTCTTCCGTCCTGTTTATCTTACTCCGGTCCCTGGTTGTATTACTAAGATCCCTGATTCAACTCTTACTAAGTTCCTTGTTATCTCTTACTAGATTTCTGATTCACCACTTACTTCCATCCTTGTTATCTCTTACTTCCATCTTTGGTTCATCTGTTGATTCTCTATTCTTTCCATTCCTCTTGATTAATCTCTATTCCTCTTGATTCTTGTTATTCTTCCAGTTCTTCTTATTTCTTTTTAATCTTCTTATTCCTCTCATTCTTCTCATTCCTCCAATGCCTTCGCTCTCCCTTCCTTACTTGTCTCATCCTTCTATCCTACTTATCTTTCTTCTATCACTGCTTGTCTCTTTCTGCTAGCGTTCCCGCTCACTCCCAGCTCCTCAAATGGGCTCGGTCTTCTCGCCCGTCCTCTCCATATCATAGGCAGCATTGTTGGTGTACCCTTCCCACAACTGGGCAGCGATTTCGATGTCCAAGTTCCGCTTGTTGATCTCCTGCAACGACTTGTTCATCGTCACTACGGACTCGTTCAAGTTCTCCTAATACGTTAGTAAGCCAGCATACACATCGAGTGAAATATACATACCACGTTGTTGATGATCCGGGAAAGTAAGGCGCTCTGTGCTTGTTCGTGGGGGTTTTGCATG
Source organism: Yamadazyma phyllophila (assembly GCA_030571955.1). Classification (NCBI taxonomy): domain Eukaryota; kingdom Fungi; phylum Ascomycota; class Pichiomycetes; order Serinales; family Debaryomycetaceae; genus Yamadazyma; species Yamadazyma phyllophila. The sequence goes on along the minus strand of JAJLZE010000004.1, from coordinate 406,306 downwards.
TTGTTTATTTATCGATTTATCGATTGTTGCAAATTCGCGAATGGCTGCGAGAAGTGAAGAGTGAGAGAAGTGAGAGAAGAGAAGACCAGTTGCAACCAGGCATGCCACTGTAGGAGGTCTCTATAACGACAGCAGTGGTAGTGTCTTACAGATCTACTAATTTTGGTATCATATTATCTATCCATCTACTTTTTCTTCTACACCTTTTCTACTTCATGACTTGCTTCCATACTTGTCTTGACACTTGATATAATCTTCGGTCAAAAAAGTCCCGGCACCACAATAGTTCTCGAGGTAACAAGCATCGGAAACAGTCCCGTTCTCATTACAATCAGGCGTCTTGAGTGTACGACGGTATTGCAAATCAATGTACAATTGGTTGGCCTCAACGTTACTCTTGTCAGAGATCTTTTCCAACACATACTTGTTCCAGAAGGTCCCATTCAACGGGGCGTTTTCAGGCCATGTATGGTCTGGGTCGTAAGTATCTCTGGCGGAGTATTCGAACTGCCACTCAGGTTCACTGGCACCATTGATATACGTTTCGTTCAACTTGGTGTAGTAGTTGTAGGAGTTCATGACGTTGAACGATTTGTCTTCCACTTCATAGTACTTGAATGCCGGGTTGTGGTCGTCCAATGGAGTCACAGACTGGGCAATCCAGGCTACGTTGGTGATATCCTTTTCCACGTCTTCGGCACTGGAAGAGTTGGAGGAAAAGAATACCTTGAACAGGTCCTTGTGGGTGTGGCCGTAGAAGATACTGGCAATGGTGTAAGGGCTGAATCTCTCGACAATCTTAGCAAAGATCCGGGACTGAATAGGCAACGCATCGTAGTCAGAAGATGGAATATGGGCCAAGATCCATACTCTCTGGCCCTTGGCTTCACTTTCCACCAACTCATCGATCAAGAACTCCCATTGACCAAAAGGATCAGGGTCTTCTCTTAAGTTGATGTAGTTCCATAAGTTCTTCTGGTAGTATCCGTTGGAGTTCAAGGAAATCACCTTCAACCCTTTTTCGGTGACATGAGAGAACCCAGCATGGTGCTCTTTAATACCCTTTTGTTCGTCAGCATTGAACCATCCTTCATTCACATAAACTTCGCTCAACATCTCAGCGTTGTACTGATAAACGTCTTCAGTATCGTACTTGTGAGGAGCCAATTGTCCATATGGGAAAGTATCGTGGTTTCCTAAAGATGGATAAACAGGAATATCTTTCAAGTATTGTTTCATGACTTTCAAGCCCAAGATCTCTGCTTTCTTGGTCACGTTTGGAGTACAGTGGATCTTATCGTGGTCGACCAAATCACCAGTGAATAACGTGAACTCAAAGTCTTTATCGGACAATTGACTGATATATTTCATGGTGTTGTTGACCAAGGCCACAGGAGAGTCACACTGATAGTTTCCCCATGATCCAGCAGGAACAAAAGCAGAGTCCCATCCTCTACCTTTGGGCAAATCATAGTACTCGCCAGGAGAATAGTTTCCTTGTTCGTCGTACAGGTTGTCTGGGTAGAAAGCAAAGTTGTCGATGGTGCTGGCTTCAGGTAAAAGCTTACTGTAACCTTGGGTGAAGTTGTAGTGGGTTTCGTTTGGAAGAGCAGCATTGAAACTTTCAGGCAAACAACAAAGTCCCAGCGTACAGTTTCCTTCTGCTCCTACCGTGTATCTGAACTGGGAGTGGAAGTCGGTGATGTGTAACACGTTGAATCTCGATCTTTCTTCCACGCCGTAGTCGGGTTCAGAGTAGTGGATATCCTGTTTAGCAGGCCATTTGGAGTCGAAGTTGTATTCAGCATCGATGTCGATGGTTTCAGGTAATTCACAGGCTCCACTGCCTTTGTAGTAGCAGTAGTACTCGAGATCCAAGTCACTCGAAGTGTTGAACCGTCTCAACATTTGCATGAAATCGTTATCGAACAAATTGACCGAAGTTTCATCACCAAAACCCGAGTCGTAAAGGTCTCTATTGACGTCAATTGACTGGGGCTGGGTGGTCAAAAAGAAGTCGACGGTGTCACATTTTGCTGGGTTGTTTTTGTTCAACGAAAGACAGTATTTGAATAACGTGAATGCTATCAAGTGCTGGTTATCGGCATCTTCTTCGTATAAGCTTTTAGCATATGTGATTTTGTTCTTACAGGCTTCACATTTGGTACCATTAAAAGCAGTCAATTCCTTCAAATGGTGGGAAATAAAGTCCTGGTCGGCGTAGGGTAAATTGTCATAGATCTGGTTGACCAAGTCGATTTCGGCTCTTTTGCTCAACTGGGATTTGATGGAACTCATCCCATTGATGGTGTGGGCCGTCACCGACGACGCAAGTAATAAAGCTGAAACAAACTTCATGGTTGATTTTATTCTGGGGGATTGGCGATGCTTTATACTCGGGCAGATTTGTGTCATTGTAATTTGCAGCTAATTAAGATGGGATGGCTGTATCCGGTAATTTACCAATTGGGAAACGTTATTGCTTATTTACGGATATTTCACGGCGAGGCCTGTAGTATTGGGATGTCGTCAAGGCTACCGTATTAATGGCTTGATTCACATTACAAGCTCGTACCGCCTCACGGTGGCAGTGGCATCTGATACAAAGCTCCTATTGCTACGGTACACCAATTGGCCTTCCTATAAACGCTGGCCCTAACATATCGTATACTCTATCGCCGTAATTGGCACCGGTAACGGAATGCTCTGCGTCTGAAATTCACGACATCCCGATAATAAAGAACTATCATACGCACTCACCTGCCCGAGATAACAAATCCTATACCTTCCCACGTGCAAGAGCCTCACCTTTCCCCTGCTATGCCATCCCGGTTATCCAGCCCCTTAGAGCCTCTTATTTGTCCTGGGCTGCTTGTCGCAATGCTCGATATCGGAATTGTTCGATGCTGTATTAATGGCATTACATACTGGTATTGTATTGAGGGTATTAAATGATATTGTATTAAACGGCATTGTATTAATTGGCACTGAATTGAATAGCATGCCTCTCTGGCATTGAACGTTCTGGTCAACAGTTCCGGCTATAGTCCCGACGTGCTGAACCCCGTGGTACACGGGGCTTATTTAGATTTGTCCTACAGGTTTAATCGCTTATTCCTAAGATCGGCAGAACCTAAAAAATACCATTTAGGGGCTAAATTGACATATCGATATTTGTAGTTACGAGGGATACACCAGAGCCCTAGGGCAGGCTCTTAACCCACAGCTTAATGTCACCAGCTTGGCCAGCCAATCTTAAAGGAACAACCCCCAATGCTTTGAGGATGGTATTCATATATTGGCTATACCTTAATTTTGCAGCCATCAATACTATACAGATCTAACCCGTCATATCAACACTTTCCTGCCAAGTAATAGTCGGCCACCAACGGCCTGTGGTCGCTCATATAAACCCCATTAAACTTGGAATGTAATAATCCAAACTGCTCGAGTCTCAAAAGAAGCTTGTCTGCTGGCTCGGTCGAATACTTATCGACCCCTTCACACGATGGCTTGTGGGTGATCTTGGACGTATATAATGGAGCGAAAATGTAGTCGATGTTTTGTCCTCCAGACAAAAGCACTTCTCCTTCGAAACCGGTGACAGTAGACTTCAAGTGGCCGAATCTGTTGAACGGAGTGACGTGCTTTGCACTATCAACAAGACTGGCAGTCAAGGTGTTGTATGCCTCTCCTTTTGGCTCGTTGTTCAAGTCACCACAAAGGAAGGATGGCCACTTGTTGATTGTTTCCATCTTATTGATGATAACTTCTGCAGACCCGATTCTGGAAAGTTCACCAATGTGATCTAAATGAGTGTTGAACACATTGATGTGGTTTCCGGTCTCTTTATGCTTCAATGTCACGTAGGTAAGGATTCTTAAATACTTAGCATCCCAGCCTTCAAGCGACATTCTTTCGTTCTTATCATTCAACCAAATGGTGTCTTCGAAAATCACCTCCCATTCACTCGGCTTGTACAAGATGGGAACAAACTCTCCAAGGTCTTCTCCGTCGATTCTACCCCGGGCATAGTACGCCCATTCAGGTGCATCTTCGGGAGAAAACTTATTGAGTTCGTCCATGATCTCGAGCATTTGAAACTTATAAACTTCTTGTAAAGTCACAACCGTATTGCTCCTAACATTGAACTTGATGGAGTTGGTGATCTTCCTTAACCGGTCGTTCCAAACCTCTTCGCCTGGAACAAGAATATCATGGCCTCCGTTCTTCACATTATGAGAGTAGATTCTGAAGTTGAACGGCTTGATCTTGAGCTTATAGAAATTGTCTTTGACCTCCACAAACGGCTTGGGTTCAAGTGTGACGGTTTTGACAAGCGATTTGCCGAGTTTATCGGGTTGGGGAACCCCCAATCTGCCGTATCCTTGTTTCCCCTTGGGATTATGGCCAAAGCTGTCTTCGTGTTCGATGTCTCCGATCTTGTTGTTCTTCAAATTGGCCAACTCTTCTTCGTCTCCTGGCTCAGAATATATGCTGCCGTTCAAGTCCACTTCTTCCGGGTCCATTTCCTTGATTCCACCCAAGAACTTCTTGGGGTTATTTGGGTCTTCTTCGTCCTCGGGATTGATCGGTGGAGGTATTTGGTTTGGTCTCATTTTGACGGGTTTTTCTTCTTTCTCAGGAGACTTGTCTTTATTTTCTTGACCGTCTTTATTGTCTTTATTCCCTTTATTCTCTTTGTTCTCTTTATTCTTTTTATTGGTGTCTTCATTAGTCCCGGGTTCAGACTCTTCGTCCTCTTCAGCGTCTTCTTTGACGCCACCCTTTTCAATCTCCTCGTTCAAATTGATCTTATGTGGCTTGCTAGGAGGTTTGGGTCCAAGCGACTCTCCGTAATCATCAAAGAGCTCTTCATAATCATCAGCATCGTCGAACTTATCCACCTTTTTGGAGTCCTTATTCTCAGCGCCCTTGTTTCCATTCTCCTTGTTCTCCGTCTTTGGTTTCCCGGCATTCTTGTCGTCTTTTGGTTTCAGTTTATCTGTCTTTTGGGAACCATATTTTGCTCTCCACTCCATGAATTCCTTGGTGCTATCGTTTGGTTTGGCCTCGGGTGTGGATACGGCCGTGTGGGACCCGCCGTACCGTGGCTGCAACACGATTATCCCCACCGTGGTGAGCACCGCAGCCACCACGACCAAGAGCCTGATTCTCTTGGTGCTCTGCTTTTTCGTCATACCGTTTAGTCAACTATATTTCACTTATTGATTCTATGCGCGCCGGGGTAAGTAGTGAGAGTTCGCACGACCTGGAATGGCTGTAGCACCGCTGCACGGCGGTAGACGCAGGGTCTTGGAGTAGGGAGAAGGTCAGAGGCTCTAGAGAGAATTAGAGAGCTACGGCAGCGGGAGGTGGTACGGCGGTCACGCGTGGTACAGAGGTAAGACGTGGTATAAAGCCTTGTGTTTTTATGGGGAAAAGCTTATCAGTAAAAATCTTACGCGTCAGATGGTCAAATGATGCTGTGGCCAAAAACTGGCCTTAAAAACCGACCAGGAAGAGTTGTAGCTGGTCTAATAGTTCCATACGACTGAATCGTCGTAGCAGCACGCGTTCAGGCATTCAGCCACCGACTCCGGTGCTCAACGGTCAAGCTGCGTCAAAGAAGGTGCGAAATTTCAGATCGTCGATTCGATCAAGTCTTTTAAGTCTTTATTGGCTTCTCTGTGTTATTTAGAACGTCCTTCAGTGGGCACAGAGTGGGTGTAGGGGTGTGGAGTCCCCAACACCACTGGGGATAAACGTACTGGTCTCTTTTTATTATATACAGGTTTTGTAGTGTAGTTGGTTATCACTAGCGGTTTTGACCATCAAAACATCCGCTCAACCTCGGTTCGAATCCGGGCAAGACCTTTCTTTTTGCTGCCGTATAGGCCCGGCATAGGCTGGACATACAGGCAACGATACGGTGCTGAAAGCAGGCCTGGTGTTTTTGCAGCAAAACAAAGTCGAAAACATAGTCGCATAGTATTTGGGTTTGTTCGAATGAGTATCAGAGTAAACAATATAGTACAGTAATTGGCCATTTATGGGGAATTAGGATACTGTATTATCTGCTTTGAATTACCGTTATTTTAACTCCAAAAAGGTTACTAAAATCCTGAAGAAATGGTGGAGTTTCATTCAGTAACGCCCAAATAGTCCTCAAACTCTCTTCAAATTGTCTCTAAAACTGTCTTCTTTGCCTATCTTCGGGTATCAAAAACACACCATACAGATGGTACTCATACTCTCTCTAAACTCACCTAACGAATCTACTCTAAAGACAATTCTATGCCTCTTACATACTTCATCCTGATACACCAACGAGCCAGTAGATATCGAATTTTTCCAGGAAATACGTACTAAGAACTCAATAAAAGACGTATAACTAACTACTGTATTCTTCTCTATACTACAAATTCCACAATCGGCTACCATTTACTTCCCCTTACTAAAGAACAAACTTGATAGTATAACCACTTGATATCTTCCGCACTTCATCGCAATCTCCAAATCTCCCTATCTTTCCTAGTCTCTCCCAATCTCTGGCTCGCTCGCTTGACCGTACCTCTTCTCTTCCCTCCCGTACAATTCACTACACATACCCTTCATCTACCAATCAACTCTCTCTATCTCTATCTACTCACTTCCTTCCAATCCACATTTCTTGCAACCTCATCTTCGCACTGGTGAAAAATTAAATTAAAATTTTTCCAATCGATATAAGAAATGTCTGCAGTTATCGGTATCTCCTTCGGAAATACTTCCTCTAGTATCGCTGTTGCCAACGCTGATGGTAAGGTTGAAGTCATTGCCAACCCAGATGGTGACAGATCCATCCCATCCTCTTTAGCTTATGTGGGAGATGACGAATACCATGGCCAACAAGCCAATGCTCAATTGATCAGAAACTCCAAAAACACCATAATCAACTTCAGAGATTTCATCGGTAAACAATTCGACGATGTCAACACTGACGCCACCAAGAACGGTGCCGCTGCCTTCAAGACTGAAGACGGTAAAATCGGCTTCAAAATCGCCAGAGAAAATAAAGAAGAAATCGTTACTGTTGCAGAAGCCACCAAGAGACATTTGATCCAATTAAAAAATGCCGCCGAAGATTACTTGGGTAAGAAAGTGGAAGGTGCCGTCATCACCGTGCCAACTGACTTCACCGAAGCCCAAAGAGAAGAGTTGATCAAGTTGAGTAGCGAAATTAACTTGACTGTTCACCAATTAATCAATGAACCAAGTAGTGCATTGTTGGCTCATTTGGCTGCTCATGAAGAAGAATACTCCAAGAACAAGATCTACTTGGTGGCCGACTTTGGTGGTATCAGATCTGACGCCGCCATTGTGGCTGTTAGAGGTGGAATCTTCACCATCTTGAGTACTTTACACGATAAAGAATTGGGTGGTGACAGATTGGACGAAGCATTGATGGAATTCTTTGCCAAGGACTTCGAAAAGAAAACCAAGGCCAACCCAAGAAACAACCAAAGATCTTTGGCCAAGTTAAGAAGTGAAAGTATCGTTGTGAAGAAGACTTTATCCAACGTGCAATCTTCTACTTGTTCCATTGAATCTTTAGCTGATGGTATTGACTACCATACTACTATCAACAGATTGAGATACGAATTGACCATCAGACCAACCGTGGCCAAGATAACCGCTTTTGTTGAAAAGTTGGTTGAAAAAGCCGGATTATTACCTTCTGAAATCAACGAAGTCTTGTTGGTTGGTGGTACTTCCAACACTCCAAAGGTTTCTAGTGAATTGAGAGCCATTTTCCCAGAATCCACCACCATTGCTTCTCCAACCTTTGACGTTAAGGCCATCTTACCAAACGAATTGGTTTGTAGAGGAGCTGCTTTACAAGCTTCTTTGATCGAACAATTCGACGATGAAGAAATCAAAGAAAGTTTGCAACCTATTGTTGTCAACACCCAACACTTGGCCCACTCCATTGGTATCAAGGACGGTGAAGGTAAGTTCGTTCCTATTGTCGTTAACGAAACTGCCTATCCTATAAAGAAGTCTGTTGAAGTCACCAACGGGGACAACTCCAGTGTATTGGTTGAATTCTACGAAGGTAAGAAGACCATCAAAGAAACAGTCATTGAACCAGAAAAGATCGAATACAGTGACGACGAAGAAGACTCAAGTGAAGAAGAAGAAGAACCAGAAATCGTTAAGGAAGCAGTTGAAGAGTGTGGTGAATTATTGGGCTCTTTAGCATTGAAGGACTTGAAACCAAACTCCAAATTAGAAGTCATCATCAACATTACTCAAGACGGTAAGTTACACTTATCTTCCAGAGAATTGAAGGTTGGCTCTGTTGCCAGTAAGGTCGAATTAGAATTCAAGTAAACTATATAGAGTAATAATATTGACATGATTTACATTAACTATATATAAGGATTGATTATACGGCGGTTGGACCGAAGAATTCCAGGAAGATGCCGGTGGTGACGCCATGGGCTTCGAGTTCAGATCTAACAAAAGCCATGTACTCGACTGGACCAATCAAGTAGATATCGTTAGGCTTTGAGTAGTCGATCAGATCGAAGTGTTTCTTTGAAAGTTTGTTTCCTTCAGCAGAAATCAAGTCATGTAAAGTGAACTTTGGGTTGGCAGCTAAGCTTTCAAACCATTTACCGAAAGGACGAGATGCCTTGGTATGGTTAGAGTTGTAGAATTGGACGTTCTTTCCATCGGCCAAAGCTTGTTCGACTATCGATACCAATGGGGTTATACCGATACCACCAGCAAAGACTATGACGTCTTTATCGTTCTTTTGGTAAACAAATCTACCGGCTGGATTGGCAACCTTAATTTTGTCACCAACCTTCAATTGGTCATGGATGAAATTGGAAACAACACCATCTGTTAATCTTCTAACAGAGATTCTATACTCGTTGTTTGTAGGGTATTGGGAGATGGAGTATTCTCTTGATTTCTCGAATTCGGCACCTGGTGGACTAAATCTGAACCCTAAGTATTGACCTCTTTCTGGCAAAGTGATTTCAGATCCATCGGATGGAGTGAAGTAAACAGATTTAACGTTATCAGCTTCATCTTCAAGCTTTGTGACGGTGAATTCCTTGAATCCCTTCCATTTTTGTTGTTGGTAGATACTCCATTCAGCATTTATTAACATTTGGGCCAAGTTACCGTAAGCAGTAGCCCAAGCATTAACGAAATCATCATTAGCCAATTCTTCTCCCAAAAGAGACACCATGGTGGCTATAAGGGTGTTTCCAACAATTGGATAGTGTTCAGCCTCGATCTGTAAACCAACATGTTTAACAACAATCTGTTCAACAAAGTCAGTCAATGGAGTTAAATCGTCGATGTTTTCGGCGTATTTAAGTAACGAATAAGCCAAGATTTTTGGTTGTCTAAGAGTCTTTTGATTAGCCTCGTTAAAGAAAGGTCTAACTTCTGGGTTATCAGCCAACATGGTTTTGTAGAAGGTCGAAGTTAAGGTGACTCCCGATTGTTGGAGAATAGGAATTGAAGCCTTGATGATCCCCTTTTGGGCATCGGTAAGATCTTGGATGGTGTATAATTGTGGTGCAGACATGGATGTTAATACCTAACCAAAAGGGTGAGTGTTGAACAGGTTTTATAGTCCGACACCAATTTGCAACTATTGAGCCGGTAGTGAGGCCGAAGGGCTCCGAAGGTCATATTAATTACGAAGTAGCGGAAAATCATACCACACCTGGCTGCAAACTTTGAGCCCGCATGCAAACCGCATCTAAGCTGAAAAACATCCCATATTATTGGATAAAGTTGCAGGTTCCTGGTCATTACACACATGGTGCATTTGCAGCAAACTATTGCAACCGTGGGAGAATAATATGCAATGTTTGGGGACGAAGTACGAGAAGGGAGATCGTCGATGGAAACGCCAAGGAATGTGGTGGGGCCATCATCAGTGAGTTTGGCAACTTAAAACACCCTGTAAAAAATACCGTGCTGGACATTCATGTCCACGAATGCCTCAAATGGTTGACATTTTTTCGGTGAAATCTTTTCAAACCACCGATGAGGTATCAACACCGGTGAAACTGTTGACGAGGACTCGGACGAACAAGGAACCGTTAACTCCATGAGGTATAAATAGTAACCTTAGACAATGGGCCAGTCTCTGGGGTTTAGCATTATGGCGTTTTAGTCATATGGTTATTAAGCTTGGCTTCTATTAACATACGATTTTCATGTTGGTGCACGCCTTCGATTTGATGGAGAAACTCATCACCAGAATATGACACAAAAGGGTCGGGTGAATCGTAAACCCGAACTCCAGCGATGGGCAGGGCCGGCTGGAGTGTGTTCCGGTCTACGGTTTCAGCCGTTACCAGGAACCGTCACCCATTAAGTTACCAGAGAATTACTTAGCATGTAAATTTCTGTATCTCTGATCTGTATCTCTGATCTCTGAGCTGTATCTCCACCACGATGATCTCCACGATCTCCACCACGAGATTCCGTCGAGATTCCGTGGTGCTCCCCACACGGTGTTATTCGGCCACAATAGCAGTCAACCAGCCGCTTGATCACGAACATTGGCCCTTGTGGTGCGGGAGCTGATCTGTCGTACTGCCTCGTTGTACTGCCTCGTCCGTGCCTTTGGACTTGGGGCTTGCGAGCTGGATCAGTCTATAACGAGGAGGGTGCCGTGTAAGTCGTACACTGGTACACTAGTACAGTACGCTGAGCCAACTATACACTGGTACCCACAGTCTAATCCATACACTAAGGTACCACTAAGACATCAACTACCGCCATACTTACTGACAGTGCACACAATAGTTACAGCCACTGACTTATGCTAACGGTCAGGTTCATATGACAGCGCTATAACCGTGTTGAGGCATCCCTTCCAGAGTACTCGGCTTGTAAAGCTGCAGCGTAAAGTCAGAGTCCTGGTTTAGCCAGAAAAGGCCAGCAGTCTACTCGTCGAGACTATTGGTATCATCGACACTATCCATGGTGCTATTGGTGCTATTATCTGGCAATCATCTGGTAATCATCTGGTAATTATCTGGCAAATCTGACAATCACCTGGCAATCACCTGGTAATTATCTGGCTATTATAAGCGCCAGATCAAGATAGTCAATCCATCAGTGAAAGATGTAATTCTGACCACCTTCTCTCGAACGGTCATGCAGCTCCCATTCCACTACACTGTCGATATATATCAGATATCAGATATCAACAATCCTCATATCAACAATCCTCATATCACAATCCTCACATCAATCTTCATCAATCCATACATTAATCCACACAATCCACACAATCTTCACGATCTTTACAATCTCACATCTACTCGAATAGGAAAAGTAATTAATCTACAAGTTTACCATTCACTGTTTTCTACGAGTCCATACGACTCCGTACCAGTCCGTACGACTCCGTACACGCTGAACTACACCGCTTTACGCCGAACTACACCCGCTGAACTACACCCACACTCCCCTACCAATTGTAAACAACTCACTAAACACCCCACAACAGCCGCGTATCACGAACATTGGCGCGCCAGATTGCATGGCAGGTGCGTGGCAGAGTGCGTGGATTGCGCGGCACGGACGCTGCGAGTTGGTGCTATATTTGTCGCAAATTGGACCTGTGTGTGCCTTGCGATGCGGGTTCAGAGCCGTAGATCGATCCCCGTGCCTACGAGTTAGCAAGACATGGCCCACACAGATAACTGTCTAAGGTACCAAGCCAATACCAAGAAACCATCCCCCACCCCGGCAAGACCAAGCAACTACTAGAAGCATGTGCCCAACCGCAGATAAAATTAGCGTCGCCCAGATCAATGCTGGCTTGAGCGCGAATTTTTTGCTACACAGCCTAAAAAATACTCAAGCATATTTGAAGGGGCCAACTGCACTTATTGAAAAAACAACTCACTTATTTTTTGAACTTAAAACATGGCGATTTTCAGAAGTAAGTCTGGCAAGACTGTGGAACCGGAATATAACCCCCAACATGACAGAGACTATAAAATGCACACTGCCAACGTGCACGACCCGATCCTTTCAGCGGTGAATGAAGCTCAGCCTTTTGAACAGGCCGCCGATAGATCGTTTGGTCGTAGGCCTTCGTATCTTTCTCAAGATAGTGGCAACTTGAAGGACATTTTCGGAAACCAAATAAGCCAGGGAGACATGTCGAACCCGACCCGTTCCCGTAACGAACGTCCGTTGGATACCATCCGGGGATTTGAATACGCTATAACGGGTGATATGTCGTATAGAGATCAGTTGGAAACCAACCGGTTGGGATGGGGGTTCCATGAAGATTTCTCCCACCAAAACCTTAGTGGAGCCGGACAACCGGTTGATGGACCATCGAACGATTTCTCAAGACCAACCATCAACTTTAATGACCAGCCAATGTACCTGGCACAGAATTATTCTGCCAGCTCTTTAAAGAACGACCAAACAAAGTCCAAGAAGAAAAAGAAGGGGTTGTTTGGTAGAAAGAAGTAAACGCGTGCTATTATATAGACGCTGAGTACGCGAGTGGGCGATGTCGTCTAGCTCGCTTGTTTAGTTTTGTATGGTTGACGACCGGAATGGTTTGAAATAACGAACATAAATGGGTATATTGTAGTTGGAAGTATTGGAAGCGTATCGAGTCAGGCTCTTATTATTCGGTCCTTATTATCTGGTTCTTATTATCTCGTTCTTATCATCTTGCTCTATTACCTGGCTCTATACCTGGCTTACTACCTGTCTCTAATCATCTGGCTCTATCACCTCGTTCTAATCATCTCGTTCTATTACCTGGCCCCACGCCTTGCCGGACGCCGCGCTCTCGTACGAGCACCTCGTCTAGCTTTTACAGGTTACGCCAAGCCGCCCTCGGAACTGGCGACTCTGATAGCTGCAAATCATCTCAATAACTGCTCGACTCGTGCCGGTATGTTCAGTGCTCAGTACCGGTCCCAGCACTGGATCCCACAACTTGACTCCACTCGGCAGCCTCATTCCTACCACTCGCCTGTGCTCCAAGCGATGCACGTCCGGCATTGTTGCCAGTCAACCTGGCAGTCAACCAGTTCACGTTTCAGATGACGCACCATGGCACTAATTTAAAACCTTAATGGCTGTTTTAGGTTTCTGACACTATCCGGGTTTGAGGTTAGCGTAGAATGCCCCTTAACGGATCAAAACCGTCTCAGTTGGGATGTGATGCAAGACTATTGGGATATAGGAAAATACATATGAAGTATACATAGGGAGAAAAGCACAGGGAGAAATAAACACTTGAATGGAGTATTTCTACCACCACTTCATGGTCAGCGTGCTCCGTACCAGCGTCTCCTACAGTAATTCCCCCGTAATTCCCACCTCCTATCTCCCACCTCCCACCTCCACCCCGTAGCTCGCTAAATAAACGCTCGTGATCACCAGTCCTACCGATAGTCCACAACCTGCAAACCCATCGCCCTACCTTCACTCCATTCTGCACGCAGTGTCGGTACCGTAGCGCGAAGTTCGCGCTGTTTCATGGCAATATGAACCCGCCATACAGGATTCAGGTACCATCACTGTGGGCATCCGCATTCATATACTGAAACCAAAATAAAGATCTAAGTTTTCATTTCGCTGCTTTTTGATTCCATCAACTTAGCTTGATTTACTGCCATCCCGCGTGAATCTTTTAGTCCATCCCGTCTCCCCGTCGCCGCTCCTTTATCCTAGCCCTACTTCCTTGCAATAGCAATTCTCCCGCGCCTTTCACACCCTAATTAACCAACTCGTTTTTTTCTACCACCATGCAACACCCTCAGCCTGCCACCACCATGCCGGGCCCCAACCCTGCTCAACAGCAACAGTACCCGCCGCAACAGGCTCAACATCAACAGCAACAACAACAGCAACAACAGCAACAACAACAACAGCAGCAGCCCCGCCAAGTCAGCTTTAACGTCAGCGACCACTATCAAATCTTGGAAGTGGTGGGTGAAGGGGCATATGGAATCGTATGCCTGGCCGTCCACAAACCCACCAACCAGAAGGTGGCGATCAAGAAGATCGAGCCGTTCGAGCGGTCCATGTTGTGTCTTCGGACGCTTCGTGAGCTCAAGCTCTTGAAGCATTTCAACCACGAAAATATCGTCAGTGTGTTAGCCCTTCAGCGCCCACTTAATTATGAGCTGTTCTCCGAGATCTACTTGATCCAGGAGTTGATGGAAACAGACCTCCACAGAGTCATCCGGACCCAGAAATTAAGTGACGACCACATCCAGTACTTTATCTACCAAACCTTACGTGCATTAAAATGCCTACACTCAGCCAATGTTTTACATCGAGATTTGAAACCCCTGAACTTACTTTTAAACAGTAACTGTGACTTGAAGATCTGTGACTTTGGCCTTGCCAGAAGTATTGCCAGCAGTGAAGATAACTTCGGGTTCATGACAGAATACGTGGCCACCAGATGGTATAGGGCGCCTGAGATTATGTTAACATTTCAAGAATACACCACCGCCATCGATGTTTGGAGTGTTGGGTGTATTTTGGCCGAGATGTTGACTGGGAGACCGTTGTTCCCAGGAAGAGATTACCACAACCAATTATGGTTGATTATGGAAGTGTTGGGGACCCCAAATATGGAAGATTATTATAACATCAGGCTGAAAAGGGCAAGAGAGTATATTCGTTCCTTACCATTTTGTAAGAAAATTCCATTTGAAAACTTGTTTCAAGGAGTTAACACACAGGTTAACCCGGAAGCGATCGATCTACTTGAGAAGTTACTAATCTTCAATCCTGCCAAAAGAATTACGGTTGATGATGCATTAAAACACCCATACTTAAAGCTCTATCATGATCCCAACGATGAGCCAATAGCCGAAAAGATTCCAGAAGATTTCTTCGATTTCGACCGCAAAAAAGACGAATTGAGTATCAGCGACTTGAAGAAACTCTTATTTGACGAAATCATGAGACCATTGTAACCTTGTAATATACTAATCTTACTATATTTAGTTTATAAACATTTTTTCATGCCTCCCGCGTGCCCGCACCCAAATCAACGCAACGCGCGTTGTCAAATCGTTGAAGAATTTTTACAAAAAAAACACCACTTCACACCCCTAATCATGAAGGTCTATGCATTTTTCTGGCTCTTTGCTGTGGCCATTTGTCACAATGTTTTGTTGGCGCCTTACGGTAAGCAGTGCTTCTTTGAAAACTTGCACGCCAAGGATGAATTGGCCATTTCATACCAAGTTGGTAGCAGAGACCCTGCCAACAGTGAACAGTTAAAAGCTGGCTTTTATATCGGATCTCCAAATGGCGAAGTGTTGGTTAAGAGAACAGACGTCGACCACGGAGACGAAACCATCGTTGCCCAGAGAGACGGGAAATACACCTTTTGTTTCTCCAATGAAAAATCAAGCAGAGTCGACTTGGATGTTTCTTTCAACGTTCATGGGGTCATTTACATTGATTTCGAAAACCCAAACGCTGATACCTTGGATTATGCTATTCAAAGAATGAGTCAATTAACTACCGATGTTAAGGCTGAGCAAGGATATTTAGTTATCAGAGAAAGAACTCATAGAAATACGGCAGAAAGTACCAATTCAAGAGTCAAGTACTGGTCGGTATTCCAAATTCTTATGGTGGTAGGAAACTCATTATTTCAAATCTTCTATTTGAGGAGGTTTTTCGAAGTCAAGCTGGTTGTATAGGAGTAATAAAAAGTAAGTCTTGGGGCAGTAGATTACGATTGACAGCGTTGGACGATTGGTGGAGCGATGGTGCAGTGTTGGGACGATTTGTGGAGCGATGGTGTAGCGATTCAGACCAAATCAGGAACGACGTATAGATTATGGATCAGTTAGACCGACCAGGTAGATTTATAGATCAGTAGACCCGGTCATATAAGGCACTTAGAACCGGTCCAAAACACTTCAACAACCGGTCGATGCTCGAAAGACCGAAATGCTCATTTCTCCGAGCCTTGACCGGAGAAACAGTCGCCCTACACCACTCGGCCGCCTCACCACCACCCAACACCAACACCAACACCAACCAGTCGGCAAGTATACCAGTCGGTAGGTATGCAGTCGGCTGGAAGTAGCGGCAACTCCAAACATATTTTAACCTAAACAAATGGTGGGGAGAGAGGGGCACACGATCTCATGCTATCAAGCGGGTTAAGGGAAGTTTCTCGAAATAATTCGTTCCGGCCCCAGCCGTCTGGCACCAGATTATCGCCCCATACACGGCGCCCGTACCGCGGGAGAACCAGAACCCCATATTCTTTCCTTGCTCGGAACTGCAAGGTCAACAACCCCCAGCATATGGAATAACACATCCAACGCCGTGGCCTTGGTAAATCCTCTCTCGATAAATAAACACCTCGACGTCAAGCCTGAGGGGCTGCCATAAACTCCGAAACATTAATCTCCCGCCATGGTACCCACCTTTCGGACTTACTGGCACCCTGTTTACGGCAACTATCGAGGAATAAAGGATGTGCAATTCCCCTCAAAAGCAAAACCGTTTGGTTTGTGCAGTCGCACCACACAATTTTTATTCCATATAAATAGACAGTAGTTCCCGCTTTATCGCAAATATATCCAACCACCATGTCGAAATACTTTCCAAATATCAAAGAATTACCTCCAGACCCATTGTTTGGGTTAAAGGCCAGATACACCTCCGATAACCGTGACGATAAAGTCGATTTAGGAATCGGTGCTTACAGAGATAACAATGGGAAACCATGGATTTTACCTGCCGTCAGAAAAGCAGAACTTAAACTCATCAACGACCCAAACTATAACCATGAATATTTGGCCATCGAAGGTTACGGCTCGTTTGTGAAAAACGCCAGTCAAATCATCTTGGGAGCAGACTCGGTTGCAATCAAACAAAACCGTTTAATCTCCCAACAAAGTTTGAGTGGAACCGGTGCCTTACACTTGGCAGGCAAATTCTTGAAGGAATTCTATCACAAATCAGATGCTAAGATTTACTTATCCAAACCCACCTGGGCCAACCACAACCAAATCTTCCAAACCTTGGGCTATGAAACCGAAACCTATCCTTACTGGGATAGCGATAACAAGTCGTTGGATTTGGACGGGTTCTTGAAAGCCATAGATTCTGCTCCAAAAGGATCCATTTTCCTTTTACACGCTTGTGCACATAATCCAACTGGATTAGACCCTTCGAAAGAACAATGGGGTGAAATCTTGGACAGATTGGTCAAGAACGACCACTTACCTTTGTTCGATAGTGCATACCAAGGGTTTGCCAGTGGTGACTTAGAACAGGACAGTTACTCGATTAGAAGTGCTGTGGAATCCACCAAGTTTAGTGCCCCAATCATCATCTGTCAATCGTTTGCTAAGAATTGTGGTATGTACGGAGAAAGAGTTGGTGCCGTTCATGTGATACCTAGCGAGTCAAGTGAGTCGGTGAATAAGGCCATCACTTCCCAATTGAAGAAGATCATTCGTTCTGAAATCTCTAATCCTCCAGCCTACGGTGCCAAGGTTGTTGCTACTATTTTAAGTGACGATGAATTATACGACCAATGGAAGAAGGATTTGGTTACCATGTCTTCCAGAATCAAGCAAATGAGAATCAAGTTGAGAGATTCCTTGGTTGAATTACAAACCCCAGGCAATTGGGATCATATCGTTAATCAAACCGGTATGTTTTCATTCACTGGATTAAACTCCGATATGGTCAAGAGATTGGAAGAGAAACACGGAATTTACTTGGTATCGAGTGGAAGAGCTTCTGTTGCTGGATTGAACGAAGGTAATATCGACAAGGTTGCCAAGGCCTTTGATGAGGTTGTCAGATTCTACGCCAAGAGTAAACTTTAGGTAGTTTGATAGTAATACAATAACATATGATGTGAAGTCGAGATATGGCTTAGAGAAATATTATCAGCTCACGTTTGGGCCGGTAAGTTTCGTTTACCACCGCTGTAGTATCACCCCTTTAAATCCCACTCCCTTGTCTCCATCTATATCGCCCGAAGCGGCCCCTTCCCACCGCTTTTCCCACCTTCCATCACTCTCATCACTCTCATCATCTCACCATTTCGCACCCATTTGTGACTCAATCGCGGTTGAAAAATTTCACCACCATGTCAAGTTTTGGAAAGATATTCAGAGTTACCACCTACGGGGAATCCCACTGTAAGTCCGTGGGATGTATTGTGGATGGTGTACCACCAGGTTTGGACTTGACTGAGGCAGACATCCAACCTCAGCTCACAAGAAGAAGACCAGGCCAAAGTAAATTGAGCACCCCAAGAAACGAAAAAGATCAGGTACAAATCCAGAGTGGTACCGAATTTGGTAAAACTTTGGGTTCTCCTATTGGAATGCTTGTTTTGAACGAAGATCAAAGACCAAAGGATTACGGTGAAATGGACTTCTACCCAAGACCTTCCCACGCTGACTGGACCTACATTCAAAAGTACGGTGTCAAAAGTAGTAGTGGAGGTGGTAGATCTTCTGCCAGAGAAACTATTGGTAGAGTAGCTGCCGGTGCCATTGCTGAAAAGATCTTGAAGCAAGTCAACAACGTTGAAATCGTGGCTTTTGTATCTCAAATTGGTAATGTTTCAATGGACAGAGACTGTAATGATGCTAAGTTCTTACAAGTATTGAACTCTGTCACCAAAGAAAGTGTCGATGCTACCGGACCTATCAGATGTCCTGATGCCGAAATCAGAGAAGAAATGGTTAAGGTTATTGAAAAATATAGAGATGCTAAAGATTCAATTGGTGGTGTTGTTACTTGTGTTATTAGAAACTGTCCAGTTGGATTAGGTGAGCCATGCTTTGACAAATTGGAAGCCGAGTTGGCCCATGCCATGTTGAGTTTACCAGCCACCAAAGGGTTTGAAGTTGGTAGTGGTTTTGCTGGTGTTGCTGTTCCAGGTTCTAAACATAATGATCCATTTATTTATGACGCTGAGCTTAAGAGATTGAAGACTAAGACAAACAATAGTGGTGGTATCCAGGGAGGTATTTCCAACGGGGAAAACATCTTCTTTTCCGTGGCTTTCAAGAGTGCTGCCACCATCAGTCAAGAACAAGAAACCGTGACTTACGACGGTAAAGAAGGTATTTTAGCTGCAAAAGGAAGACACGATCCAAGTGTCACGCCTAGAGCGGTCCCAATTGTCGAAGCCATGGCTGCTTTGGTGATTGTCGATCAACTCATGATCCAAAACAGCAGAAAGAGTACCATGGAAAGCCTCAAGACTAACTAGTGGTTGTAAGTATATAGAATCAAGTATAAATTTTTTGCGACATGAAAAAATAAATGCGACAATTGAAAACTGAGTCTGGTGATATCATGGATAAAGTACAATTAACACTCATAACTATAATCCTAGGGCTTCTCTTGGTGATAGTGATATACTATCTCCAGAACTTCGAGCTCAAGAGCTCTAAGAAAAGTACCTTCTTGATCATAGGACCAAATAATAGTGGTAAAACGTTATTATTCAATAAGCTTACTGGAAAACCAACCACCAGTACGGTGTCTTCATTAGATGCAAACTACGGAACTATAAATTTGCCATTAAGTGCCGATTCAATTGGCAAGCGATTCCAATTGATCGACTACCCAGGATACTTGAAATACGAAAATGTGTTCCGGTCAATTGTATCTGAAGTCGATTTAAAAGGTGTTGTGTTCTTGATCGACTCGGACATCACCAACTTCAACAAGCAAATCAACTTGACATGTATCAAATTGTTCAAGATGTTGACCATTACCGAAAGCGTGCCAAATGGAGTGGACTACCTTATTGGAGTTAACAAAAGCGATTTATTCAACTCATTACCTGTGAACAAAATCAAAACTTTATTGGAGGCAGAGATGAACAAGGTGATTGAAAGTGAGTTGAAGAATAACGAAGACGACTTGTCGTTCTGGTTGGACCTTTTACCGTTTGCATTTGAGAAAACCAACGGGAACGTAGAGTTTAAATCTGGAAGTGTATTGAAGGATAAGTATGTCGATTGGACTAACTGGTTGGATGAAAGGGTGGTAAATCCATGATGCATGAGTGTCCATTTATGAAGTATCTATGTAAATATACATGCAGTGAATGATCTGTAGAACTTAGATGAGATCAGGAGCCTGCTCACAGTTCTGGAGCCTGGGTTCCTGGCTTCCCTGTGGGTGCTGAAGGAAAGAATCCAGGATCAGACATCTCCTTCATACGCTTTTCATTGGCCTTTTTATTGATATAGTTCATTTGTCTTGACTTATACATGTCGGCGTTCAAAGAGTAGTCCTTGAACTTGAAGTCTGCAATGCTGGCCTCTAATTTTTCAAGGTTCTTTTCATGTAGCTCTTTCTCCTTAACAAGATTATTGAACGAATCTTTATTATCCTTTGATTTATCTGTATCATCTTTAGATGAAAAGCCCGGGATGTTGTTAAATATCGAGGGCCTGTTTCTCTCTATCTTTGATGTGAGATCCTTCAAGAGCCCTTGTAGTTCGTTTCTCTCTTTTATAAGATTATTGTACGTATCATTGGCGATATGGCTGGCAAAGTTATCATCTTTCAAGTGTGATAAACATATGTAGAAGAAGTCCACATTGTTGGTGGTTATCAACACATGCGGTGACGGCTTGTAACATATCATGCATGCCTTCAGTTGGTTATCGGCCACTTGTCTGAGTTTATATTCGTTTGGAAATGCAGCCATGTTGCAAATGCGAGCGAATGCAATTGAGTTGAGAGTGAGATTGAACTAGTTAGGCCGAGCAAGATGTTACAGAAAAGGGCAAGTAAAACATCATAAATGTATCAGTAAAAAGTTTATGATAACGATAAGAGTATCATAATATGATGTGTAATTAATTATAATTTTATATTATTAATTACCAACTGACTTGTGAAATTCACGATGAGTACGATAAGATAAATACAGAGATTAATAATTGAACACTTAAATTAACAAAATATCTACTGCACAACACAATCGAACTCTACATCTAAACAAACTCTGCTCTTCCCCGTATACCCACAAAATACATCTCTCTGTACGTATAAAATATATCTTGATTTTCTTATCTATCTCCTCAAGCCACACGTCCCGATGGTGGGTGCACATGATGAGAAAGCGAGTATACGACGCCGAGGAAATAGACGATGGTGCCAAAGAAAACGCCCGCGTCAAACGGCCCACACCAAATTGACACCGGAGAATCCAACCCAATCCACTACACGTCAATCAAGACAACCACCAACCCCCTATCCAGCATGGACCACAGCGATGCGGTCTGCGCGGGGGCGACCACAATCAACAATCGTTGCTAAGGCTGATCTGCGCGTTTTACGCAGGCTCGGCACCAAGTTGGGCGCACCCATTCACAGGGAGCACCACGCGTGCCACGCAGGGTGCCGCGCTACCGCCTCCGCAAAACATCGGACCTGTAGGATTTCACGATTGAGCAAAGCGAATGAGAAAAAAAACAGTGAGAATTTTTTCTGAAAAAAGTGTCATTTTTTTAGCCCCCTTGATATAAGTAATCTTCAATCCTTGACGATACATCATCCTTAGTCATTGCGTTTGTGATTAATCAATCATTTCTATATATTTTAAAGTATTAGGCGGTACATCAAATCCCATCAGTGATCGATTTTACTCCAGTTTAACCGTTAATAAACACGTCCTTATTTTTATTGGTTGACTCCTCACCTCCTAATAACTAGAAAGTTTTCACCATGGCTGATCATCAAGAAGCTGATATAGACTCCATCGTCGACAGATTATTGGAAGTAAGAGGTTCCAGGCCCGGCAAACAAGTTACCTTATTAGAACATGAAATAAGATATTTATGTACCAAGGCAAGAGAAATATTCATCCAGCAACCAATATTGTTGGAATTAGAAGCGCCAATCAAAATTTGTGGTGATATCCATGGCCAATATTATGACTTGTTAAGACTATTCGAATACGGAGGTTTCCCACCCGAAGCAAACTACTTATTTTTGGGTGATTATGTCGATAGAGGTAAACAAAGTTTAGAAACCATTTGCCTTTTATTGGCCTACAAAATCAAATATCCAGAGAATTTCTTCATATTAAGAGGTAATCACGAATGTGCTTCTATCAACAGAATTTACGGGTTTTATGATGAATGTAAAAGACGTTATAATATCAAATTATGGAAAACTTTTACCGACTGTTTCAATTGTTTACCGATTGCTGCTATAATTGACGAAAAGATCTTCACCATGCATGGTGGTTTGAGTCCTGACTTGAACACCATGGAACAAATCAGAAGAGTTATGAGACCTACTGATATTCCAGATGTTGGTTTATTATGTGACTTATTATGGTCTGATCCTGATAAAGATATAACTGGGTGGTCAGAAAATGATAGAGGGGTTTCTTTCACTTTTGGGCCCGACGTTGTATCAAGATTCTTACAAAAGCATGATATGGACTTGATTTGTAGAGCTCATCAAGTTGTTGAAGATGGTTACGAATTCTTTTCAAAGCGCCAATTGGTAACATTATTTTCGGCTCCAAACTATTGTGGTGAATTCGATAACGCAGGAGCTATGATGAGTGTTGATGAAAGTTTATTATGTTCCTTCCAAATTTTAAAACCTGCCGATAAACAATCGAAATACCCTCCACATACTTTAATGGGTAACAATCCTCAGAGAAAGCAAAAAAGAGGATCAAAGTAAATCCAAAGAACGAAACTATGAATTGACGTATTTGTTTGTTACTTACTCGCTGCCGGTTACCAACTTTATCTTCAAAAACATGATATGAATATAGTTAAAAGTTAGGTTATTTAAGAACTAGTCATTTGTTAATCATTTGCATCCTTGTACCATTTGAAATGAGAAATATTTGTCTGAATATTGCATTCTTTATTAACCTTTCTTTGCTTAGTCACTCTCTACAATCTTCACTTCATTTCTGTAACTATTAATTTATAAGCTTGTTGGTTTTGTTGAATGGAGCGAAGTATGGAGGATTAGTTTGTTTAGCTAATATATGTCTGATTATGATATTTGTAGCGTCTACATGTAGAGATACTGGGTTCTAAATTTTGCAGCAATTGCAATCTGAGTTTGGGGTGGTGACGAGAGGTGGATGAGGTGTTGGTGATTGAATGGTTCAGTGAACTAGACGTTATGGGAGGCCCCTTAATTCATTTAGAAGAGGAAGTGTGATAAGAGAAGCAAGAGAACAAGATATAAAAAAAAACTACCACACTATACTTAGTTATACCAAGTAGTCAGCATCCTGTAGCAATTAGCTGATAAACCAACGTTATAATAAGTAATACCAAGTTAAACACATAAAAGCGTAGGCGTCTTACCTCCTAACACCAGGAGCAGTACCAAGCTAATGAGCACGAAAAGCAGTCACATATACACGTGACGTATTTTCGATGATTTTTGCGGCGCGCACAAAAATTTTTCGAATGAGGGATACTCAAAGATTTTTTAGTTTTCAAAAGATTTCCATATACTACAGTAATACAAGATGGTATGTTTTAATACGAAACATTAAATGATGACGTTCTTACGTATCCAAGAGTCCCTAAACCCCATGTACATGCCGTTATGTTCAATCTCCACATCCCACTACCCCTAGAGCTTGGTCCCCATCACTAAAGGTCCAGTGACCATTGAGGATTTTATAATATTTCAATACCAGTTGAATCCATGTTTTCTGATTGCCCCAAGTCCTCACGGGCATCACTTTGTCACCACCAAAACAGCAGCTCTTCAATCCGTCCATTTTTACCAACACGATCCCAAAGCACGATCCATGGCGATATCGATTAAACTCCTTTAATACCACTAAGAAACGCATCAAAATTGCCACCCATATACTAACAACATCTAGGTTTTAGTTCAAGATTTGTTAAACCCAAACCCAGCTACTGAAACTCAACAACACAAGAAGAAGATCTTGGTCCAAGCCCCAAGATCTTACTTCATGGACGTTAAGTGCCAAGGTTGTTTAAACATCACCACCGTGTTCTCTCACGCTCAAACTGCTGTCACCTGTGACAACTGTTCTACTGTCTTGTGTACTCCAACTGGTGGTAAGGCCAAGTTAACTGAAGGTTGCTCTTTTAGAAGAAAGTAAATATCTGTATAATCTAATAAAAAACCGCATAGAGACGTATTATAATGCAGAGATTATAATGTAGAGATTTTAGAGAAGAGAAGTGGTGGGGAAAAAGGAAGGGCTAGTGTGGGTAACCCTCATGGGTTATACAGTGGAGGGGCCGGTGTGGGTAATTTTTGTGGAGTGAATTATAGTGGAGTTCATAATGAAATAAACCCGATCGCGAGATGATCAAATACCCCATAGACGCTCACCACCATGAATAAGGCCCGCAACTAATGAACCAATAGCCACATCTCACACG
The DNA here is from genome assembly GCA_030571955.1 of Yamadazyma phyllophila. NCBI lineage: Eukaryota > Fungi > Ascomycota > Pichiomycetes > Serinales > Debaryomycetaceae > Yamadazyma > Yamadazyma phyllophila. The sequence goes on along the minus strand of JAJLZE010000004.1, from coordinate 381,854 downwards.
ATCTCCCTTGATTAAAGAAAGGATGCACAGAAGCAAAGGATCGTAAACAAGCCAATAATTAACCCGATACATAAATTACCCGATTGGGAATAGTCATAAACATCAACACACTATAGTATATATAATTTTGAATGTGCTACGTCCATTAATAATAGGAGATTCCGTTCATTATAGGTTCGAAAGAGAACAAAACCATCCCAATTAGACCATGCTATTTGTTCTTCTACAGATCTTGTTGGGAGCTAATATAGTCCATGGACTTAATGCTCAGGCTTTATATGCTTTATCGAATAATAAAGTGTACTTACATTTGGACAACAATGACCTCGTGTCGGTCGATTTTTCTATCGCTGGAGATACAAGTATAGACTCGGCTGGCTCTGTCACCGATTTGCAAAGCCCCCCTAATGACGCCGACTTGTTCCTTGTTGAAGATGAATTGTATGGAATGAATAGTGATGATTCTGGAGTTATGGCTTTAGTTAAATACGATGACTCGGCCAATAATTGGAGCGATATAAAGCTTAATTACTCGGAGATTGCAGATAACAAGTATTATAATGACTCCACCTATTTGACGACGTTCAACTCAAAAGAGATCTATATCTATGGAGGTATTCGTGATGACACTGTTACCAGTAGAATGGTTTCATTGAACTTCGACAGTTTTAGTTTTTCCAATATCACCACCACCACCAAACCGAATGCCTTCTACGGAGCATCATGTCTTATTGCCCCAGACCCTCTGACGGGTCTTTTGATTGGAGGTGAAAGTAACGAGGGCTGGTTGAATATGTTTCAGCTTGCAACATGGAACTTCCAAAGCGGCTGGTCTTTTAAATCGGTGCAAAAGGGGTCGGAAGATATAAGTTCCAGAAGGAATGCATTGACATTGCCTATATTTAGTAAGTTGGATAATAACTCAGAGACTGAAACCTCGGCCAATTATAAAGTCCAAAAGGTTCTTATTATTGGAGGTGAACAAGATGATACCGAAGCCGATCCCCAAATCCTCTACCTCAATATCAATAACAACGATTGGTCATACCTGGTTCCTTCAATTGACGGTTCGGACTTCAATCCTGACAACTACTTAGCCATCGTCACCATGTTCGATAACATTGTAACCATTGACAAGTCTAAAAAGAGAGATGGAAGTTATAACGTTAACATGTTTGATCTTAATTTCAAGTCCATTCTGAAATTGAATATCCCATCTGATCCCGAGAAAGACCAATCGGACATGGAGAAATCGGTCAAACAGAAAGCCATTCTTGGATCCGTAATACCCATTTGTGCAATAATCGCTATAACGGCCGGAGGATACTTTTATATGAAGAAACGGAAACAACAAAAGATGAATGAAGAATTAAAGGATTTGAATTACCATTTCGAAAACTACTATAAGGTGGATGGAGATAAAGCCAATCCCTTCAATGACTCACATTCGACTCTTGATGTGAATTCAATTGATTCCTGGGTAAGGAAAAGACAAGAATTTGATAGGAACAAGTTCATGCACAGTCTTGAAACTTTAACAAGAGAGCCATCCATTGAAGAGTCTCCAAGCGATAAGCAGGAGGAGTTCGATGACTTAAACTCAACTATACTGACGCCCCAACCATTGAGAACCATAACCAAGTTGAATAAACAAGTGATACGACTTAAGAAGTCTATAAGTTTCAATAATCTTCCGTCTCCAGAGAGGCGGTCAAACCTTCTCAACGACGATGAAGCCCAAATCGAAAATGTATCCCCAACAAGGGAGCCTACCCATTACATGGCCACACAAAGTCCAACTCGTGATTCTACCCGTCCAGTAACAAGGACAAGAAAGAGTGCAGATCATAGTCACATCGAATATACTAACACCATGTCAGTTGCAGATGATGAAGACTTTTCGACTGACGAGTATTCTCTTGATAATCTTGACGTTCAAGTTCTTGTTAGTTCCAAGAGACGTTCTGCTTTGAAAGTAACCAATCCAGATACTTATTCGGTGAGACTGAACTCGGTCAAGCTGAATATAGTTAAGCTGAACTCAGTAAAACTGAGCAACTTGAGGTACCGTACCCCATCTAATGAATCTAGTAACGAAAACTTGTGACGCAATGGAAATAGTAGGCAATAGAATAACTATATATAATACTATATCTTGTACTATGTAATAATTTGCAACATACTATCGCAGTGCGCACTGGCCACCGCCAAAATTATCTTGAGCCATACATTAATGCAAAAATAGGGAGTTCATCAAACGACCTTATTTCATTATGAATATTAATGATACCTACGATGATGGGACTTCCATGTTTCCAGAGTCGGATCCCGAAGCTTCCCATTTTAATTCACTAAATCAGCCTGCTCATCCCTTCTCTGACCCGAATGAGCCTCAAAATACAACAGCCTCACAAAATGATCACCATTCCGAGTCCTTATACCCCAACGATTTGGCCGGATACGATACCAAGAATGGCCTGGCAATGAATACAGACGCCCTGCAGTTCTTTTCGTTAAATCCAGTGGCGGAAGAAGGAAGTATGTTCTCGAAGCCTGCGGCTTTGAATGTTGATACCACCAGCTTGACACCTTCTAATGACAACCCATCTTTTTCTATCCCTGGAGGGTTCAAAGAGAACGATTTCATGGAGATAGACGACTCGCCTCCCTTCACTATAGAACTGGACCTATTTTTTGATTCCTTAAGCTCAGGAAATATAGATAAGAATAACCTCAATATTCAAGATAGAGAGCTATTTCCCCATAATCAACATTTCCTTCGCCAGTTCAAGGAGCTGAGCTTGGGCCATCTGGCACTGAATCTGGGGGCCCTGCCGAAGAATGAAGTATCTCCCACTTCCAATAATTTCAATTCAAACATGAACACCCCTATACCTAATTCACGCCCTCAGTTTGACATGCCTTTATCTGTTTCCAATTCTGCCGTGAACCTTAACAATACGTTTCAGCAGAATGAAAACCATTTCGATGAGGCATCTGTTTATTCGTCATTCGCCAACGAAGGTGAATCAGTTGATAATCATGTAAGAAACCCTTCAATTGATAGTCATTTCAATCCTGCTTCGTTATCGATTCCACCGAATGGCCTGAATTCGGGCCAGTTCTTTTCACAAGGTCTGTATATGAACGAGCTATCGCCTTTGACCACCACAACATCGTTGACTCCGTCAGTTAATTCCATCCATTCCACCCAACCATCTTTCTTTTCAGCTCATCAATACCTTCCTAGACAGTCTATTGAGCTTTCAAACTCGCATCGAAACTCTGTGGATTATATCTCCAAACAGAGGAATTCCATTGACTCATCTCATTCTAATCAAAGGCAACCCACCCCCAATAACAGGTATTTGAGTTTCACCAGCTCTATCTCAAATTACATTCCTTTCATGGGAGATAAAAATAATCAAAGAGGCTCGCCTATATCCGGTCCTAATTCTCCCATGTCAAACGGTGCATCTGCCAGTACTTATATGAACCAACAGCCGGCTCCACGCCAACAGTCAAAGCATTTGATCCGTAGCATATTTAAATCAAATCCTCAGAATATCCAGGAACTGGGGGTCGAAGATGGAGCAATGCAACAAGAACCAGATGATGAATTCAACGTGCTAAGTGATAAAGAGTTACCTGAAACTTCACAATTCTTACTTTTGAGTCCCACCAAGGAGGAACCTGAACTTGACATGTTGGATCCTTTGCCTAATAACTTCAACGGTAAAAAGGTGAAGAAACCAAAAAGAAGCATTTTCACGAGGTTCAAGACCCCTGTGAAACAAGAGCCCGTGGAAGAGCCAGAAGTGGGCAATGATAATTCTAGTAAGAATAGTGGTAATAATTCCTTCACCCATGAGGTTGATGAGTCGAATAATGTTGATGGGAATAGCAATAATCCTTCTAGAACTCCCTCTTCTTCTAATACAGTGAAAACGGGGAATTTGAACGCATCAACTTCCAACACATCTATCAATCAGCCTGATTATGCCGCTTTGTTTGAGAATGTTGGTAAGCGGAAAATGATGGGTAAAAATAACACCTTCAAAGCTAAGACAAAAGTCAAATCAGAGAAGGCAGAGAATGATTTATCCGGCGATGGATCTTCGTTTAATGAGACTTATCAAGGTAAGAATCTGCTTGATACTGCCACCAGTGTTTCTTCAGCAGCCACATCCCTGATTCTAAATTCTCAAAACGAAGCCAACTTGGAAGATAGTGAAGGCCAAGAAGAGAAAGATGGAATCTTAAGCAATGCATCCAAAAGAATCTTGGGGTCTAAATTAATGAAACGGAAGACGGTTAAAAAAGAACCCGAACTTCGGAATGTAAAGACAAGAGTCGTGACGGATGGAATTGCAGTGGAACTTGATCTCAAGACTCTTGATTTACCTGAAGATGCCGAGGCGTATCCAATCAATATTGTTAACGCAAAGACTCGTACAAGAGGCCGGAAGGAAAATAAAGAGGCAGACTTGAGCGACCTGACAAAGATATATCTTTGTACGTATTGTTCACGGAGATTCAAGAGACAAGAGCATTTGAAGAGACATTTCCGGTCGTTGCATACGTTCGACAAGCCGTATGATTGTAACATTTGTCACAAGAAGTTCAGCAGGTCGGATAATTTGAATCAGCATTTGAAGATCCATAAGGAAGAAATGGAAGCAGAAGCTGCAGAAGCGGGATAATCCACTGAAGCTGGTTAATCTTTGGAATAGATCCATATCAACAAAATTTCATTTCTAATTAAAGGGGCATCTTAATAGGATAGAACGTCTTGAAAAATAGAACTCTATACAATAGAATGTCTACACAGAGGGACTAGATCCCTCTTTAGTATTAAGTATTCAATAATATGAACGGTATATGATGATTTTGTTTATTTCTAATAGAATATGAAACATTTAGTAAGACGACCTAATGGGTTGAAAAGAACTGAAAATTTAACAATTGGTGATAATGCAAGGTAAATAGAATTTGGCCGGGAAATATACTAAAGTGATGGTATTTCGTCAAGGTTTTGAAGTAAATTGTTGGTCATTTCGTTTTCATTATTTTCGACTATTTTGGCAGGCGAATGATCTTCTCTTAATGGCGAATAGTCTCTTTCAGGGGATCTTAATAAATCGGCTTGATCAGGTGGTATACCACCAGAACATATATTTCTTAACCGATGTTTTTTCATGGCATCAATCCTTGTAAATTCTTTACCACATGGGCATTTACAAGGTCTTGCTTCAATATGGCCCTTTATATGACGATTCAAATCATGTTGTCTGACAAATTTCTTTGGACAATAGATACAACCAAACGGCCTATCACTTAGATGGGTTTGTATATGCGATCTAACATTATACCTCCTGGTAAACTTCTTACCACAATTCTTGTAAAGACAAGTAAACACTTTATTATCATCAGGCCCTTCAAAATACCTATCGAGTTCTCCTGGTGGTAATAACGAAGTCTTTTTAATTCTTTTCTTGGTTGAGCTTTGTTTTATAGCATTGGTAACATCTTTATTATTTTTTGCATTCGGTGAAACAATCGGACTCCATTCTAGTATCATTTTATTTCGGGATGGTGTCATAGGCACCTGTTGTGGTTTCAATGGGGTTAATTGAGTTATGGTTTCGTTGGCATCCACCGTATCATCATTCAACGGCACATTTCTATACGGACTAGACGAATAGTGTCCTTTGATAGGAGACGAGTTGACTGAGTTTGGGTTCACGGGCGAGGAGTATCCTGGTTCTGTGAAGTAGTTATTATCATCAGAGAAAAACTGGGGGTTATAGAAATATGCTGGGTTGACGTTATTTGGAACTTGTCCCATACGGCCATTAATTGGTGACGATTCTCTTGAAAACGAAGTTGGCGATGGTGAATGTTCGGGTGATTCATGGCTACCTCGGGATGGAGGAGGCAAATAAGTATTTTGGTTGGTACTAAATGCATTCTTTTTAGTAGGTGATGGATCGTGAACAGGAATAGGCACAAACTTCATAGGCAGAGGCTCGTTCTTCAATTGTGGGTCGTTTAAAAGTGGCTCGATATCGTCAACATAGTTATTCTCCTTTGAAGAGTCCAATCTACTCAATTCTTGTAAATACTTAGCAGAGTAAGTATTAGCTGGGGCTGGGTTTGCAGCATGGGCTGATCTCTTGTGAAGGTTTCTATTGGGCTCTGCGGGAGTAGGCGAAGGAGATGGAGGGAACTTATATGATTTGGGATGGTCATTAGTCACCAAATAGTCCAGTTTATCTTTCGGAGGATTCTTTGATTCTTCTTCCTCAACAATAGCATTATGGGACACGGCAGTTCTTAAAGGCAGGGATTGGGCGGTTGCTAATTTAACAAGCTGGACTGGAGATATGGAGGATTTGTCGTCGTTCTTAACTTCAAATGAATGTTCACGAGTATGGTTATCAAAGCCGAAAATGGCGGTCCCACTGATCTTTCTACTGTGTTTTGCTTGATGGAAATTAAATGAGTTACTAGCAGAATGTTGTGGCATTTGTTGATTGGATTTACCATCTTGGATCACATTATAGTCATTGGTGAACCCCGTGGGCACGTCCAAGTCTTGTATCCCCAATAAAGTTTCGTTAAACAAGTCGTCGATTTCATTATCCATGCCATTCAAATATTGGTATAGTTCTTGTGGTTTCATTAGATCATTTGAATTAGGCATATCAGCCCAGTCGGAAAATTGTTCCATGATGTTAAGGAGTGGATCGATTCAATCTTTTGAAGGGAAATTTAAACACTGGATGGACAGCAAAAAGGGTTTGAGTTCAAGTGAGGTTTTGCAGCTAACCACGTAATGCTTTGCAAAAGAGGGTCCGACAGCAGTAGCTAGCAAGAGCAAGTCCTTTCTGGGTTTCTTTATCAAAAGGTGGATTCGGCCAAAGAACAGGTAAACACTTCAGCAGCAGGTCAACCAAGGTGTATTCAAAATGCTTTTTTTAAATTAATTGGATCAATTCATAGTTATAGTTGATGCGAAAAATTTTGGATTTGTATGTTTGAGTTACTCAATGCGGTAATTGATAAATATTTGCAACTATTTCGCATTGGTAGATTTTGAAGTCTGATAGCACGGAGAAACTGGAATTGCGATTGCAGGTGGTGCTATAGTTTTTATGCGGTGTGCATGAGATCGTCGTCTATCATTGGCAGTAGTTGCTGTGGATCTCCATTTGGCGTATCTGCTGACAGCCATTAGCTATTCTTTTCGGGACCCAGTGCTGCACATTAATTTTATTCGCAAGTCTAAACTGGTTGTAAAGGGCTCTCACAATTCTTCGTTTATCAGTCTTTGGTCAATGATGTCATCACCACAGGTCACAACAACAAGGCAAAAGTCATCGAGTTAATTACTACATCTTCTCATGCAATAATAAGACTAAATCATCTTGGTGATGGAAAATATTCTAAAAAATATATCGCCTACAAAATATCAACACTAATAAATATTTATTTACTATGCAAGTAAAACATCTCGACTATCTAAGAGTGAATAAAGAGCTATAATGCTTTTGAAATTATTGCAACAACAACATCTTTCTTGGGTCTTCAATCAATTCTTTAACAGTCTTTAAGAAGGTGACAGCTTCACGTCCATCCAAGACTCTGTGATCGTAAGTCAATGCCAAGTACATCATTGGTCTAGAAACAACTTGGCCATTGACGGTGACTGGTCTTTGTTTCACACCATGTAAACCTAAAACAGCAGTTTGAGGTAAGTTGATGATTGGAGTACCGTATAAGGATCCAAAGACACCACCGTTAGAAATGGTGAAAGTACCACCAGTCATATCTTCGATGGTCAATTTACCATCTCTGGCCTTCTTACCCAAGTTACCGATTTCTTGTTCAATACCCAAGATAGAAAGGGATTCAGCGTTTCTTAACACTGGAGTAACTAAACCTTTTGGAGTTGCAACAGCGATCGAGATATCAGTGTAGTCTCTAAATACCAAGGTATCATTATTTTCGATGGCGGCGTTAACAGCTGGTAAGTCCTTCATGGCTAAAGTAGAGGCCTTGGCGAAAGCACCCATGAAACCGAACTTAATACCAGTCTTTTCCAAGAATTCATCCTTGTATAACTTTCTCATTTCCATTAAATTAGACATGTCGACTTCATTGAATGTAGTCAAAGAAGCAGCGGTGTTTTGAGATTCCTTCAATCTTTCGGCGATTCTTAATCTCATTCTGTTCATCTTAACTCTTTCTTCATTTCTGGAGAAGCTGGTGAAAGTAGCAGAAGAGTCGGATTTAGATTCTTGCTTCTTTGGTTCTTCCTTTTTAGGAGCAGACTTCTTTGGTTCCTCCTTCTTTGGTTCTTCCTTCTTTGGAGCTTCTTCCTTCTTTGGTTCCTCCTTCTTTGGTTCTTCCTTTGGAGCTTCTTCCTTTGGAGCATCATCCTTTGGAGCACTAGAACCTTCTGGAGCTTCACCCTCTTCGATCTTTACGATTTCTTGACCAACCTCAACTGTGTCTTCTGGGCTGACCAATAATTCGGTGATGGTACCGCCAACTGGAGCATTGACTTCAACATCGATCTTATCGGTTTCAATGGTAGCAATCAATTCGTCTTGAGCAACGTAATCACCGACTTCCTTATTGAATGCCGACAAAGTACCTTCAGTAATGGACTCAGCCATTTCTGGTACCTTAACAGAAGTAGAGGCAAATCTGGTGAATGACGTTATGATAGGTTGGGACTTAAAATTGCTGGAGAATTTAGGAGATGATCTAACGGCGAAGGCATGGAAAGATCTTAAAGATCTGGCCTCAGTTTTCACTGATGCTCTAGCGATTGATGGTAAGCGGCGGGCTTGTGTTTTCAAATTTCTTGATAACATTGTTGGTGAAATTAATATCTTTTTTTTTTGAATTTAAATCCATCAACACCTGGAGAGAAAAATGTCGTCCGAATGATGGCATCCCATCCATTCATGCCTCGGAGATTTTAGCGGAGTGCGACATTGCCTTCGCGCAGTTGCCATTATACAAGATCTTATTGGTTACAGAGTTCCTGCAAACACCGGGGTCTGTGCGCCAGCGACTTTTCCCCAGCAATGCTCGCTATGGGCTACTATTACCGCCGGTTCCAGTGGTTGATAAATGTCGTTCCGCACAACTTAAATCAACTCCGGGCGGAGTACACCCCGGTGCTACGTCGGTGTTGTCGTAGATCAATTGTCTCTAAGGGCGCCTACAGTGGTGGGGCCTCATACTACGCCCGGCTCCGCACCATATTACCCTAAGACGTACGGCCACATTGCCTCGTGCCTTGCGTCAAATTATTGGCCAATTACCAGTATATTTTATAAGCTTTTCGTGTCGCTGAGCCGAATTCTCCGCTTTTTGCAACCATCTGAACCGATAGCTCTGGCCACACGGTGACTCAAATTATTCGTGGCACGATTCGTACTGGATAATTTTTCCGGCCCCGGGACGATACGTACGTACTGGTTTCTGCCTAGTTTCGACTGGCGTTCCACGGAAACTTGCCTCATATCCCGGCCAGCCAGTGTCCGAGACATCGCGTAGGCCCAGACACTTTATGGGAACAACAGGCCGTATTCACCTGCCGTTTTTATCGGTAATATACGTTACTTGTGTTGTTGAAGAACTTGGGGAAAGTAAAGCAAAGCAATGAAGGTCGAATCGACGGCAAAAAAAGAAAGAGCCCGACGCGGGACTCGAACCCGCAACCTTGTGATTAAAAGTCACACGCTCTAGCCGATTGAGCTAGCCAGGCGAACTTAATTTGCAAATTTTAGCCAAATTTCATAGCACCAAAATTGGTTTTGTTGGACCTGTAAATACCGACATTTTTGAACATTCGAAATGTCTTCCTACCTTGGACAGTAGAATTGAAATACACTCTACTCTTAGAGGCCACGCATATAAAATAATGTTCGTTTCTCGCACCTTAATCTCTGTCGATGTCTAAAAAGACTACCTTAAAGACACCCGCTGCATAGGAGAATAGAAACATTCCAGCATCTCATTAAGCTCAGCTCCATGGCTACCAAACAATATCCATAACTACCAAACAATATCAGTTTTCCAAGCACTAACAAAGAAACAATCACCAATACAACCAAATAGCTTGTGGAAATATTTCGCACCCACTCGCTTCTTCTAACCTCGATGTCCATCTCATTGTCACTACTACCGAGCACAAAGGTAACCATGTAGGGAGCAGGAGCTGACATTGATGCCCTAGCAGGTTTATACAGTCGAAACAATCGACCAAACTCAAAGCCATTCCCAATTAGTTATTGTAATTTGGTATGTTTACATATTGCCTGATTCGGCATGTTACAAGCATCTCAATGTAACTGACGAGAAAACCATTAAACCTGGATCAATTCTGTACCAAGTAATCTCCAACGGCTTTTCATCACCATGTCGTTTCATCCCCCTGGAAAAAACGACGTTCGAATCGTCAGTGATCTCTCTCGGTTTGAATTCGAAAGCCCCACCCCTCGAGTCAGATCAAGAAATCCCACTCCCACTTCAATAGACGATAAGCCTTCCATAATAGACGTGAAACAGTCTCCCAATAAAAGCACTACCGATCTCCCGCCTTCGTTCTTTGACGACGATGTGCCCATGCCTGATCCAGGTCCCCAAAGAAGAAGAACCCTACTTGAAATAGCAGAAGCCAACAACGCATTACCCAAGGCTAGAGATGCTAACATAGACTATGCTGATATCTATGAATACTATGAGAAAGGGTCCTCTGCCTCTTTCGAGACCCCCCAAAATAAAGACTTTGTTCCTTATCCCAGTTCGATCAAAGGACAACCACTAAACTTGCATAGTAAGTCATCTTTAGGTCTTCGGACTATATCTGATGATTTTGGAACCATGAAAACTCCCTTCACCAACCAAACCTCCTTAACGCCAAATATTCCAATTCCTAATAATAACGTTTATCCTCCTCCTGCAATGACGGACTTTAAAGAGAAAGATCTTCCACCCATAATACAGCCCAGAGATATATATCAACATGGTAACAGCTCAAGTACCGTGTACAAGTCACATGATTCATTGAGCTTGTCTTCGAAACAAAAACTCATGGAAGACCATCTAATGAGGTCGGTAATGCATAGATCCTTGTTCAAAATCCCGGCCTATAACCTATTAAAAAACGACGAGATGTACGAAGAGAAAGTCATCACCATCACCATCAATTTTGTATTATACTTCTTCGAGATGGTGGTGGCCATAATCATCATCACCATGTCATCCATCCTCCTCAATAGCGACACCAAAATGGGGGCAGGCATATATAGATTCTTCATTGCCGATGGGTCTATTTCCTTGATAGTTTCGATACTATTTATCAGCACGCTAGTGAACTTCGAAAGGAGAAACGGCAGTTTCTACGTCACTGTTGCCATGATACTATCGTTGGTTTCTTTCATCATCACCATCAGTCATGTCATACCAAAGAAGGAATGTGAAAGTCAATCAATATGTAACGTGAGGAAAGCAAATAGCGCCTTTATTATCATATCTGCATTCTTATGGATCTTCGACTTAGTGCTGTTCCTTACTGTCCTTTATATCTCGAGAATGAACTTGTTGAACGAGTTGAACTTCGATTACGCTGATAAAGGTTTACAGGCCGAATATAACAAGTCCATCTCTTCGGATGAAAAAGGGTATCCAGACCATAACGAGCTATTGGACCCCAAAGCCGGTCCGTTGAAAGAGTACTATCTCAATGAAAGTGGCGAGATGTTTGAGTTGACCGATGCCTTCGATGTCAGAGGAAAAGATAAGATTATCGTGTATACTATTTAAAATTAATGCCGGAGCTACGATTTTTTTGTTGCGATTTTTTGCTGCAAAAAACATTTTGTGAACTTTGTAGATGAACGTCAAGGGGTTATTCTTGGTACAACTATTGGGCTTGTGTAGTGCAATGCTCTTGGACCCTTTGTACAAGAAGATGATGGACACGGGGTATACTGAGAAGAAGCTTATCTCTATGAAACTGAATTTGGAACTGGAGTTGAGCTCTTTGGGTCTTTTGAGCAGCCACCCTTCCACAAGAAATAATACATACGATGATAATGATGTGTTCATCATTCCAGGTGGGTTGTTAAATAAAGACATATTTAAGGAGCTTGGAATAGAGTTTTTGGATAAAGACAGCCATCTGTTTGAATTCTTGAATAAGCCCACTGTTATTCCTAAAGATATCAATACGTTGTTTCTTTATAATACCACCAACATAACACCCTTCTCCAGTGGACAAATGGCCAGGATGGTGGATAACAGTATGCCGTTTAATTTCCCGAACCAAATGTACTTTGTCAACCATTATCTAGCGTTGCCAAAGAAATACTTGAAGGAAAGACTCAGCTTGAAGCCCAACGAAACCACAGAGGTGATTGACTTTTCTTCCCTTCTATCTGATGGTGTATTGAAAATACCATCTTCTGAGGTGCTGGTTTTAGAACTAGCGAATAATAAACCGTTGATGGGGTTCACATTTTCAGACGCTGTGGAAAGTGAAGCGAAGAGTCCCATCATGAATATCAAGAACTACCTCAAGAGCAGAAAGTATCTACACTCTGGATTTTTCGATCAGTTTGCTCAGAACTGGATTAACGACGTGGACTACGAGAGCCTTGTTTCATCCAAGTTCTGTACTGTTAGTTCACTCGATACTGATGAAAGCTTCTGTCTCCAAATCAGAGACAAGAAATCCTTATTCTTATTCTCTCCTTTTGTCAAATATCCTTTGAATTCCACCATGAGTTCTGCTCTTCCTCATAGAAAGAGAGACATAGAGGGGGACCTATCTTCAAACGCAGAAGCCCAGGCTATTAGACAAGTTCATGATAAGTTGAGTAGGGCAGCAGATAAGTTTAATGATGTGACTTACGAGCTTGCTACCGAGCCCAAACCGTTGATTGAAAGAGTAGATGAAAGATTAGACGAGAAACGGTATAGATTTTTTGACAAAATTGATTCAAAAAAGGATAGAATTGAAGATAAGAAGGATGATATAGTTCAAAAAGTGACCAACACTCTACACTCTGTCAAAGTCAAACTTGGTCTCGCCGAAGACCTGGACACAAGCGATTATGACTTGGGTGATAGTTCATATAGACTTGGGGAAGATAGCCTTATGAATAAGCGAAGCTACGACCAAATTGAGATCGAACAGATTGAAGGAGGATTCATGCTACCTTTAAGTTTGGTGAGAGAAGATGAACCGGTGATTGTATCACCAAGAGATAAAACGTTTAGTCAGGTTGTATTCAGAGAGCTAGAAGTAGCCAAACCAAAGCTTTCAAAGAGATTCTCTATATTCAGCACAGACTCGAACTGTGAGAAAATCACTTGGTATAACGTTTTCCATCACAGCATATTTGGAGAACCAAGGTTTTGTTTGTAGGTCAGTACACACGGAAATCAAACAGTTATTTATTTTGTTCAATATACAAATCATAAACATCTTCATCTAAAATTTACCCTTTGGTTTGTGTTGGCTCCATTGTATCCTGTAGCGTGTTGCTGGTAAGGGTTTTGGAAACTTGCAGCACTGTTGTTACTGCTTGCATAGTTGGAGTTGCTGGAGAAGCCGTTATTGTATCCAGTTCTTTCGTAGTTGTTGAATGCATGACTTGGATTACCAGTTATTGTTGACGATGGTTGGGTAGGTTCCATGTTTTCCATGTAATAACTATTTCTCTTGGGGTCTTCGTTAGAAGAGCTAGATTGGAAACCTGCAGCGTTGTTCTTGTTTTGACTTCCAAAGCCAGAAGAATCTTCGTCATACACAGAGTCATCATCATAAGGAGCAGCCTTGTTATCATGACCTTTCATGGCACTTGCACCCAAAGCCATTAATTCATAGTCATCGTCATTAGCATTAACCGGCTGGCCAGGCTTACCGCTTTTGTTGTCGAATCTTGGGATAAACGACACTCTGTCATCCTTCATTGGTTGATATCTGGTATCTGGGTTTTGGTATACCAAAGCCAACACACATGTGACAATGGTGAAGATCAACAAGAACAAAGCAAATACTGCGTTAAGAACAAAGTATACAATACCCATGACAGAACCCACGATTTGAGGTTGACCAAAGATGTAACTGAAGAACAAAAAGAACAAGGCATTGATGGTGTTGATCACTGCAATAACGATATTGAATGCGTTGGTTCTCTTATCCATGAATGGTCTGAAATAACAAACACCAACCAAGTAAACTAATTCAATGACGAAGACAATGACAGCTTGGGCCTTACCTCTCTTTTGCATAACAGCCACGAATAAAGATTTCAAGAACACATAGGTCAATGACACAAGAACATAGTAATAGTGGTCGGCTCTGTAATGGACATAAACGAACCCAAACTTATTCAAGAAGTTACCATCACCATACAATAAATAGGCAGGGTTCTTGTACTGTTGAACAGATCTTCTTCCTCTTAAAAATACTCTTGTTGCGGCTTGGTACAACAAGGCAAACACAATAACAAATAAGAAAATAGCAACGATGGTGGTACCGGTGGAATCTCTTGAAGTCAATTCCCAAAGACACAAGAGACAAACTTGTGGGAAAGCAAGCACCAACAATCTGTACAAAGAACCTTTGATGATACTACCCCATTGTTGTCTGAACTCATTGAACTTACCTTCGTTCATGATTTTAGATCTGATACAGATTTCAATAACAGCTTTGAATAACATCAAGCATACAATCATGACGAAACCGAAAAACAACAAGAATATGATACCAGTTAAGAAAACACTGGTGATTTCGATACCTGCCAAGTATGCCACTCTTTGGATACCTCTTAACACCAAGATCTTGGCTTGTAAATCATCTGCCTTCTCGTTGGTAGAATATAAGTCAGGGTCCAAACTGTCACCTTGACCAAAATCATCTGTTGCAACCGATAAAGAGAATCTTTTGAATAAAGATAAATGGTTGGATTGTTGAGCTTTTTGATATGCGTAATCCAAGAATTCCATGGCGGATCTCTTGGTCTTTTGAACAGAAATAGACAAATAACTTGTATCCAAGATATCAGTAGATTCACCTCCAGTAGCTTGAACGTACCAGTTGGCGATGTTCTGAATAAACCCTAATCTGATGATACCTAAAGACCATTGGAAATTTTGGGCCCACGCAGCAGCAATTGGTGGGACCTTGGCTACAGCCATCATAGCAGTGATGGCTAAACTTTGGAAATAAATAAACAACGACATGGAGTTGGAGGCAATATGAGCAGCGGTGTTGGAGTGACCAATAACCGAGATCACACCCGAAGTAATAACCCCCAAACCAGAAATAGCAGCAATTGGCCAGGAGGCATACTTGGTTTGCACGGTTTTACCGTTGGATAAAATGGCCTCGACACAAGCCAAGGCTTCACCAGTATTGTCGTTAACCAACACAACTCTGACTCTAGCATCTAAATCAGGAATGGTATAAGCAATACCTGGAATTTGACTAATTTGTTTCTTTGGCACATCAAAGTCTTTGTTGATTTCCAAATGTCCAGTAGAGAAAGGACAAATGGTTTCATAGTTCAAGTCACAGAAGGAGATGTTGGTGTTGAATGCAGAAAGACCATAAGCGATGAATTCGACGTTTGCTGTAACATTTGCATCGATGTTTGAAAGGGCAGTGATATCGACTACTGCCGAACTGTTGTCGGGGAAAAACTTCACGTTGAATCTAGTGGCGGTAAACTGGGAGTTATCCATACATGTTAACAAGGAGCTTGTTTTGATAAAATTTTTCAGGGCCGTGACGCTAGTCACTAACACGAGCATACATGCTATGAAATGGGTGAATAGTTTCATGATGGAGATGGAGATAAGGATCTGACGGACTGGTGCCTCTTATATATATGGGCGGGAAAAAACGATTTGGCTTGAGTACTTGGAAGTACTTCGAGGATACTTAGCAGTAGTCAGTTACGCTCCTTACCAAAATAAAGAAAAAAAGGTCTGGGGAAAAAGTGATACTTCAGTTCAGGTAGGCAAGAACTGGTAACACACACAAGGGCACAAATACTAACGGAATATAACACAGTAGTGATGTGGAGATTTTAACCTGTTGACCGTATTCCACCGATTAGTATAATAATGGATGATGGATTATAGATCAATGAGATATTTTAGGAAATCGCTGGTTGAGAAAATCAGAATCGCGAATTTGGAAAAGAACAAATCCAAGAAGGAGAAGAGAAAAAACCAAGGCCGTCAAGAATAATCCTACTGAGTCGTAAGTCTTGGTTTATCTGGGCGCAGCCTACAATTGATACTAACGTGTATGGGTATTTGCGGGACTTCGCCCGCTTGCCCACCCTCTTTTGCCCTACTTTTGTCTTACACGAGGCTGTACCCGTCCGTTTGTGGCAGTGTATCGTCTCGAAATGTTCCTGTGCGTTTGTTTTGCTTTCGCGCCCCATCATTTATTAATAGTTTCTGATCATTGATTCTCTTTAAATCAAGGCTTTATTTTGGTTTAGGAAACGCAAAAGCTTATGATTTGGGTTTACTGGTTTATATTACAGCTAACTTTTATATAGAGCCAGGGTCCATGTAAGGAGTTATATTTTTAATAAAGACTCTTTCTGTAAGACCCTAGTAAGGGATTCCGTTGGTCAACCGCTGGAACTCATCATATCCCTTGGTGTAGAAACTCTCCATGGCCTTCTTGATCAACCCTCTCATGTGGTGAACTGCCTCTTTCTCTGGCTTGTTTGAAACAAATCTTTGTCTCAACTTCTTGATGGTGGTTTCCTTGAAACATGGCAATCCACTCTCCAACATAGGATTAACGCATCTAACAATAGTCTCCATGTATGGTCTACAAGCTAAGAACCCTTTAACACACAATTCTTCAAACCATTGGAAGGCTTGTGTGTCGTGGCTTCCTCCTAATACCATAACCATTTCGTGGGTCAACTTGAATGGAGCCACTTCAAACTTGACTCCTCCAGGAACAATATCAAAACAGAATCCAAAATCAATGTGGATAACGTGACCTTGATCGTCGTACATAATGTTACCATTGTGACGATCTTTGAATTGTAAAATGTAGGAAATGATCGAGTAGGCAGCCAACGATCTGATCAAATTGTTTCTGGCTTGTTGGAACTCGATCGAGTTCTCAGGTCCAAACTTGGTGATGAAATATTCGTATAATCCATTCACAGCTTCTCTACCCAACATATCTCTTGAGGTAGAGTTGGGTAAAACATCAATAACACCACATCCTGGAGCGGTAGCTGTGACCCTATAAGGATACACAAACAAATCCAACCCCGCGTTGCTCCAGATACTTCTGAACACAGAAATCAATTGTAAGGCCAAAACATCTTGTCTACAATCATCACCGACTTTGAAAATAGCACTTTGCCATCTTTCAATTGGAATGTAAACTTTTTCACCGTATTCATCAATATCCTCGACATCTTTCTTGATTTTGAAAGTAGCCATGAAAGGAGCTTTGGCGTGACTCTGTAATGGTCTACCATTCTTTCTGTTGATGTCAATGACAACACCATCTGGGTTACTTGGTAAGTAAACTCCTGGTGCAACAACGATTTTATCCATTTCTTCGTCAATCTTGGCCTTCTTTTCTGCCTTGGATTTCTTGATGTATGGTTTCAATTTACCGGAAATGTCTGTCACTTCATTGAAGAATCCGAATTCTTTCTTATAGAAAGCAATGTCTTCTTCGCTGAACGTTTTCATCATTCTATCTTGTACTCTGTCCAAAGTAGGCTTCAAGCCATCTGGTGTTAAGCTTTCATCGTCCTTGTAACTGTTGGCCAACATGTTCCAAATGATTTGATGGGCAAACAATTGAGATACCTTGGCTGTTTCAACAATGAATCTTTCCACGTATCCTTTGGCATCGAATCTTAACGATTGTACAATTTGAGGCACATAAAAGAACGTCAAGTTAACATCGTGGTGCTCCAATGATCTCATGGTGTATTGCAAGATAAAAGGATTGTTTCCAAATGGTGGTAAGAACAATTGGATAGCATCAATAGGAGACAATGGTTCCCAGAACAACAAGTGGTGACTTGGGTAGCTGGTACCAGCATTGATACCAATCAAGTATTGAACGGCACTAGGGTAAGGAATAGCAGGCAATGGATCATCAGTCAATAACTTCTGCAAGAGCTCATCGAGGTTCTTAACCTTGTATCTCAATGCCAAATTCACAGCTAATATAGGATCAAGTTTGTAAGCTCTAGTGATGATGGCTCCATCGATTTGGTTAGAAATAAAGGAACCCCTGGTATCGGTTGGGTTCAATGGGTTCAACCAAACAGAAATCCTTGAGATTTCATCGTCAATGAAAAACATAACGATGATCTTTTTACTCTCCAAGATCTCTTGGTGGAACGTATTGAGGCCTGACATGGTTTTGGCCACATCTTTCAAAAGTCCAAGATCGCTCTTCATTTTCAACAAATTGGATCCGTATGGATACTTGGCCGATTGTCTGAACCATGTCAAAGTACCGTCCAAGATCAACTCAGTCAAATGCTTCTCACTTCTGGTAGACAATTGACTGTGGTAATGCAACACGTCGAAAGAGAATCTGATTAACTCAAACCTAGCAAATCTAGCATAAGGATGAAGACTTGCCCCATCCAAATTCTTTAAACCCACCTCAATGAATCTGGTGAATATCTTCAACAAATGATCACTTTGGTTTAAAGTGGCCTCGAAACTTGAAGAGAATAACTTGATAATTTGGAGGTGAGGCTCAAATCCTTTAAGAGCTACTTGAGCCAATTTGTTGATGTTTTTGTAATCAGAAGGAGAATATTCCATTTTGGTGAACTCAGTGGCAGTAAGATCTTGTGTGTTGGAAAACAACCCTTGTCTTAAGGCAATACTAGCTTCCCATCTCTTGGCTATTTCTGAGATCAACAACACAGACACATTGGATCTATCCTTCATAACTGCAAACCAAATACCAATGGCTGCATTCATAACCTTCGACTCGAAGATCTGGAATGGAATTTCAACCAAATATCTGACCAACTCAGCAGTATTATCTTCGCAAATCAAAACCAATCCACCGATATCACTAAGTAAACTGACAACTTCATCGGTAGGAACATGATTGGTTTTGTCCTCCAACTTGTATCTCAAATCGATCACTTTAGTTCTGATGTTACTGAAGGCTTGATCAGTGTCTTCTTGAGTACGCAAAGAAACCTTGTCCAACAATTCGGTGACAAACCTAGACCTCCAGGAAAGCTGGGTGACAAAACTAGGTAAAGAATTCAAGTTCTTGGATTGGAATCTTGAGATATTACTGAGCTCTCTATCATTTGGTAATATAGAACCAGCCATCTCCAAAGCGAAAGAAACACCATATTGTACGTCACTAGTAGGACGGAAAGAATCATTGTCTGAAACGTAAGATTGAATCAAGCTCTTGACATCGATGTTACTCTTGATCAACACCAATTTGAGCCAATGTCTACACTTTTCATTGAATCTCTTGAAAGTGTCGTTCCTCCATTGGTAAGAGTCGGTCAACAACAAATGGATCCCTGTTCTTTTGGCCCTGTAGCTGATGGTTGGCTCGTATTGGTTTTGGTCTGCATCAACCACACTATCGAATAACAAACTCAACAAATCGAACACGGCAAACAACGACTTCTGCTGACACAAAGAAGATGGGATCTTATTGATAAGCAAGTCACAGCATTGAATGGCTGCATCTTGCAAATCTTCAATTCTGTGACAACATAAAGTAAGCATTGTTGTCAATTGCTCTGCAACCACTTCAGCACTAAAGTTCTTATTAGCACCGAGCCCAACGTAATGGATGAAGTCCTTGACTATCTTGAAAGACAAAAAGCCAATGTACTTATCAACACCACTAGTTTTTATTGAAGGGTCCGAATAGTAGTAAAGAACCTTTGAACAATCGCCGGTTCTAACTCTAAAGCTTTCCACCAACAAGGTTGCAGACAAAAACATCAATTTAGGATAAGACATGGTTCTGTGAACTTCAAAAAGTTCCCCTAAAGAATTACGGTGATCCTTGACATTGTGGTTGGATGAGCCTCTTCTCAAAACTGTATTCAAATCCAACGATGTTTCGGTTCTGTCCCAAGACAACTCAGAAGCCAAGGGTGGGGAGTTATAAGCAATTCTCTCCAATTCCCTGGAGTATTGCTTGACGTTCCTTGATTCAGTCGAGTATCCATGAACGACCATGTTGAACCAAATGTTTCTAAATAAGTTGATTGTTTTAGTGTCTCTAATTTCCAAAGGTTTTTCGTCGGCGTAAACGTTTGGTAACAACTCAGCTAATGGTCTTAAGAAAATAGCAATTTGATCACCAATTTCACTGATTTCATTATGAGATCTGTGGTGCTCCAACACTTGAACATCTCCTCTCCCAACAATTGACAGCAAGACCTCGTGTAGGTAAACCGTGAACAATGGGTGGGTGTAGTGGATCTTTTTAGACAACACGACTCTTGCTTCAATCAAGTTCGATAACAACTCATTATTGCCAGAATTCAAAGCATCTAACGAAAGCTTATTGATCAACTTGTTCAAGATTATGAACTCACGTTCTGGTAAACATGGAGCACAAGAAACCAATCCCTTCAATAAAAGAGGGCCAATAGTTGAGTCAAGTCTGGCAGTCTTCTGGGACAAAATCGTCACAGCCAACGTACTTACGCTTTCATCATTACACTTGTCAACAACATGTGTAATTGCGGTGATGGCATTAGTACAAACATGAACGTATTCATTCTCTTCGTAATCTTGACCAGCTCCATCACGTAAGGTGCTGTGGTTTGCAGTACCATTGATATCACCATTAACACCAGAACGGATAGAAGGAGCTCTTCCGTTGTTTGTAAAAGATGAGTCTCTAATTGATGAAGCATCCGGCCTACTGAGAGTAGTATTACGTCTGAGAGTACTTCTGCTCTGGGTGTTTCCGGCATCATTGACAAACAAAAGGTTGGTTAATGAGTAGATGGTGGTAACTACTGCATCTTGCGATAATACCTTAGTAGCTAAGCCAACGCTTTGAGAAGCTCTTTCACAATACTTCAAAGAGAACTTTGGATTTGCAACCAATGCAGTGAAAGCTCTGGTTAAAGAAGACCCAACAGACTCATCTTTGAATACTAACAAAGAACCTAATTGAATGACAGATAATCCCAAGTCTGGGTCCAACATAACATCATAAATTGATAAACAGTTCTTGAATAACTTTCTGCAAACAGCCAAGTCCATGTTGTCGGTAAACATACCACATCCAATGACTTGTAAGTTATAAGACTTTGCCAAATATCCTACTTTAAGTCTGTTCAAAGAAGAATAGACAATAAAGGTTTCACCTCTATCCAAAAATTCCATCTTTTGTAAAGCCAAGTCACTTAAAGTCTTGATGATTTGCATATGGTGCTCCTTAACGTCTAATAATTGATCACCGATCCTAGTGGCCGAGGCTTCCTCGTCGACTTGTTTGGAGACAGTGTCCAATAAGTACTCGATCAATGTATTATCATCGTTCTTCAAGATATTGTTGATGATAGACACCATCAATTTACTTAAACTCTCCACGAAGTAAACTGGTGAAAACTCGACTATGTCATCATTTTCCAAAAGATAAGACAAAGCATGGTTTTCTGTTTTGAAAACAGTACCCGAGTAAGTTTCTAACTCATTCAAAAACTCGAAATTGTCCACACAGGTATCCAAAGTTCTGAAGATCTTGAATGAGGAAGAGCTTTGGGTAAGCACTTTAGGCAGTTTGGTCAAACTTGAAATAAACCCCAATAAGGAGAAATAGTTCGAGTGTTCTAAGTTCTTGTTGTTGAAAAATTTGTTGTTGAAGTCATAGAATAAATCAACCACCTGCTCAAAGTAACGGTTGCCGAATTTGAATGCTAAGTTAGAAGCAGCAGTAGTCAACTTTTCACTCAACAAGAACCATGGGGTTGGTCTTACATTGGATCTGATCACCAGGTCATCAAACTCTTGTTCAGGCAATTCCATCAAATACAAGCTGATTTTCTCGAGTAACAATTCGGCTTGTCTTGGGAACTTCATATCGTGTTCAGTAGATTCACAAAGAGCTATCAACACCTCGAACTCCTGAGAGCTGATAGCTATTTTCGATAAGCCAATCTGCTTTTTGGATGTCTTTTCCATCAACTGACTGAAGTTGTCTTCGTGTTCATGGTCCACAATCTCATTCAAGTTACTAGGAGGGTTTTCAACCGATAACTTAGCGAGTTTTTTATACGCTTCACGTCTGATAAAATCCCGAGGAATCCCGTGGAAATCCATATTCAATACCTATTTGTTTCTAAACAGTTAAAAAGGTACTGGTTGTATTAACTCAACGGGGTCAAGTTAAATTCAATTGGTAAATTGGGTTTTGAACCGGGTTTATAAGTTGGGGTTGGAGAATTTCGAGCGAGATTTTCTCGCTTGTGAAATTCAGCATTACACAATACAGAGGGGACATTAGTGGTGTTTAATTGTATTAAGTATCTATTGTACATAATTAGTAAATGATTCATTCCACCAAGCCAGACAACTTACCTTTTAGTTGATAATTTGAAAAGCAGCAGAATAACCCATTAGTCACTATATAGAGCTCAAATCATTAATTCATAAAATGCAAGGACTAACTTAAGAGTAAGTTTCAATTAACGTATCTCTTAAGTCACCAGTGATTGCATCTTGTTGTGCATCCTGTAATTTGAATATGGATTCAACAACTGATAATTCTGGAGCAGTAGTATCTAAACCACTGACAGCTAACCAATCGTTAACCACCATACCGGCACCAACAACTGATGAACCTCTATTGACAGTACCAGCCACTAATGGTACTTGTAACAATGAACTTAACTCTTCTAAATCTTGGATAGAAGTTTGAGGATGAACTATACCACCTTGATTTGATAAAGCACAATATGATCCAACCAACACGTTTCCGGCAATGGTTTGACGGAACACTTCAACACCCAATACATCGGCGATTAATTCTTCAGTTTCTCTTTCGATATCTGGATGAACTAATGCAACATAATCATTACAACAGATCACATTACCTAATGCAGATAATCTTTCTTCAACTCTTTGGATTTTTACCGAATCTGGCAAGGAGTTTCTTAAATGCATTAATTCTTGATCAGTAGTTTGGGTTGGAACCAATAATCCTCTTCTATTACCGGCGGTCATTCTACCAACAATTCTGGTACCAGCGATGGTGGTGTGAACAATCGGAATAGAATCACCTAATTCTGCTTCAAAAGCAGAATAGAAGTTTTCACTTCCTCCAAGGGCAACAAGAGCATATGAGTTGGTCAACTTAGAGAAGACACCAACTTCGTTAGAATTTTCAAACTGGGTTCTACTAGCCATTATGAGTAATAATTTTTTTTTCCTCATGGCTCATCTTAACCATCAAGGGTCGTGTCCCACGTAAGTCGCGGGTCTAGTGTGAGTGTAAAGCTGCAACTTCATTATGAATAATATCACTGGGTACAGTTCTTCTGAATCGGAGTCGGAGTTTGAGCTTGAAGAGTTCGAAGGAAGAAAAGATATCTTGGATCTTGACATATACCTGAAGAACCACCTGGCCAATCTGCGCAATATGACAAGGGCGTTCGTTTGTATAACCTTAAGCCCTCCAGCTTCAACACTTCAGTTATTCCATGAATTTGCACAGAAAACCTTCCAATACGTGCTGACAAACCATAAGCAGTTCTACGATAAATATGACTGGGAAATCATACTGCCCACCCTGGCAGTTTCACACAATCTTTATAAACGTCTCCATATCTCGTTATCTCCCAACATCCTCACCCAGGACAGTCAAAAGTTTGTAAAAGGATTTCAGAATGGCCTTAAAAACATAAAAATAGATAAACAACTAATCAAAGAAAGTATAGATCATCAAAAAGCATCCACTGTTGCTGCAAGAAACAAAGCCCTCGGGATAAGCATGACAGAGTTACCTACGCATAAAGTAGCAGAAGTAGCATTGGAATTACAGCCAGTAGTATTACCAGGTGATGCTTGGCCCAATTTGTTCATTGGTGCAAAAATACGACAGACTCCTCCTACCCAGAAATTTTTCTCTGATGTGTCACAAATCATCAAAGACCTTATTCAGCTAGAAGGACACCATAAATCTTTGGAGATGCCTGTGCAGTATCATATCTCATTTGCAAAAGCCACCAGCAAGTCGAAAAACTTACAACATATCGACCGAGCCCATCTCGACGAGCTCACCCAGATTCTTCGTGGTGTGGATTACACCGGGCTAGACGATATTCCCATCACTTTTGCCGATGTACTGATCCGCACAGATACTCACTCAGTTACTACTGTGCCTCTCCCGCTATAATTTAGCAGCCATATATATTCTAGTAGGGATTGATCAATGCCCCGTAAAAACTATACAGTCTTTTTTGAAACACCTTTTCTAGACTAATACACATCTACTAATCGCCTCCATTGTAAATTACTTCGAAGTTTTCTCGACGATACTCCTCTGCCACCTTCATCCGAATATCGAAGTAAATGCGAGCGGAAATTGTGCGAAGTGCAACAGATAATCAGGTAATCAATCAACCAATGTCGAAACTGCATCATAGAAATACAGAAAAGCAGTTGATTGAAATTGTCAATGGTAGAGGCAATGAAAACAAGTGTGGTGATTGTGGTTCAGCTTATCCAACTTGGGCCTCCTATAGCTTAGGAATCTTCTTATGTGGAAGATGTGCTTCAGTACATAAGAATGTTTTACCAAGCAGTATATCTCAGGTCAAATCCTTGACTCTAGATCATTGGACATCTGAGCAAATCGACAGATTAAGGAGAATCGGTAATAAAAAGGCAAAAGCCAAATGGAATGCAAAACGTGAACCTTTCCCTTACGATGACGATGATACCACTGAGATTGAAAACTATATTAGAGACAAATATATCCAGGGAAAGTTCAGAAACGATGGGTTCCGTCCAGAAGATCTGAGAGGCTATTCTGATGAAGAAACCACCAGATCTGGACTGAGGCTGAGACTGAACTCTGTTCGTCCAGTCCCCAGATTATCTCACCGTAAGCTTACTACGTTTGAGTCGAGTCAATTTACAAGACAATCTCACCAGATCATGGGGATGGGCTTCAACGATATGGACTTGGTAAGAGAGGCCTTGATCTTGAGTAACGGGGATGTGGATTTTGCTTTGGACATTTTGAACGAAGATTCTAAGGTTAATCCTTCCAAAGAAGAAGTTGCTCCTTCTTTACCTAGAAGACCAGCAGCCAACTCCACTGCATCCTCGGGCTCATTTCTGGCAAATAACCCGATGGCTGCCGCTGCTACTGCTTCAACCCCACAAGCACCCGATTGGTGGTCCGGCTCTTCAAATGTATCAGCTAACCCAACTGGTATCCAACAGCCCCAGCAGCCTCAGATCTACCAATACACTGATCCGGTTACAGGACAGATTTCTTACGTTGATTCTAACGGTCAAGAATATTTGGACCCTAATAACCCTCAGCATCAACAATTGTTAATGCAACAACAGAACCCTCAGTTGGTTGCACAACAAACAAACAAGCAGCTGATATTATCCTTGTATAGTCAGCCAACTGCTTACACTTCCAATGTTGCTGTTCCAACTGATCAAGCTCAACAACAGCCTCAACAACCTCAACAACCTCAACAGCCTCCACAAGCTCAGCCTCAGCAAACAGGCCAACCTTTCCAACAATTTCAACAACCTCAGTTCCAGCAACAGCCTCAACAGTATCAACAAAACTACCAGCAAGGATTTGCTCCTCAGCCAACTGGTATGGGATTCCAACAACCTTATGGCCAACAACCTCAGCAAAATTACTGGCAATAACTATTGAATACGAACATTAAAAATATAAGCACCTTTAAATGTGTAGAATCATGATAGAGAGACGTAGTTCTTAGAAGAGTTTGATTGTATCTTGTCTCTATCCAATACAGCACGAGTTTGGCTGCAAAAAGTGGATTCATTTGCAGAGCAGAGTAGAGATGGGTTGACCAGTACTTAATTTACTAGGGTATAAAATATATAGATCTAGCTGATGGGCTGATTCCTCGATTAAATCAATCATGGAATATATAACTCCAGGGAACTAATACATAAATTACATATAAAATGAACAGAAACCTTTCAATTTGAGGGAGTTTCCAACCAGAAATTGTGAAGGCGAGGCCTTTGACGATTAAAAGCCTGTGAGTCCAGGTTGTTGATAATCTCGGTACTTATAACGTCTAGTGTCAACTACGTGAAGACATGTTTAGTTTGACGAGCATAAAAATCAAAAAAATTAAATGCCTTCAGCCAGATTCGAACTGACGATCTCCTCATTACTAGTGAGGTGCCTTACCAACTTGGCCATAAAGGCAGCTTTTGTTAGAGCGCCACGTTTCGCAAATCTGTGCAACGTTTTGCGATACGTTTTGCGATACGTTGCGCTACGGTCGTGGATGGCTGCGATACGGTAGTGTTTGAAACCAGGTGTTGCGGAACGTTCCGCAACGGTCGTGCGTGCCAAATTCGCCTAGGGGAACTTTTTAGTCCTTGGCCCAGTGGTGGGTGGCCAAAAGTACACTTTGAGGTGGGGCAGGGGTTGCAAGCCATCGATTCGAATCGGAAGGGTAGCGACATATTCAACCTATATAACAACGTAGAAATTTTTTTAGGATTTTTTTGACAAATATTATAGCACATATAGTTTTGTGGTATCTATTAGGCTGCAAATATAGAAGATATAATACTCCCTTTGCGGTGGGAAGCGATTCAAACCGTCTTGTCAACCAACGAATTGAAATCAAAGTAGGAGGATGATATCAGACACTACACTACTTTAAGAAGGAGATACGAGAAGATACATGATCTTTGGCTGATACTTCGACTGCAGAATTGTATATCGGCTACACTTTATGTAATACAATTTAACCAGGCAGACAATTCTTAAAATGGAATAGCTGATAAGACCAACGTGACGAACCACACGAAGTCCCTATAGAGTCTCTGGAATGGAGAAAAGGAACTCAATGATTAATCATACGACTAATTGACGGGAGTTGCGGAACCATTTCTAATTAAACTAGTAGTTTCATCAACTCTAAAATAGAGAAAAAGCATATCTCGATAAACACCCCATCATATTGATTCTCTGAGTTCTGCTGCCAATCATTAATTCCGGTCATTTCGAATTAATTAAGCGGTCCTTGAGTATCCACTGAGCGAGAGGGCAACACAATATCTCAGTTCTCAATCATAAAGTGAAATTCACAAAATACCAAAATACCAAAATCAACAATCCTTTCTTCTTTCTTTCCCCTACACACCTCCGCCATCACATAGCTCTACTTCCTCTACTCCCTACCATTCTCTCCATATTATTTTTAGTATAATTACCTGGCAATTAATTACTGCAAAATCACGCGTTCTAGATGGTTCCAGCACTCCCG
The DNA here is from genome assembly GCA_030571955.1 of Yamadazyma phyllophila. Classification (NCBI taxonomy): domain Eukaryota; kingdom Fungi; phylum Ascomycota; class Pichiomycetes; order Serinales; family Debaryomycetaceae; genus Yamadazyma; species Yamadazyma phyllophila. The sequence goes on along the minus strand of JAJLZE010000004.1, from coordinate 354,288 downwards.
GGAACATTCGAGCGAGTTCCAGAAAATGCAATGGCCTTGAGGGCTAGTATATAATAAGAGTAGATCCACCCCTCAACCACCAAACCAAAAGTAACAATGGATGAATCTCAATTTACAGATAACGCATTGAAGATCATTACCAATGCTAGTCAACTAGCTAAGGATAACGCTCATAGTCAGCTTATGCCATTGCACTTTTTAGCAGCAATGGTTCCAACTGATGATGAGAATTCGGTTCCTTACTTAAAGACTTTGATCCAAAAGGCAAGATATGAATGGGGGGATTTCGAAAGAATTGTCAATAGACACTTGGTAAGGTTACCATCACAGCATCCTCCACCTGATGACATTAGACCAAGTTATCAAACTGGTCAAGTGTTACAGAACGCCACAAAGATTAAGGCCCAACAGAAAGACAATTATGTTGCTCAAGATCACATTTTATTAGCATTATTGGAAGATCAATCGATAAAGGATATTTTCAAAGAAGCTGGTATGAAGACTGATGTGATCAAAACTCAAGCAATTGAATTAAGAGGTAACCAAAGAATAGACTCAAGACAAGCTGATTCTTCTGGAAGTTATGAATTCTTGAATAAGTACTGTGAAGACTTAACCGAGAAAGCAAGAGAAGGTAGAATTGATCCTGTGATTGGAAGAGAAGAAGAAATCAGAAGAGTCATCAGAGTTTTGGCCAGAAGAACAAAATCAAATTCGGTATTGATTGGTGAAGCTGGTGTTGGTAAAACCTCGATCGTTGAAGGTGTTGCTCAAAGAATCATCGACGGTGATGTTCCAAATGTTCTTGCAAACTCAAGATTGTTTGCTTTGGATTTGGGAGCTTTAACTGCCGGTGCAAAATATAAAGGTGAATTCGAAGAAAGAATCAAAGGTGTATTGAATGAGATTGAAAAGTCTAATGAAATGATAATCTTGTTCATCGATGAAATTCATATGTTAATGGGTGACGGTAAGCTGGACGCTGCAAATCTTTTAAAACCAATGTTGGCCAGAGGTAGTTTACACTGTATTGGTGCAACCACCTTTGCTGAATACAGAAAGTTCATCTCAAAAGATGGTGCTTTCGAAAGAAGATTCCAGAAAATTGATGTGCCTGCTGCCACCGTTAATGAAACAGTGGCTATTTTGAGAGGTTTACAACCAAGATACGAAATCCACCACGGTGTCCGTATTTTGGATAGTGCTTTAGTGACTGCCGCCCAATTAGCATCAAGATATTTGACCTACAGAAGTTTGCCTGACTCAGCTGTCGATTTGATCGATGAAACAGCTGCAACAGTGGCAGTTGCCAGAGATTCCAAGCCTGAAGAATTGGATACCTTAGAAAGGCAATTGCATTTAGTTGAAGTGGAAATCAATGCCTTAGAGAGAGATGTTGAAGCTGATGAAGATTCTAAGGACAGACTTCAATTAGCCCAAAAGAAAAAGCAAGAGCTCGAAGAAAAATTGGCCCCATTGAGAGAAAGATTCTCTCAAGAGCGTGAAGGTCATGAAGAGTTGATTGCAGCTAAGCGTAAATTGGACGAGTTGACCATCAAAGCCCAAGATGCTGAAAGAAGACACGATACTCAAGCTGCAGCAGATTTGAGATACTTTGCAATCCCTGAAACCGAAAAGAGAATAGAGGAATTGGAAATCAAAGTTCAAGAAGAAGAGAAAAACTTGGGATCAGAAACTTTATTGAGAAATGTTGTTTCTACTGAACAAGTTGCAGAGACCGCAGCCAAATTGACCGGTATTCCAGTCACCAAGCTTACTCAAGCAGAAAACTCCAAATTGATCAATATGGAAAAAGAATTGAGCTCTGAAGTCGTGGGACAAGGAGATGCAGTCAAGGCCGTTTCTAATGCTATCAGATTACAAAGATCTGGTTTGGCCAATCCTAACCAGCCAGCTTCTTTCATGTTCTTAGGTTTGTCAGGATCTGGTAAAACAGAAATGGCTAAGAAGGTAGCAGGATTCTTATTCGCTGATGAAAGAGCTATGATAAGAATCGATTGTTCAGAATTAGGAGACAAATGGTCAGCTTCCAAGTTACTTGGTGCTGCTCCAGGGTATGTTGGATACGAAGAAGGTGGTATTTTAACCGAGCCTTTGTTACGTCGTCCATATACTGTTATCTTATTCGATGAAGTTGAAAAAGCTGCACCAGAAGTGTTGACAGTTTTGTTACAGATGTTGGATGACGGTAGAGTCACTTCATCTCAAGGTAAATTGGTCAACTGTTCGAATGCTATTGTTATCATGACATCGAACTTGGGTGCTGAATATATCAATGCTGCTAAAGGGTCTAAGATCGACGAACAAACCAAAGAATTGGTAATGAACTCTGTGAGAAGCCATTTCAGACCAGAATTCTTGAACAGAATCTCCAGTACGGTGATATTCAACAGATTATCCAAGAAGGCAATTGCTAAGATTGTGAGAATCAGATTGAAGGAAATCCAACAGAGATTCGAAGCTAACGGTAAACAAATCTCATTGGACATTGATGATGGTGCTTTAGAATATTTGTGCCAAAACGGGTACTCCTCAGATCTCGGTGCTCGTCCATTGAACAGATTGATCCAACAAGAGATATTAAACCGTTTAGCCGTGTTCTTATTGAAGGGACAAATTAAAGATAAAGAGACTGCCAGAATCAGATTGGGAACCAAAGGCTTGGAGCTTTTGCCAAACCATGATATCGAGGATGTTGAAATGGTGGATGCCAATGTTGACGAATGGCAAGACAGTGAAGATGACGATGATGAAATAACTTCAACGCCACTTGACTAAACTTCAATTCTAGCTTGTTTATAGTAAATACGTAATAAATTTTAAAGTTTATATGATGTAGAATGTGATGTTTAGAGTAAAGACTGTGATTTAAAATCACAATTAAGATTTTGGTCAGGCTCCGGAAAAGCACACAATAACCGAATATCTTAAACGTAATCTACGTGGGCAGTGAACAGATCTTCGAAGTCTAAAATCATGTGACTTGCGTTCTTCCTAAACGTTTTGCGGAGTTGAATCGTTTATGTGCATTCTAGTTCATAAGATCTATTCATGTAATCCCCAAGACAAAAATCCCCAAGCGTTACAGATTAAACGCATGGATTCCCAACGGCTAGTCAAACCCACCCCACCGTGTAATCCACTTCAAGTTAAATTTGGTTGTGAGTGATGGATAGACTGGGGTAATACCAAATAGCAGCTGTTTTCGCACCCATGCTAGCGCGGAAGTAAAATCATATGCTTGTTAAATGGAGGAGGAAAAATCATACTATTCTGGAGGACAGCACAGCTATATATGTTTGGGCACATTTTCCTAACTTAACCAAGAATTTTAACTGATCCCTAAAACATGTTAGAAGTCCAAGTTGAACCCAGCCATCTCGATCCTTATATGGCCTTGGCAGATACCTTCGTTGGTGAGATTGATCCTGCCAAATTAGAAGGTAAGCTTCCTGATACTTTCCCAAAAGAAAGATTGGAAGAATACTGTAAGTTGATTCCAAGTAAAATTCCTGGTTTCAGAGAAGAAATTGCCAGTAAAGTCAATGCCAACGGATATGATGCTAGCAGATTGTTCGTGGTTGTTATGTCCTTGTTGTCTTCAAGAATTGCTGCACCAGTTTTAACTCAATCGATCACTTTGATCACTGACATGACCCCAGAACAAAGACAAGATTTGTTAACTAGATGGAGAGATTCACCAATTCCGGCATTAAGAAAATTGTTCAGAAGTATGCAAGCTCTTACCGTTACCATTTACCAACTTACTGCTGGTGAATTACATCAATTGGCTTTGGGATACCCAGGTCGTGAAGCTCGTGAAGTTTTATATGAGGGCCAAAGAATCCCAGACTTCAAGTATCAAATGATCGATAGGGTAACATCTGACAATACCGAATTGTATTTACCAAATATCGATGCCTTAATCATTGGTAGTGGTTCAGGTGCAGGTGTTGTGGCTCATACTTTACAAGGAGCTGGTCATAATGTCTTGGTCTTAGAAAAAGGTAGATATTATCCTTTGGAAGAGTATATTTTCGATGATGCTGAAGGTCTTAAGAACTTATACGAAAAAGGTGGTACCTTATCTGTTAAGTCTCAAGAACTTTTCGTCTTAGCAGGCTCGACATTTGGTGGTGGAAGTACCGTCAATTGGTCAGCTTGTATCAAGACTCCATTCAAGGTTCGTAAAGAATGGTATGACGATTATGGCATTGAATTTGCCGCTAACGAAGAATATGATAAATGTATGGATTATGTGTTTAAACAAATGGGGGCCAATACTAATAACATCAAACATTCCTTCTCCAATCAAACTATCTTAGATAGTGCAGATAGTTTGGGTTACCATGCAGCCGAAGTTAACCAAAATAATGGTGACCATGAAAACCACGAATGTGGATTCTGTTACCTTGGTTGTAAATATGGTATCAAACAAGGAAGTCAAGCTTGTTGGCTTAGAGACGCTGCCGAAAAGGGGGCTCAATTCTTGGATCAAGTTAGAGTTGTCAACATCATCCATAAAAAGGGTAAGGCTGTTGGTGCCAACTGTATTGATAGTACTACTGGATACCGATTTAGGATTACTGGTCCAAAGAAATTTATTGTAAGTGGAGGATCCTTGAATACTCCTCTTCTTTTACAAGATTCGGGTTTCAAGAACAAACACATCGGGAAAAACTTGAAGTTACATCCTGTGACCGTGATGTCTGGGTTCCTCCCTGACAATGTTGACACTTCTCCTTATAAGTATCCTATTATGACTGCAGTCAGTAACCAAGTAGCTGATCTTGATGGAAAAGCCCATGGACCAAGAATCGAATCCATTTTGCATGCTCCATTCATTGAATCAAGTTTCATCCCTTGGCACAATAGCGATCAAATGAGAACAGACTTGGTGAGGTACAAGAACACCTCAAGTTTATTGATCATTACTAGAGATAAAGGAAGCGGTAGGGTCTTCAGTGATCCAAGAAAACCCGGAGAAGTTTTGGTCGACTATAGTATTGACAAGTTCGACTCCAATGCTTTATTGGAAGGTTGCTTGATTGGTGCTGATATGTTGTATATGGCAGGTGCTGTTGAGCTCTTCACATCTCAAGTATGGACTCCTAAATTCGAATCTAAAAAGCCAAAACACGAAAGAAAGATCACTGATCCTGATTATGTCGAATGGCGTACAAATGCTAAGAAGATTGGACACTCTACTTATGGTCCAGCATACGGATCTGCTCATCAAATGAGTAGTTGTAGAATGTCTGGTAAAGGACCAAAGTATGGTGCTGTGGACGAAAATGGTAGATTATTCGAATGCAAGAATGTGATTGTTGCAGATGCCAGTGTTTTGCCTACAGCCAGTGGTGCCAATCCAATGATTAGTACGATGTCTGTTGCCAGACATATCGCCTTGGAATTACTTGAAGAATTCAAGAAGGTCTCTAAACTTTGAATATTTTTATATTCTAGCCTTATATGTTACGTATGTAGTTTAAATAGTTTGTTAAGTCATGATGTTTCGTATTCTATACTCTCACAGGATAAGAAGTAGGTCAAGTTATTTGGAAGTTTCTGCTGGTCTTCATTGAAATGCCCCGCAAATCCAATTGGTCCTTTATCACATTCGGAGCAGATCAAGAGTCTTTCAATATCGAACACTTTACCGTCTACTTTAAAGTCCTGAATCTCTTGTAATGGTCTGGAGACTCCGATGTTGTCGAAATCCCACATATCTTTAACGGTGAAAAATTTCGTTGTGGTATTGGAAGATGGAACATTCACCATTTCTGGGGCCCGTTCGATTTCTATGATGGTGGAGGCGAGAGAATCGTTGTAAGGTATCACTTTGGTGTTACAGTTTGGGAACGGGCATTTGGCAGAGCCTTTACCACCTGATATCTCTTCAAACTTCATTGATATTATTGCGAAATTCAATTGATGCGTAGACTTTAGAGGCAGGTGAAATGGATAGCTATTCACTAATTAAACAGATTAAACAAGAGCTTTATATATCAAACTTAACTATATCTATAAAAGTCTTAGAGTTTATATGACCTCTTAATGCCTTTAACAGCCAACTTCGAGAGAAAAGGGTACAATGCGCCAAATGTTCCAGCATTAGATGAAGATGCAGTACCTTTCTCGACTCTCATGGCTATACCTTGTGAAATAACACACAACCGGGCCAAACCGAATACAAACCCAACGGGCCATGTTTCAACTGGATTATTAGAGAAGTCGTCTGGGTCCCATCTGAATCCCAACTTCTTATAATATAATCTTAATGCATCTTGAATGGCTTGTAAGGAATCAGGGTTATCTTCTCCAACCGCTGTTTTCTGTGGTTTGTAGAACAATCTGTTCAATTTGTTAGGAAGTCCGAATGGTTGCAAGAAATTAGCCAAATCAAAGAGAGGATGACCAAAAGTGCATAATTCCCAATCCAACACGGCTATTACTTTTGTCAAATCTTTATCAAACAAGAAGTTGTCAATCTTACAATCTCCGTGGATCAACATCTTTTTAGCAGGGTCTTTGGGGGCTTTATTCCAAATGAATTTGGTGATTAGATCAAACTCTGGGATTGGTTTGACCACTTCACTTTGTTTCTTGGACACGGCAGATAAGGTTCTAATTTGTCTCTGAAAGTAGGAATAATTTGTACCAGAAGATGGTTTTGGGTTCTTGAATTGAGGAAAATGCTTTTCTGGTAACATGTCAATCAACTTATCTGCGTCAAGCGTATGAATAGCCGTGATGGTGTCCATGATAGATTCCCATAATACCCTCTTTTTCTTTCTATCGATATTAGGCATATCTGGATTCTTGATCGAAGCACCATCAATGAATTCCATGAGATAAAACACGTACCCGACCACAGACTCGTCTTCACACAAAAGGTAAGTTTCAGGTACCGGGACTTTCTTAGAATTCTCTTGGTTTAAATTGTTAATACCATTAATAATGAAGAATTCTCTCTCAATGGCGTGTGCTGATTTAGACACCAATTTGGCATTGGCAAAAGGCTTCCGTCTCAAAACAGACATCTTGTTCTCTGCATCTATAATAAGATAGGTAGGGTTAGATTGGCCGAAAATGAATTGTTTCACTGTAAATGGAGCTTTCCATTCGATAACGTTTACCCCAGTAGATACCAAAGGGTTTGATTTAAACGCGGATGCATTGGTTAAAAACGCTTCTAGGGCTTTAACGTCTAACTCTGATCTGATATCAGTAACGGTCTTTTGTATATCCTTGTTCATGATATTGTTGAATGAGGAATAAACTCAAAAACAAGTAATCCAAAGTAAAATTCATAAGATGCCGAACCCCACAAAATGCGAACCCGTCGGAGAATTTAGTTGGTTATTAGCTTGTACAATTTTTGAATACTATGCAAATATACTATACAACTATCGTTAATCGTTAAATGTGACCCTAATCATGCAAACTCATGGCCCCAAGTGATTAAATGTTCAAGGAGTAATAATTATATATACCTCTTTCACTCAAAGCACTTGGCCAGACGTCTTCTGCGTCATAATTGTTTAAATATTGTTTATGCTTACATTGTTTGATGTTTTCAAACCCAATAGAACAATTGATTTTCTTTCCCACATACTTCAAGAACTCTGGCTTCGAGTTTTTCGTAACAATCTTTTCTCCCGTTTCCAAATCATAGTATGTCAAGTTTAAGTTCATGATTCTACCATAGAGACGGATTTGTTCATACTGAGGATCACTCTCATCCATACGGTAAAGCCATGATCTTCTTCCATTGTTATCAAAGAACCTCCAGATCGACTCCTCTCTTCTTATGAATTGCCCTTCATTATTGGTCAAGTCTTTGAGAATCTTCGAGTCGTATTCGATCGAGATCAAATTAGGAATCATCATCAACAGGATGATCTGAGACTTGGTGTATTTGCAGCCAGTCAAATCGATGTTGGCAATATTTGAATTGGCAAGGAAACCATACAAGTAATCGAAATCAACTGAGGAATATGCTATTGATAGCGTTTTCAACTCCACGAACTTGATGGCAATCAAGTTCAATATCTTTTCGTTGATAGGCAAGCCTTTCAAATTGAGGTATTGCAAGTAGGTGGCATTCATATGGTTCAAGGTGAAGAACAAGTAGTTCGAATTCAATGGGGTTACCACGTTAGAATCGACAGATAAATTAAGCCATTCGAGTTGATTATTCGATACAGATGGATGGTTGATTAAGAAGTTGATCAAATCTCTTGTCGTCAACTTCGAGCACCTGGATAATGACAAGTGGGTTAAGTTACACGATTTAGGTAAGTAGGTCAATAACACACTGGAGTTGATAGCTGTGTGGGTCAAATCCAACCGTCTCAAATTGACTAAATGTGGTAACAACTTTTCGAAGATATCAATGGTCAAGTTCGAACAGTCGTGGAACGAAATCTTGAACAACTTCTTCAATGGTCTTTCAATTTGAAGGCTTTGGAATGCTTGAAAGAAATCTTTTGACGAGGCCCCACAAAAGTCTAAACTCTGTAAGTTGGGTAATTCGTTGAAAAGGTGATTCAACACATTTACGTTCATATCATCCTGAATGTTCTCACTGGCCAAGAACTCTATCAAATTAGGAGTTTTGGATAAGCAACTGAGAATGGTTCTTGAGGTGACCATTTGAATTTCTTGATTCATCTTCCCGGTTCTTCCCAAACCTATGGAGGTGAAAGTTTCAAAGTCGATGAACTGAACATACTTTCCCAAAGAAGGTCTATTATCCAAGTTTATCAAGAATTTTTGAAAAGTATGGGGTCTATTGAAGGCAGCATATTTGTATAAGAACTTCAGACTTAATAAATGAAACAACTTTGATATTAAACTTACCCGGGTGAAACTCTCGAGTAGTTTATTGATGGAGTCGAAGTTTTCTGAGTCGAAATAAACAAATTCGATGATGTTCATCAAGATCTCTAGCGGTAAATCATTTATGCTAGTCAATCTTTGACTATTTGCTTCATGATGGATGTGGGCTTTTGAAATCACCTGATTATACGATTCAATAGATGTTATGGGGGATAACAACACCGGGGAGTTATTTGTATAACTGTCAGAATTAGCTGAAGCAGATTGCTGTGGTGACAAAAGGATGCCATCCAAGTTGGAAAAATCCTTGGGGATGTCTTTAGGTATATCAATATTTAGGTCGTTTATACCAACATGATCTATCGACTGGTCTGGGCTATTGAACAAATCTTGTTTTAAATCTTTACTTGTTACTGTGGAAACAAATCTTTTGAACATATAATCGAATCACTAATAAGAAATACGGAGATGAGTGCAAAAAAATGAGTTGAAAGTTTTAATGAGCACCTTGAAGAAATTTGCAAACTAAACCGGCAAGGTTAAACCTGCAGTCACACGAGGAGATTTATAATAAAGAACCAGCTAATGTAATTCTTGTGAACCTAAAAACCTTTGAGCTTTTAAGTATTATAAAAATTGTGAAAATTTCTTCTTGCTTACAGCCAAGAGGAAATCCAAGGTTTTTATAAGTCTGCTCACTGTGGTGGATGATTGAAAACTCTCCCGCGAATTTATGTGCCGTCCCCACCGATCTTTAATATGGTAACTACTATAGACGACGGTGGAAAATAGCCGGGATTGATGGGTTCTACTAGCAAAGACGGGCCGAGTGTGGTGTTAGCTATTTGGGAGTACTTGGGCCAGACAACGACCATATACTGATCTTATTACTGTCAAAACTTCGGAGCGAGCCGCCGCCAGCCCCGAATCTCGGAGGGGACAACTACGCTGCGAAAATGCCAGTTATGTTTCTTTTGTGAGTGATTGGATATTCTAGTAGTTGGGTCGATATTGATCAATGATTATTGGCCACAGATACAAAGCACCCCAGAGAGATAACCGGTATGGTTGCAGACCGAGCACCGCCATTGTAGCTCTATAAGAACTCACGCTTCAGCGAACGCCGTTCCCCAGACGGGATTAAACCCCCGGCTTGTCCCACAGAAGGGGAATCAGCCCGAACCTGGGGTTGTAAAAAAAAACCTTACACAAAATGCCAACAACTTCTTAAATGGGAACTCATGTGTCACAAATTTCGCACCCTTTTTTTCAGGAGCATTTGCAACAAATAATATCATTTGCTTTTATCACTTCGCACTTGAGTCATTATGTCCCACTCTTCAATTGTTGACGAAGACGACGTCTATCAGTTCGAACGCTTGGAGTCGACCCTTCCTGAGGGGTTGAAAAGATCCTCCAGCTCTTTAATTGACTTGCTTCAAAATAATGAAAACGCTTCCTTGCCTTCCACCCGTAACCCCAGAGGGAAGTTGAAGAACCAATTATATCAAAGATTAACAGCTGGAAGAGAGTCGCTGCCGGTTCCAATTCCCAAACCAAAGTTCAATGAAGATATCCACAAGCCTGCCATGAACCTGCTGCAGTCATCTACCGGGGTGCTTTGGGTTACTGAAAGAGCTAATGAGTACGGGTTTGGAGAATCAGACGAAGAGGATAAAAACTGGGCCAATTTGGGCCAAGGTGCTCCAGAACATGGAGACACAGTCCCTGGCTCTTTTAAAAGACCAACCTCTATCCCGGTGCCCGATAAGCTGAAGGAATACGCTCCTACTGCAGGTATTAAACCGTTGAGAGAAGCGGTTGCTAATTATTATAATGAGACATACAGACTCACCAAGCTGCTGAAATACACTTGGAAGAACGTCTGTATTGTTCCTGGAGGCCGTGCTGGATTGACCAGAATTGCTTCGATCATTAAAGACTGTTATCTTTCTTTCTTCTTACCTGATTATACTGCTTATGCAGAAATGTTGTCGTTATTTAAAAACTTTAGTCCTATTCCTGTTCCATTGAATGAACAAGATCATTACAGTTTCCATTTGAATATGATCAAGAACGAATTGAACAGAGGTGTCAGTGCTTTATTAACATCGAACCCAAGAAACCCAACCGGTAAATGTTTAACCAAACACCAACTCCACCAATTACACAAGTTATGCCGTGAAAGATGCTTGTTGATTATGGATGAATTCTACTCTCATTACTATTACGACGATGATTGTTCTGGGTCATCTATTTCTTCGGCAGAGTTTGTTGATGACGTTAATAAAGACCCTGTCTTGATATTGAATGGTCTTACCAAAGCTTTTAGATTGCCTGGATGGAGAACATGCTGGATCTTGGGACCTGAGGATTACATCAATGCTTTGAGTTCGGCCGGATCGTTTTTAGATGGAGGATCGAATGCTCCATTCCAGTACGCTGCTATTGACTTCTTAGAGCCACTTAAAGTGAAGAATGAAATGAAGGCATTACAACTTCATTTCAAAATGAAACGTGACTATATACTTGGCAGGCTTATCAAGATGGGTTTCAATATCAACGAATCAAATACCCCCAACTCCACTTTCTACTTGTGGTTGAACTTATCACATTTACCTAATAAGTTGTCGAATTGTCTTGGTTTCTTCCATGAATGTTTACATGAAAAGGTGATTGTTGTTCCTGGATTTTTCTTCTTAATCAACCCCCAGAATTTGTCTACACTAGAAGACGTCATCTGGTACAACTATGTCCGTATAAGTTATGGGCCTGAGATACATGTGCTAGAGAAAGGTATGGACGGGATTGAGCGGATTTTAGAACGGTTTAATTGTTTGCCCTACGAGCGGTAATCTGACCATTCGACCATGTGCGACTGGCTAATAGTGGATATTAATATGGGGGCACATGTTTGTAGATAAGATTATGCAGTAGATTTTGTATAACTTTATTATATTCCATTTGTCTTGATGAGATAACATTCCTATTCTGATTTATATTCATGAACACGTCTGGCTAACTATCAATTAACATCTCAAATATGTCAAAAGCGTTTGTTCCCCAGAAAACGAGCACTAACAAATTTCCCTTATCCATCGCTCTAGTGCTGATTTATTTGTCAATCTATTTTAAAAACTTGTCTTGGTTTACAATGTTACCCAGCTCTCTCATAGCGCTATTTTCCATCAATTACCAGGTGACGTTATCTTTCAGATCTATCCTTTTTTCTGTGGTTTTACTAGGGATCTCCACCGTCTTCTTTTTCAGGTATAAGTACTTATCGAAGTTCTCAGATGATCCGAAAAGTGAAGCTCTAAGTGATCAGGTTAAAAAGGATGAAATCGTTGATTCGATCAATAAGAAGAAACGAAAGAACTTGAACCATAGTTCCAATTATCTTGATGAGTTTTTGAGTGCTATAAAAATCTTTGGTTATCTTGAGAGGCCGGTATTCCATGAATTGACTAAAAACATGACTACTCAGAAACTCAACTGGGACGAGATCTTGTACTTGGATGAGAAGCTCGGGTTCCTGATTGTGGTGGACGGGAACGTCCAGATATTCATTAAAATGAATGATAATTATAATACTAATCTTCAGCAGCTTAAACACTCCGACTATGAGACTGAAGAGCTTTTGGTGATTGGAAACCAGAGGTACCAGCTTCTCAATGAGATCAAAAGCGGTCTGCCTTTATCGACATTGAACAGTACTTTGGACTTGTTCAGTCCTTCAGTCACAGATATCTTTTCCGATCCAACCGTTTCTCCCCATCCTGCAACTTTATCTTCATCTTCTTCGTTGGACCTTAACAGAAACAGTAATAATCAAGACCATGCTCCTGAATTGGAAAGAAATGATGTGGTGTATCCTGAGATCATAGCCAGACCTAAATCCCTGGCAAATAATAGAGGTGCCACCATAGCCATCATCCCTTCTCTGGCGTTCCAGCGGATTCAATTCAAATACCCTAAAGCTACAGCACACATTGTAACAATGGTAAAAAACAGATTGTTCAAAGTTACGATGAACACTGTTTATAACTACTTAGGGTTATCTGATGAGATCTTTGATAGTGAAGTCAAATTGAACTCTTCAATTGAACTGACTTTACCAAACTACTTGAAAAACACCTTGGTTGAAAAGTATCGTAATAGACGGAAGTTTTCGAATACTTCTCCAAGCTTGCTGTCTTCTAAATCAACATCTTTAGAGAAGTTGAGCAAGAAAAAATCTATTGATGTCAGAAATTTACATGGTAGATCAGCTTCAAGATTGGTGACTTTAAGTTCAGTACAAAAGCCAAGCCATCCAGGTGATTTGTTGTCTTCAGTTCCTATTTCCAGAAAATCGATTTTCAACTTGGAGGAATATAATCTTAACTTTAGAGACCCTAGTGCCAAACAATCTAATGTTGTATCTACCGAAACAACTTTTTCGGATGAGATAGAAGAGACAGAAGAGAGCTCCACGAGAGTTGCAGTTATAGAGAATATCTTCAAATTATTGGGATTAGATGGAGAGTCTCCTCTCTTGAAGAGAATGGAGAATATGTCTTTCGCAAGCAGAGCAGGTTCTGTATCTTCATCCCCTTCCATGACTGGTCTTAGTAATTTGGCCAGTAATTCAGACAGTTCTAGCGGGTTCTTTATCAACCCCGTCAACAAGAATAAGATTTATGACGACTATACAAGTCGTAATAGATACGACTCGTTTTCAAGTGTCGCTTCAACAAGGGCTGCCAGTCCCAAGATTTACAATACAATCAACCAAGCCCAATTAGCCCAGCTCAACAATAGCTTGAACGGATCCAACAGTCTGGGACTTGAAAGTGTCTTCGAAAATAACCAACGGAACAAAGCCAACTCAATTAGCAACCTTAAATCCTTTGACTTTAATAGTGTTAAGGACGACTATGCTAAGAACCTAAGCATTAAGTATTGTGAACCTGGAGAAGTTATCATCGAGCAAGACTCATTTAATTCAGGGCTTTACTATGTCATCGATGGCTCGTTGGATGTAGAGTATACAAGGAAGAGCAGCACTGACAGCAAAGTCATTACTATGAATAGAGGTAATATTCCTACCGGGGGTATTGCAGGCTACTTATCTATTCTATTGGGTATCAAGTCATTGAGCACAGTGAAAGCATCTCAATCAGGTTGTATAATTGCTTGCATAACCAAGGAAAAATGGACGAAGCTTTTGGATAAGTATTACCAACTTCAATTACCCTTGGCAATCAGATACAAAAAGTTATTGTCAAAGGAGATTTTGACCATTGATTTAGCCTTGGAATGGTGCCACATTCCTGCTGGTGAAGTGTTAGCTGCTGAAGGAGACCAAGCTAATGGGTTCCATATTATTTTGAGCGGTAGGTTTAGAGTTGTTCAGAGCAAAGATAGACAGTCGTCTCCGAAAGATTTACCCGACGACGAAAACAAGATTGGTAATGGATTCAATGTTCTCGGAGAGTATGGCCACGGTGAGTCGATTGGTGAAGTCGAAGTGCTTACTGCATCAAGGCGTACCACATCTTTAATAGCTATTAGAGATTCTGAGACCGCCAGAATCCCAAGAACATTACTTGAAATCTTGTCGTCTCAAAATCCATCCATCATGGTGAAGGTTTCCCGAATTGTTGCAAACAAGGTAGCTTCATCTCACAGCGATTTGGAGAGAATGACAAACTTGACCACCAGTATCACCACTCCAAAGACGAACAATAATTCTCCTTTCAAGTCACCTGTATCTCACATATCAGGAAACTATAAGACCCTTACTATACTACCAACCGTGAATGGTTTACCTGTCAGAGAGTTTGCCAGTAAGTTGGTCGATGCTTTGGAAACAATTGGCAGAAAAGTTATTGCCTTGGACCAAACATCTGTTTTGAACCATTTAGGAAGGCATGCTTTTGATGATAGTTTGGCACAATTGAAATTATCAGGTTTCTTTGCAACACTTGAAGAGCAATATGAGACAGTGGTTTACATTTGTGATAGTTCACTCAGGTCTAGTTGGACATCAACATGTATCGGACAAGGTGATTGTATTTTGCTTTTGGCTAACGCCGAAGATTATGATGTTGCTGTAGGAGTTGGTGACTTTGAAAAGCTACTCGTTAGGTATAACACCACGGCTAGAACAGACTTGTGTCTTCTTCACCCCGAGAAGAATGTGCCTTTTGGATCCACATCCATCTGGTTAAAGAAAAGAAGCTGGGTCCAGGGACATCACCATATCAAGATGCCTATCCTGACAAACGTCAACACTGTCAGCATGAAGAAAAAGTCCATCATTGAGGACATCGCATCCAAGTTAGCAGAAAGAACTAATCAGAACATCAAGCAGAGACTTGACATTATGAAAAATGTGTTGTCACGTAATCATAGGCTCAACAAAGGAAAGGATACCACCAGAGAAGTTGAGCCTTATAAGAACGATTTCTTGAGATTAGCTAGAATTTTATCTAATGAAGCCGTTGGGTTAGTTTTAGGTGGTGGTGGAGCTAGAGGTATATCGCATTTGGGTGTTGTGACGGCTCTTGAAAGACATGGTATACCTGTTGATATTATAGGAGGAACGTCTATCGGATCTTTTGTTGGAGGGTTATATGGCTTAGAGTACAACTCCGTATCAATCTACGGTAAGGTCAAGAAATTTGCCAAACGGGTCTCTTCCTATTGGTTATCCTTGTTTGATCTCACTTTACCTGTAACTTCTTATTTAACAGGATATGAATTCAACAGAGGAATCTGGAAAGTTCTTGGGTTCTCTGAGCTCGAAGATAGTTGGATCAAGTTCTATTGTAACTCGACCAACATCACCAACTCAACTATGGACATTCACGAGTACGGATACCTGTGGAGATTTATCAGAGCATCGATGTCTTTGGCTGGTCTTTTACCACCGATTGCACATAACGGGTGCATGTTATTGGATGGTGGCTACTTAGATAATTTACCTGTTTTAGAAATGAAGAGGAGAGGTGCTAAATATATTTTAGCCGTCGATGTGGGATCTCTTGACGATAGAAGCCCTATGAACTATGGTGATACATTATCAGGGCTTTGGGTTATATTCAACCGTTGGAACCCATTTTCAAAGCATCCTGATATACCAAATATGATGGATATTCAATCGAGACTTGCATACGTTGCGAGTGTCAACGCATTAGAAATGGCAAAAAAGACACCAGGGGTTTACTATATGAGACCTCCTATTGAAGAGTTTGGTACCTTAGACTTTGGCAAGTTTGAAGTTATCTATGATGTTGGGTTACGGTATGCAGAAGAAGTTCTTGCTAAATGGGAGAAGGAAGATAACTTGCCCAAGATAGTAGGCAGAATTACCCGGTCATCTGATGCTTCTGGAAACAAGTCAGAATACTTTAGAAGAAACTCTCTTTAGCATATTCATTTAGAGCATTTAGATTTACGAATATACGAATTATATGAAGTTGACTTGACTGCAAATTCCAACTACGTGCACCTACCATTATCAAGATGTTCGCACTAAAAAATTTCAAAACTGATGAGTGAAAAATATTTCAAAGCGTAGGTGTGAGGCACTCAGCATTGGATATAGTAGCATAATAAATTAAGATAGCATAAAACATAATGGAAGAAGCAGACAGAACCGTATCCCGTTTATGGAGAACCTTCAGAACCGTGAAGGAAATGGTTAAAGACAGAGTATGTTAAGCGTTTTATCTGATCATCACCATCCTCATTTAATCAATACATTGTTATGATTACTTGAAGATGGCGCTGATATTCATCGGACCACTTACTAATCATCAAATAGGGTTATTACATCTCCCAAGAAGAACTTGATATGACATTAGACGAATTCAAACAAAAAATATGTGACAGCATGAACGTTCCTCAAAGAAAATTGATGTGTTTCCAAGCCAACCCAACTGCCGAATCATTAGAACAATTCCCAGAATTGGGAGCTTTATGGGTTGAATTCTGTGACGAAGAATCCGTGGGTATCAAAACAATGAGAAACTTCTGTATTCATATAAGTGAAAAGAACTTCTCAACTGGTATTTTCATTTACCAAGCTTCTATAACTCCAAGTGCTAACAAATTAATTCCAACTGTTGCCCCAGCCTCTATTGAAACCTTTCAAGAAGGAGACTTAGTGGTTAATATCACTCATCACGAATTGGTGCCTAAGCATATCAAATTGTCAAAGGGTGAAAAGAAAGAACTATTAGAAAGATACAGATTGAAGGAATCCCAACTACCAAGAATTCAAAGAGAAGATCCAGTTGCTAGGTACCTAGGCTTGAAGAGAGGTGAAGTGGTCAAGATCATCAGAAGATCTGAAACTTCCGGTCGTTATGCTTCTTACAGAATATGCTTGTAAGATTACATGATGGTAAGATTACAAAGTATCTATTCTTTAAAAAAAGATATTTATAAATGACATAAATAGATTTGTAATATAGGTTTTAATGTTTAACATTATCGTTTAATTCTAGCACATAACACTGTATCCTGTACACCTTTCCACCAGGTAATGTCATCTAAACCAACTTGTGTTATAGGTGACACAGTTACTCCTTCTTGTCCTAGGAAAACAGGTCCTATGGTGATGATCAAACTATCAACTATACTGGAGGAATCATGTTTATAAGTCAAGAGTTCATTGATTATTTGTGCTCCTCCTTCTATCATTATAGATTTGATATTGAGTTTATTCAACCCGGATAAAATATATTCCCAGTTGTTTGATCTATTGGCGATAAGAGGAAGCTTCAACACTTTCCCCCCTTGTTTGGTTAGCACTTCTTCGTCCTCACTTCTTAGATCGTATTTCTCATCTATGATAATTATAGGAGGCTTACCTTGTTGAGCTTCACAGATGGTACGAAGCTGCGAAGAAGCGTATTTCCATTGGCACTTTGGGTCCAACACAATTGGCACCGGACTATTACCTCCCTCGTATCTGCAATTGAGTTTCGGATCATCTGCAAGAACTGTACCAATGCCTACCATAATAGCATCGTGCTTTGATCTTATGTAGTGTGTCATTGTCTTTGTTTCAAGATGGGAGATTTTGGTTTGTTCTCCTGGTTTTGCTGCAATTTTCGAGTCTAGTGATTGAGCATATGTGAGGGTGACAAAAGGCTTACCGACATCTCGAGGGAGGTACGGTTGAAGGAATGGTGGTAGTGATTCAGGTAACGGTACCAAAGACATGGTGAGAGTTCGCGACTTTGATGGAAGCCGATTTCATCGGAGATATAAAGTTGGTAAATAGAATCAGTACATTGACCAATAACAATCACTTGCGGAACCTAGTCGGCCGTGAATGGTCAATATTCTTGTTGGTATAATCTCTGCCACTCAATTTCTCAACAATCTCACTATCACCGTAAAAACTACCCTTCACGTCAGACGGAGGTTTCCTGTGATCAAACTCCGCATTTAGTTCCTCTTCTGTCAACCGAGACTGCCTCAATTTTTCAGCTTTAAAGTCCTCCTTTTCGATCATCTGCTGCCTATCTCTCAAGTATCTCTGGTATTCTCTCCTTTTCCAAGCATTATACTCAAGCTCAGGCTCCAACCCATCTACATCGCTCACACCGCCAAATTTGTTCCCCACTATTGCATTGTCTTTATTAGTGCTAGCGTTGTCTAAATTAGTGAGAATACCAATACCTTTGGTTTTATCACTACCGGTTATATCAACCGAGGTACCAATATCGGTTTCCTTTGACGATTGCTTCTTCTTGATGAACACAGGCTTGATGTCAAGCTTGACCTCTTCCTCGTCCGTCAGGCTGTACAGCCCATCGCTCGTGTATTCACTACTTTCCTCACTCATTATTCAATATGTTGAATGTGAAATGTTTAAACTCATCTCCCCGACAGGGTCGCGTTTTTTAGCGAAAAAAAGTTGGCGTATTTAATAAACAATCTGATTCTCCTATTTCAATTTATTCCAGGTTATTTTTTGCCGAATATCTAGACTGTCGTTTCAATAATGTCATTCCCTATCCCATTGCCGTCTATCGACACTCCTTTTGCTATCAAGCTCTTCCCCTACTTTAACTGCTTAGTTAGCACCATTACTGGAGGCAACTTGGTCCCATCTGAATTTAAATTCGTTGCTGGTGAAGTACCTTTTTCAACTATTCAACCAGTATTGGCAGCTATTACTACCTACTATGTGGTCATTTTTGGCGGTGACTATCTTTTCAAGAAGTTGAAGATCACTCCATTTGTGCTTAATGGTCCTTTCCAAGTCCACAACATTATTTTAACTACCGTGTCTCTTCTGTTATTGCTTTTGATGGTCGAACAAATTTTCCCAATGATCGTCAAACACGGCTTGTACTATGCTATCTGTTCTCCATCTGCTTGGACTCAGGAAATGGAAGTCTTGTACTACTTCAACTATATTTTCAAATTTGTCGAATTTGTCGATACTTTATTCTTGGTTATTAAACAAAAGAAGTTAACCTTCTTACACACATACCACCATGGTGCTACTGCCTTGTTATGCTACACTCAATTGATCGGTGCAACCTCCATTTCTTGGGTCCCTATCACCCTTAACTTGTGGGTCCACGTCGTTATGTACTTCTACTATTTCTTGGCTGCAAGAGGTATTAGAGTTTGGTGGAAAGAATGGGTTACTAGATTCCAAATTCTCCAATTCGTTTTGGACTTAGGTTTCGTCTACTTTGCCACTTATAACAAAATAGTTGATGAATTCCTTGGTGGCTCTTTACCATACTGTGGTTCATGTGCTGGTACCATGTCTGCTGCATACTTTGGATGCGGAATCTTGTCTTCTTACTTGGTGTTATTCATCGCTTTCTACATTGACGTTTATAAGAAGAAGACTACCACCAGATCTAAGAGAGTCAAGTCCGTCAGTGGTGGTGTTGCTGCCCAAGTTAACGAGTACGTTCTTACTTCGGGTAGAAAATTAACTCCAACTCCTGGAGCAGAAGGTGAAGTGCGTTCCAGAAAGGCCTAAACCTTGAGTTCATGATGACCTAAAAAATGTCCATAAAGCTAGAAGGATTTGATCGTTTATACCTTAATTCATTCATTTTCATACATGCGAGAAAAGCTTTTCAGTGTATAGTATTTAACAATATATTTATAGTTCTAAACATCAACATCACAATAATTTCTCTACATCCTCAAGCACTGGAATACTTTCAACAGCCCCTTTACTTTGGATAACCAAACTACTGGCTCTAGTAGCAAGCTTGACAGCATCTTGGATTGTCTTTCCAGCTGCAAGTTGCAGTACAACTCCACCAAAGAAAGTGTCTCCAGCTCCTGTGGTATCGATTACTTTGTCTACTTTAACAGAGCTTTCAAAACTTGGTGTTATAGCATTGGAAGCAAACACACTTCCAGCACCTCCCATGGTAATGATAACAAGGTTGATATTGGCCTTGTTAATTAACTGGGTAAGTTTTTGAGCCAAATCTTTAAAACCAGCTACCGGATCTTCTTTTATAAGCTGGTTGAATTTGGTGATTTCGTCACCTTCCAAGAGAGATTTGGCCACATCTAATGCTTCACCTTCATTGACAATCAACAAATCAATGTTTGACAAGATGTCATCAGCAATATACTCAGGTATAAAAGGCGATGGGTTATAGGCAATATTTAATTTTGGACGATTGGTTTTGATCCAATTAACTGACTTCACAGTGTCTGGGTATTCGTTTTGTAAAATGACAAATCCCTCTCCATCAACTTCCGGGAAGTATTCTTGGTAGTTGGCTTCAGTTGGTTTTAATTCACCATTGGCACCAGCTGTGATCAAGATTCTATTTTCCCCAGACTTTTGCTCAACTAATATAACAGCCACTCCAGAAGAGATTCCCTTGATTGTTTTGACGAATTCAACATCCACCTTATCATCTACAAGTGCCTGTTTTAATTCTTTACCGAAAGAGTCGTCTCCCACATTACCAACCATTTTTACCAGGTATTGACAGTCTTTAGATGATAATCTTGCGACTGCAATTGATTCATTCAAGCCCTTTCCGCCCAAATGGTTTTCGAAACTGTTGGCAGACGCCGTTTCTCCTCCTTCAGGAACCTTATCCGTGTAGGTAACCAAGTCATAGTTCAAAGAACCAATGATAGTAATAGAGTTCTTCACCATTCTTGAAGAAATTTTCAACTGCTCGCGATTTTGCATCTAAAAATATATTAACTAGAAAACTATCTTATATCTTACCCATCTTCTTCAATCTAAGCTTTTCAGCAAAAGTCATAGGCTTACCGGTAGCTGGAGCACCACCGGATGGCGAAGCAGCTGCTGGGGATGGAGATGAAGATGCTGGGGCTGGAGAACCTGGAGCAGGAGAACCAGGGGTTCCTCTAAGGTTGGAATTTCTGGCAGCAAAATCAGCTTCCATTTGTCTTCTTCTTTGAGCCATTTGTTCGTCCTTTTCTCTTTGAAGTTTCATTTCATCCTTGAGTCTATTCATTTCTTGTTCTTGCTTCAATTTACGTTCTCTGGCTTCGTTCTCTCTTCTTTCTTGTTCTCTTCTGATTCTTAACTCTTCAATACGCTGTTCCTTGACTTGCTCTAAACGTTCTTTCTTAGCAAGAGCTAATTGTTCGGCAGCTTGCTTTCTCAATTGGTTCAAGGTTTCCTTGTTCTTGGCATCGATGTCTGCCTTCAATTTCAAGTAGTCTGGTAAAACACGAGAGAGTCTTTCCTTCAATTGTAAAGCCTTTTCATGTTCAGCCTTAGCCTTGGAAATCTTGGCTTCCTTGAGTTCTTCATAAGCCTTTAAGTCCTTATCCTTTTGAGCTTGAGCTTCCTTTTCTAAGTATTGCAATTCATAACGTCTAAAGGCTCTTTCAGTGTGGTCGGTCTTCTTTGATAACAATCTCAACTTTTCTTCCAAATCCTTCTTATCCTTATTTAATTGCTTGATTTGCATTTGACGTAAGTCTTCAGTATCCAAGTTATCCAAGTCATTAAGATCAATTTTGATGATACCCTTAGCGTTGATTTCTTCGGCGATCTTCTTCTTTTCATTCTTTTGGATCAAAAGCTTTTCTTTCTCTAATCTTTCCAAGTTCTTTCTTTCTTGTTCAGAAGCTAATCTTTCTTGTTCGGCCTTTTGTTCTAAAGCAATCTTTTCTTGTCTTTCTCTGGCGGCAATTTCTTCTTGTTCACGCTTGGATTTTTCTTCTTGACGCTTACGTTCTTCCATGATTTCAGCACGTTGAGCAATAGCTTCTTGTTCTCCAACAAGGTTTCTAATAGCATTTTGTAAACTGATATCACGGACTCTTTGAGCCTTAGCGTCGAAGTCGGTGTCAATAACTCTAGAAGACTTGGACAAGGTCAAAGCCAATTGACTTAATTGAGTTCTAATGACTTCAGCTGGAGATGCTTGTAATTTGTAAGTCAAAGAGTCGTTCAAGGATTCTTCAAATGGATCAGCCTTGAAGGAAACAACGTTAGATTCGTGATCAATGGTCAAAGATAAGTGACCATCCTTGACGGCATTGACAAGCAAACCTTCAACTTCCAATGGAGTAAGTTGGAATTCGGTGTTTTCAAATAATCCCAAAGAGATCAAGTAGTCCAATTTGATGTTATCATAAACTTGACTGACTTGTTGATACAATTTGATCAATATAACTTCAGACAAAGTTGGAATGTAATGCTTGTAATCTTTGTCATGCTCGATGACCTTGAAAAGTTCAGAAACACTTTCTTTGATAGTCAAAGGATGGAATTCACCTTCTTCTAAAACACGGAATAAGTTTCTAATGACAGGGTCAACAAAAGCCAAGATGTTTCTGCTGATGATAGACTTAACTAAACTATCTCTGCTTGGAACTTGACTCAAGTTCAATAATGAAGACAACTTAGTGTTCTTAGATTTTTGGTCATCAACGATAGTTTCATTATTGTTCAAAGACTTTTGAGGAATGGATAAGGTAGACAAAACCAAGATCGATGCATAATGGTTTAACTCTTCATCAGTTGCATTTGGTGATTGGGAGTATAAGTTGAAGAACTTATTCCAAGCAGCAGCATGGAACAATGAGTTGTCAGAAACAGAGAAGATTCTGGCCAAGTTCTGGTAGTAACTAGCCATCATGTGAGCTCTTGGAGACTTCTTGGAGGTTTGAATCAAACTGTGAACATCGTCAACGGATCTGAAAGACTCTTGCCATAATTCCAATTTGACAGCGATGTTTAATTGGTCGAATCTTTGGTTCAAGTAACGTTGAACGGTTTCACTGTCAGACAAATCGATAGCATTAGTGTTGGAGACTTTGGTCTGGGTGGTAACAGATTGCATATGAGTTCTTAATAATTCACATAATCTTCTGAACTCCGACTTTCTGTTGAACTTAAGACAAAATTGGAAAGCTTGAGTGACAACAGCAGAGTATGAGACTTCTAACTTGGAGTTGTTTCTTAAGATATCTAAGACGGCTCTGAAAGCTTCCCATAAGAATCTTAACCAAGGAGTGACCAACTCTCTTTCAGTTCTATCAGCAGAGTCTGTGTTGGAAACAGAAGATAACAAGATACTTTCAGGGGTTTGGGAAGTTTCTAAATCTTCGTCATCTTGATCAATTTTAATATCAGCCTTAGCTTGAGCCTGATCTAATTTTTGTTCAGCTAACTCAACAAATTTACGGCAAATAACTTGAACGGATTCTAAACCATTTTCAGACAACTGGATGTTCTTCTTATATTGGTGTAAAGCATCCTTAGCTAATTTACCTCTTCTTAAATCGACGGCTAATTCAATTAATAATGAGGCGATAGGTTCTAAGTCTTCAACCTGTAAATAACGGATTCTCTTGGATGTGATTAATTCATACAAGGTTTCCAAAGCAGCTTCTTGTTGGTTGACACCAATAAGGTCTTCGGCACGCTTTAAGACGTTTTCCGGACGGAAATTATGGTTCTTGTGTGGTGGAGCCATGGTGTTCTTCCTTTTGCGTCTCGATCTACCTGAAAATTTTTCGTCTCAGCATTGAATTCGTGCGACTTCTAAAGGGTCGCGGTCAGAAGATAAATGAATTTAGCAGCCGTTTAACTATCGATAAATCAATCGTTTATTGTAATCACTTAAGGGCAGGTACTAGTTTCAGCTGTCACGTTAAGTTATTTTGATATATGTCCTTAGAAGATCACTCGGCAAACGGAGAGGTTCAACGGCCCAATCGAGGGCTCATACGAGCAGTTTTCGAACAGTTGCTAGGGTTGGTGGTAGCAGTGATAGTTATAACACTAACGATCATAGAGTCGTTCCTCGTGGTGATAATTAGGTTCTTCGTTGAAAGACAAAAAGATGACTCACAGTAAACAATAAATTTTGATATGGCTGGAATGTCAATAGAAGGATAGGGTAATTATATAGCTAATGTACGGTAAATTGTTTATTGATAGTATACATTAAAATGGAGGGAATTTTTCTTCCATTTCAGGGACAGACTTGGCCAAACCTTGCTTGTCAATTAAGATCAAGCTTAGTTTAGGGTCAATACCGTAATCGGTGAACACTCTTCTCGAATCAGTTTCTTGACTTTTATTGGAGTATTCATAGTATCCGTGATACAAAGCATTTGCTTCCAAGACAAGATCTTCGTAATGGAAGTAGTCCATTTCTGTTTGTGGTTGAGCAGCTGCTTTCTTCTTCTTGGATTTCTGTTGGTCTTCTTCATCTGCTTTCGAGGATACTAATTCGTACACTTTGGAAACGATCAAGAAGTAGTCGAACTCATACTTCTCATGGGCATCTTCGGCCTTTTCCATTTCCTCTAACAACATTTTGTACATAGGTGGAACAACCTCAACTGGCATGTTAATCAATCTTTCACTGATGATCAACCCAACCTTGGCTTTCTTAGAGCTATCTTTGGTGGTGATACCATTTTCTTTGATCAATTTCTTTAACATGACATTGAATTCCAAGTTCTTGCTGGTTTTTTCTAACACATAATCAATCAAAGTCTTTAAGCTTGGGCTATCTTTATTCTCAGTGACATTTACCACAGACAATAAGGCAAATGGATCACCTTCTTTGCCTTCGGTTTTGATGGTGGTACCGACACTGTTCTTGGTGAGGAATAAATCTGTTATACCTGACACATCGAATTTAGTTGAATCATCACCGAATAATTGCCTCAAGAAGTTCTTAGTTGCGTGGAAATCTACGTCTGGGTTAAGATCAAAGAAGTCGAAATCCACATTGACGATTTCTTCTTGGTCTTCTTCATCTTGGGCATCAACTTCGACTTCAGAATCAGTGGAACTGACGTCAATATCGGAATCTTCCTGTTCTTCAACTCTTCTTTTACTCATTGTAAAGTTTCAAAAATTAAATCTCATCGCGACATTTCAACTATGTCATTTTTGAGTGGCTATTCATCAGAGTCCGATACAGGCGACACAAACGGGAAGGCTGGGGTGTTGTCGACGTTGGACAAATACAGGGTCGATGATAGACCCGAGGTAAAACAAGGTGAACCCAATTCAAGTCAAATCGTGAATATCACAGAAGCTGCAAAATCAACAGGAAGCGTAACAAGAATACTACATCCAGATAATTTATCTAAGAAGAGATCCAATTCCAGTGGCCACAAGAAACAGAGAAAAAAGAGGAATAAAGGAAGTATAGAAGATGATTTTCTAGGACCGTGGGCCTCATTTGGAGATGATTCAACTGATGAAGTGCCTCTGGAAAACGAAGAGGTAGAACAAGAATCAGAGAAGGAAGAGGTGGTAAGCCACCAACCCGAAGTTTTGGAACTGCCTCCAGTGACGACATATTGTGCTACTTATAAATATCCCACAAGTTTTATGGATGTGCCCCAACATACTAATTTGAATCTACAAAAGTTACCGGGATCACAAGAATGCTTCGTCCCTAAGAAAGTTATCCACAAATTCCAAGGCCATGACTCGGGTGTTTCAAAGGTGGAGTTCTTTCCTTTCTCTGGTCATCTTCTTCTCAGTGCCGGTAACGACTATGTAATCAGGTTATGGGATCTTTATCATAAGAAGGAGTTGATAAGGGAGTACAATGGCCATTTACAAGCAGTCAAGGATATAGCGTTCAACAACAGCGGCCAGAAGTTTTTGAGCTGTTCGTTCGACAAGAAAGTAATTCTTTGGAATACGGAAACCGGTGAGATACTAAGAACCATCAAAGTTCATTCAATCCCCAGTTCTTTGAAATTCAATGCATTGGACGACGACGAATTCTTGGTGGGACTCATGAATGGTAAGATAGAACATTACAAGCTTGGAATTGAAACCACTTTGGTTCAAACATACGATCACCATGTGGGTTCCATCAACAACTTATGCCTTATCCAGAACTCAAAGAAGTTCTTATCAGCATCAGATGATAAAGCTATACGGATATGGGATTGGGGTATCAACATTCCAGTCAAAACGATCACCCATCCTACCCAATACGCTATATCATCTGCGGTGGTGGTTCCACCGTCACAGGAGTTTGTTGCTTTACAAAATATGAATTCTGCTATTCAGGTAATAGAGGGAGACGGGAGGTATAGACTTAAAAAGAAGATTTTCAAGAATAATAACATCACCGGGTATAAAATTGAAATTGATATTTCACCAGATGGTAAAATTCTATGCTCCGGAGATTCGAAAGGTAATATCTTATTTTGGGATTGGAAATCAGGTAAATTGATCAATAAGATTAAGGTATCGGATAAACTCATAAACACCATCAAGTTCCACCCACAAGAACAGAGTAAAGTTATAGCAGCCGGTACTGATGGTATCATATATTACTGTGATTAAAGAATCTAGAATGCAGAATTAAATAATGACGATAAACGCTAGCATATGACACATTTCTCTCGTTTGTAGGCGTCTCTTTTGTGCTTCGATTTTTTGTACGATTTGTCAATATCGTTATGATGATGATGGATCAAATGACGATGCTCGTGGGAATTCTTGGGCTTTTCGGGTGAAGGTTGGCCGGCTTTGGAATCATTTTTGAGTTTGGGCTCTTCAGTACCATTCAAACTGATATGTGAGATAGTTGTCTCGAGTTCATGCAATTCAGAAGAAGGGCTCTTAGTTTTAGTATGTTTCCTGAACAAACGGAATGAGCTGGATGGTGAAGCGGTAGGCTTATCATTCGATTTAACTTCAGCTTGATGAGGCACTTTCAAAGCACCTTGAGATGATTCACTCCATTGACTGTTCCGACGGAAAGGGGCAGTTAAACTTGTTCTTCGGGTACTAGTCTTCGACAAGGTATCTTCTTTGTAATAGTCCATGTTTTGATCGGGTATGTACCAGTAATACCTATCTCTTATATCAGTATACTTGGAGTCTGAAGGAGATATGATTGGTGTTGGGTCACTTATTTCACTGGCAATTGAACTGTTATTCTTCAAGCTTTCAGCGTTACCTTCAGAGGCCAAAGTGGGAGAGTTTGAAGCTGAAATGATAGGAGAAAGTAAATCATCCTGCCAGTACTTACTCTTTGACCCTTGAGGCACGATAACTTTTGGTGAATTTGTCAAGGAAGATTGACCAGAATTTATACTATTAGCAGTAGATCCAGACTCAGCGTAGGAAATCAATCTGTAAAATAGTATGTATGGCCATTCAGTGTTGAAGATTTCTTTGAAAGTTTTCTCAACTACTTTATGAGATGAAAGGTCATCATAAAGATACCAAGTAGCATTGTAACTTTCCTCTTCAGTCTCATTTACCTTGTGATGCATTTGTCTTACGGCAGCGACAAAATGACCACTTGAAATCGAAGTACCTCTATGACAAATGGCACTTTCTAAAATCAATTTATAGTTTTGTGAGGACTTGGAGTCGTCTGATTCATCGGCAACAAAAGATGGTAAATGTATGATTGGTGGTATTATGACTTTGGTTTGCAGTCTATTTGCCTTTTGGTTTTCAAAAGAGTATCTTTTCAAACAAATCGGGAGAACAGGTCGACGTTTAGCAAACTCTTTTGAATTATTAGCTGTAGTCTTGACATTTCCACCATCAACGACCGAAACATCATTATCGTCTGTGTAGAAGGGTAATAATCGTAAAAACATCCAAGCAGGTAAACTGACCTCTTTTGCTTTTGAATCAGGCTCCCCGTCATTGATTGTCCAAATTGATAACGTCGAAGATCTGGTTCTGACTTGAATATGACTAGAGGATTTAGAAGGTGATTCATTGGTAAGCTTTATAGGATCAGCATTCTCAACAAACTCAACAGATGGCTTACCCATAGACATCGAAATACTTTCCATAGTGGCTCGACGTTCTAATTCTCTCTTGACACTGATGGAATTATTAAAGTAATGCTCAAGACACTCTTCGAGTAAGATATCGGTATCATTAGGATCATCTCTTTCACTATCGTTCACAACCTCGGGCAAACTCACAAACAACATTCGTTCCTTCGAATACTTTCTATCATCTTCTTCGTTGAACTTACCACCATGCTGAATGTCTATTTTGAATGTTAATAAGGGCATGTTCAACGTCTCGGTGAGGAACTCAAATAGGGTTGCGGAGTCTTGCTGTCTATGTGACATGGCTTCATGGAACCCCAAAGCGTCTAAAGTTTCACATATACGGACCGTAAGATCATTTCTTATGAAATGACCGGACCTTAATAGATTCACGTACACACGTAATAAATTGGATAGCCTGCTAACCAAAACGTTAGAGCTTCTATTGGAAAGAAACAACGTTGGCTCAAAACTATCCAAATTGGCGTACATGGCAAAGAGTAATGCATCCATGTAGCACATCACTGATTCCCAGTTCTCAGCTCCTTTATATTTGATCAATCCACCAGCTTTATCATGGTTTTCATTGGTGATAAAAAGTCCTTTTTGACTTAGCTGGAAATATCTGATGTACAAGAATGACTTGTAAGGATCCCCATTTGTGAAGGGAGAATTCAAAACCGCCGCCACTTGAGCCTGTGAAGGTCGAGGCAAGTTTAACTGATCAAAATATTTAAATATGGTGGATGTGGAAAGAGGTACTTTTTTCTGGGTTAATTTGATACAGATTTCGGTATGTCTAGACCAGAAATCATCCTTCATCCCCGTGTCAATATCTACGGAGCTGTTCCGACTGGATCTTAGTATACCTAGCATTATTATATCAACTCAACAAATGCAACTTGCTTAGTTCTCCAGATGAACAAATCGAGGACCAAATGCGCGGCAAATGATAAGAACATGCATGGGGTGAGATCCAAGTCGATCGACTCGTTACAGTTTAGACGATTTACGAAGAAAGCATTTAGTCATAATTTCATTGTAGATATTTAATCACTTACCTGTGATGTTCAACTCCCGCATCTTAACTAATACATTATCCAATCTTGATTCCAAATTACCATTCAAATAATCTTGGCGCAAATTTGCATCCAACTTGTCTTGTAAACCATTCAAGCTCTGGAAATTTTCATGGAAGAATCTTAGTTGAAGTTTGATAAAACTTTCAAATGGCGGGTTTAAAAATGGAACTCTTAAGTTGATGAGTTCAGGCAACTCATCTTTAAGGGTATCGTTTAAATTCTCATAAGCTTCCTTTGAAGCGTTCAAATCATGCCTGGTTTCAGCCAATTTGGTTTCGTACCCACTAGGATTTGTATCATCAACATTTGGTTTTTCGATTAATTTCTGGAGTTTCTTCTTCATGGCATCGTAATCAAGTTTCTTGTTGGCTCTTTTCTTTATGGCATCATTAATCTCGGTAAAGTAGGAGTTAAATCTTGCAATCAGATTTAATACCACTTGGTTATAAGGACCTTCCAAGCTGGCTAATTGGATATCATTCAATTGCTTGAGAACATTGTAGTACTCTTCGCTGAAGTTATTGGGTTTGATACCCTTTTCTTCCTTCTCTTTGGCAGTTACCACATCGTCTTGTCCATAGAATGACCTGAACACCTCTGCCACATTGACTTGGGCGCTTGTCAATACTCTCAACAGCTCAATATACTGTCTGAGATTCTTATGTAACTTCAACGAGCTGGCTTCCATCAGCCTATATCTCTTTTCTTCGAAATCAAAGTGTTTATCCACAGTCTCATCCATTTGTCCCGTCTTTACCAACACCTGGGTTCCTGCTCTATTTATGGCCTTTTTAATTCCATTCCACGACATATTGAATTAAACAAAACACAATTCTATCGGGGCCACAATAACTGGAGTGTTTAAGTTGAAATTAAAAATATGTGTGAAACAAATGAACTACTCGATTACTAAACGGGCTGAGAAATGTTTCATTTGTGTTTTACATTTTATTTTGGGTCGCGACATTTTGCAGCCTGAATTTAACTATTGATTAATGTACAATTAAAGATACATACAACGGCAAGCGAGTCCTTGGGCTTGAGTGGAGCTGGAAGGCTCTCTCAGATCACTGATCTCCCAAAAGAGTATCAGCAGGTGAGTGCATGATTTGGGTTACAAATTTACCAGAATATCTAGTAATACATGCCACGGTAAGAACATCGTTTCTAATGGATGTGGTCATAAGATGATTTAAAATTACATGGTTGGGGATTGAAAGATGGTACGCTTCTTGGTTGGATGCATAATAAGACGAGTCGGCTCTTCTTAAAGTTGGCCTCTTACTGTTCAGTTCTCCCATAAATGATGCCGCTGGCGGACGGAAACTATCCAAGGAAGGCATGGTGCTAGGCTCCGTGGAATGGCTAGGTGTTGGGATATTAGTGGATGACATACTGCTATTGCTTTGGTTGTTATTAGTATTGGAAATCTTGTTCAACAATACATTGTTCAAATGAGCCGGAAGTTGTGGCGGTTCAGGAAGTTCAAAGTTAGAATTTTGACTCTTGAAGTAACTGTAGTTTACGAATATCTCGGGGATTTCACACGAGTATTCGATTTTCTTCTTCCTTTGTTCAAGAAGGAATGATGATGATGTATTATCTGACAATGAGATGTATGGATCATTTGATTGAGGTTTACCCGGTGAAATTGGGCGAAGAGGAGGTTGCATGTCATCATGGTGTTGATGCAACATTTCATTTTGCAACTGCTTGTGCATCTCATCAGGTTCTTCATTATCCATGTATTCAACATGTTCAACGTTGGGCTCTTCTTTACTTATTCTAGTCAAGAAGCTATTTGACTTTCTTTGGATCTTTTCTATTTCATGCTGACCAGCAGACTGAATGATATTAGCATCATATTTAGTTGAAGCAGAAACTATACGGTCGGGTTGATTCTGAGAATGATTGAACAAGTGCAGGCCATCCAAAACTTCAAACCAGTTAAAGAATATCCCTTCTTGATCGGTGGCGGTGGGTAATTGATCACTGACTCTATACTCGTTATTAATGATGTACAACAATTTATGGACCCCCAAAGGTAATCTGACCGTTACCACATACTCTTTAGGATGATCGGACGAAGGCCTCAAACGAATGATATTCCTCCAGTTGGAAAATGAACCGATGATAGACACTTTTTGAATGTTCTCTTTGAGTACATTAACCCATTTAATTTCAACCGAAACAAGTCCCAGACCATCAGGTCCTTCAGGTCCATCTGCCAGAGGTAAGCCTCTTGATTGGGCCTGAGGATTCGTCAGTGACTGAATGGGGCCTCTAGATTGAGCGATGGACTCCTCTTTCTGCATGGGGTCACTAACAATCTTTGTGAAATCAACCGACGATAAATCGGGGGTTGGGGTCTCGGTGTGTGGGTTGTATTCATTTCTATTATCATCAACGTCCATCTGATCAAAGTTGTCACCGCTGGCGATCAAGGTAGCGTCGTTTTCATCCATCATGGCATCGCCAGCATCCACCAAGTCATTGCTGGCGGGCACTTCTTTGTTGCTAGGGATGATATTTCTGGTCAATTCGGATTCATCAGTGCCTATCATGTCATTCAACTCGTTGAATTCATCTTCAATCAAGTCGTTCAGAAATTGGTTGTACTTCAATGGAGGCCTTGTGTTGCCCGGCGGCTTAGGAACCGAGCGGTTGAAAAGATTTTGATCTTGAAGATCTTGGTCCTTTTTAACTTCATGTAATATGAGGTCACTAAACTCTTCATCTAAATTCTGAGGCTTGGCCTGGTTGGGCGTGGACTTCCTAACATTGGACTCATTGTAAGTTATCGACGATCTCCGGATCTGTGAAGTGTTATTCCCCATGTTAGAGATTGGGTCTAAATAATGTATATCAGTTTAAATTTTTTTTCTCGCTTTGGGTATGCGTTGCTCCAAACTAACAGGATCCTTAGAGATTATGTACAGGAGAATTTGGGGTAACCGTAGTGAAATTAGCCGATTTTAATTCACCGTGTAGGGATGGCTCTGGTGGTGGCAGGGGAATGGAGGTGCTGTAGAGTGTTGGTAGGGGGATGGGGGTGGGTGTGGCTTACGGCCGGGCAGATGCGAGGATAAGTGAGGGTTTAGAGTGGTTGGTGTGTAGACGGAGTATAAGCGACGGCGAGTGACATCACCACCGTGGGAGGCCATAGCGACGGCATCGGGTGTAGACTGGACACCACTGAGTGTAGACTGGATTCACAGATCAACGATGCCATCGGACTGCGCCGACAGCCAGGCCATTAGCGTCGAAATACCCGACATGCTCGTACCAAATACGTCATAGCAGTGAGGCTGTTTTTGGCACTGAATGGACTGATGGGACTCGATCGTGCCATCAGGCAACGAGCTCATACAGCACGGAAGAGGTCAGAGTGGCGAGACTGACACTAGAAAAGGCCCGTGTTGGGTTGGAGTCTACCAGCTGAATGTCTCAGGTGGATCGTTCTAAATGCGTTTCAGCCACCTCGATTCGTACTTGCAGTTTACGGTTTGAGACACTCGTTTTGTTTTGGTTATGCTATTTCCACCTCTATCGCTCTATTTACCTAACTCTTGTATAAAGTATCTCCGGGGTCATTATGCCTATGTATATCTACTTTTCATAACCCACTCTCCTAGTTTTATTTCAAGTTGATCCGAGCAAACTTACGGTCCAACGAATTGGAAAGCCCGTTCATCTCTTCGTCGGAACGCCCGTAGAGCTCAAACCACCACTTCACCTCCGTGTAGTTGAAAAAGAGCACTTCGTCTTGGAATTCGTATCCTGGATTGAGAAACTCTTTTGGCCGTGAATTGAAGTAGTCCCATACCGATGTAGTGGTGTCTTGGAGCATATGGCTCTCTTTAAGTTCTCTTTCTGAGTCGCTCAAAAATGACCCGTACTGACAAGAATAGTAGTGATAGAAGAGCCTCTTTAGGAACCGGCTGTTGAACTCAAACTGGGATGGGTGTTGCTTGAAGATTTGGTATACACAGTCCAAGAACTGGTGGAATACCGGTGATTTCTCACTGCTACCACCATACGTATGGCCAGACGAAACCTGGGATGTGATATCATTGCCAGAATCTTCAGCATCTTCTGGAGCACTCAAATCAAGGGTGGACGAGGAGTGGTTGTTATTACTAGCTGCCTCGGCTGCAGCTGCAGCGGTGTTTCTTATTCTGGTGGCAGCCTTATTTGCAGCCTTTTGAAGAAACGACGCCACGCCTCTTGCAGATGCATTTCCTGTTCCACCTTCACTGAGTTCCGAAGAATCTTTTATAGGCTTGGGTAATATGGCTCCAGTACACCCTCCATGGTCAGCTCTCGTATTGAATTTGAAGCCAAAGCTTACCCATTCCTTTTCGATCAAGACCATGAAACCTTTCAACGTTCTGTAGTACGGATCAAGACACAACTGAGCCAAAGCAGACACCTGGGACGTTCTATCCCAACCATCAGAACAATGAATGAGGATATTGGTATTGTTCAAATGAACAGACTTGCTTATTCTATCAACTGATTGTAAAATTATCGAGATACGGTGCAACCATTGTGACTTGGAAAGGGCCTGTTGTAATAGCAGATACGACACCTGGCCATTGTCTGCATTTGTTGACACAGGAAACCTGTCCAAGTCATTCAATGCCGATGTCAACTTGTTCAACGAGTCTCGTATCACATGGATGTTATCAATGTTGCCGAAGATCTTATCAACGTTTCGGATCGAGTCTTGCCCTTGAGATCTGTCATCTTTATCAACTGGTTTCCCTCGGTAGAAATCAATATTCTCTGTTCCTGCTCCAAGGGCATGCTGTGCCATTGCATTTGTGATGGGCCTTAAATCCACGATAAGATTCTTCTGCGGCTGATCAATGAACTCATCGTCCAGGTCCAAGTTCTCAAGTCTTTCCCGTTCTTGAGACTTGAAAATCTCTCCAATCAATTTCTCATCTTGTAATGATCTATTTTGAATGTTTAAGCCAACCAACGGCTGAGAACACCTGACTATCACATTGCCGTTCTGATTGAGTCTATGCTTGTAAACCACGGCGGGAATCCTTTGTTTCGAACGGAACTTAGACGCATGTTTGACCACATTATCGGATATAGATGATGGCACCACAAGAGTCTGAGGATATGACGGACACAACTTATACTGTTCGTTGATGTTTGTGATCCTCCAATGATCACCACCGGTTAATCCTAGACGCTTATACTCTTCATCAGCATTATAGATATCCCACCCTCTCGTTTCTAGATTAGTCTCCATGGCATTGGGATTATAATTATAAGCATAGAAAGTCTTGATATCCTTTTGAACTTTGGGGGTTGTTATCAAAGCACTGAGCTTGAAGAAGACTTCACTGCAGACCAAATCATTAGCGAAATCAAACGAATAAAACGTAAAGTCTTTACACTGGATTCTTATGTTGGAGGCAGCATAATGATCAATGCTAGTACTCTTATATAAATTGGCAAGCTGGCTATCTTTGAAGTCACCGCCGCCAGCCTGGAATTGGTTCTCCTTATTCGACAATAAAGCAGACCCTCTGGACTTATTAATTTTGTCTATGATTGGATAACATATCCATATCTCTTTTGGAGCCTGGGACTCCAGGCCCGCAGGATGGAAACTGAAAACAAGATGATAGGTGGATAAAATCAACTGCCCCGTGATGCAGTAGCCTCTACGTGATAAGATCACGTTATCCACCGTGGAGATTTGCAACTTCTCCATTACAAAAAATGATCCAAGTTAGCGTCACTTGACTTTGATAAGCGTTTTTCGTTGTCGCTCTTTTTTATTCGGGTTCATTTTCGAAATACTAATACCAGATATATATTTATCTATAAACCATCGAATTTACGGATGCCGTGTTCATGGGTTTGCATGTTTCTCAATTGCTTGGTCGACAATTCCTTGGCCTTTGGTTTTTTGGCAGCAGGTACAGACTTGTCTGTTTCTGATTCAAAGTTGATGAGTCTCTTTTTCTTTGGTTCTTTAAGTAGTCTCTTTTTACGTACAATTTGGGGATTTGATCCTTGGTTGGAGTTATCAGAGTCGTTCAGAGCATCGGAATCGTTTTGAGCATCGGAGTCGTTTTGGGCGTCGGAATCTTCCAGGGCATCATCTTGAGATTCGTCACCAGAAATATCTTTATCTTTACCGCTATCGCTGTCAACACTACCATCACTATCACTATCCAAGTCACTATCACTGTCACTGTCTTCACTATCATCGTCACTATCGCTTCCACTCTCTATTATGTCCTCTTGTGTTTCTTGAGACCAGATCTTTAAACTATCCATACCAGCACTGATCAAACGGTAGTTGTAATCGATATCTAAGTTACCAACTTCATCAACAGCTCC
This sequence comes from Yamadazyma phyllophila, assembly GCA_030571955.1. Lineage (NCBI taxonomy): Eukaryota > Fungi > Ascomycota > Pichiomycetes > Serinales > Debaryomycetaceae > Yamadazyma > Yamadazyma phyllophila. Next base: position 318,688 of record JAJLZE010000004.1, on the reverse strand, counting down.
ATACTTGCCAGAAGAAACAGAATGCACTCTCGTCTCCACCGTCTTACCAATCTTATAGTTGATTCTGTGTAAAAGCCCATCGCTGTCTCCACACCAAATAGAATTCGTCATTTCATCGGTATCACAGTTCATACTAGGAACTATAGTATCCAACGAAACCCCTTTGTTGACCTTGATTCTCGACAACTGGTCTCTCCAGTGATTCTTGGAGTTCTTCCAGATCGTAACTATACCTTCACCATGTGATACTAACACAGTATCATTCTTGTTATCACTCACACTATCAGTTGCAAAACACATCGAAAGTAACTCATCTTCTTGGTCATCTGATTGAGTAACAATCCCTTTACGAATATCGATATGGGAAAGAGTGGTGGATCCCAAAGTCAAGTAGTGGTACGCAGAAACAGCCGGCATAGGTAAAATATGATTGATACAGTCATCATGGGCTTTGGAAACCTTGAATTTGATTTTATTCTTGGATAAGTTAGAACTGTCGTACACAAGAACATCTCCCTGCTCTGTTCCTGCTAATAAGAATGGATGTGTTGTACTGTGGCAGAGATTGGTGATATTGTCAGTATTACTGAAGTCACTTGAAACATCAACTTTGCCTGTAACTTTACCTGTTTCAGTATTGGCCTTCTTTATCACGAAATCACTCCCAGCAGAGAAGATGTTTTCTCCAAGAGAGTTTTCAAGTGGGTCAAAGAGTATTGAACGGCATGACCCTTTATGTCTCTTTGTTTTCCACATGTTCTTGAATAAAGGTGTGGATTCGGTTATATCGTCAACTACTGTCCACCATTTTGTCTTCAGCTGTGACACGGATTTCACCACCTCAGTTATCTTACCCTTCTTGAATGCTTCTTTTTGTTTCTGAACCAACATCTCCCGATGTTCTGCCTGTACTTCTTCAAGTTTATCTGCATCATACAGTGAGCAGTAGATATGGCCAGTAGCAAAGCCTTGAGCCAATATCGGCCGTGTAGGATGAGCTGCTAATGCAAATAACGGATCAGGATAGTTGATTTCAAGGATAGGCGACACTTTGGACTCCAATTCTCTGGCTGCATTGGCAGCGTTGGTTTTCTTCTTCCCCATGCTTGTATGAGATCCGCGATGAGATGAGACAAAATAGAAGTGAGATAATGAAATTATCACGAGCGAGATAAATCAAATATTCAATTGGTATGAATTCTACACAATACATGAAACTAACGGTACATAAAAGATACAAGGCTAATAATGACAGTAACTTAGAAAATATCTGGACAGTTTTCCATATGAGAGTCTTTTCTCAACTTCCAATAATCGCCCTTAAACTCCCAGTATGCATCTCCGGTGACTGGGTGTTTCTTCTTGGTGAACCACACAGGCTTATAACTCTGTCTGTTGATTTCTCTTTCTTTTCTAGCAGCTCTTTGTTTCTCTTCAACTCTTTGCTTCTCGCTAGATGCCTTGTCATATTCACCATCTTCCATAGCTCTTTGATCGGGTCTCAATCTTGTATCGGTTGGTGCAATATACTTCTTCAAGTTCTCGTCAATACCATTCAAGGTGATGGCAAACGATGTCAAGTTGAATGGAACACGAGGTCTTGGGGCAGCATGCCAAATAAGGAATGCAGCACCCAGGAATGGATCTTTGCTGATGTTAGGGTTGGAAGATTCGGATTTAGAAACCAAAGATGCACGTCTTTGTTCTTCGTTTGGCTTGGTTGGTGCCAACTTCTTACCAAAGATCTTGGAATTCCAGTGTCCTCCAATTGCCCATTTAGGTTCACCGCTCTTGTCGATAACAGAACCACTCAATTGGTATGCTGAAGATGCCCTCCAGCCTCTCTGCTTCATATCAACAATTATCTTGTCACCAGTAGTATGGTTAGTAACTTCCATTTGACCAAAGTTATCCACAGTAGGATTTCCAATGATGATACCAACAACAGAGGTATTCACTTTCTTCCAACTGTAAAGCTCTTCAGACACTTTATTACCGTTGACATCAATTACTCCATTATCTGGTCTAACAACACAGAACATCTTACCCAAATGTTTGAAATCAAAAGACCTTCCTCTGAATTTAGAGTCAACGGCATTTTCACCGTAGTAATCCCATTTGACGGACTCAGCTCTACAGGCACTGATTGGTGGATGATGACTAACCTGTTCAGACATCAATCTGTAGTTTTTGTCTGGGCGACAGTACTCGAATGTTTCACCCAACAATGGGTTGAATGGTTTGGCGATTCTGTTGATGGTAGAAGCATACTCCGAGGAAGCAAAGGCTGCAACATAAGCAGTACGCAATGCAGAATCATCGAAAGTGGCAGCCTGATCCAACAAATCCGAGTACTCTATGTCTTCAGCTAATCTCTGCAATAAAGAGGTACATTCGTTGAAAGACACTGGTAAGGTCATTTTGGTCATATCTTTACCAACCATGGATTTCAAGATACCCCAAAGTCCCACCTTTGGTCTATCATCTTCATCCAACTTCAATCTTGTTCTAGGAGGATTTTCGTAACCCAAGAAGGAACCTTCAGTATCAATGAGTTCTTTTCTTGACTTTTGATGCTCATTAATATCGCTGATTTCACCAGCGTCCTTTGTCTTACTTTCACCAGCTTCGCTCGAAGCAGCAAGAGTTTCTGATGGAGAAACTTGCGGTTCAACGTCCTTCAGTAATGGGTCCTCAGCTTCGACTCCTTCATTAGCATATTCAGTTTCCTGGTCATCTTCAAATGAGTTTTCGATCTCAGATAATTCATCAGCATCGAAGAATTCCTCATCAGAGTCATTCAAGATCTCATCGATAACCTCCTCTGGAACTGTGGTAGCCAAGCTTCTATTGATCAGATCGATCTTTGAGTTGGAATCAACACTAGCTTCAGAGGATAAAGTACCAGTGACAGAAGACGAAGGAGCTAAACCAGGGCTACCTGGAGTAGAGGTTCCTGACTTGGCTGTGAGAAACTTCTTTAATTGTTTCTTCTTTCCTTGGTATTCAGCCAATTTCTCTTCTCTGTTAGCGATTTCCTTTTCAAGTTGACGAATAGAATTTTCCCATAACTTGTTGACCTCCAACAGCCTGTCGTATTTCTTGCTAGCCTTTGCATCCTTTCTAGCAATTAAAACGTTATACTTGTTGAAAAGCTCTTGAATGACAGTTAAAGTCTCAGCTCCCACCTTGAAGATTTCGGCTTCCGAGCTGTCAGGGGATTTCAAAACACTGTTGAACAAATCCAAGATACTTCTAATTTGTACCTCTAAGGAACCCTTGACAGTTGAGATTTCATTCTTCAAGTTCTTTTTATTGGTATTCTTGGAAATAGATTCACCCTCACTGGTATATTCGTCGTCATCATCGTCTTCGTCGTCATCGTCATCATCGTAATCAAAGTTTTCAATGTCGGTGTCGATGAAACTGGCTTGGTCTGCGTGGGGTGCAGAAGCAAATGTTTCTTTAATTTGAGTGAGGTTTGGGTTTTCAAGACTCTTCTTGAAAGTATTGGATCTAGAAGGAGGGTTCGACACATCTTCTTCTTTGCTGCCTGTTGAGTTCAAAGATACATGGCTTCCAGTTCTTTTATGCTTTCTCTTAAGACTCAAGAGATGACGTTTGCGTTCTTTTTCAGGCGGATCAAGGTCTGTACTAGTTCTGCTGGCATTAGGACTGGTGGGAACCCTGAGCTCATCGCCATTACCTTGAGAGTTCTCAGCAGGATTCGGACTCAAAGGTGTGCCATTTTCACTAACATGTCTGTTCGATTTCTTAAGGTTGTCCTTCGAGTAAGTGATGGCATTTTGCAAATTCCAGACCCATCTATTGGTTTCAATTGGATGGTTGGCTCTTAAGTGCCACCTGATACCACTTTTTCCGATGATTTCGAACTTCAACTTCTCAGAAGAATCTAAATGTAAAGTAGCAAAGCCTAAGTTCAACGATCCTCTGCAAGCATTGTTGGTATCATCTTGGTTGGTATAGTAAGACAAAATTCCCTTGTCGTCTAAAACAAAGTACCGCAACTTATAACCAGAAGCAAAATTGGTCCACTTCTTCAAATAACCTTTATATGTTGGAGCACTACCCACTTTGGAGTTGGTTGAACTGACAGCAGGATCCATGATGGTTTGATCTTTGGAAGCCACCTTTAATAGTTTCCTGATTGGATCACTCTTATTGCTAATCAAGTCGATAGGTAATTTACCTCTCTTGTCTCTTTTGAATGGATCACCACCATGTTTTAAGATCCAATCACACATTTGTAAATCATTCTTTGCGATGAACTCGTGTAAAACGGTGTTACCGGTTTCAGGGTCAGCTCCATTGATATCCAACAATTCAGCAGCTCTAGGATTGGATACCAAAAGAGCTTCTAAGTTATCAAAGTCTCTATTGGTGAAATACTCTCTGAGTTGGCCTGCCAGCTTTTCAACAAACTTTGCTCGTTCATATTGCATTAATTGAATGATACCCAAGTCTTTACCCATTTCCAAGGGCTGTTTCTTATCCAAGTTGACGGTGGTATCATTGATGTTGGGCAAGTTCAATAAATACTTCACAACGTCTCCTCTGGAAGAAGCAGCCGCCAAGTGTAAAGGAGTATTGCCGTCATGATCTTGAGCATTAATGTCGATATCAAGAGCAGAACAATTGTTAATCAAATATTGGATGGTGGAAAGTGGCGCCACTTGAACAGCATAATGCAAGATTGTTTCTCTGATCAGAATGATATCTGTAGTTTGGATGGTCAGTTTAGTTGATTGTAAACTTTCAATTACTGCATCAACCTTCGAGGTATCGCCACTTCTTAAGGCATCTAGCAATTTGAGTCTAAGTAACGAGGCATTCAATTGGGAAGCCATCTTTAGCAGTTAATCTATCTTGGGTGTTGATTCTGGGTTAATATTTATTCTAACTCAATCAAGCAATTCAAACGGGTCCCAAGTAAAAGGATATCTCTAGCTCGTTTCCTGGAGTTGAGAATCAGTGTGAACATTTTAGGCGCACATGCAGGAAACACAGCAAGATGATACAGCCTCCATGGGTCGCGATGACGTAGTGAGCTGACACGGCGGTGGGGGGACCAAGGTGGTGCGACGCGGTGGCCTTTCGGGGCGATATTTGTTGCACCACCATTTTCATTGATGCGCATTTCATGGTCTCCTATCCAATGCATAGCAAGAAACGAACAGCAAGCGAGCCATCTGAAACTGATAAAAGGCTTAAGATAGACCCGAGCCTCAATGCTGTATTATACTTTAAAAACTTGAATGATCAAATCAACCCCGACTCCTTGAAAACAAACCTTTATTTACTATGCACCAGCTTTGGTGATATACTCGATATCGTCATCAAGCCCAACAGTAAAAAACTAAGAGGCCAGGCACATGTGGTATTCAGCAGCATTGAAGAATCCCAGAAAGCTAGAGAGAAACTCGAAGGATTTGATTTCTTTGGTAAAAAAATTAACGTAGCTTATGCCAAAAAGCAGTCAAAGCTCATCGCCAAAGCTAGAGCTGAAGATTAATGATCTGTATAATATGTATTATAATTTATGACTATAAACTTGTTAACATTAGTAACTACTTGCTTTTGTCTGTGTCTAGAGAAAGGGCCCCTTCCAACGAATTAAGCACACAGTCAGGTACTCCAACCCCACTGCCAAAACACATGCCTCCGAGTGAAATTTTATTATCGTATTGGTGGCTAATAAGTTGGTGAACGTCATTCTTGATCTTATCGTATCCGACATGGAATTGAGGGATACAATCACGATGAAGATTGTATGAGATTATGATGTCGTTATCACCCAAATTGACTTCTTTACTGGAGGCATTTGCCTCGTCTCTGATGATTAAATTGTACTTCTCTAAGTCGAGGCCGAATATCTTTGAAAGACTGGTCTTGACAGCACTGAGAGAAACATTGGAAGAGGGAAGACCCTGGCCATAGAAGTGGCCTCCTAACATCATGGTCATGTTGGTGAAGTCAACCGGTGAGGCCCCTGAAGTGCTTCCTAATGGATACACATGGCTGGCTATAGAAGAATCAAATATCGTACCAAGCAAGAACTCTTTATTGTTTGAAACTCTAGGCACCAAAAACCCAAACCCATCCATGTCTTTAGGGAAGATTGACAGCTTAGTATAGATGTTGGCCATGAATATACTCACGTATTCGATTTTGTTAAACTGGTCTACCAATGGTTTAGAGTCGATTACCCCAGCTAGCGATTTCACACTTATAGTGGATCTAATATGGTCGAACATGTGCTCCTTTTCTCCATCAACGATGACTCCTTGCTTTGGGTCCACTTTTGATATCTTGCTCTCATACACAAAGTTAACGTTGGAGTTCTTCTTCAATGATTCATACAAAACCTGGGGATATTTAGATAATGTATCTTTCAATCCAACAATAGGATGGCCCTTCAAAGAAGCCTGGAGGTCAAGTAAAGATGAGCCTGGTGAGATTCTCTGTTCGTAGAGCTTCAATGCTTCGGGCAAGTGCTTTACTAAACGGGCATCTCTTTCTTTCTTACTAGTCAAATACTTGAACGTAGAACTTAACATACGTCTGAGTATCGACCCGTCCTCTTTTTCGAACTGTTGCAATCTTGGGAAAAGGGTCTTTATACTCAACCGAGAAATGTCTCCGGCGTATATCCCATGAAGTATAGCGCTGAACACCTTATCTGTTATTTGGGTGCTTCCAAATCTTCTGCGAAAGAACAGCTCGATACTCTCGTCGTCGGGTCCCTTGGACTTACGGAACGGCTCTTTAACGATGTCTGACACTTTCGGAAACAATTCAGATCCACTAAAACTAATGAACGACTTGGCTGAATGGGGAACCGGTACAATGTTATAATTTGAGTCCAATAAGAATTTTCTATTTGCGGCCGAATTAGCTTTCATCACCATGATTTGATCCTTGTACCCGTTTTGAATCAATGAGTCTAAAATCAACAACGTCCCGTCGCTGACTCCTCTGAGAGTTCTGGGTCCTTTCTCGAGGCGTATAGATTTGTTTGAATTTTGCAACTCAGTAGTCTGAATCCATCCACCAGGACGAGAGCTCGATTCAAATATCGTTATATTGAGGTCGGGTCGAAGCTTGGAAAGAAAATATGCATAGGATAGTCCCGACACTCCAGCACCTATCACCCCTATAGCACCACCTACCGGCAGCCTTGTTATCATTGCAGAACTTGGCATCAGTCAATCGTTGAGTAAAACTGCGAAGTTTTAAAATCAATCAACTGATTATTTTTCGCAGCCTTTTTATACGATCATAAAGTGTATACTAAAATACAAGAATAAACATACAAGTGCATCTATTAATTATCCTATTAGAGAACGTAGCACTGCCTATGTGCTTGATTCATCTAATATGCATGGTAGATATCCTGGCTCGGTTTGTTTTCAGTTATAACTGAAAGATTATCCGTCGAAGCCTTATTTTGAATAGCGGTGTTCTGCTTAGTTAGAGGGAGATTAGACTCCGTACTGGTGTTTCTCAAAAGAGGGATTCTCTGGTCAAATGTAGACCCGTGGGTAAATATGCTGACATTTCCTTCACTATCGTTGGCCAAGTTGGTGAACTTTTTATCGTCGAGTGACACTTCACTTTGACATACGGTTTCATAGATCTTATCTCTAGAAGAGTCGGAAACAGGATTCTGGTCGGACACAATGTCTTGATCTGGAACAATACCAGAGGGCAACCCGTGTCCCGACTGGTCAGTGTTCAAGTTCAATTTGTCCAATGGGCCTACCATAGATTCTGTATCTTCTTTATCGACGTCACCAGACAATTCCTTCTGACAATTCTCTTGTGATGAATCGTCGGTCGTCATAGCTGTGTCTGGGACGTTTGCCGAGGGATTGGTCAATCTGCTGGATTGAAGTGACTCTGCTGACTCTATATCGGCAGGTGCGTTAGGTTCTGAAGAATCCAATGAGAGAATGGAATTGGAATCATTGAGCTTGGGAGGGCTGAGAGTATTTTCAACTGGTTTGGATTCCTCGAAATGGTTAATACTGGTTGTACTGTTAGCACCACCCATCGACACGTTGGTTGGAGATACTCCTAGCATATTATCCAAATTGCTTGAAACGCTCGAGGAGTAGTTAAGACTCGAGGGAGCAAAAGAGTTCACCAATGCAGACCTCAAACGTGATGATCTGTGTGTACCAGTTGAGTCAGAGGCAGTGCTCTGGTTTACCACGGCGTCGATATTCAACGGACTAGCAAAGGGTTCAGTATTCGTATCATCATAGTCGTCATCGTCATATTCACCATCTTGTTCATAGGCTGGTGGAGAGGTGCTCGGCAACCAGTTAGGGTCTGATCCAATTGAAATGGAAGGAACTCTACTCAATGGATCTTCACCTACAGAGAATGAACGTGTGATAGGAGACGAAATTGGCGATGTAGCTTCTTCAAAAGATGGTAAACTCTCATCAAATTCTGAATTGTTCCACGGCTTTATGGAGAATCCATTTCCATGAACCTCACCGTTTTTACTCGAATTGTAACTGCTGCTTCTTTTGTCATAAGTGGGAGTTCTGAAGGAAATCGAAGGCCTAGTAGGAGGAGCTGCTGGTTTTGATTGAGGTAAATCAATTTCATCATACTTTGGTAATTGAATAGATTCTTCATTACATTTTGAACTCAATAAGATCAATGGCGTATCCACCACTACTTCATAATGATGCATTTTATAATCGTCTTTTGGATCAGGTTTAGATATTCTGAAACAAACTTGTAGACGATGGTAGATTTGAATGTGACGGAAATTAGAATCAGGATAAAGAGCTCTTCCTACCGTGGTAAATCCTTGTTGAATATTCTCTTTAGCGTTGTGGTGGTTCAACTCATGCATCAAAGCGGTTGAGTCTGGCAATACAAAGTCATTTTCTTCTGCCCCTGGTATTAATTCACTGTGGTTATGTGATAAGTTGGTGGCTAAGGAGCCAATTATCGGCGAAGAAGGAGTATATCCATTCGTTCCTAGATTCTCAGTGGACACAATCGATGCTTTTCTGGACGCAGGTCCTGAAGTGCCCACGTTATTCTTGAACTGTTCCTCGTTATTACCGGATTGAAGAATCTTATCTGATTTGGTAGTCAAAAATGGCAACGCGATATTAATATCCAAGGGTGAGGCAATCATTGTATGATCTGGAGCAGGAGATGTGGCTTTCTTTTTCAGCCTGAATGGTAAAGGACTTTTGCTTGGAGATAATGGATCATCCAGAGAAACCGAGTTCTCGTTATTCCAAGGAAGAGACGAATCCTGTTCGTAACAGCTGAACAATAAATTGTTATCTGGACACTTAATAACCTCCTCTTTATATGGTTCATTAATATTTGAGGTGGGTTTGTTCTTTGTCTTTAACTCACAAACAGGAACCACTCTTTCTCTGTATTTGCTATCACCAACCAAAGGCCTCAAGTAATATGGATCCTCGCCATCATACTCATATTCCTTGGCTAGATCTTTTGAAACATAAGTGATCCTTTCCAAGACATTGAATTTGATTCTTTTGATGATCACATCCTTCACTAAAGGTACCACTTTGACATTGATCGAATGCTCAGAGCCCAAGGACACGTACTTTCTTGGGAAAGTGATAATGTAGTGTAAGGAGTCGTTCCACACTCTGTTAACATAAATCGGTTTGTCAGCTATTGAATTTGCAAGAGAAGGAGGTGTTCTGACCATTGGTAAATTGTAACTGGATTGTAAGTTCAACTTACGATTCAACTTATCTGAATTCTTCTTAAGGGACACAGACAACGTGTGGTTGAGTGACCCATTGATAGACGTTATACTAGGTGGGATATGTTCAGGAAATAACACAGGCAACACAAATACATAAAGACCAGCTTTATATAATTGTTGTGTATCATCTGACTCATCATTCGTAGAAGGCACGGAATCCATGCTTTCATTCCCACCTATTTCATAGTAGCCTGGTTTAGCAGAAACAACATCTTTGATTTCTTTTAACTTATAATACCTGGTTCTATCTGCAAGATCCTTTGGATCCATCTTTTTCGACCTGAAATCACTCGAGTTATAGTTATTCACGTAGAAGTCAGCATTACTGAGGCTCTTGACCCATTCCATTTTACCTATTTTGAATTTTTCCTTGTTGAAGTTCTTATTATAGGGGTCACCACTTGGCCACAAAATACTGGTTTGACTAGCCAACTCTATAACCACCGAGCTCAACGTCGTATCTTTATTGAGTTCGACTATCACGGCAAAAGTGTGGGGTATGGGTGTATCGCTATCTATCTTTGTGCAGACGTAGCTGGGTGACTTATTAGAGCCTAATTTATTCCTAAGCTCCTGGGGTATATTTTCATGGCTCAAGTTGGGAGCGATTTGATCATTTGTGATGGTGACGGAGTTCACCCGTGACATGGAGCTACCGTTGGTGTTTTCACCATCGATACCGGTGGGATTATTACAAGCTTCGAGCTCTTCACGTAGGTCTTCCTGGTATGAAGAATCTTCGGGGATACCACCATTTTCAACGTCTTCATAGGTGAAACTGGCGGATGTGGCTGGGGCAAGATAAATACAGTTGCTTGAGTTGGCCACGTAGACATTTATGTTCTTGGATAACCCCAGACTATTTGAGCGGTTCTGTTTGACCGGTATAGGTTTCTGGAGACCCAAATCATTTAATAGGGTAAACAACTTTTTCAGGACCACCAGCTTGGTTTCTAGTTCGATGAGTTCTTTTGTCAGTCTTTTCAGAGCCAGTTTTTGGCGGTGAAGGAGCCGGGTATCATTTGAAGGATTAGGGGAAAGGCTCAAGTTTGATGCAGACTGATTTGACATTACCGATAAGGAGCGGGCTCTGCTTCTGGGGTTCTTTTGAGACTCGGCTAGTAATAGGTGGGGGTTACTGAGGGCTAGCACGTCTACCGACGTGTCACTTGACCTCCTGCTGACCTTATTAAGGAGCTTCTCTATTTTACTCATGGTTGTTAGGAGTGGAGGGAGTTGCGGATCGGCGCGAAATTACTTCGAGTGGGTAAGCCAGGGAGTAAATATAATGGAATAGGGCGAGATGGCGGGACGATAAGAAATAATGGGGTCTCAAGGATGACTATGTTCTTGGCGGATTTGGCGCCGAGATACTGGTCGATGTGGTTGTAAGAGATGAGGAGGTCCTACGAGATCGGCGATGAATGTCACTAGCCAGGAAAGTGGTGCGACGATGACTGATTACTTGGCGCCGAAAATTAGTGTATTACAGATCTAGTCAAATACGTAACCCTGCGGTAGGAGGATGTCGCAACCAAATTCACTAAATTTCACCACAAGCTTTAGAGCAAGAATGAGTGGTGAGTGGAAAAGCTAGTGTGTGTAAAGCTAGTGTGTACTAGTCAGTATTAACCGTGTGTGCGGGCGTGTAGAAAGAGACATGACTCACCGGTTGCGTACGCTAATGAAGTCTACTTTTATGACATCAGACAGTGGAAATCACGTGTGAGAGTTTAATCTTAGCACTTGAAATTACCTTATATTCACCTACACATTCATGAAGGCACTACAACGTCAACCCAGTCTTTCAAGTACCAGCATCTACGCCATCTGTCCGAATACCACCACCAGCCAATTTGCATCCCATACCGTTAACAGAGGTGCGAAATCGGTTCAGCCTTGCTGCAGGACCCCAAACTTGCAACCCTCACTCGCATTTACCATTTCCAGCAATAGACAAGCCTAAGGTGCGAACCTTAATCACCATTTAAGAACAAGAAACGCCTGTGGTCTGGGGACAATGACATCGTAGAGCACCTCACAACCTCTACGCAACCTGACGGCCTTGATTTTGCCGTCGGCCGTGGCAGCAATAATCACCATAGACCCCCTTCGTCTATTCACTAGTAACCGATTACACTCCACCACCCCAAACGAATACTCATACAGCTTGATCTCCTTGAGGGTGGTGAGACTTATGACTCCAACTTTCAGCATGAGATCCGTATACACCAATCTGCCATCGACGGCCTGGAGCAGCACGATGGGGAGACTGGTATTTTTGATCACTTTGATGGGGGCCTGTAAATTGTTCTTATCGTACACAACAATAAACCCAAACTGAGTGCCGCAAAAAATCCAGTTGCGCCAAAACTCAAGAGCCACCATCCAGTAAGTTTCAAAGAATACAGGAGCGGTCCATTTGGGCACCAACGCCTCCTTCATCATCGTGTCACTGTGGCGACGAAGAAGATGCCGGAGTCGGTTCAACGAGTCGATATTGTTGTTGCCCACATGCATTAGTTTATTGTCGTAACATGTCTCCAGAAAATACCCGTGTGAGAGCTCGATCTCGTAGTACTTCAAACCTTCTTCTTTACTGCCCACCGCCACCGTGAACGTCCCGTCCCGTTCCGCCACTTTGACACACGTCACCGGGCCCTGAAGCTTATACTCGCGCGAGCTATCGTCGTCGTCGTCGTTGATTAGATCACGCACCATAAATATGCCTTCCAGTGAGCAACTGTATAAGAACTGATTCGACACCACGCCGACCCCCACGAGTTTATCGCTGGCGTCTAGTACCCCGTTCCGCCACTCCTTGATCATCTGGTAGTCGGGCGCCCCCGTATAGTGTTTATATAGTTGCACGTACCCGCTGTCTCGTGCAATGATAAGGTGCGGTTGGTTATCGAGAAACACCCGTTTAACGGTGGTGATATTCGAGGACCCTTTACAGATTTCGGGTCCGTATGTTTGCGAGGCAAGGTCGACAGCTAACTGGTTAGTATCACAACACACATATGGCCACGCAAGTACTTACGTTGGAGGCTGCCGACTGAATTGGCTAGTAGTAAGCTCATAGTTCAAATGTGGAGTGCGAGTCGTGTGGGGTGATGTACTTGAGGGTTGGATTTGAGACATTTGGTTGCGAGACATTTCAAGACATTTAAAATGTGGGGTGAGGGGTCAGTTTAGGGGCACCGTCGAATAGACTAGTGATCAGTTGCATGGGGTGGGTCGATTCGGTGACGATCTTTGCCCAGGTATCGATGCGGGTGGCACGAGGAGGCGGACCAACACTCTCTACGATCCATGATTTATGCATGCATTTATGCTTGTCCACAGATTGATCATCTATCTGATTCAAGTTACAGATTACTTTTGACTACATGGAGGTGATATGGTGAAGGGATGTGTTGTGGTAAAGAGATGTGTTCTGAAACAAACATATGCAGTACTTCGAGACACAGTACTTAATCTGGTACCACGAAACATGTAACCAACCACTATGAATACCATGACCAATACATGCCAGCTAAACGTGCATTATCTCTCCACTGAAACATGCACTCCCTAATGATCATAGATAAGACCTCGCCCCATTGGCTAATCTCACCGGCCAAGTTTTCCAAGTCTTTCTTAGCCTTCAGCATTGATAAACCGTGTTTGTCTGCACACCTGGCTGGCGTTTCCAAGGCTTGAGCATAACAAAAACTGCAAATTCATCCGGCTCATCTTTACAACTTGATCGTAATTTTCCAGCCGCGCAAAACGAAAATTTTGTGCCATCAAGTTAGTCATGGCTCCTATTGATAAAAGATGGATATATTATAACAACAGCGACACGGGCTACAAGCTCCACTTGTTGTGGCTTATTGCTGCTGCTGTTATCATAGCGTTGGTAATCTTCATCCTGATGCGCAGACGGAAGAGATCCTTAAATGCTACTCAAATGCCCAATGGGGCGTATTACGCTGGTGCTCCATACGGAATGAACCAAGAAAAGCCACGCCGGTGGTGGCAGTTTGGCTCTAGAAATGAGCCAGAACAATTCCCAGCTTCGGGAACACAGCACGGTGCATACGGAGCACCACCACCTCCAATGCCTTCCCAGCCTATGCCTGGTCAATCTCAAGAAACATACGGAGCAGGTTATCAATCGTACGCTCCTCCACCAGAGTATAAAGCACGGGACGACTTTGCCCCTCCGTCTTCAGCACCTCCTACTGCGTCGGCCCAGTCGCCAACCCCTTCTGCAGACCACCAGTATCAGCCTCCTTCGAGTCCTCCGCCCGCGCAGCCGCACCGTAATTAATACAATAAGCCATCATCGGATTTAACATTGACTACAATATACAATAATGGAATTAGCATAGAACTCGTAGACAATTGAATTACCACACTGTATTTTTCAGCTGGCACATACTGAGATACTCGACCCTTCTCTCGTCCAGCGGTGTCAACTCGGAATCTCAGTTGAAAGAAGTCTCAAATCCAAATAGTCACTGATACTTTTTTCTCACCTTTAAACTTTTCTCTAGACTATGTATACCCCGATAATTGTGGACAGACGTTCAACTATCTTTGCCAGAAACCTGAGTGATACCCTTAGCAAAGGTGCAATAGCAGGTGTGGTAGTGGGTGTGGTAGTGGGATGTATCCTTCTATTAGTATTGGCGATCTATTCTGTAAAAAGGTTGAATACTTACAAAGAGAAACACCCTTCAGAAAATGACGAGCCAACTTTGACGAAAAGGCCACATTATTTTGCACCCAATGGTTATTTACTTGACTCCCAAAGAGTGTTAGAACGTGCTCAAGCGATGGCAGTAGAGCGTGCTGGCAGGGCAACAGAGAATAGAGTCCCACCAAAAATCCCACCTCCAGGCTATACAGGAACCTCCCTGAGAACAGTGCCCGAGGGACCACCTAATTACAATATCCCTGAAGAGCCTAGTGTTAGCAGGAGCGGTGCAACTAAAGAAGTTTACAGGCCATAGTATGGCAGAGTTTTCTTTGTTACGATTGGTTACAAAATTGACATTACTGGTATGTGTTATGAAGGTTTTTACTCGAAGGATGACCTCGAGATGTTATTTGAAGTCAATCGTTTGTGATTTTTATTTCGATAGCCTATTCTTTTTAATATATTAGTTTAAAATAAATACATTTTGTGGATTTAACAAAAAGTGACGGAAAAGTGATTCTGATGATCCTGTTTCCATCCTCCGTACCACTCTCTCCTTCTTCCCCTATCGTATAGCCTTTTAATCTTTATTTGACTTCCAACCGAAATCGGTTCCCCACCATTTTCAACTGTCAATTTAATTTCGCACCCATTCCTCGGTATGGTGGACTTCAACGTCAATGGAAAGACTGCCTTGGTCACAGGGGGAACCCGTGGACTTGGGTATGATATCGCTGAGTACTTCATTCTCAATGGCATATCGACTTTGATCATCACTTCAAGAAAACACGATGCGTGTAAGGCCGCTAAAGAATCTTTGGATGCATATGCCAAATCAATCAACAAGTCTGTCACTGTTATATCGATTCCATGCGATATGAATAACGACGATGATGTCAGAAGCTTTGCCAAAGCTACCGGTGAAAAGATCGACAAATTGGATATCCTTATTGCAAACGCTGGTGCTACCTATGGGGCTCCTTTTGACAAACACCCAGTTGCTCAGGTCCGTAAAATATTAGATACCAATATCACCGGTGTATTTCATGTCGTTCAATTATTTGCTCCGTTACTCGAGAAAGCTGCCTCATTAGAGGACCCCAGTCGAGTAATTATTGTCAGTTCAATTGTAGCTTTTGCCAACGACTTTAAAGATACTTATGGGTACGTTGCTAGTAAGGCCGGTGTGGCCCACCTCGGTAGAAATTTGGCTGTTACTTTAGCTCCTAGAAATATCACCGTCAACTCTATTGCACCAGGATTCTTTCCTACCAAAATGACCAAATTCCTTTACGCCAAAAAGAGGGAAGAAACTAATTATGGTAACCCTAGAAAGAGATGGGGAAAGAAAGAAGATATACAGAATTCGGTCTTATGGTTGTGTTCCAAGCAAGCAAATTATGTTAATGGTATCAATTTGAACATTGATGGAGGTTTGCATTTAATAGGAACATCTAAGTTGTGATTAACTCGGTATATATTGAAATGATACTTCTATGATTAAAATGTGATATTTATATTCTCTTCATTCTCCTCGTCGTCATCGTTGGTTCCAGCTCCGCCAATTATCGGCTTGATTATCTTCAAGTTCAATCCGGTGAGTGGTGATCTAGGTGTGCTAGGTGACATGGGGGATTTAGGTGGAACATTAATACTCTGTTGCTGGATTCTCTGCTCGTTGATTCGGTGCTTTAAAAGATTCAATCTGTCTTCAAAGTTACTGGATTGGTTGCTCAAGCTGACCTGTTGTTCGTTCAACATCTTGTTCAAATATTGAATAGATTCATCTCTTTGCTCAATGACTTTTTCGCTCAACATCAAATGCTTCCTGAGATTCACATTAATGACCTCAACATCACTCAATTTCTCGTTCAACTTGTATAATGCTTTTTCCAATCTATTCAACTTGATTTCTTCTTCGTTCAGAACCCTGAGATTAGTGATTTTGTAATTCAATATTTCCTCTTCTAATTCAACGATTCGTTGATCCTTTTGAGTGAGTTTGGAAGCCAACTCCAACCGTGATGGAGAATGTGGTGCTATAGGAGATTTGGCAAGGACTGGGATCTTGCTTTCAAAATCCTTAGATGGTGTGATGGGTGCTGGTTTAGATACGGTGGAATTCTTCAACTGGTTTTCAAGCTTTTCTATGTGAAGTTTATACTGTTCATTTTCCCTCTCTAGTTGTTTCAATCTGAAGTTTAGTGCACTTGTACTAAGCTCCTTATTGATATGCGGTTTATTCTTGATGTGTTTTGCTCTTGAACCAAAGCGAAGTGTCGACAAAGTTTCTAACTCATCCCTGGAACTTGAAGATATGTTCAATATCAACGTCGTTCTAGAATTTCCTCCTAAAGACTCTTGCAAGATTCTTGTCAACTTAGAGTCACGGTATGGAATATGAGTTGATTTGTGATCAGTTAAAGCATAAATGACATTTCCCAAGGCTGAAAGAGAACTATTGATGTTTTTAGCTTCTTGCAATGTTTGACCAAGGGCTCCCGTTCTGTCCACTTTCTCACTACCTGCCAAATCAATTAAAAATAAGTTAGACCTTTTGATTGAATCATCCTTCAAGTTTTTTTGCTCTAACTTGATCTGGAAGATAGCATGACTTCTTGAACTTTCCAAGTTCATATTGGTGAAGCTCGAGGCTCTGTGCTTTATTCCGAGCTTGAGAAGCCTATATAAATCCTTGGTGTTTGAAACAAATGCATGAGATAATCCCTTCACATATACCCCATGATCTCTGTCCTCATGTATAGATAATTTGACATTTTCCTCCACAAGCAAATCATTGATCTGCTCCAAATATATCTCCATTATAGACAAACCAACAGTGTATTCGATTTCATTAGACCCATTGGTTTTTATCTGCTCAAATAACTCATCACTGATACGTGGAATAAATCCCTTTTGAACCTCGTCACTAATGGATGTTCCGAGCATGGTGTATGATTTCCCAGATCCAGTCTGGCCATACGCCAAGATAGTACCGTTATACCCGTTCAAAACGTCACCCACTATATCCTTAATGGTATAGTCGTAAATATCTGCCTGGCTAGCATCTTGGTCGAAAATCTTATCAAAGGTGAAACTTTGGCCCGTCTCTTGGCCTTTGATTTGTATGGTAGCATCCTCGTGGTAAACCGACGTGATATTTGTATTTCCAGCCCTAATTTCCTCGGAGTTTAATGGTCTTGCACGGCAGATCACTTTGATGCGACTAGAGTCTTGATCTCTATTTTGATTCGATGGCTCATGGGAAGAAATATCTGCCATGGTAGGCACAGAGTGTGTGAGATGGTTGACAAGCAGTGAATGTCTCTTGGGTGTGTGCGGTGTTCTAGGCCCCGAAGGACTAGACACACTGGACATTGTAATAGGTGTACAAAGATTGTTTTTCGTCTGATCTCAATCTCGTGTAGTGCGAGACGTGTATATGGAGAGGGGAGAAGAGCATGCAGCACGGAGATATAAAAAGATAAGGTGTCGAGCTATGTGTCCAGTAGAACTACTGGACCTACTTTTGGACCAATCTACAAGTTAAACCATGATTTTATAACAACCATAGTTAGGCCTATCTAAAGCTTTGCTCATGCACAGAGATCGCGATTTCATCATTCTTCACTCCACAATGTCTCAAGTAGAAGCTGATAATTCCAGCACCTTGAAACACGATCCTGAGTCACAGCTTGTGGGCAATGACAAGCAGGCGATGGAGCTTTTCGAGAAGGCTATTGAGAAGGAAAGCCTTGGTAAAATGTCTGATGCCATAGAGATGTACAGAAGAGCATTCAAGTTGAATGAAAAGGTCGATATGTTATATCGTAAGACGGAGTTGCCCAGTAAAATCGAAATGCTTAAAGAAACACACGGGAAAAACAGTGCTGTCAAAGTAGACGAACAGAAAGTAAAGGCCATTGATGTGGACAAGTTATTAAAGTCATTTGAGCATGTAGATGCCAAAGCGCCTCACCCCGATGACCCTGAAAATGATAACCTTGTGATCAAGTTTGCTAACTTGGGGGTCGATAACCATGAAGAAGTGGTAGTGAAGCCTATATCGCCGTTAGTTCATCTCCCCAACGATATCTGGCTATATATTATAGAGATATTGCTAACGGTAGAGCCAGAAGCATGGATTCATTTATCCCTAACCTGTAAAAAGTTTGCTTACTTGGGACTCAGCACAAACGACGTATGGAGAGAATTGTGTAATTTGATCTATCCATTACAGAACTATGAGGAAAATAAGCTGTTCATCGAGGCCAATCGGACTTTGGAATCAAACATTAAAGATACAGACTTACCAGTTCCAAAAGATCAATTGTTAATTCTCCCCGCCTATAACAACTCATGGAAGCGTATGATGAACGAGAGACCGTTCATTAAATTCAAAGGCTGTTACATAAGTGTGGTGAATTATTATAGTGAAGGAGGTAAAGCCGAATTTTCAGATAGCTGGTATAACCCAGTAAAGACCATCACCTACTACAGGTATCTAAGATTCTACCCCGAAGGGGTATGCATTAAAGCTCTCAGCACACTCGAGCCACACGATGTGGTCCCCCAGTTCCTGAGATACAATCTACTGAAGAATATCACCAGTGCTCTGGATCAGATAAAGGTGAAAGGCCATGCTCGTTCGGTTAAAGAAGCACACCGGATATACGATGGAACATGGAGTGTTTCCACCGGTGGAGAAGTGCTGATAGTGATTAATGAAGGATCAGTGCCGTATTACTCGTTCCACTACCATTTCGAGATACAATCCTTGAGTAAAGTGTTCAAGTATAATAAGTTGAACTGGATCAAGTACTACACGGTAAGGAAACAAATGAGCGATGATGACGATAGAGTGGGAGAGATTTCAAACTTGTCACTCAGAAACGAAAAAGCATTCAAGTTTCTGAGAGTCAAGAGTTATGATGTAGATTCATGGTGAGGACATAGATAAGATTATAGAATGTATGGCATAGATATTCCTGAAGCGATGCGATTCGGCTGAATTATACGCGATGGCGCCATACCAACCAGGCGCGTATCCCCGGAGGTCGTGGTATTATCCAGCACATATGCGGGTAAATTTGAAACTGTTTTTTCTCATTTTTTTTCTCTAGTTCATCGTCCGTGAAAATTTGATTTACGCAGAATAGAATCTAAACCTTTTAATTGATATAAGGAAGATGTCGAGGTTCTTTGTTAAGTATGATTCTGACTCATCCTCAGAAGAAGAAGACTTGTTGAGCTCGGAAGAAGAAGCATTGGTCTCCTCTCCAAGCGAACAAGAAGACGACGAAAGTGATTTTTTCAATGATTCTGATGACAGTGATGACAGCGATAGTGACAGTGATGCTCCAAAAGGTGTATCTTATTTCTTAAAGGGTAGTTTCCTTAAAGGCGGCAAAGACGACGACTCAGACAGCGATGAAGAAGACAGAAAAGTCGTTAAATCAGCC
This sequence comes from Yamadazyma phyllophila, assembly GCA_030571955.1. NCBI lineage: Eukaryota > Fungi > Ascomycota > Pichiomycetes > Serinales > Debaryomycetaceae > Yamadazyma > Yamadazyma phyllophila. The sequence goes on along the minus strand of JAJLZE010000004.1, from coordinate 298,740 downwards.
AAAGAAAAGTTATTCGATGATATTAAAGAAGCTATTAATAAATTGGATATCGCCAAATTAGTCAACAATTGGATAAATGCCTTGAACGAATTCGACAAGTTGGGAAGATTATTAACCAGAGCTCAGCAACAAAACATCGGTACTCCAAATTTCTTCATTATTGCTTTAGCTGATTTAGAAGAATTTATCAATGAAGCTTCTAATAATACTGAACAAGATAAGAAGAAGATACCTGCCGACCAATCAAGAGCCTTCAACACTTTAAAGCAAAGAGTCAAGAGACAAGCTAAAGAATTCCAAGATTTGATCACTTTACGTGCTGAAAAACCTGAATTATTTGAATCTGAAACTCCTGTGGAAATTCCATCAACTGCAAGTGTCAGCAAAACAACCGAAGAATCAAGTACCGGATTTGCTTCTGCTGGTACTAGTAGAAACTTGAGTGCAATTTTCCAAACCTTGAAGCAAATCAGTGAAAGTAGAGGTAAAAAGAATATTGACAAGTTTGAACAAATTACTAGTTTAGAAGCTTTGTTGGAAGAAAATGCTACTTCTACCAAGACTTTTGAATTGTTAAGTATCTATCAAATGTTGATCTCAATCAGATTTGATGCTTGCTCCAGTCAAATCTATATGCCATTAGACCTTTGGAAGAAGAATTTAAATGACATAAATTTCCTTTTGAAATTATTAACTGAAAATTCCAAGACCTATCAAATCAGTGAATTGGGTAAGCCAACCGATGACATTGACTTGGAACCAGAAGCCAATGAAGCTGGTGTCAAGGTTATATTCGGTTCTATTACCTCCTTAGTTGAAAGATTGGATGACGAATTAACCAGAACTTTACAACACACTGATCCTCATTCAACTGAATACGTCGAAAGATTGAAGGACGAAAGTAGTATCTACAATTTGATTTTGAAGGGTCAATTGTATGTTGAAGCAACCACTCCAATTGAAAAGATTGATGCTTTTGAAGGTAACGACCAGTTATCAAGAATAATCTTGAGAAGATTAGAACACATTTACTATAAACCAGATCAATTGATTAAGGCCAACGAAGCCGAAGCTTGGAAGAACTTAGATGCTTCTGCCGACTCAAAGTTGATCAAAAAGGGTACCGAACCACAACAATTGGTTGAAGGTTTGGTGGATTTCTTAGCAGAAAACGCCACTGACCTTTATGCTAAGAAAGCATTGTTGAGTAAGATCTATTATTACGCCGTCAACAATGACCACAAGACTGCCAACGATTTGTTCCTTTCTTCTCAAATCTACTCCACCATTCACAATGCTGACTCTTCTTTACAAGTGATGTACAACAGAGCATTGGTGCAGTTAGGTTTAAGTGCTTTCAGAGCTGGTTTGATCGATGAAAGTCAGCTTGCATTGAATGAAATTGCTAACTCTCAAAGATCTAAAGAATTATTGGGTCAAGGTTTCAATACCAAATATCCAAGTCAAGCATCAATTGCTGAAAAACAAAGGTTATTGCCATTCCACATGCATATCAACTTAGAATTATTGGAATGTGTTTACATGACCAGTTCCCTTTTAATTGAGATCCCATCTTTAGCACAAGCTGCTAACGCTCCAAAGGATAATAAGCGTAAAGTTTCTGCCAGATCTTTCAAGAATAAGTTGGAATTCCACGATAGGCAATATTTCACTGGACCACCAGAAAGTATCAAGGATCACATCATCCATGCTTCCAAAGCTTTACAAGAAGGTAACTGGGCTAAGGCTTATACCTTATTATCTTCCATCAAGATTTGGAAATTGTTCCCTAATAACGCCGAATTATTAGCTATGATGAAAAACCAATTACAAATTGAAGGATTAAGAACTTACATTTTCACCTACAAATCCATTTATACCAAGTTATCTGTGGATTTATTATCATCCAACTTTAAACTTCCAACTAGTGAAGTCATTTCTATTTTGAATAAGATGATAGAAAATGGTGACATAGCTGCTCTGTTCAGTGAAGACAAGAAGTTCCTTAACTTTGTAAGCAATGAACCTCAAAGAACCAGATTACAAGAATTGGCTATCATATTGAATGACAAGGTCGGTTTATTAACTGAAAAGAATGAAAAAACCGCTTACCATGGACGTGGTAGAAAGCAACATCAACCAAACCAACAAGATAACCAAAACAAAGAACAAACTCCTCAACAATCCCGGGATCAAAAGGAATCCACTCAAGAGGAACACATTAACAAATTCAGGTTTGCTAATGTCAACTCTAATAATGATGAATTTCAAGCTACGGCTTAGGTATAAATTCATCTTTGTAGATTAGCATTGGATACTAATACTAATTTTTATCTTTTATAGCAGATACATATACAGATAAATTCGAATAATTGTAGTATGGAAATGATATTGATTACTTAGTCTATTAATTGTTTCTACTTGCCAAGAGACCCTTTGTGGACAGTACCAGGGCCAGCTTGGTGAGTAGGGAATACAAGTGTCTCCGCAATAACAGTGTTTGGCTTTCTGGATACCCCAAATACAACAATTTCGGCGATATCGTCGGCCCCTAATGGAGTGGTATCTTCGTACACTTTATTGGCAGCTTCTTCATCCCCGTGGAATCTAACAATAGAAAACTCGGTCAACACTGCACCAGGATCAACTTCCAAGATTCTAATTCTAGTGTTGATAAGCTCTTTTCTCAAGGAGGTGGTGAATGCTCTAACAGCAAATTTGGATGCACAGTAAATACTTCCTCCAGGGTAAGCATCTCTACCAGCAATTGAGCCGATATTCACGATGTCACCTCTGTTCTTAGCTTTGAACTGTGGCAAAATAGCGTTGGTCAATGCAATCAACCCCAAAACATTGGTGTTTATCATGCCATTGATATCGTCCTCCTTAAGTTCACCAACTGGATCACGACCCAAAGCTTTACCGGCATTGTTAATCAAGACATCGATATCGGCGAATTCTTCTGGTAAGCTTTCGAGGAATGGTTTGATATTCGACGTATCAGATACGTCTAAATTGGCAGTGTGGACTTTAATGTCAGAGTACTTATCAGTGAGCTCTTGTTTCAAATTGGCCAACTTATCTTGTCTTCTAGCAGCCAAGATCAATTTGACCTTACCATTGGCAGCCGACGCAAACTCAGCTGCAACAGCGGCACCAATTCCAGAGGAGGCACCAGTAATCAAAATAGTTTTGTTAGCTAACCTTTCGGCAGATTTAGATCCAAATGTCATGTTTAATGATTGATAGGGAAAGATCGCACTCTTTATACTCCACAAAACGGCGTATTGTATGGCGTAACCCGCGGCGCGATTCGTGTATCAGCCATATGTATTACTCATCAGTCTCTATATAAGTGAGTGGCACTAGCTTGATTGGTGGAGAAAACCAATGCTTCTGCCAATACGGTTTTTTGCTTTCTGGTGATGGCAAATACAATGAACTCTGCAATATCTTCTGCGTACAATGGTTCGGTACCAGCGTAAACGGCTTTTGCCTTTTCTAAATCACCTTTGAATCTGACGTTTGAAAATTCGGTTTCAACGTTACCAGGATCAATTTCAATGACTCTGATCTTGGTGTTGATCAATTCCTTTCTCAACACGTTAGAAAACGACTTGATACTAGCCTTGGTAGGACAGTAAATACCTCCACCAGGATATGGATCTCTACCGGCAATTGAACCAAGGTTGATAATGTCACCCGAGTTCTTCTTCTGGAAGATTGGCAATACTGCTTGGGTTAAAGTTATCAATCCCAAGACATTTGTTTGGAACATGGTGGTGATATCTTCGTCCAAGATTGTACCAACTGGATCTCTTCCTAAAGCAAGACCAGCATTGTTCACCAACACATCGATATCAGCAAACTCAGATGGTAAGTCTTTGATGAATGGCTTGATGGTTTCCAATTTCGACACATCCAATTGAGTGGCCAACACTTTTATATCCTTGTATTGAGAAGTCAAGTCTTTAGATAAACTGTCGAGCTTATCTTTTCTTCTAGCAGTAAGAATTAATTTAATTTTACCATTGGCAGTAGCAGCAATTTCTCTAGCGGTGGCTTCACCAATACCGGAGGAGGCACCAGTAATCAACACCACTTTATCAGCGATTCTCTCTGCAGCTTTGGATCCGAACGACATGAGTGGAAGAAATGCGGAACTGGATTAACGAAATATTCGTGCTATATTCGCGATAGAAATCCACAGTTTGATATGAGGACGGTGCGTATTGAGGACAATACTAATGGCTGGGATGGACGTATTGTATGAAAGAGAGATTGGAGGTGATGATAGTGTAGAGGTTGTTGGAGTCACGAGATCTGGTTTCAAGCAGATTTGTCCTCGTAGACTTTGAGGGCACGGAGATAAGCATGGCTGCGAAACTGATTGACGTAAAACGTAAATACTGGTTATAATAATTTGATTTCATAGGTTAAATTGCTTGAAAAGGTGTATAATTTCATGAAGTGACTTATAGGAAACTTATAGAAAATATCGAGTGAGATGAAATGATTGTAAGCTAATAAAGTGACAATGTGATGACAATTTACTCAAGGTAACTTGTGAAAATCACAAATAATTCCCAAAGATTACACATATTTGCTCGAAATACAATAATTAAACCAATTGATGCAATTGACCTCGTCCACCCCATCAAAAACCTATTCATCAACAATTGGCATCCGAGGAACCAATCATCGCTCATATGAAGACTAAATTGCACATCCATCCACCCTCTCAGTCCCGGCGGTTTATCTCGGAGTTGAGACCGAACATATACCACCACTGCCCGGGTGTGGTTTTGCCCATCCCACCAAGTGATGCACAGGAAACGGCACCAAGTGGTGGCATGTAGCATCACTGGTTGGACGAATAACGTATGCAATTGAACGGATACACCAGGTGTGCCTCACGTGAGGGTCGCAATTTTAGGCTCACAAAGGTCCGAACAACCGAATCACCAGTTGTCGAAAGCGAATATAAATACCCTCCTTGCGCCAGAAAAAAATTATTGAAATTAAAATGGTTAAGTTAGTTTTGGTTAGACACGGACAATCCGAATGGAATGAAAAGAATTTGTTTACCGGTTGGGTAGACTGTCGTTTATCAGCTGTTGGTGAAAAGGAAGCTCACAAAGCTGGTGAATTGATCAAAGAAGCCGGTATCAATGTCGATATCTTGTACACTTCTAAATTATCAAGAGCCATTCAAACCGCCAACATTGCTTTGAGCTCTGCTGACCAATTGTATGTTCCAGTTAAGAGATCCTGGAGATTAAACGAAAGACACTACGGTGATTTACAAGGTAAGGACAAAGCTCAAACCTTGGAACAATACGGTAAAGAAAAGTTCCAAACCTGGAGAAGATCTTTTGATGTTCCACCTCCAACCATTGCTGACGACAGCAAGTTCTCCCAAGTTGGTGACATCAGATACAGTGACATTGACCCAGCCGTTTTACCAAAAACTGAATCTTTGAAATTGGTTATCGACAGATTATTACCATACTGGCAAGACGAAATCGCCGCCGACTTATTGGACAACAAAACCGTTTTGGTTGCTGCCCACGGTAACTCCTTGAGAGCTTTGGTCAAGCACTTGGACAAAATCTCCGATGACGACATTGCTGGTTTGAACATCCCAACTGGTATCCCATTGGTTTACGAATTGGATGAAAAATTACAACCAACCAAGCCTGCTTACTACTTGGACCCAGAAGCTGCTGCTGCCGGTGCCGCCGCCGTCGCTGCCCAAGGTACCAAAAAGTAAACCATATATTTAGAATCTAATGTACATTCACTTTAATTGAACTCATTGTATTGTAGGCGCGCTGTTTGGAAAAAAAACTCTTAAAAACTCAACTGCTTTAACATACTTTACGTACTATGTTTGGTAGTAATTCTAACACAACATCTGGGTCAGGCGGATTGTTTGGCGGCAGTGGTAACAATGCATCCAATAGCGGGTCTGGTTTCGGACAGAACCAACTGAACAATAATAATTCATCCCAAGGATTGTTTGGATCCAACACTGGTACCTCTTCACAAGGTGGATTGTTTGGTGCAAGCAATTCAAACGCCACTCAAGGCACTGGATCTGGTTTCGGCGCCTCAAGTGGGTTTGGTACATCAACTCAATCTGGTAATTCTGGATTTTCTTTTGGATCAAACTCCAATGCTAATACAAACAATGCCAATTCCGGATCCAACACTACTGCTGGTGGATTTGGTTCTAGTACCGGCGGATTTGGTTCTACTACTGGTGGGTTTGGATCAAAGACGGGTGGATTTGGTTCAACTGCACCAGCTGCAAACAGTGGATCAACAGGATTCAGTTTAGGAGGTAATGCAAGTTCAGGAGCTGCCCCTTCAACTGGTGGATTGTTTGGTAGTAAGCCAGAGGAAAAGAAAGAAACCACTCCAGCACCAGGATTTAGTTTGGGTGGTAACGCAGCTGGAGGATCCCTGTTTGGATCAAGTGCACAATCTACTGGAAACACTGGTTTCAGCTTAGGTGGATCCAAGCCTGCCTCTACTAGTGCCTCGGGAGGATTCAATTTGGGTGGTGCTTCTTCAGCTTCAGCATCAACTCCTTCATCTTCGGGTGGCTTATTTGGTAGCAAGCCAGAAGAGAATAAGGAGAAGCCAGCTGGTGGATTCTCTTTTGGTGCCTCATCCACCAATACCGCAGCCCCAGCTAGTGGTGGGCTTTTTGGTTCTTCTACAGCCGAACCAACCAAACCTGCAGCTGGAGGGATGTTTGGTTCTTCCTCAGGAACTTCGAGCCCAGCACCAACATCTGGTGGCGGGCTTTTCGGCGCCAAACCGGCAGAATCCAAACCACTGGAGTCCAAACCAGCATCTGGTTTCTCTTTGGGTGGTAATAGCTCCGCTGGAGGCCTTTTTGGAGGTTCCACAGAAAAGAAGGACGACAAGCCATCAACAGGATTTTCATTCGGTGGCTCAACCGAAAAGAAGGATGATAAACCTTCATCAGGATTTTCGTTTGGTGGTTCGACAGAGAAAAAGGATGACAAGCCTTCTACTGGGTTCTCCTTTGGTGCTTCAGCAGAAAAGAAGGATGATAAACCAAGCACTGGTTTTTCATTTGGTGGATCTACTGCCAAGCAAGACGACAAACCAGCTTCTGGTGGGTTATTCGGAAGCACAGAGAAGAAACCAGAGGAACTGAAGTCTGAAAAACCAGGTTTCAGCTTGGGTAGCTCTACTACTCCAGCATCAGGGGGATTATTTGGTGATAAGAAAGATGATGCCTCTAAGCCATCAACAGGCGGTTTATTTGGTAACAAAACTGCTGATGCAGCCAAGACTTCGTCAGGATTCACTTTAGGTGGTTCTTCAACGGACAAAAAAGAAGACAAACCAGCTGGGTTCACTCTTGGAGGTCAATCCAGCACTAGCAGCACAGGCGGTCTTTTTGGTAAGCCGGATGAAAAGAAAGATGATAAACCAACCAGCGGGTTCTCCTTAGCTGCTAAACCAGAAGAAAAGAAGGATGAAAAATCAGATGACAAAAAGATCGCTAACAACCCGGTCAAGGTTGAACCGGTCAAAATAGCTCCATTGGAAGTATCGATTGATAACAAAACCATGGATGATTTAATAACAAAGTGGACTAAACAATTGAACAGTACCGCTAATATTTTTGAGTCATATACTGGGAAAGTTATACAATGGGACCAGGAGTTAGTCCAAAGTGGAGAGGAAATTTCAAAATTACATCAAGATACCTTGGAGGCAGAAAATCTTCAAAACAAAATAGACCAACATTTGGAGTTTGTTGAAAGTCAGCAAAGTGAGTTAGAAGCTTTATTGGACAACTATGAACAACAAGCAGATTCGTTATTGAACAACATAGAAAACAATACGCATAGAAATGACAATTTGCTCATGGGATCGAATGTCGGTAAACAAGCCCACGGATTAAGTGTGACTGATAAATTAAGAGAAAAAGCATACCATAATGCCGAATTATTAGATGAAAGATTAGGCAACATGGGCGAGAATTTATCGGTATTAATCAACGAGATAAATGGGGTCAGTGACGTTTTCAATAAGAATTCACTTCAAGAATTCCAAGATGGTAAATCCGATAAAGAAGAAAATCCAGTTGAAGAAATCTTGAAGTTATTAAATTTGCATTTGGAAAATCTTCAATACGTTGAAAAATCAGAAGACACTTTGAAGGAGAAGTTGAAGAAGATCGAAGCCAAAAGGGCCAACTAGTGTATTCCCTTCGTTCAAACCGCAATCCCTTAAGGTTGACCGGTACTTAAGTAAATGTAAAATAATGAGTATTCAATAAATAACTTTTTGCAGTCAATGGAGTTGGGGAAATTTCGCAGCAAAAATCATATGGGGATCCAACAAATCACAAGTTCGGCACTTTATTTGATTTATATATTCACACAGTTTTCACTTATTTTTAACTAAACAGTAACCAATTTACTAGCCATGGGACCTCCAATATTACAAATGGTCAAACTTTTGTTTGACCCCGAAGTATCCAAGATCATGATTTTGAAATTGGTTTACAAGCAAATTAAAGCCATTGGATTCATTAAAGTGTTATCGCTTTTACTTAGTTCAGGTATCGTTGGGGTTTCTAGTTTCATCAAGATTCCTCAAATCAAGAAAATCACCAATCCAAAGTTATTGAACCAGAGAATAAGTGTGGCCAAGGGGCTTTCATTAGAAGGTATTAGCTTGGAATCATTCAACTATTTGGTCCATGTTATCTACAACAGACAAAACAACAATGCCTTTGTGGGTTATGGTGAAGCCTTATTATTAGGCTTACAAAACATCGCCATTATCTTGTTGATCAACTATTATGACACCAGATCGAAACTCCAGGCATCAGGTACCACCAACAAGCAACAAGCTCAAGAATCATTGAACAGTTTACTCAAACCAATTGGTATCATTGTTGGAGCCATTGTGATCTTGGGTAAAGTAGTCCCAGCTTCTGTTATTAGTGGATTACAAGTATTGAACATTCCTCTTTCAATTATTTCCAAGCTTCCTCAAATCAGAAAGAATTACGATTTAAAGAGTACCGACCACTTATCTTCTATTACCGTCAATGCCAATGCCCTTGGATCTTTGATCAGAGTGTTTACTACTGTCCTGAACTTCGATAAGCTCGGAAGAGACTACGTGTTATTGGCAGGTTATGCTAGTTCGTTTGCACTTAATGCAGTGTTAGCAGGCCAAGTATTGTACTATGGTAAGAAGAAAGATCAAGAAAAAATCGAGTAAGCTTTTCAGAATAGATATGGTATAGATTCTATTGATTAGAATTAGGCTCTAATTATCCCACCCTTTGTTTATGTTTATCTAGTGTATAACTTCTAACTAATAAACCTATGGCTCATATCACTCTATTAGGTATGCAAATGCGACACCTGAAGCGCCAGCGGTCGTTTGGGCACGGCTCGTTTGGGCGCGGCTCATTTGGGCGCGGCTCGTTTGGCCCTCTCCGCAAATCTTGCCATTTCGCACCGATTTATCTCGACTTTCATCAACCATGGTTCATAAAGCAGAATACTTACCAGGCTCAGGTACCTCCATAAGCTCCGTATTACAAGGTGGATACAACCACGAATTATCCAGAGAATGGCAAAACGTGCGCAAGTTGACTAAAGACATGTTTATCTTCCCGTTATTTGTTTCCGATGACCCAGAAGAAGAAACTCTTATGGACGCATTACCAGGTATTAAAAGATTTGGTACCAACAAAATCGTACCTTATGTTGAAAGCTTGGTCAAAAAGGGGTTGAGATCCGTCATTTTATTTGGTGTAGTGAAGGACGAACTTAAAGACCCAGTTGGAACTCTTGCTGATGATCCAGAAGGTCCTGTGATCACTACCATCAAACTCTTGAGAAAAGCATGCCCTGACTTGTTTATCATGTGTGACGTTTGTCTTTGTGAGTACACCAGTCATGGCCACTGTGGAATCTTGCTTGAAGATGGAAGCTTGAACACCCAACAATCGGTATTAAGAATTGGAAAAGTTGCAGTCAATTACGCTCAAGCTGGTGCTCACTGTGTAGCCCCATCAGATATGGTGGATGGCCGTGTCAAGGAGATCAAACAGGGATTAATCGATGCCCAGTTGGCCCATAAGTGTATGTTGATGTCATACTCAGCCAAGTTCTCTGGAAGTTTATATGGTCCATTCAGAGATACGGTTGGAAGTGCTCCATCCCACGGAGATAGAAGAAGTTACCAATTACCTGTGGGTGGAGATGGATTGGCTCGTAGAGCTTTGGTTAGAGACATGCAAGAGGGAACCGATGCTATCATCGTCAAGCCATCTACCTTTTACTTGGACGTGTTGAAAGATGCCACCGAACTTTGTAAAGACTACCCTGTGTGTGCTTATCATGTTAGTGGTGAATATGCCATGTTACATGCTGCTGCCGAAAAAGGTGTTGTCAACTTAAAGGCTATTGCTTTTGAGAGTCATCATGGATTCATCAGAGCTGGTGCTAGATTGATTATTTCTTACTTTACTCCAAACTTCTTAGACTGGTTAAGTGAGTAAGGTATGTTGGTAACAGTACCAATCATGACAATAAAAACTTTCAAGCACGTAGTAGATGCGTTTCCCTTGTATATAAACCTATGCTTCTATAACATGCTAATATATATATATTTATGCCAATAGTGGCCCGTTCGACGTTTGTTTCTGTTGTTCTTGTGGCTCCTCAACAATATCATCTATAGGAGCGTCAGGTAATTTCTGTTGAGGTCTACCTTCGGGTACTTCAGGTAACTTCTGCTCCGGTATGTCAGGAACTTTATGTGATTGCTTACCATTGATTTCTTGGTCCAATAACTCAAACTCTTCATCAACTTCAAGTTCTTCTCTATTACTTAAATTGCTCTCTGTGCCTAGAAGGTCAGACACTTCGTCCACTTTCAACTTTTCATCTTCTAGATCATCCAATATTTTATCTATCTTGTCTACGCTTAGTTCTGTATTAAGTTTCTTCAATACCTGATTTCCTTGGGTTAACCCGTAGATCACGTCCTTCTCAATCAACTTGAATTCTATAGTTCCTATGAGGTTTTCAAGGTTATCTAGCTGTTCGTAAGTCTTGGAAATCACCAGTTCTTGATGTTTCTTAGACCTTAAATAGAATTTAGCCTTATCCTTGTCGCCCTTAGTTATAGCTTCTTTGGCAAGGTTGGTTTGTCTGGTTATAACGACATTAAGACGTTTCTGGTACTGTTTCAACTTGTCTCTCTGTTGCTTCATCTGGAAGATGGCCCGGTCCTGGGCAGTAATCTTTGGAGCAGAAGGTTGTTGACCCATAGCAGCTATCAAGTTTGACTCACGAGATTGACCTCTGATATGGCGCGCATGGCGCGAGTGCTGACTAAGAAAATGACAGAAGCTTTTTAAGATTGATCTTTCACCTCTGCGGAAGTGTCTTTGATGGTTAGTATAATAAATTACCTGAATAAGCCATCGTCCCAGTTATGTCCACATGTACCCCCATCTATTCCATTGTGCTTTGTGTAAGAATATTTTAGTTCAAATCCACTCGGAATTTTGTGTGAGATGGAAGTTTTGTGTAAGTTTCATCCTCAAAATTGCCGCAAAAAGAACATTTGTAAATACAAGTAATTACCTTTATAAGTGAGCAACACAGAAGTGTTGATACTTAATTTAGTAAATTAATAGCGAAAAGCAAAATAGTCTCGGCCTTTATACAGTTTCACAAAGCCTTCATCGGGATTTTTTTCTTTTGAATTTGGTTTGGTTGTCAATTAAAATCGTTTGTAATCCATCATTTGTCGAATTCTTTATTCATTTAGCATTTAATTAAGGATAGTTTGGATCTGTTCATCATGTCAAAATTGGTGTTAGAAACTGCTTCGTCACCGACAAAGTCCCATGAGAACAATGATTTGTTTAAGCACAAAAGATCACTAAATCCATCACCTAATGACAAGGAGTCGACTAAACTGTCTTCGCCTAGTAAGCGGTTACATCTTAAGAACATGAGTCCCAACGTTGCCAAAAAGACCATCTACCTCAACTGTACTCCGAAAGGTGATGACAGAACTAACCGGGTCCATAAAAGACCCACCTTAAAAAGGCCAATATCCAATCCTCGTTCACAGAGTAGCATCATTAATAAAAGGCCCACTTTAGCATTGTCTCCATCCAAGTTATCCCTTAGAAGAACCAACTCCTTCAACGATAATGCTTTCAATAGCAGCTCCAACGCCTTGGACAGATTCATCCCTTCAAGACATAATTCTGTTACGAGCAGACTTGAAATTAATGAGGTAAAGCCTCACCCTAATGCATCACCCCAAACTCATATCAAAGCCCAATCTTCCAAGATTTATCAGAAACATGTGGCCGAAGCTTGTGGATTAGAAATGAACAGCAGAGTTCTACAATACCAACCCTTACCTCCTGACAGAAAGAAACCAGTCAACCTTTTCAGCAGTGTCAGTTCAGGAATGAAATCAATCAGCCCAGCTATTGCATTTGCCAGAGCCAAAAAAATCCCAACCGCTCCAGACAGAGTCTTAGATGCCCCTGGGTTAGTGGATGACTTTTATCTTAATTTATTGGCATGGTCTCTGACAAACTTATTAGCCATTGGTCTTGAAGATACTGTTTATGTGTGGAACGCATCTACAGGTAGTGTTGGATTATTATGTGAACTTCCTAATAGAACTATAGTGACCTCATTGAAGTGGTCCGATGATGGTTCATACATCTCAATTGGTAAAGACGACGGGTTCATCGAAATTTGGGATATTGAAACCAACACTAAACTTAGAACTTTAAACTGTGATAACCATTTAACAAGAGTAGCGGCCCAACTGTGGAATCAACACATTTTAACCAGTGGGTCTCGAATCGGTAATATCTATCATTCGGATGTTAGAATCCCCCTGCATTATTCCAATAAGTTTGAAAACACTCATCTGGCAGAGATTTGTGGTATCGAATATAAACAAGATGGCCAGCAATTTGCAACCGGTGGTAATGACAACCTTGTGTGTGTTTGGGATGTAAGAAGTTCGAATAGCGGCCAGCAGCCACTTTTCTCCAAAAGAACACATACGGCAGCTGTTAAAGCACTTCTGTATTGTCCGTTCCAAAACAACTTATTAGCCACTGGTGGAGGATCATCGGATAAAATGATTAATTTCTGGAATACAAGTACGGGGACCAGAGTGAATTCAATTGAAACCGAATCACAGATTCTGTCCTTAAATTGGGGATTCAGTTCCGGAACTGGTCTTGAGATTGTTGCAACTCATGGGTTCCCAAATAATAATATTTCATTATTCAACTATCCAACCTTGCAAAAAACCGGAGAAATCCAGCAAGCCCATGGGTCACGTATTTTGAATGGTTGTCTTAGTCCAGATAGCATGACTCTTGCAACCGTGGCGGGAGACGAGAACTTGAAGTTCTGGTCGATCTTTGATATGAAGAATGGGAAGACCAGTTTAGAAGAGGGACAAACAGACCTTAATGATGAGAATAAGAGAATGAAGAAACTTATGAACTTACGTTAATAGATATAGAATAACAATAAACGTTGCATATTAAGTGGTTCATAACGTGGTCGAATGAAGCAACCGGCAGTAGCAATGCCACCACTTGCGACTGGGGTATCGATTAAACTAGCACTTATTGTAGTACCCATACTAACAGTTCGTGCGCGAGCAAACTCAGCCAGCACTCCTCAAAAATGAGCATAGCATTTATTGTCAATAGTAATGTCGACGGACGGAGAGTTTACCAGAGTACAAATCTTTGGAACAGTATTTGAGATCACCAACAGGTACACGGACCTCAACCCCGTGGGTATGGGTGCGTTTGGTCTTGTTTGCTCTGCTATCGACAAGTTGACCGGGCAAAATGTGGCAGTCAAAAAGATCATGAAACCATTTTCGACTTCAGTATTGGCTAAAAGAACCTACAGAGAGTTGAAGTTATTGAAGCATTTAAGACACGAGAACTTGATCACCTTGGATGACATCTTTTTATCGCCATTAGAAGATATCTATTTCGTAACTGAATTACAAGGTACTGACTTACATCGGTTATTGACATCCAGACCCTTGGAAAAACAATTTATTCAATATTTCACATATCAAATCTTAAGAGGGTTGAAGTACGTCCACTCTGCTGGTGTTATCCATAGAGATCTTAAGCCATCCAATATCTTGATTAATGAAAACTGTGATTTAAAGATTTGTGATTTTGGTTTAGCAAGAATCCAAGACCCCCAAATGACCGGGTACGTTTCCACCAGATACTACAGAGCCCCTGAGATCATGTTGACATGGCAAAAATATGATACTGAGGTTGATTTGTGGTCAGTGGGATGTATTTTGGCAGAAATGATCGAAGGCAAACCATTATTCCCAGGTAAAGATCATGTACATCAATTTAGTATCATCACCGAGTTATTGGGATCACCATCTCATGATGTTATCGATACGATTTGCTCTGAAAACACCTTGAGATTCGTTCAATCCTTACCTCACAGAGATCCAATCCCATTCACCGAGAGATTTGCCCACTGTAATCATATTGAACCAGAAGCCATTGATTTATTATCCAAAATGTTAATATTCGACCCTAAGAAACGTATCAGTGCAGCTTCGGCCTTGAGCCATCAATACATGGAACCATATCATGACCCAACAGATGAACCAGCTTGTGAACATAAATTCGATTGGAGTTTCAACGACGCAGACTTGCCAGTTGATACTTGGAGAGTTATGATGTATAGCGAGATCTTGGATTTCCACCAAATAGTAGGTAGTAACGGCCAAGCTCCACAAGCTGAAGAGGTTGTGAGTCAAATCCAACAGGATGGAATCCAGGCTCCTTCTCATAGTCAACAAAGAGTTGAGTGATGATGATTATATATGAATAGACAGCTGCTAGATTTCTTGTACGATAATAAAAACTGACACATTAAGGACACTCTAGAGATGAAAACATAACAATACTTGGCTTAACTATCGAAACCCATTTAAACACAAATCTGTAAATAAAGCGCGTTTTAACTATGAATAGTTCAACCTCTGAATACAGTAAAGAGATTGATAACCATCTCGGGATTGCAATCGAGTATGTATCGAAGGACGGCAATGAGACGGAATGCAGGCTCACGTTTCGAAACAAACAAGACTCGACCTTACACTTGAATCCGACCACTCCTGAATCATCCAGCTGGATGCTGTCGCTTTGGGGGTCTGAAAATGGGTCCCAAACTCCCGCCAAAAACCCGTCAAATGATACCAATCTTTTTGTCGGATACATCCAATTGATGGGGTACGTGGTGTTGAACTATCGATTTGGAATTGAGGAGGGTCATAACATAGCGTCTCTGGATAAAGCACCTCGCAATTCGGCTTGGTGGGTAAACAAAGAGTATCTCCAGAGCTACCAAGATCCAGATGTTGATGTTTATGAAAGGAACCAAAAGCTTGAGACGGTGCCATTCATACAAGACAATTCCCAGGATAAAATGGTCGTGGGTGGAAAACTAGGTGGTGTGAATGATTTGGTCATAGAGGGCGAAGATGGTAAACTCACAATTGATCTGAGGCAAAGATACTTGTTACAAGATTTGGTGTACAATTTCAACACTTATAAGCAGCCCAGGCTCGGTGATGATATAGAGGAAGATAAGAAAGTCATGTTGAAAGATTTGACCGATAATATCATTCCATTCTACTCCACAAGCCAACTGCTACTTTTCAGAGACTTAACGTTGGCCCCATTTTCCAAGAAAACCTTCACCATCCGGTTCCCAGGAACCGCAGATTTACCACCCAGCTATAACGGTAATCTGAATGGCCTAACTTGTGAGCAGGGACTTGTGAGTATAAAGTATCTGTTGATTGTAGGGTTTCAGAAACTTGATGCTCAGAATAAGCTTATTCCCAAAGCAGTATACTTCCCATTCAAAACAGGCGGAAAGAGGAGAGGTTTGGACGAAAGGTGGCTTTTACCCGATTATTTACAGCAGGTTACTATAGATAAACTGTGGAAAGCTGAAGTGATTACGGGGGCAGGAAAGAATAGAGATACAGAGACTGAAAAGGAAGATAAAAAGGATAGTAAAGAGTCTTTTCTTCAAGATTTAGATAAGCTCATTGCGTCTGACTTGCATAACATACCCAAGATGTCTACAATAGAGAGACGCAAAAGTATCCAGAGCATTCATGATGGAGATGATGATCCAGGTTTAGTTCCACAACTTCCTAGTCATTTGAAAAACCACTATAACTTCTTGGTGAATAACCATCAACTCTGTCTTATAACATTTTCCAGACCTTACTACCATGTTGGAGAAGACTTGATGTTTAGTATTGAGCTTGATACCGAAAACCCCCAAGCTACCAAAATTCTTGGGCTCACAGCTCATCTAGAGGCACACGAGGTATTCCATTTAAAGGATAATGAAAAACATACAAACGTTTACGGAGTCACTCAAGGCATCAAGGTGAATACGTTTTCCAACTCGATGCTCAACTCCTGTACGGCTGATAACGGAGAGACACCTCCTTCAACAGTCAGTAGCTACATCAACATTCCAAGCTTTGTGTGTCAGCAGTTTCAAAGCTCCAAGTTCATGGACTTAAAATATTTCATTGTTTTTAAGTTTAACCTCATGAAGTTTGACAAACACTCGGGTGATGTAACACAAGAGAACGAGAATAACCATGACGAGGAAAACGGAGAAACAGAGGTCAACAATGGGGGCCACAGCACACATGATGTAGCCGATATTCAGGCACACAGTACTAGTTCTAAATTTACTCCTGAGTCCACCGGTAGGGCTCCTTTACAATCGAATTTTGAACCTGCGCCTGAAACTGAGGTGGGGTCTGGACACTCGACCGTAAAAGACGACATGCCGAAAACGCCCATATCGACTCTAGAGGGCGCGCGGCCACGGCTTTATCAGGCGGCAGAAGCGTACCGTTTTGATAACCAGGGCAATGAGTTTACTTTCCGGTTGCCCATTATAGTGTTGGGCCAGTCGTAAACGTCCACCAAACATTCTTCGGGAGTCCCCCCGTCCTCGATCGAGCGAAGCGGTTGCTCGGCCTGTATGTACTCCAGGGCTCTCGCTTAAAGGAGTGCCATTTTTTCCTAAAGCGGGTTAATGACGAAAGGCGCACTTGCCGGTTTAGGACTTGTAATGGCACTTTCAGATGCTTAGTGCGAAACCCATTTTTTGGAGGAGAAATTAATACCCATTGTACAAGGAGATGAGACAAAGTTAGAGTTGAAATTTTATCTCGCATATAAATAGCTAAAAGTGCCCATCAATAAAAAAATTTGACACCGCAAATACATTCGCTAATATGAGATTCCTGACACTCGTTGCTACATGCTTATCATTTTTCACGGTAATCAACTGTCAATTGGTTACTCCATCTTATGTGGAATACGAAGCTGACTTGGTTGAAAGAGACTTGAACATTCCTTCGCTTATTTCCGACTTACTTGACGGATTTGACGTGGCCGACTTTGTTTCTGACATCGACTTTGAAAAAATCGCCGGCTGGGCTGACGACTTATTGAACTCGGGTAACAACATTAAGATCTTGGATAACATCTTGGTGGGTTTAAAGAACACAAAGATTCTTCCAAATACTGCCGTCTATATTGTCACCCATAACGAAACTTTAGAAATCCTCGAAAAGACCCTTCCAGTCGTATTGAAACTTGCTGGTAATGTTAACGCTACTTCCTTGTTTGTTGCTTTGGACAGAAGTGGATTGGCTTACTCTGTTGTTGCTGGTGCTCTTTCTGATGAAGACTTCTTACCATCTGTTTTGACCATTGCCAAAAAATTGATCAAGTCTGGTGGTATCAACTTATCTAGTCTTTTAGAACAAGCCGGTGAAATCATCAAGAGAGAAGAAATCTATGCTGATTTTGCTGCTGAAGTCCAACCTCCATTCCAAATGATTGAAAAAAGAGACAACATTGAAGACTTATTAACCACCGTAATGAGCTCAATTGAAAGATCTGGCTTGGTCAATGATACCGTCCACACTTTACTCACCAATGAAAAGTTCCAAGATGCTACCGTTGTGCTTATTCAAGGTGCTTTACAAAACATTGGAAGTCTCATTTCCAACACCAACTTCAGTGCTTTGAAGCCAATTCTTACTTCTCTTTTGGAATCTGGTTTATTGCAACACACTTTAGAAAGAGCCTTGGATGACTCCGATTTAAGAAAGGCCTTGACCTCCGATTTGGCTTCTTTATTGAAATCTAACTCCATCAAGGAAACTGACTTGGTATCTGCTGAAGACAAGAAAGTCATTTTGGCTAAGGAAAAGAGTGAAAGCGAATCTGAATCCGCTTCTGAATCTGCTAGTGCTTCTGCTTCCGACGAAGAATCTTCTTCTGCTAGTGCCTCATCTTCTTCTTCTTCATCTGATGAAGCTGAAGACGCCGGTGTGTCCACTGGAGTCAACAAGGCTCTTTTGGTCTTGGCCACTGTTTTCCCAGTTGGTTTGTTCTTAATGTAGAATCGTTTATACCTAATTCTGTATACCTAATTGTATTTATTAATTTAATAGTTCGGATGAGAGTAATCCTATTGGGCGAGAGATGGGAGGAGTAAGAGAGATTCGGCTGAATTGAATTGAATGGAGAGAGTGGTGAAATAGTACCAGGTAAAGCCGTACCACAACTTACAAAGTCAGTCACTATCTGGCACCGACTCGGTACGCCAATTCCTTCTGTCACCAGATAAGATAAGCTGCCAAAATGCGCGATGAGATTAATTAAAAACTAATGGAGTTCGACGAATCCGATTTGCAGCAAGAATCCTTTGCAATGGATATCCCGCAACCTTACACCAACGAAGAGGATAAGAAAATTGAGGACCAACTCTCCAGATCTTTCAGTTCTGCTCATTTCTCAACTGCAGAAGATAGATTTATTAAAGACCATGACTTGAAGGTCAAGGCTTTTGAAGCATTGAATTCCGAACCCAAGAGTCCCAAGTCTTCAGTCTCCAAGAGAAGGTCATCTATCTTTGAGCTCCCACAAGCAGTCCGCCAGTTCCATCCTAACCCAGCCACCGCTGTCCACAACAATGCCCACGTTCAACACCCACTGGCCAATGCCAATGCTTTACCAGAAGAGTATCCTTCAGAGGAATTGATCAGCTTGTACAGAGACGTCAAGCTTTCTCTTGATTTGAGACACAAGTATCAACAGATCTCCTTACAGGCCAGTGAAATGGATAATCCTAAGAACAAGGATGATTGGGTTA
Source organism: Yamadazyma phyllophila (assembly GCA_030571955.1). Lineage (NCBI taxonomy): Eukaryota > Fungi > Ascomycota > Pichiomycetes > Serinales > Debaryomycetaceae > Yamadazyma > Yamadazyma phyllophila. The sequence continues at coordinate 279,403 of JAJLZE010000004.1, read as the reverse complement.
TCTATCCACCACCTCCAAAGCCCACTTATAAATCAAAGAACAGATACAATCAGTTACCAAGTAAGGAAGAAGATGAAAGAGAAATCTTTGATTTCACCAAATGTGAGATCCCTGAAAGTACTGATGCTTTTGATTTCAGAAAAAACGAAGAAGATGTATTTGAAATCTATGATAAGCTTTCGGAAGAAAACATCATTCAAGTGCCTACCATTGCTGAATATTATACTGATTTGAACAAGATCGCCAAAATTGCTTCTGATGGGCCAACCAAGTCGTTTTCGTTCAAGAGATTGGAGTATCTTGAAGCTAAATGGAACATGTACAACTTATTGAACGAGTTCGAAGAGAGTACCCAGTCCAAGAAGAATCCTCATCGTGATTTCTATAATGTGCGTAAAGTCGATACCCACATCCACCATTCTGCTTGTATGAACCAGAAGCACTTGTTGAGATACATCAAGTATAAGTTGAAGACTGTTCCTGACGAGGAAGTTATTTTTAGAGATGGTAAAGTGTTGACCTTGGCTGAAGTGTTCAAATCCTTGCACTTGACTGGTTATGACTTATCTATTGATACGTTAGATATGCATGCCCACACCGATTCTTTCCATAGATTTGACAAGTTTAACTTGAAGTATAACCCAATAGGAGAATCGAGATTGAGAGAGATCTTCTTAAAGACAGACAACTTCATTAAGGGGAAGTATTTGGCAGAAATCACTCAGCAAGTGTTTGAAGATTTAGAGAGTTCCAAGTATCAGATGAACGAGTTAAGAATCTCCATCTATGGTAGATCTTATGATGAATGGGATAAGTTGGCAAGCTGGGTCATTGATAACAAGTTAGTCAGTCACAACGTTAGATGGTTGATCCAAGTTCCTAGATTGTATGACATCTATAAGAAGAATGGTAACGTCGATAGTTTCCAGGATATTTTAGTCAACTTGTTCGAACCATTAATTAAGGTGACCTTAGATCCCAAATCCAATCCTAAATTGTTTGTATTCTTGCAGAAAGTGGTTGGATTTGATTCTGTGGATGATGAGTCAAAGCAAGAGATTCCTCAAAGAAAGTATCCTCCAGCGGGTGAATGGCAGTTCCCAGTTAACCCTCCATACTCATATTACTTATACTACATTTTTGCCAATTTATCATCTTTGAACCATTTGAGATCTAAGTTGGGATACAACACTTTCCTCTTGAGACCCCACAGTGGTGAAGCTGGTGATCCTGGTCACCTTATTAGTGCTTTCTTGACATCCCATTCGATTTCACATGGAATCTTATTGAGAAAGTTACCTTTCATTCAATACTTATATTTCTTAGACCAAATTGGATTGGCCATGTCTCCGTTATCCAATAACGCATTGTTTTTGACTTACGATAAGAATCCATTCTACAATTTCTTCAAGAAGGGATTGAACGTTTCCTTATCAACAGATGATCCATTGCAGTTCTCATATACCAAGGAACCATTGATTGAAGAGTATTCTGTTGCTGCACAAATCTATAAGTTGTCAGCTGTTGATATGTGTGAATTGGCCAGAAACTCGGTATTACAATCGGGATGGGAAGCTTCAATCAAAAAGCATTGGTTGGGTAAAGACTACATGGTTGGAGGAATTGAAGGTAACAATATTGAAAAAACCAATGTGCCTGATATCAGAGTTGCTTATAGAGAACAGACCTTGAAGAGTGAGTTAGATTTGGTGGAGTATTATACTTCATTATCCTCGGAAAGAGTCTAGAGTTGCCAGAACACCACGGTGTTGAATCTTGGCCTTAGAAGTTAGAAACAAATTAAACCAGAAAACATCAATAAAAATTAGTATGTTTTGATCAATTAAACTGCATAACTTTTAGACTCGTAAGCGCATTATTTAAATCAATGCGATAGTTCCTCAACGTAGTGCCATGATGTGAATTGTATAACTTTAAGTATTCATTCTTTCCCAATGGCCATTAGGAACATCCAAATCAACGACTCGTCTGCTGGACCAGCAGTCCAGCTACCAGCAGTTCTAACGATAGCCGGATCCGATAGTTCTGGTGGAGCAGGGATTGAGGCCGATTTAAAGACTTTTAGCGCCCATAAAGTGTATGGACTCACTTGTATCACGGCATTGACGGCTCAAAACACCACCGGTGTCAAGGCAGTGAACCCAATTCCCAAGCAGTTTGTGAACGAGATCTTGATTCAGAATTTCGACGACTTTCTTTATGGATACGACAAGACAGCTCCGTTGAGGGCCATTAAAACTGGTATGCTTACTGAAGATGCGGTCGAAGTGTTGGTGACTTACCTCGATGATCTTGAAAAACACCAGGTGAAGTTGGTGTTGGATCCAGTTATGATCAGTACTTCGGGGAGCCAGCTCTTTACCGAAAAGGGTATGCAATTGTGTATTGATAATGTTGTTAGACATGCTTACTTAGTAACTCCCAACTACCCTGAAGCACTAGTATTATACAAGCTTGCTACTGGCGTGGAATACGGAGACATCACCAGTGTTGACCAGTACACCGAATTCACCGTCAAACTCCAAAAGGCACTTGGGTGCAAAAATGTGCTTGTCAAGGGAGGCCATATTTCGTGGAATAAAAACACATCCAAGCTTTTTGAGGAGGGAGAGAATGTACTGGACAAGGTCATCAAGGATGTGTTATACGGATCAGACACTGAGGAGGTGGTTGTATTTGAGCTGAACTCGGTGGAGTCAGATAACACTCATGGTACTGGGTGCACTTTATCTTCAGCCATTGCGTCCAACTTGGCGTTAGGAGTCAACTTGGAAAAGGCTATAGCCTTGTCTATTGACTATATCCACAGAGGGCTTACAAGCATGGTTGGTAAATTAGGTAGAGGCAATGGTCCTTTGAATCATAACTTAAGCCCAGCCACCACCATTGGAAGCATAGTGAAACTGGCCGGCGAAGAGGTGGTGTTGAAAGATGTTCTCAGTGGTAAAAGCGTATATGAGTACTTCAAGACCCATCCTAAAGTGCAAGACCATTGGCATGAGTACACTCACCATAAGTTTTTAGATCTGGTGGCCCATAATGACTTACCGTTCAAGAAGTTTCTCTATTTCTTGAAACAAGACTACTACTACCTTATCAACTACGCTCAGGTCCACGCTCTTGCAGCTGCTGTGGCACCGTCGTACCACCAGACCCATTCTGAGGCTAAGATTATCGGTGAAATTGTCACTGAGATTGAAAAGCACAAGCAGAAATTGAGCAAGAAATATAATATCGTGTACGAGAGAGATATCGATTTGGACATTGAACTTCTGCCCGGTAAAGCGTGTCTTGATTATTGTGGATATCTTCTTGATATTAGTAAGAAAGAGGATTTTATGGGTATTAAAGTTGCGTTGGCACCATGTCTTCATGGTTACTATGAGGCTGGTCTCTACGGGTTGAGCCAAAGGAAAACACACGATGGTTCATTGAATGCTCTTGAATCAAAAGAAGATTCCGACGTTTACGATGAATGGCTTGGTGACTATTCATCTGATTGGTATGCAAGTGCCCATAAAGAAGGGATTGAAGCTCTTGAAGATATATTCAATACCACTCCTATCAGCAGAACCAGACTAAACGAACTTACCGATATTTTTTGTAAGGTGACCCAACTTGAGGTGGCATTCTGGGACGAAGTCCTCAACTAAGTTTGCAACTAACCCTCCAATTAAGTATCACCTTTTTAGTAGAGAATTACCGTCTAAATTTAATATATAGTTGGCTGCAATTGTCGCAACTTGCAATTTCTTTTTCTTTTACACGTTACCCCGAATTTACAGATTCAATCGTTCACTCATTCGCGAAATCTCCTTCCACCACCGACAACCACAGGATGTACAATCCGTACCAGCAGCAAACAGGGTACAATCCCAACCAGCAGCAGCCGCAACAAACAGGATATGGTGGATTTGCTGGGCAACAGCCGCAGTTCCAACCCCAGGCTACGGGATATTATAACCAGCCTCAATTGAATCTTCAAGGCCAAGCCACGGGATTCTATGGATCTCAACAGCCCCAATTGAATCAAAGTTATAACTTCCAACAGCCGCCAATTGGGCAGCCAATTGGTCAGCCACAGGTAGGACAACCACAAGCTGGTCAACAGATCGGCCAGCCAATCGGATCCCAACCTTCGTTGCAGCCCCAACAAACTGGATTCTTACAAAGTCAACCAACCGGCTACTTGCAGAGTCAGCAGACAGGTTTCCTGAAAGCTGCCACACAAGTGGCGGAAAATAACGAGCTTAAGATCCCTAGCATCAGATTGTCATTCATCACTGCTGCAGATCAAACCAAATTCGAACACTTGTTCAGAACTGCAGTGCCTAAAGGTGAACAAACCATCTCCGGTGATAGCTGCAGAGACATTTTACTTAGATCTGGTCTTCAGCCGGTCACATTGGCCGAGATCTGGTCTTTGTCTGATACAAACAAAAGTGGATCATTGTTGTTTCCGGAGTTTGCCTTGGCCTTGCATTTATGTAACATGGCTTTGAAGGGCGATGCTTTGCCTGGCTTCTTACCTGAAAGGTGGCTGAATGAAGTCAAGAGTTTTGTCGATGCCATCAACTTCAGTGTTCCTGAAGATCCAAACAAGATCTTGCAAAACACCCCTTTTGCTCCTCAACAACAAGATTGGTTTGCAGGATCCCAAGGATCTCAAGCTCCTCCTCCTACTTCCTTCACTGCTCAGACCACTGGATTCCAACAACCTCCAGCTCCTTTGTCTTCGCAGAGAACAGGTGGTGGAAGCTTGATTCCTTTACAACCACAACAAACTGCAAGTCTTATTCCTGCCCAAAAGACTGGTCCTCTTCAACAACAGCCTACTGGATTCGGAAACCAAGTACCATCTCAAGTCTCGGGAGGTCTTCAACCACAGGGTACTGGATTTAATGCTAATAGCATCATTTCTCCCCAGAAAACTGGTCCTCTTCAACCACAAGGTACTGGATTCAACAATGTCCAACCACAAAGAACTGGTCCTCTTCAGGCTCAGGGTACTGGTTTCCAACCTCAAAGCTCATTCCAATCGCAGCCTACTGGTAGTTTCCAACCTCAGACTACAGGATTTCAACCTCAACAAACTGGTTTGCAGCCACAAACTACTGGCTTGCAACCTCAACAAACAGGTTACTTGCAAAGCCAGCCCACTGGAAGACCTGGTGAATGGGGATTTGTGTCAATGCCAACAGGTGGAATTCCTGGTCTTAATGCAATGGAACTGCACTTCTTACCATCTTCCCAAGGTACCAGTAACAACTTACAAAACGTTATGGGAGGAAACTTGAAATCAAATGTCACCTGGGCCATCACCAAACAAGAAAAGCAAATATATGATGGTATTTTCAAAGCTTGGGATACTGCCCACAGAGGGTATGTTGATGGTGATGTTGCTATTGGAGTGTTTGGTAAGTCAGGTTTATCTAGACCAGATTTGGAGTCCATATGGAACTTGGCCGACTCCAGTAACAGAGGGAAACTCAACAGAGATGAGTTTGCCGTGGCAATGCATTTAGTCTATAGAAGATTGAATGGTTTCGACATTCCTTTGAGATTACCTCCTGAATTGATTCCTCCATCTCATAAGAACTTCCAGGATTCTTTTGACACTTTGAAAAATTCCCTCAAGGGAAGCAAGGCCGCTCCAAGATCCAGTCTTTCTGGTAACTCCACTGCCTCTAAATCTGATGGCAGTAGGTATAAGAACGATGATGATAACGTGGGATATGTGTCTAGTACCCGTCACAGAAGCAGGAGTTACGGTGAACAATCCAAGTCCAGTAGCGTCAAGACTTCGAAGGATTCCGATTTAACTGTGAAAGAGTTGAAAAAATTGATCAGTGAAAAGAAGATTCTCTTAGATGCTTTGGATAGTGGTGAACAAGGTACCTATGCCTCTAAAAATTACAACAACTTGAACAATAACCAAGAGATTGAAGGTCTCAAGAGAAAAGTCAGAGGTGTCCAAGAACAAATCGATAATTACGGAGCAGGTGATCCAGCCATTGAAGAGAAGAAGAGTTTACTTAATAGGTTAGATCATCTCACTAAAGATGTTGTTCCAAGCTTGATTCAAAACATTAATAAAACCACCGAAGCCATTGCCAAAACCAAGATAGATGTTGAAACTGCCAAATTGAAAAAGAGTAATCCAGACTGGGATCCACTGAATGGCGAGGCAGGAATCGTTGGAACTGGACCAAATGGTGAAGTGACTGATTCGGACAGAAGAAAGTTCAAGTCCAAGCAATTGTTGAACCAAAGAATGGCCCGTTTGACGGGTAAGTCTTACGGTGGTGGAAATGAAGCCGTTGAACAACAATTAAACCTGTCTATTGAGAAGACCAATAAGGAAAAGCAAGAACAGTTGGAAATCGTCAAGGACATTGAAACCAGTATCAAGGAGTTAGAAGATGGATGTGCTGCTTCTTTACAAGTTAGTACCCAAGAAGAAATCGGTGCATCAAAGTGGGAGAAGGGAGAGAGCGTTAGTGAGCAGGTTGCTCTGTTCATCAAGGAATTGAATAATGCTTCCAAGGCTATTCAACAAAGAAATGCCAAAGCCCAAACCTCAAAGCCAAGTATTCAACAGACTCAAAACCAATCCTTCAATGCCCCTCAAAGCACAGGATCTAGTGTTACTTCCAATGACTCTTATAAGACCCCTGAAGACAGATCGGCTTATATCAAGGCACAAGCTGAGAAGAGAATGAATGAAAGATTGGCTAAATTAGGAATCTCCAGGCGTAGAGGTACCGAGTCTTCGTCTCAACCTTCAACTCCTCCTGCTGCTACCCCAACTCCAGCTAAGCAAGAACCTGTGAAGCAACCACAACCTGTAAAGCAAGAACCGGTCAAGCCAGAGCCAGTCAAGCAACCGGAACCAGTCAAGCAGCCAGAACAACCTAAGCAAGAAACCACTAAGTCGGATCCTAAAGATGACGACTCTAGTGATGATGATAATGATGAATACAAATTATTGATCAAGCAGAAGCAGGAGATGGAAGCTCGTGAAAGAGAAAGGAAGGAAAAGAAAAAGCGTGAAAAAGAAGAAAGATTGGCCAGATTGAAAAAGGAAATGGAAGAGTTGAAGAAGAGAGAAACAGAAGGTTACTCTAGCGATGAAGATGAAGCTCCGGTAGCTGCTCCCACTTATGGACCAGGTGCTGGGAAGAAAGAACCTCCTAAAGTTGCACCTTCTAACTCATCTGACTCTTCAGTTCCTGTTGCTGCTGCTACAGAGGAGAAGAAGCCTCATGAGAGTAATCCATTTGCCAAATTGACAGCCCAACCAGCTAAGCCTGATGGCACTGCTGCGGTTTCCACTCCACAAGAAACCAAGCTGGCTGCAAACTCCAATCCATTCTTCAAGCCCCAATCGGGATCTTCAACTCCTCAGGTTGATGCTAAGAAGGCCGAAGCCCAAAGAGCTTCCCAAAGAGGATTGGCAGACGACGGATGGAGTGAAGAAGAAGATAATGATAGTGAAGATGATGCACCTAATCGTGCAGGTGCAGCACACTTGGCCAGTTTGCTCTTTGGCGGAATGTCACAACCACCACAAAGATCTACTGATTCAAGTTTAGCCAAGGAAGAAGCAAAACCTGAAGCTCCGGTAGCACCACCTGCGGACTCTTCGGTCCCGGAAGCTCCTCCAGTGCCACAAGCTCCACCAGTACCTGAAGCTCCACCAGTGCCTGAGGCTCCTGCCGTTCCAGAAGCTCCTCCAGTACCGGAAGCTCCTCCAGTATCGGAAGCTCCTCCAGTACCACAGGCTCCTCCAGTACCAGAACCCGAACAGGAAGCACCCGTTCCGCCGGTAGCACAGGCCCCTCCAGTTCCTCAAGCTCCTCCAGTTCCTCAGGCTCCTCCACCTCCAATGGTTCCTGAAGCCCCTCAAGGTCAAACTTACGGAGAGTCAACAAGTGCTGGATCTGACGATGATTTCGATTTCCAGGACGCTCCTTCTGCCCCATATGAAGCTCCACCAGTGCCTTCTCAGGCCCCACCAATCCCGTCTGCTGTACCACCACCACCACCACCTGCTCCTCCTGCTCCACCAATTCCTTCAGCCGTACCACCTGCTCCACCTGCGCCTCCAGCACCTCCAGCTGCTCCGCCAGCTCCACCGGCCGCTCCGCCAGCTCCCCCAGGTGACTCTAATGGCTCTGCTCCAGTTCCCCCATCAGCACCAAGTATCACAGCATTACTCGGTGAAATCCAAGGCGGTAAAGCCTTGAAAAAAGTAGACCCAAGCCAACAGCGTATAGTCGAAGGCTCTGTTGGAAGAGTTTTATAAGCATTAGATTTACCGTTTATAAACTATATACAAAATGATTATACTATTTACAAATTTTCCTTTATTTCCGGTTCAATGATTATACTATTTACAAGCTTTCCTTTATTTCCGGTTCATGATTTGGAACAATATGGACTTTATGATCCTTGACAGTCACTTTAACTGTTTCATTCTCTTTGACTTGTCCTTTGATCATAAGCATGGCAAGCGGGTTCAACACTTGCTTCTGAAGAACTCTGTTAAGAGGTCTAGCACCGTAAATTGGATCATATCCCAAGTCTGCCAAAAGGTCTTTGGCTTCGTCCGAAACTTCCAAGAACATCCTCTTATCCACTAATCTGTCACCGATTTCAACAAGACGGATGTCTAAAATGTTTCTCAAAGATTGTTTCGATAATCTGTTGAAAATCAAGACTTCATCCAAACGGTTGAGGAACTCTGGAGGATAATGATGTCTCAACATATCGGTAACTTGTTGTTTGGTATCGCTGTGGATCTTGCCGTCATCCGAAGCACGTTTATCAGCAAGAAGGATTTCTTGACCGATATTTGAAGTCATCACAATGATTGTATTACGGAAATCAATGTGCTTTCCGTGAGAATCGGTCAACGAACCTTCATCTAAGACTTGCAATAATAACTTAGATACATCGGGGTGAGCCTTTTCGAACTCATCAAATAATACAACAGAGTATGGCTTTCTTCTTACTGCTTCAGTCAATTCTCCACTTTCTTCATACCCAACATAACCTGGAGGAGATCCTATGAGCCTTGAAACAGTATGCTTTTCTTGAAATTCAGACATGTCAAACCTAATCACTGAGTTCTTGTCGTTGAATAAGAATTCAGCTAACGTCTTGGTAAGCTCAGTCTTACCAGTACCTGTAGGACCTAAAAACATGAAGGAAGCAATAGGTCTTTTGTCACTAGTTAAACCAGCTCTATGTAATCTGACAGAGTCTGAAATAGAGCTGATAGCCTCTTCCTGGCCAATGACTTTCAGTTGCAAGCGAACCTCCATATCCAAAAGTTTATCTTTCTCACCCTTCATCAAGTTGGTAACGGGAATTCCAGTCATCTTGGAGATGACAAAAGCAATATCGTCTGAAGTCACTGAATCGTGCAACAAATTTGATTGGCTAGCTGGAGCTTCGACGTCAGTCTTTTCTTTCAACTTCTTTTCCAATTCAGGGATAGTAGCGTATTGTAATTCAGATGCTTTTCCGTAATTACCTTCTCTTTGAGACTCTTCTAAATCAAATCTGGCCTGTTCCAAAGCGGTTTTAGCATCTTTGACTTCTTGGATCAGATTCTTTTCAGACTCCCATTGTTCGGTGATTTCCTTTAATTCTTTCTCTTTGGCAGCAAGCTCTTCTTCTAATTTGTTCTTACGTTCAATAGAAAGTGTATCTTCTTCTTTTCTCAAAGACTCCAACTCAATTTGAATGGTCATAATCAGACGATCTAAGTTGGCAATAGCATCGGGTCTGGATTCATGTTGCAACCTCAATGTAGAACATGCTTCATCCACCAAATCAATGGCCTTGTCAGGCAAGAACCTATCGGTGATATATCTATTGGAATATAATGCAGCCGTTACCAAAGCACCGTCTGTAATTCTTACACCGTGGTGAACTTCATACCTTTCCTTCAATCCTCTGAGAATGGAAATTGTATCCTGGACAGTTGGCTCAGTAACTTTGACTGGTGAGAATCTACGAGCTAAAGCAGCGTCTTTTTCCACATACTGACGATACTCTTCGATGGTGGTGGCACCACAAAGAGATAATTTACCTCTGGCCAAAGCAGGCTTCAATAAGTTAGATGCATCAATTGATCCTTCAGCTTTTCCTAATCCCATCAATAAATGCATTTCATCAATAAACAAAATCACCTTTCCATGCTGCTCCTCGACTTCAGTCAAGATTTTCTTCAACTTCTCTTCAAAGTCACCTCTAAATTTAGCCCCAGAGATAATTGCAGCCAAATCAAGAGTAATGATCTTCTTGTCTTTCATACTTTCTGGTACTTCACCTTTCAATATTCGCTGGGCCAAACCTTCCATGATGGCGGTTTTACCCGTTCCTGCATTTCCGATAAGCACTGGATTATTCTTTGTTCTTCTGGATAAGATCTGGATGGTTCTTCTGATTTCTTCATCACGACCAATCACAGGATCAAGTTTACCATCTCTAGCAAGCTGGGTCAAATCCGACCCGTATTTTTCCAAAGCTGGGCGGTTGTCTTCTTTATTCATGGACATTTGAAGCCGAGCTGGTGTAGTACCGCTGAATGATCTGAACGATACTGGGTATGGTATATTGACATTGTAATTTGGTGTGAGTCTTAATTGAGTGATAACAGGAAGTGTCTTGGTACTCAGTAGGAGAGCCCTACTATTAGCAATTAGTCTTCTTGAATTTCTAGCAGCTAGCATCAGTAACTGACAGAAGGAAGATAATAAGTTTATATAAATGGTGCGAAAATTCGAGAAATTTCTAGAGGCTACAGGAGATCTTAGATCGTATGTTTGTATAAGATATACACTATTTCTGTTCGGGCCAGTAGTCGTCGACAGAGAAGCCGGGGTGTGGCTCGAATGGAGGTGGGAGTGTGTCGTCGTGGTTCGAGGGGTTTACAGGCTGTGTATGAGCCGTGCGCGAGGAGCCTTCGATAGGATAACTCTGTTGAGGCTCTTGATGTCTGTTTCTCTCTTGTCCCAGGGATGGCTCTTGCTCGGCATGGGGTTGCTCATGGCTCTCCTCGTCTTCCTCTGACATAAACTCATATCCGTCTATAATCTCATCGTCAAACTGAGACTCGTTATGTTCATTATCATTAGTTTCGTAATCATGAGCATCAATGGCATTATGCACATCCTGCTCGGGGTTGATCCCGGTTTCCAGGGGTATCACGGTTTCATTAGTAGAATTCGACGTTGATTGAAGTTTCAGATCAATCTCACTCTCTACGTAAACATTTACAGGTTTCATAAAAGGTAAATGGTTCCTTGCCCAGTCGGTGAAGGAGGACTTATCTTTTCCAAGGTCGTTCTTCTTATCTTCTGCCTTGGGTTGGAAGATGGCTATATCATCAATACTGATTCTTCTTCCTAAAACTCCCATAAGCTCATTACGTCTTTCCAAGCCCTTGATATCATAAATCCATTCCCACACAAGCGAAAGGATTCCTAGTTCGGTTAAGCTTCGAATGACCGACAACCAACTTCTATTCTGCCATTCCTTCTGGAAAACACTCACCATCAAGATAAGCATGGTGAATAAAAGGGCAAATAAGATCCATATAAAAACACCCAAGGGTAGAAGCCGCTTGCAATGAGAATACTTTCGGGCATTCTTGATAACGAATGTATAATATACAAGCAAGATTGCCACCCAGATATAAAACACGAGATTCACGGCATTCTTGACCTGGTGCCATTTAAAGTATATCAACAGCCCTTCGGGGTCAACTATTACCCTTTTAATAGACTCTCGATAGAACGCTTCGCATATAGCTGCAATTATCATGTATAATGTCACATACGCCAGCGATCCAAAAAGAAGATACATTCGTAGCCGCTTCGTGGATATCTTGTATATCACTTGTAAGAATGCCACCAGCATCAATAGTTCTGAAAACACGTTGGTGATTCTAAACGTAAGGTTATTGAAAAACACATCGTGGATAGCTACCACATCCATGACATCTGAGTAGTAATTAATTCGTGCTTTATGTGTGACCTGAGAAATAAGTATCGTCAACACCACTGTATGAAATACGGTGGCCAACTGAGTCAAAAACGGTTTCTGTTTATGGCTGGGAGATAGTACTAGGAACGCACTTAACATCCAACATATACAACAAGTTCCCGAGATGGTGAAGAGCAACGCCACAAAGGCATTACCGTTATTGAAGAACCCACTCTCGTAGCTCCAATTTCCTACCACCTCGTCAATGCTATCGCCGTTTATGAGGGTAGCGGTACTGACATCAAATGAGCAGTTGGTTATGTAATACACGGGGAATGTTAGATTAGAAGGGGACTGCAAGGTGCTGCTCCCCTTTTCGAAGTACGATAGGCTTCCTTCTGTAAGAGAATACAACAGGCAGTTAAACTTCGAGCTGTTGCTCGTTATTTGGACCGAGCTGAGTCGGTGGTCTCCAAACAAGGTGCTTCTCATAGATAAAACATCAAGTTCCGCGAATTTTTTCAGTGTCCGATCTGGAATCAAACAGTAGAAGATGTCATATTACTCAGGGGAAAGAGACCCCAGGACTTCAGGTCAAGTACCACCCGGTCAGGAGCCTGACACGGTGGGTGGCCAATCAATCCCTGAAATCTCCGCCCAATTCCAAAACATTTCTTTGAAGAAAAAGAAAAGATCTGCAAGAGCCTATCACACAGACTATTCGTTACCTGGTTCCACTTCGAACTTAAACTCGATTCCTACTACTCCCCTTGTAAGCACACCACCAATTCATTCGCCTGTTCCAGCGGCTATCAATCGAAACGAGAAGCCAATTGCCTATGAATCACATGAGAATGCAGTCAATGTTGAAACTTCCCAAAACGATGCTGAATCCAGTCTATCTGTGCCCTTTCAAAGACACAAAGATCAACTTGAGTATATGACGCCAATTGATGAAAACCAGGTCCAATTCAAGCCTTTCTTGACATTCGAAAATGTCAGTCCGCCTAGCGCAGGAGTTCAATTTAATGCTGTTGACCAAGGAACTGGTTCTTCCAAGTTCATTAGATCGACCATGTATCAAATTCCTGAAACCGAACAACTCAGACAAGCATCAAAATTACCGGTAGCTATCACCATACGCCCGTTTGCTCCTCGTGCCAAGGGAGAAGAGCCTGTTCCAGTTGTTGATATGAGAAACTTGGGTAGAAACTATGTTGATGAGGACGATATTGGCCCTGTAAGATGCCGTCGTTGTAGAACATACATGAACCCATCAATGCAACATTCGGCTGGTGATAAATTTACCTGTAACATCTGCCAGTTTCCTAATAACGTTGTTCCAGCAGATTATTCTTCCATGTTCAACCCAGTTACCAACCAAAGAGTCGATGTGAGCTTAAGACCTGAATTGCATAAAGGGGTTTATGATATTTTGGTTCCTCCAACTTATAATGCAGGAGGACCTTCTGTGGACCCAAAGCCTTTGCATCATGTGATTCTTATAGATATCACTGTAGAAAGTATCAAGAACAGTCTTCCTATGGTGATCTCAGATGCCATCAGGTCGGTGTTTTACGGAAGCCATGGTGAAGAAGAAGATCCTCAGCAGGAGAATGCAGGAAATGGTAGGAAGTTTGCTGTGATCCTTTTTGATAAACGTATGCATTTCTATAACCTTTCTGCATCGCTAGACACAACTCAAATCAGTATATCGTCAGACCTAGATGATCCATTCATTCCATTTTTCAATGGATTATTTGCTGACCCTGAAGAAAGTAGAATGGTGATTGAAGATGCTTTGAATAACTTGGAACAGCTTTGTTCTGATGATACCTTGAAAGCAGATGCTGAACCATGTTTCTCGGTAGCTTTGAGAACTGCTCAGCTCTGTTTAGATGAAGTGGGAGGTGGTAAAATCACGGCTGTGTTATCTAATTTACCGTCATTTGGACCTGGTGCCTTGACGTTCAAAAATAACAGAACCCAAGCTGCATCAATATCGCCTGAAGTTGAAAAGGGTATTTACACAGCTGATAATGAATACTATAAACTACTTGCAAAAGACTTCATCAAATCAAACGTTGGTTTGGACTGTCTTGTGGTGTCTCAGTTACCTGTTGACTTATCCAACATTGGATGGTTGTGTTCTGTTACAGGTGGATCGGCTTTCAGATGGACAAACTTTGTATTAGAAAGAGACGCTAGAGAATTAACTGGTCGGTTTGTCAGCTCTATATTAAACACTAAGGCTTATCAAGCCCAATTGAAGTTGCGTTGCTCAAATGGTTTACAAGTGACTCAATACTATGGAACCTCTGCTTCAATTGCTGAAAATACCATTGTGGGAGCAAATAGCCAAGATCCTGTTGTACCAGTTTTGTCCGAAGATCAGTCATTCACCATTCTCCTTGAGTATGACGGAAAGATCAAAACGTCATACGATTGTCATTTCCAAGCTGCTGTGTTGCATACCGACGAACATGGTGTTAGAAAAGTAAGAGTCATTAATCTTGTTTTGGCAGTGGCCGAACGTCTAAGTGATCTTTTCATGTTTGTCGATCAAGATGCGGTGGCTGCAACACTTATAAGAGATGCTCTTAGTTTTGTTGGTAAACAAACATTCAAGGAACTAAGAGAATCAATTAACCTCAAGCTCGTTGAAATATTTACCCAATACCGTGCAAAAAGTGAATTGGGCCACTCTTCTAATAGTACTTCAAGCAGGCTATTACTTCCAGACTCGTTATCAAACCTCCCCGTTTATCTTCTAGCATTTTTGAAGTCTACGGCACTCAGAGATAGTAATCATGTATCGCCAGATGCGAGATTGGAAGACATTTACCAGATGTTGAATATGCCTATCGAGGGACTATCCTACCATCTTTATCCTGCCTTGGTCGAGTTACACTCTTTGTATCCAAATGAAGGTCTAATTCCTCAAGAAGGTAATCCCCTGGGTTTTGTATTGTTGCCAAGATATAAGAACTTGCTATTGAATAGTCTTGAGGACGGTATTTATCTTTTATGTGATGGTAGAAGGGTTCTAGTATGGGTTAGACCTAATGCTAATCCTCTTCTTATTAAGGACTTGTTTGGTGATCACATAGACTCTGTTGATAAAATTGATGCCCTCAACGATGAATTACCTGATTTGGCTACTGATATTTCTACCCAAACACAGAATCTTATCAGGTTCTTCAATGCAGAAATGAATGGGCTCCGTACTCTCGGGGCTTCTGGCATCCAAATCATCAGGGAAGGCATTGACGGTTCCGATGTATTCTTTAAAGAGCATTTGATTGAAGATGGGTCAAAGATGGCCATACATATTCATAATTCCAATTACGGCGAATTCTTGAATAGGTTGCATAAAGCTATAAAGACAGAGTTGGAGAATGATAAAAGTTACAGTAAGGTCAAGCAGCTGATTAACTCAGCAGAGAACAAAACTGAGACCTTGGCACAAAAGTATATCAATTTCTAGTATTATAATATTAATCACAAGTTAGACTAAAATTTGTCTATGTAAATTTAACTAATGATATAACTTCCATCACTGCTTCACGGATCTGGGGGTTTTTGTTGGTTCTGATCAAGTTAGCCAATGCGTTCTTCAACTCGCTATCTTGTTTGATCTTTGATAAATCCGTCTTACTTGAGTTGGCAGCTGCATAAACCAAATCCACAAGAACATACACCAATCTAAGAATCAAGTCATCGTCTTGAGCTTGGTCAGTGAAAGTCCGGCTGAGCACAGGAAGGAGCTGGTTTCTTAAGTTATCTCTCTCCATCAATAATTCAGGGATCATATCGAACTCAGAAGTAGCATTGGCCAATAACCCGGCAATGGTGACTTGAAGTTGTAGATCTGTCAGCTCCAACATTTTGATCAAGATATTCAACCTTTTCATAGACTGATCGTCATCAATGTTAAAGAACTTAATAAGCATCTTTGGTTTCATTATCAAGTTCGAGATCAACTCCCATGAAGCCCTTTGTATCAAGGGACTGTCACCATCCAAAATGAAATTATCAAGGTATTTATCGAAAGTCTTGGTAATCATTAAGTTCTTGACCTCTTCTTTGGAATCGTCCACCGATGAGATGTTGGTCAACGATAATAAGGACTCGTACTTATCCAAAGCGGTTATTCTATCATATAAATATGATTCGGAAGCCTCCACTTGCAACTTTCCAGTATACTCACTTATATCTGGACCCAATAATTCAATAAGAAATGGGAGACAGGTGGTAATGCTGTACTTATTGAAAGCCAATGACGGATTGACCAGAATTAATATTTTAGCCAAAGATCGTATGGCTTTGATTCTCATATCTATAACTGCACTATCGTTGGATATTGGTCTGGTATGACCTGTCAGTTTAACCACTTTACTTACCAGAATCAAATAGTCAAGGAGAATATTCAAGCTTCCTTGCTTGACCAATTCCTGTTTCACTTTCCGGCTTTGGTTCAATGATATGTAGTAAATGATATCAATAAACAGATCGGATGAATTAGTAGAGTTATCTTTGTTCTTGATGATCTTAAGTTTAGAGATCAAACTAATGATCTCGTGATCAAATAACAACGACTGGTTAAACTGGTGAATCACATCGACATCCTCTTCAGCTTTATCGTTTGTTGTTTTCGGTGTTGCTACCAGCTTAAGGTAATTGACAGTTTTGGATTCTTGGGTCTGGTCTTTGTCTTGTTTAATGAGCATAAGATTACTGATAATAAGCAACAACCCGTAGACTATGGGGGAGTGGTTTTTGGATGCTTTGGAAACGTCAGATAACTTCGTCTTCGACTGTATAAGTTGGATCAAACAATCTACCACCTCGACATCTCTTCTCATAAGCTTTTTGATTGACGGGTTTAATGATAAGTATGCTAATGCCTCTATACTGTACTCCACATAAGCACCACCCAACTTTTTTGCATTCTTCAAGTATTGAATGTGTATATCATATGTGCTTTCGACGGTAATGTCCAGGTCTTTTAGTTGAAGAAAGTTCCAAAGCTTCACAATACATAAGGCAGACAATACCTTGAGCTTGGTATACCGTTCAATGTCTAACCCAGCCCCAACCTTGAGAAGATCTAAGTAGCATGAGGCATTGAACTTCCTACACTCCTCATCAATGCACGAGCTGCTTACAAGCTCGAGTAAGCTTTCGGCACTTTTGTTGATATGAGGCAGTGATAAAGACGATGGGACAATCTTCTCTACCTGTTGAACAATGATATCCTTGCAGCCATCTGACGTATACACTTTGGAACAAATGTGGGGACAAATGGGGAACAATAATTCTAGGGCTTTAACCAAGTTTAAGAAAGCAGTGTAGTCATTCTTGGTTTCTATCAAGTAATCGAGATAATTCGTTATAGCTTCATAACTTTGGGATTGTTCGAGCTCGATGTTCTTTACTATTATGAACAATATCACGCCATGGTCTTGTTCCTTATCTGGGGTAAGCATTGAAAGGAATATGTTAAGATGGGATGGCTCCACGATGTTAAATTGTGTAATGAGGTTCAAGTATACTTGGATATAGCTGGAGCCAGAATTGGGTGAATTCAAAACATTCTTCAAAGCAGAGAAGACCTGTAGAATCCAGTGCTTTCTATCATCTTTTTGAAATTGTAGAATGTTGATTAGCACTGATGCGTTGGTGTCTTTTAAAGCAACAAGTGCACGTATGAACTTGGAGATATTCTTCTGCATTGATTCGAATAGGATGGACGAAGTACTGGGGACTTGCGAATGCTTCAAAAGCTGGGAGAGCGTGGTGTTGAATTTGCCACTGTCTGTGTACTCGTCAATGATCTGTTGAAAGTCATCGGGGAGTTTGAGCTGCTCTAGCTGGTCTTCTACAGCCATGTCGCGTAATTTTCCAGATCATTTTCTCAGAACAAATAAGCTGCAAAATGACACTGCTCGTGTATTCGTCATTATATCCAAGCCAAAGGAATGTCGAGAGCGTAGGAGTGCTAAGATGAGAGATTCTTAAGGTTTTGAATACTGAAAACTCGACCTGTACTGTTTTACGAGCGATTTACTCTTTTAGAATAGAGTGACGATACTTTCTGCTTACAACAAATAAGCACTCTGAGTTTATTCTGCATAAATATATATTTGATTCTGTAAAGGGTCATATTAAGATCTTACTCCAGGCGTCGTCGTGGGCTCTCTCAGTGTGTTTCAAAGAGAAGAGAAAATTTCAACAAGTACGTCAACAGTAGGGTTTCCAGTTTTTTCAAGGAAACCTCCAACTCTTCCCAGTCTATCGGCTTTCTCGATGACTTTCCTGACTTCAGCTTTAGAGACAGGGTTTCCTGGGTTCAAGAAAGCTTGCTTCTTTTCGTCTAAGGTGCCGTCAAGTAGGATGTCAGGCAAGTAAGGTAAGACATAACTTGGAGTATTTGGCTCAAAAGCCCAGCTTCTGTCAAGCCCACCTACATCATAGGTTTCATATCCAAGGTCTTGAACCAAATTTTCAACCGTTCTCTTAGCATCAGCGTCATCACCGGCAATTGGGAGAGTAGATCTCTGGCCACCAGGATCAGCCGAATTTGATCTAAGGTGGATAAAATCAATTGAATTGAAGACCTTGACAACCTTGTTGGAGCTGTCCAAGTTGTCCCTCAAGTACTCGCTAGAAGTAGTTTTACGGTCAAGAAGAACAGAAATATCCCCATCTCTTTGGGGGTAGTAGTTGTTAGTATCAACAACGATCCTATTATTCATACCAAGTGCTTTGATATCTGGAATGGCTGCAAGCGGAGTGGAAATGATAAGAATCTCAATGTCGTCGTCTTCAACAATTTCAGCAGGAGTAGAAGCCGAAGCAGAAGGGCCTAATTGTGAAACCAAGTCCTTCAAGGATTCGGGACCACGGGTGTTGCCTAATACAACTTCTTAACCAGCTTTCACAGAGAGCTCTGCAATAACACTGTTCAAATTTCCTGCACCAATAAGACCAAGTTTAGCCATTTGATCTGTTTCAATTAATGATGATAACTGGATAATCCATCTCCTTTATACCAGTTTTTTGG
Organism: Yamadazyma phyllophila; assembly: GCA_030571955.1. Lineage (NCBI taxonomy): Eukaryota > Fungi > Ascomycota > Pichiomycetes > Serinales > Debaryomycetaceae > Yamadazyma > Yamadazyma phyllophila. The sequence continues at coordinate 260,316 of JAJLZE010000004.1, read as the reverse complement.
CAATAATTACGTTACTTAGAGATAAGAACAGGATCACATTTTTAAGGAGGCTTTTCAATATTCATGTAAGCACACAGAATCAAAGCCATAGTTTAACAGTTGACCGGAATTTTGAAAGTCCGCATCGGGTACTAGATCAAGCATGAAAGAAAGAATTTAGGGTTTGAAAAAGCCGGGAAAGAAGGAATAGGTTTAACGTAGATGCGGGGACGTTTGTAGTGGTTTTTACGTTTCTTAACGAGAAACTGAAAGAGAATTTAGCATAAACATGTATTAGTAAGATTGCGATTGTTGCAAATTCTGTTTTGATAATTAGCTATGGAAATCCGATATTTTAAATTTTACATTACTGTCTATAGTATTTTAGCTCAATCACGTAACTTGTGAATTGTTGTCATGATCTCCATATTCGTCTGAGATTTTCACGATACTATTAACTTCTTCATTAATCTTGGGTTGTCAAGATTGGCTTGACTAATTGTATGTGTAGTATTGATTTCTTCGTTATGAAGGCTCTTATAGTGCTGGTTTCTTCGGTAGAAGCTTTGACAATCGTGAGCTTGGATTTTTACCCAGAAGATTTTAAAGCATTTCAGGCTCAACTTTGATCAATATTGTGAAATTTACAACATGCTTTTTAGGTATTGGAGAAACCATTGTTAGTTGTCAAAATCTCATTAAATAAGAAACGGTTTTGAAATAGAGCAATCTCCTGAGAATAAATACCACAGCAGGCGTCCAACTCTACTCTATAATAGACAATGGAAGTGTCATGCCCTTGACATCAACTACGTAGAGTAGCTTGAGATTAGCTAAGTATTGTTTCTTTGATTGAAGGATGATAGAAAATGTCAAGGGAAACCGAAATGTTACATAGTATGAGCTTTTAATGTTTGAAAATATAACACAAGGTACGCTTGAACTTCAATACAAGGAAACATCAACTTCATTAAAAAGTATAACGAGCAATCAAATATACATAATGTACATGTGAACACTTCTTCAATCTTTCTTTTCTCAACCCCCTCGTCTAACATACATATAAAGACCCCCGTAACATTTTCTTCAACTCTTCCACCCTCAACACACCCAGGCCAAACCCCTTGACAACCTTTCCCTCTTCTCATCGACTACCATTTTGCAGCCACCCGCGAAAATTCTCAATCAACAACATGGACACTACAGCTGTAATAGATAAATACACCCAGGATATATCTAATTTACCGTTGGAAATCAAATATATCTTCCAGGAAATAAAGAATAAAGATGCACAGATAACAGAGGCTCGAAGAAGATTCCAATCAAAAGATAGCCAAATCCATAAATTCATCCGTCAAAATGGCACGCTTTCTAAGCATCCGAAGGAACAACAATTGTACGCAAAAATAGAAGAAGACATGGAAGTAATAGAGAAAATACAGAGGGAAAAGATTCTTCTCGCCAATTCAGCCCTATTTTTGATTTCAAAACACCTTTTCAACTTTGAAACCGATATAACTAAGCTCGAAAGGGATGAGTTGTTACCGCCGATCGAAAATGTTTATGAAGTAGACGGAGGAGCAGAAACCAGTACCCACGGCTACAGTGATATTTCGTCCACGGCCACGCCACGGAGCACTGGGTCTGTTACCCCAGGTGTGGAAAGCCTGCTTTCACGCAAAGCACAGAAACGTAAGGCTATGATGAAGGCAGGTATGAGGCCCAATAAGCGTAGCAGAATCGAAGACGATGAAGATCTGGCTCCAGAGACTCCTGGGCGCCACGACGGCCCAGGTGGTGACGATGCTGATAATACATTATATTGTATTTGTCAAAGGGTATCTTTTGGAGAAATGATTGCCTGTGATAATGACGACTGTAGATTTGAATGGTTTCACTGGTCATGTGTTGGTATCACCTCTTCACCCAAGGATAATGAAGTATGGTACTGTCCCGACTGTGCTCCTCGTATGGAGAAAAGAAAGAAGAAGAAAAAGCATTAGTGGTTGAACTATTTAGTTATGAAGGTACATGAAAATTAAAAATACATTTTGGAAAGCAAATGGATGCTGTTAAAAGAGATCCTGTGAGCTACAGAGGTATTGAGTCTGTTAGCAAGGGATGGGTTCATGAAGCATATATTTAGCATACGATCAGGCTCAGCTCAAAGCCCCTACCTTATATTGGATCAATAGGACTGAGAGAATACAACCCTCAAACCTCCACAAATACCGGCCATCGTCAATACCAGATAGACCAGTACCTGGTTGACCACCGCATATTTAATCTGTAATATAAACCAAAGAAGTTAATTAACGATTCTAGTAGCACCCGCAGCCTCAGCCGTCGACGTAGCCTCATAAGCCTTACCGCCTCGCTCGCAATCCTCACGATAAAATTAGACGAGAACATACACGAGGTAGACGATGATTTCTCGTCAGCCGTTCTATTTTACTGGTTTCTCTTCTTCTACGTACTTCTATACCATAACCGTCTACCATCTCAAGAATGCCGGTTTTTTAAAGCGAATCGGTGATCAAATTTCAGTAGTTGTTTCCAGGGCATCTTACAGTTGGACCATTAAATACACTACCAGAAAATACACTACCCGAACACATTCTTGTTAGCATGGCTACAGTTCTAGAGTTTATTTTGACTCTCAGCTTCTATACGAATCTTCCATCCCAGGGTCTATAGAATATTCTACCCCAGATTTGTACAATAGACTCTGAAATACCCGCTCGTCAACTTGCCTGTCTGGGAATAATGGCTGCGATTTGGATCTCTGATTCGAATACCAAATTCGCGCTAAAAACTTTTGATCCTCCTCCTTTGTTTATTCACTCACTACAGTTCACATATATTTAGTTTGATACCGTTCGCTTAAATAATGAAGAGTCGCTGCTTAGTTTCTCTTATGATGGTGGCCTGGGCTTTGGCTGCCGATCCACCTGCCGCAGCCGCAGCCGCTCCTGCTGATGCGGATGACACTACTACCCCAGCTGCTGGCGCCGCTGCGGCTACAACAGCCACCACTGGTACCGCAACCACTGGAACCGCAACCACTGGAACCGCTACTACTGGAACTGCAACTACAGGAACTGCTACTACAGGAACAGCTACTACCGGAACAGCCACAACTGGAACTGCCACCACTGGAAAGACCACTAACACCGCTACCACTGGCAAAACAACCGCAACTACAGACACTGACACTACAGATACAGACAAGACCACCACAGGGAAAACTACCGCCACCACCCCGGCTGCTGGCGTAGACCCAGCAACAATGAACACCAGTCAGTTGTCAGTGTACTCCAAGACCGTTACCATGAATGCAGATGAATTAGCTGAGTATGATCTGACTGTATCTATGGATAAAGATGAATTAGCTGCCTATGTGAGAACACACACCACTGCTGCTGCGCAAAACGTTATAGGTCAAGCGGGTAATCCAGCCGCAGGTGCCACCTCGGTTGCTGACGTTCCTCAAGGTCCACCAGATCCAGATACCGTTAGTTTTGTCACTACCCGTGTTGCTCGTAGTACAGTTGCAGCCGCTGCCAGTGCGGATGTTTCAGACTCGGGCTCCGACTCTGACTCAAAGTCTGGAAGCTCAAACTCAGGTTCAGGTTCTTCAGACTCCTCAAAATCATCAGACTCATCGGACTCTGGTGCAGTCAATTTCGCTGCTTCAATCTCCCTTTCTGTTGCAGCCTTAGTAGCTGGCTTACTCGTATGAAATTTTCGCGATGTTTTCTTGTTCATAGTTTGGTTTCATGTTAAGTATAATAAAACGTTTAGGTACAAGTAAGAGACGGAGCTGTATTAGATCCGTCCATAGTGTAGCTGAATTGGATACAGCCATCCAAAAATCGTTGAGTCAACCGCTCGATCGAAAACAAGTATATGATCTCTTGAGTCAGTGCAAAAGTCTTCAGCTGAGGGTATACGATTATAATAAGTTCTGGGATGATCCAGTGAATAAACAAATCAATAGCCAGATCAAAACGATTCTCCTGAGTGAAAATGTTACCTTCGACAAGCCGTTATTGAAGGAAGTGTTCAGATTGAAGTTTCCTACCTTGACTAATATCAGCATCATTAATACGTTTTATGAACGTCGTCCAGATGACTTCATCGACAAACAAACAGCGCTTATCCCGTTCAGACAAAGCTTGTTCCATGGAGATCTCAAGAGTGCTTTGAAACTCACTGATATCACCGTTGGGCATAAGAACTATATAGCATTCAAGGATAAAGAGCTTAAACTGGGGTTCATTAAATTGGTTGGTTCAAGTGTGGGTATCACCATATTCTCCAAGTATGGGGTCCAGGAGTTAATTGATAGTGGAATGGTGGGTGAAATGTGGAGGTATTTGGGATCCATCAACACCTTACTTGTGACTTACATGGTCAACTCATCATTTTTAATGACAATTGTGAAGTTTGGAAGAAATCTTATTTCTTCTGGAGGAGACTTCTTGACATGGCAAAAAGGTACATTCTACACCCACTGGTACAGACATTCGGATGAGATGTTGTTCTGCAGTAAGATTATTGATGCCGACATCAGGATCAATGGAGGTGGGATCTCTGGAGGAGAACCAAGTGCAGAACTTGTTGATGAATTATGTAGAAAGAGTAACGATGAAACCAGTTTAACCCCTGGGTACAATAGAGATGGACAGAAGGTGAGACTCTTGGATATGAAGGATAACTTAGAAGACTTGAAGTTACAAGCTTATTGGATGAGTGGAGGAGATGGATTTGAATGGGTTGAACCCGATCAAGATCCTGCCGATTTGATTTGGCAGAAACACTTGCATAAGTTTGAAGAGTTACCAAACACTGGTGGGAAGTCATTGAAGTGGGCAGAAAAGGTGATCGAGAAGGACGAATAACTCGGCATGAGTAGATGTAAATAGACGGTGGTTTGTAAATAATACAAGTGTAAATACGACCGCAAATTTACAAAAAGGTCTACAGTAGTGATGTAAAATAAATATATTTACACGATGCTAAGCTCTGTCTTCAACCCTTACTGAAGGAATAAGCCTTATATGATAGTCGGTTTCGACCTTGAGTTCTTCCCACGGCTCGAAGTTACTCCAAATGCCATCCAAATCATCGTCGGTTTCAAGTCGGTGGTTCCCCAATGTAATTGGTGGCTTACCATAAGACTCATCTAAGGTAAATTGCAGTTTACCTTCCATTAATAGATCAAGTCTTTCGCCCTTATTGAGCTCATCAACGTCTTTGAGTTCATTGGCAATAAAGCCACCAAAGATAACTCTGTTCTGCTCAAACACGTTATTATATACCAGCACAAACTTCTGGTGGTTCAAGAGTCGGGAAATCGTTTGCGGTGTTATCAACGGACCAGTATGACTCACAGCAGTGTTTTCTGGTCCTGGACGGAACTTGGCTTCGATGTCTTCACCCAATTGGCCAAGTCTTTGTGAATCTTCAATTTCAATTCCATGATCTAGTTGAGACTCTAATTGTCTCACGTAGACACTCATGGACATGGGAGTGTAATTCATAGGGCCAAACCACCAGTGGACCGGCTGTCCATTTTTGATGGCTATGGCGGTGTAATGGGCTCTTTCTTGTGCCCATGGGTCGATGTCAGTTCTGAATCTTGCCAGTTCCAAGAAACTCGACAACATGAATTGAGCTCCAACTAAAGCATATGTGTATTTCTTGAAGGCTTGTGGCCACCGTGGAGCTATGCCTTGTCTTATAAGGGAAGCTTTCCGAAGTTTATAAGACTTTGTCACGAGTCCCAAGCCAAGTGCAAACTGTATGGTTGTTAAAGTATAGAGGGCTATACGATTGTCTGGCGGCGGTACAAGGGGACCCCATATGGTTAGACCGAGCGTGGGATTGGTACGAAAGCGTAGCGACAGCCCCTGCTTGGTGGGAGGAGGATCGTTGTTACTGTTTGGCGGAATGTAGACACCCATGTAATGATCAAATCGCGGTGAGAATGAGAAACAAGACTGGGCAGGTTATTATTCAATAGGTGGTTGGGAAATTGGAGATTAATGTAGATAGGAAGATGTAACAGGGATTTATGTGATGAGATAGTTAATGAGATAGGTAATGTGATGTGTATAATTTCTCTTTCTCGTGAAGTAATTAATATAATTAGAGATGGGGTCTAGAATATTCGGGAAGCGAAGAGAGAGGATAAACCGGCAATTAGGATGAACCGGCAATTGAGGTAGTGTGACACGAGCACAGTGGATTGTGACAGAAGACTACCAGAACTGGAAAAGTAGTAGATAAGTAGGTGCTAATGGTTCATTAGAAGTATTTGAACAAAGGAATACTAACGCAATTAAATACGAAGCGCAAGACGCATCTTATCTCCGTTGGTTAGTGCTGGCCGTTCAGTATCCCTTCATATCTGGGTATCATTAATTCCCACTCGTGATTCTCCCCATAATTCTGTGATTGTTTCCTCTACGAATTACAGAAATCTAACTCGTCTCATATATTATCTACTAAGCTTCGACATACAATTCCTCCTTCAAATCGATACCCAACTCTTTTCTAATGTCCTTTAATTCCTCTAAGTAAGCGGCATATTGTTCGTTGTTTTCAACCTTGTGCTTCAAAGCTTCAAAAGTTCTGACTGCAGTTGGGTAGTCGTTAACTCTTCTACATGCTAATAAAGCCTTTTCAATGACAGCTGGAGCTGGTACTAAATCATAGGAAAAACAGTTGTTCAAGATTCTTTGGACTTCGAATAAGTCATAAGCTTCTTCGAATTCTCTTTCGTATCTGGCGGTAAATTCTTCAAAACTTTCTTCGTGGTGGTCGTCTGAATAATTTCTAACTTGACGTAAACTAATTGGTTTGGCAGCGAGGAATTTGGTGGCTGGTCTAGTTAATGTGTGTAATTGAGCCTTTGGAATAGTTGATGCTCTTAAAGATGAACGAATAACGGATGCAAACATTTTAGCTAGTTGGGTTGAGTTTATTTAGAAAATTTTTTGTCTTTATGTTCATTGGATCGTAAGATTTTGAGACTAGCGGGTGTGCGAGAACCAAACTGTTTTACAACGGGGAGATCTTGGGGAGGCTTTTGGCAGAAGTGTATGTGGTGTAATTGAAGGTGTTGGTGGTGTTGGCGGTAGGAGATCTGGGGAGATGACGAGCAGGTGGAATTCGGGTGAGGTGAGAGTTCGAATGAGAAGAGTCAATTTAAATGCTCAAAAGTCTGTTTCAGTGGGTGTGGTACCAGGCTGGGGAGAGTATACCGCGGTGGTCTTGAGGCCACGCCTGGTAGAGATTATGGGTGGGTGTAGTTGTACGTTTATTGAAGACATCGTTAACAAAGGTGTCGATTATATGTGGAATTGGAATATCTACTTGATGGTCAGTACAAGCCTGTTTAGTGGTCTTTGTGTGGATAGTGACCAATACTTTTCTTCTGTAAGTGTGTAAGCTTCTGGTGAGTTACATGTAGTTTCATAAGTGTGTTACCGTTAGGATTAAATGGCATTTTCTCGTGTGTTATCGTTCGTTTCAGCCGTCAATATTGTGTAAGTATCTTTTCTGTAGTCAATATTGTGTAAGCATCTTTTCAGTCGTCAATATTGTGTATCCTCACCGTAATATTGTGTCAACAATCTTCCAATATTCCTCAATGTCTACGCCCTTTCTTCTTCACAAACTTAAAGTCATTCATCAACTCGTAGTCCTGAAGGGTATTGGTATTAATATTGACCTCTTTCTCTACATTGCCCAAGTTAATTGATAAAGTCAAAGTCGAGTCGTCTATCTTTATCAAATCGTCGTTGGTTTCTCGTATGAACATGTAGCCGTTCTTATTCCTTCTATAGAAGGTAGAGCTGAACGTTTCATGGAACTTTTGAATCGACAAGTGTGGTTGGGCTATTGGTTTTGCAGCATGAAGACAAATAGTTACTGGCCTGCCAGTATCGTCTGTCACACACGTAGAGATCGGGTCCCGTTCGGTGATTGGATCGTCAGGTCGATGATCGTCAGGCTCTTCTGTGTTTTGTCGTGACTCTTCGTCAATTGTTTCAACCAATTTCCGTAGATCTAACGAAGGAATCACGTCCTGGAAGTCGTTTTGGGCTGCCTCATTGGGGTCAATTTCATTATACTGAGCGTCTACTTGTCGTTTGTGAATAAGTACTGGGTGGAAATTGAATGGCTGAGAAATGGACGGTGGGATGGAGGAAGAAGGAATCCCTGTGATCGGGGAATGCCCAATGCTTTTACTCTTTACGGTCAGAGCCAAAGGAGCACCAAATGTATTCTCAGGTAAACCGAACGGGTCCTTTCTTGTATGGGAGTCATCAAAACTCCCGAAGCGGCCCATAGGAGGTGTTAAACCGAACCCATCATGTGAAATTGGGGTGGATATCGAGTGGGGGCCGTTATGGCCTGAGCCAAACGAAGAGCTTGACATGAGAGCTGGCGCCGACCCCGAAGATATGTTTCCTGGAGTGACGGCGGAAGCAGAAGGCTTGACCAGTCCTGAAGGAGCGGATCCTGGAACGCCAGATTCAGGTATAACGGAGCCAGATATTATACTAGAACTGGCGGGAGCAGACGATGTAGTTGCAGGTGGTTCACTTATAAAGTCCGAGATCAGCTTTGTGTATGACCTGTTGAAGGAATTGTGCCATATGGAAGGAGTGGCGTCGCTATGGAAATCAAAATCATTAAACACAGGGGTGGAATGGGAAGATGGATTGAGCACAGGAGTGATGGGTGCCGATGCAAAAGTGGTTAGAAGGGGAGAAGAGTTTTGTCTTGACTTGGGGAAGAAGTTTGAAGTTTTGCGGCTACTTAGGGAGCTTGTGCTTGTGCTAATTGAGTCACCCGAAGGGTCTTCCATGGTGGATGGGATGTTGAATAAATGCGAAGATAGACGATAGTTTAACTCAGGTCCCGGGAAGCGACGGTGAAATGGGCCGAGGGAAGCGAGACTGGTGCGATCTGCGGTGTGGCTAGGAGGCGAGAGGCTGGCACGAGTGAGGGAGGGAGGAACGAGGCTGGCACGGAGTGGATCGGGACAGAGGATGGGACGGGGAATCTGAAGGCCCAGCACGGGGGTACAGATACGGGCTAATGTTTACTGCGGTAATATTTACCACTTTGCACCAAGAGAGTATAAATACTGCATTTACTGTTCTTTATGTTGGCGGAGTTATCACTTGTAAATGTCATATCAGAACCCGAGAACTTATACGAACTGCGCACGAGTCCCAAGTACGATCCGAGTCTCAACGTTGTGGTCTCAAAGTTTTGGTCCCACGTCCCCACCAATCACCGCCAATGCGATAGTTTAAGCTTATCAATTTACAGCCGTGGCGGTAAAAAACCCGACCTGAGCACAATGGTAGCTGCGCGACCCGCACTCACCATCAACAAATGTTTTCGCTTACCCATTGAGATTACTCTTGAATTACATAATATTGGTTAGTAATGAGTTCTCAATATCCAAGTCAAGACGGGGCTGGCGAGTCCCTGATACCCCAGGCCAGTGCCAGTAGTTCCTCGCCCGGCAACGATATCGCCGGTGTCACAAGATCTGCAGAAACAGTGGCCCCCAGCGACCCCCAAGCCGACCCTGCCGTATCCAACGACCCCAACACAAAACAAAATATCCAAGGTGTATCACTACCGAGGATAAGACAAGGTAGCACCAGCCAAGCCGGCATTGGCCAGAGTGAGACGAGCCACGCCAATGTGGGACAGGCAAACATCAACCAGGCTGGAGTCAACCAGACCAATCTTGGACAAGCCAATCTTTTACCCAAAGCTGAGTATCCTTTGGGTCCACACATTGGCTTGAACAACAACAACATCGGCCTCAATGCCCAGATCCCAGGCATCACCAGCCTAGGCAATATACAGCCGACCGCAGGCCATAGCGGGTCCAACAGTTCTCTTTCGAATCTAATTGACAACGGCATGAAGGAAGAAGAACAGGAGTTGAAGCATCACCGCAGACCAGTGTCGAATACAAGGAGAGCTGCGCAGAACCGGTCTGCCCAAAAGGCGTTCCGTCAAAGAAAGGAGAGATATATCAAGGACTTAGAGGCCCAAGCAGCAGAAGTACCACAGCTTAAGCAAACGATTGAAGATCTTAGGGCAGAGAACTTGAGGTTACGGGATTACACGATTGCAATCCAAGGCCGGATCATCGAGTTAAGTCCCGGTAATAATGGAGGTAATACCACCAGCAGCAGTGCCGCAACGGGCCCCGTCGCAGCCGAACCAAGTACGAATTTGAATGCCAATCTTGCCAGCGAGTATCAAGAGAATGCCGTATATAATAAAATCATGGAGACCAGACAGTAAGTCATATACGAATAATACGAGATATGAAGCCGGTAACGGGCGAATTTATCAGTTGGCAGCTTTTGTGCCAAGGCACATAAGCACCCCGTAGAACCCATGCGCTATCAGATTCATTTGCCGCAAACCGTCGATTGGTTTTGGCGGATATTAACGGTAACTTATGTCGAACCTCACTAAGACACAATAACAACAATGTTGGCCCACAATGCCTGGCGTTTACCATGAATGTCCTGGCGTTTACCGTGAATGTCATGGCGTTTACCACGAACCCCCACCGGCCATGATTATCATCGGCGATCGTGGGTGGAGGATCTTATCACCTGAAAAATAATTATTGGGTCACTAAATCTAGGGCGTGAAATTAGGTGCATGAGATTTGCACCATCACTCACGCCCACTCGCCCCAACGGCCTCACCAATTGGCCCCTAATAGCTGCTAACCGTTTTGAAGGCCCGCGGCGTCCTGCCCGAGCCGTATAGGAATTGCCTTCCCTATGCGGGCCTTCTGCAGGATAATTTGCTCAGAGCTCGTAAGTTGTGCGGCAAACAAGTGTGGATTTATGGCACATATATATAGTTGCAAATGGTAAATTATTAATCTGATAATTTCTTCATCACCGCCAGTATATGGATCAGGACAGTCACGGCATAGAGCCCGTCGAACTGTATCATGAGTTCTTGACCTGGATGGAACAGGACCACGGAGACCAGATTATCCTATCCAAACCCCATCAATCAATATCCCGCCCTCCCATCGATATAGACTTGAAGTATCAACAGTCTTCAGCATCAAGGTCAAATTACACATCCCTGGACCTGCAGCCTTATTCTTGTAGTTATCCTCCTTCAACAAAGAGTTCGGTCACCAGGTTTCTTCTGTTAGGAGTCGAGTATCGGAACGGGCCCGATATCACGTCGAATTTATCCCACCAGGATCATCAAATTCCCGCCTGTTTGAATGAAAATGCCTTGAAATCGTCACATGCGATCCTCTGGCTGGACCCAGGGCCTCTGAATGCAACTTCGCCGGCTCTCGCCCCAGCTCCCAGAGATGCCTTGCCATTATGTGAGTTGAATACTGATCTGCCACAATACCCTTGCAAATGTGATTGCCAATGTGATGCCCCTGCATGGGACGACCTGGACGTGCAGAGCCTCACGTCTGATAGTGGTGGGTTATTTGAAAACCCAGTAGCCCCTGGGTTATTTCCCCAGATGGATCTTCAGGATGCTGACCAGTTTACTCCTTTAGATACGCTTCCGCTTGAGCCAAGTTATATCGAGCCTTAATTCTTATGTATGATAACGCCTAGTGCAGGTAACTAGGATTAATGAATGGTAATGTCATAGAAGTGTAGGACCGTAGTTTAGAGGCTGCAAAATCATTAGATCTCTTGTGGTTACACTCTTCCTGTGTTTCCGTCCATATCTACGGCGAGTTGACTTCTATCTAGTACCAGCTGGGTCCAACACTCGGTCCAATCGAACGTCCCAACGTACTGCTTAAGACTGTCACCATACCGCGATACCTCCCACTACTCATAAACTCAAAACTCGCACTAAAAATTTTTCACCATGCTTAGAACTGTTGTTAGAAGACTCACCACGGACGCTAAAGTGGCCAAGGGTGTGTGGTCGGAAACCACCAACGCTTCCCTCAAACCGCATGTTCCATCCGTATACACTGCAAAGTCCTCAAAGGTCTACCATCCGCCAGCTCTCATCGATGAAACCTTCAGGTCTGCTTACGACCTCTTACAAAAAGACAGTGAACAATTGTATCAACAAGCAGAAACCACCGAAGACAGTATAAAGAAATACAATCTTTTAGCTTCCGCTGAAGAAAACAACCCAGCTGTTCTTTACAACACCCAGTACCACAAAAACTCAATAGACTTGAGTCAACCAGTTTACAGAAAGTTCGCCAAGCGTGAATGGGAACTGCATGATTTAATGGTATTGATGCAAAGATTAGAACAACTCAGAGTCATTCCTGATACCTTGCCAACCTTGGACCCAAAAGTAGACGTACAAATCAAGTTTCCTCATAACACCAAATCTGAGTTTGCAAACTGGGTGACTCCTGGTGAAATGTTACCAGCATTCGCTGTCAGTCAGCCACCCGTAATCAAGATCCAACACTTTGAACCAATCGGAGCTAATGATGAAAAACTATACACGGTTGTGTTGGTTAACCCAGATGATCCAGATGTGCCTGCCAATTCTTTCAAGACCACCTTGAACTTTGGTATCACCGATTTAAAGCTTACATTACTCGATAACACCTTGGATATCAGCAAGTACCTCAATGAAGAATTCAAGGTATTTAGAGAATACCAACCTTTAGTGCCTGAAGTTAATTCTGGAAAATACCAAAGAGCTTGTCTTTGGGTGTTTGAACAAAACCAATCCCAAACTGTAAATATTGATTCCTTGCAAGTTGACCGCTTTGATATTCGTGCATTTGCCCAGCAGTACGATTTGACTGCCGTGGGTGCCCATGTCTGGAGACAGGTCTACGATAGATCTGTTCCAGCAGTGAGAGAAGCCTACGGTTTAGAAAAGGGTAGAGTCTTCCATCGTGTTAGAAAAGCCCATCCACTTGTTTAATGTATTTGTAAATAGAGTTTTTTGCATCCACTTGTGAGAAATAAACGCTAAGAAATGCGCGCAGATGTAAGTTGAGCCAAAGAATTGATTCTGTAACTTAATCACTTATCATGGATAGGCGGCTTGAATTAGCAAGTGCTAATACGCTGGTTTGGAATGGTGAAAGCCATCTCAAGTTGGCGCTGAAACTAGACCTGTCCCTCAAACGAAATACCGCCTTTTCAAAGAAAATTAAATCCATTTCTGCTGACCAAAGTGCTCTGCTCATCAAAGATATTGAACAGTTAACGTTATCAAAGTATCTTGGGGAAATAGTTCAGGCTCTTTATGAAGGTCTTTGTGCAATTTCTAAGAGCGTGGATTTGATGGCAGCCAACGAAGTGGTTTCCCTTCTTCATCAAAGGTTTGGCCTGGACTTCACACCTCACCTTTTACTGTTAATCTTACAAGGATTGGCTGTTGATACAGACGAGGAGGAAGAGAAGAGAGTTTCCAGACAGCGCCATTTGCTCAGGGTATTGATAGAGTTTACTTTCATTGGTTTGGCAAGGAGCATAAAAGATATCGAAAGACTGCTTTTACCCGATTCAACAGCCAAGAAGTTTGGCCAAAAAGAGAATGTGAACGAGTTGATATTGGTGGTGGTTTTCAAAGACTTGTTACAATTTGGTGTTGAGGACGGGGTGTTTTTGTCATCTTTTTCTATGATCATTAAACGTTTTTACCCAAGCATCGTGACATATTTACCAGACAAGTTGGACAAACTCAATAATATCTTCCACATATATACCAAGTACAACATAAAGAAATGGGCAGAGCTCAATTCCCATTTGAATTCAAAGATCAAGGCATTACTCAAATCAGCTTTGAAGTATGGTAGGATGTTTGACGACAAGGTCGAAGGTCTAGACGAATTAAAAGCAAAGAACGAGTACTTTGCTACCAACTTGAAAATCCTTTGTGATCAGTTTGAAATCGAATTGCCTGATCTTAAGGTCACAAGTGAAGCAGATCTCGAGTCTCCCTCTGCCAGAGCGATCATCAGTGATGGTAATGCAGAATCTGGTTCTGACATATGGGATTCACTTCAGGATCAACAATTCTACACAAATATTCCCACAATTGAATCCTTGCAAAACGAAGAGCTCCCTTCTGTAATCTCCAAATATTCTGGTAAATCTGATGGTGATAAAATTGGCCAGTTTCTAACAGATATAGAAGCTATGAGTGATGAAAATGCCGTGAATAACATGGTGATGATATTCCATAAACTCAACTTAAACAATAAAGCCACCAGAAACCGTTTGTTCAGATTTTTCATTGATGCTGAACACTCCAGTAATTACAAGTTCTATACCAAATTCCTCAAAATTAACCGAGATTACTTGGAAGATATCACCAATGATATCCGGGATTTGTTAGAATTGAAGGTTCGGTCACAAATTTACAGAGACAGATTGAATTTCAGATACATATATTTCTACATTGAATTCATCAAGTTTAAGATGATTCCAGGTTATCAAATCTTTCACAAGATCAGGTCGCTCACCACCGAAGTTCACTCATCTAATAACATTGACGTGTTGTCTGTGATATATGAAAACTGTGGAAGGTTTCTATTGCATGATCCCGATTATAGGGATTTGATGCTTCAAATGATACAGTTATTGAAAGAACAAAAGAAGCTGTCAATTCTTTCAGTGAATGTTAAATTGGCGATTTCGAATTTGCTTTTCACTGTTGAATCTCCAAAAGTAAGCACTAAATCGGTTCAAAATGATGCTCCTCGTCTTACAGTGCGTCAGGCATTCTTAATGAGGCTTCTTAAGAATGATCTTAAGAGTTCCACCGTTAAAAATGTATTCAATCTCGTGTCTAAATTCCAGTTGTACGATCCTGAATTTTCACAGTTAACAATTGATTTGTTTACAAAACCCGAATACATCAACTATGACAATATCACCAATTTATACAAGATATTGGCCAGGCTTTACAGGGCACGGAAGTTCAAATTCTTATTGCCTCAAGTGCTTGATCAGCTTATCGAAGATATTATCAGAGGAGTTGAACTCAACGATTTCAGAATTAACAAGGAAAGAATGATGCACATGAGACTTATTGCTGAACTTTTCAATAACAATCTAATTACATTTAACTTTGTAATTGATCTTTCTTTCAAGATATTATGCCTCGGACATCCTAATAACCAGCCCTTACCCTTTAATTATAAGGCAACTCTTGATTTGCCAAACAATTATTTCAAAGTTCAAATGATATGCTTATTATTTAATAGTTTGGACTTCACCGATTCAACGAAAGGAAAGTCAAATACAAGCGGCACAAGTTCTAAACGGAAAGAACTTATTGATATAAAGAATGCAAGAGCCCAAGAAAAGATTGGCCCTTTTATGACCTACTTTCAGTATTACACCTACTGTAAAGAGCCATTGCCTCTAGAAATTCAATTCAAGGTCGACGAATTTTACGAAAAAGTAAATTCCAAATATGAGTTTAAGAGGCTCGATAGCTTGGCTGAGTCTGTTCATGAACTTAAGGCACTAATGGAAGCTAAGCAAAAGAAGAATGAAACCGAAGCATCTGCGAAACAAGAGTCTGGTTCTCAGGCAACTACTGATATCGATGAAGTAGAAGAAGAAGCTGAAGATCTTGTCAATTTGGGTGATGATGAGGACGAAGACGAAGACGAGGATTCTGATTCAGATGAAACTGACGATGATGTTGATTTGAACTCAGAACAAATGGTTTCCGATAAATATCTTGGGGAAAGTGCAGAAACTTCTAGCGAGGACGAGGTAGAAAATAGTGATATGAGTGAAGTACCCAAGGATGAGTTAGAAACCGAGATTGAAGATCCACCAATGCAAGATCCACATAAGCAATTTGATGAAGATCTAAAGAAACAATTTAACAAGGCTGTGTTAGACTCTTATGGAAGCTCGAATCCAAATGGCAAGAATATGTCAAGGATCTCTGTACCCAAGGTTGAGCATTCTGGTAGATTCAGTATATTGCTTAAAGCAGGAAAGAACCCCAACACAAGGCAGATTGCTTTGCGTGATGAAGCCATTGAACAGAACATTTTACGTGAAAAGGAACAACAGGAATTAAATAGAAGGAAGGTTATGGATTTGGTGATGAATATGGATGATTAATTAATTCTATGAGTTTTCGAATAATGGTTGATTATGCAAAACTAAATACGCCGACCACCTACCGGTCTAATATACAAATTTAAAGGATCTAGTTAACTTTGACTAACACAATGGTAACATCATCTTCTTTACCTCCCAAGTATTTTTGGCCAGTGATTCTCAGTAATTCTTGGGCGAAAGCACTAGGGAAGTTTGGATCTTTTGATACTCTAACGACTTCCTTTACAAGGTTTTGGGTGATCGTCTCCTGGGTGGCTTTACCACTGAACAGATCCTTTAAATATAATTCCATGTCCTCAGGCACCACATTATCAGTTACCCCATCCGTAGCAAAAATTATTATATCGTCCTTCTTTAAATCCCATTCGTATTCATCGGCACTTTCTGGCACATCCATGATGTATCTTTTCCTGTTGATTTCCGCTTTTCTTAATATTTGTGGCGGGATTTTGGCCAACTGAAATGGTGTGTTGAAGTTATGGGTTTGGAAATTAGTCTCATTTATAAGCTTATAGTCTCTGAATAATCCACACCAGGAGTCACCTAAATTAGCAACTTTGAGCTTATAGTCTGGAGTAAGAACTCCCAAACAAGCAGTAGTTCCTCCAATTTCTACTTTAGGACTCTGTAATACTTGATCGAAGGCCAACTGTAAAAGTTGTTTAGGAGTTAAATCGTTCACTTCAAATCCTTCTTTCAAGAGTTTACACAACTCACGGGAAATGGCCGACGAGTCATAACCGGCTTCACTCCATCCACCGACACCGTCCGCTACACCAACGGCCACACTATTGTTTTTGAATTCAGAAACAAAAAAGTTATCCTCCCCAGTAGGCGATTCAATGGCCGGACTGGGTTTTTTGTTGTTTCTCTTGAATACATTCAGCTCTTCTCTGTCCTTTGGTTGATAGGCGAATGTGATTGTGAAGGAGTTGTCACCTTCAAGGTGACTTGAAGACATTGAGGTAGAAGACTTAGCATCATTACCGTTTGACCATGTCGACGAAAAACTAAAATGACGGTTTGGACCGGTTGATCCCACAAGCTTCAATAAGCCAGAGGTCTTGGAGGAAACAGGGATTGCTCGTTTGGTAGCAGCAGAGATCATCAACCCTATCATTATAACGACGGTGTAAAACAAGAATGAGTTGATGCGAGGCATTGAGATTAAAGCGCGGTGAAGGCACGAGCGGAATAATCATGGAGTGTGATTTGTTACTTTAAATCATGGATTTAATGTTTAGGCGTGTTGTGCACTCGGGGTGTAGAATTGTTGTTTGGGATTGTTCTTATCACCGTCGTTTGAACGGTTTAAATGTGTGGCTAGTCGAGTTATTTGCAATTTCTCCACCCCAATTGACTTTCCCTTAACCGATAGGACCACAATTGACCTCAACCATTTTAGCCACCACTCCCACACGCAATTCCACCGTAATTATGCACGCCATCTATTTACAGTTTGACTATTGACAGGCCCAATAACACCCTATAGTTTTATATCTCCGTGTATGCACCAGTTCATAGTGCGCACCGAAAATTTTTCAAAATTCATTGGCCAATTATCACTTATTCATAATGTCAGTTAACTTCAACGTTTTAAGATACTCTCTTTTAGGTGCTGGTGTAATCTACGGTGCTTACCACAGATACAGCTTGGAAAGCGCTGTCAAGCAAGAGCAATTGCAAACCGCCTGGAACAAGGAACAAAAATTGATCAATAAAGCTAAAGCTGAATACGCCAAGTTAAATGCTCCAAAACAAACTTCTACTGCCGGCTCAATTAACTGGGAAGACCCAAACTTAGATATTGGAAGCGCCTTAGAATCATTGGTTGCTAAGTTAGATTAATGCATGAACATCATTTGAACCAAGTAGTCCCAGACCCCAGATCCTGATTTCACATTCTTTGGCTATTGTTATGTCTACATACGCCTGCCGATTATATTTGATTTCTTCGAGTTTCGATCAGTTCCTACTCGCTTCTACAACACTCCTAGAATCTACTCTCTCGGACACTTCCAACCATTCACTCCACATGTCTAATAAGTAATAAACACTCTACTCGGTTTGAAGGTGCCGCGAAAATCTTTATGACTGCAAAGCCTAAACGAGTGCTAGGTACTGGTCACAGCCTGGCATCGAGCTCTACAACGGCCATTGGTCTGGCAGATCCAGAGAGCTCGGCAGCAGTACAAGACTCTGTCGTGCTGCCGGAGCCTCGAAGCCCGCCTCCTCAATCCCTCCTATGCCCAATTTGTAATGAGACAATGATAAGTGTCTCCCAATTGAATCAGCATATAGACGATGTCCACCTCGGAGATGAACCACAGACGCCTACTAAGACTGGCCCAGATTCTCCCAGCACATCTTCTGGAATTGTATCGCCACTGTTCTCGCTTCCTGCTCTCGATAAGGTATTCAAAGCAACAGCGCCAACAAAAAAGACCATCAATTTAGATCTTTTTGATGGCAGCAAAACATTCAGCCTCAGCAATGGCAAGCAAGAAAATCCCAGGAAATCACCTACGCCGCTTCATCGACCCCGACTTTCTAGGGCGCATTGGATCCAACCTACAGGCCATGATAAGTGCAGTTTCCCTGGATGTTCGGTTCCTCTTAACGTCAAAAACGGCATAGTGAACTGCAGAAGATGTGGTAAACTATACTGCAATACCCATACTGACTTCAAAGTCCGTCTTCAAGACGTTAAAGATAAGCTGCCTGATTATGATAAGAATGGAATCTGGTCGAAGTGCTGTGAAACATGCTACTTCAACAAACCCGATATGGTCAAGGGGACTGACCCAAATAGCATAGACTTGACGGAACAGTTCAAGCGTATACGTGTGCAAAAACAAGAAGATAATCAGCTCCTAATTGATAAAATAGTGAAGAGATTTATCAAATTAGTGAACCTACTAACTGAATTCTACCTCAACCTTCAGAAACAAAAACAAGCCCAAAACCTGATTTTCAGCACATACCTTCAGCCTGTAAGGGTTGATGAAAAGCTTTTGGAAGAGAGACAAAAAGAAATCGTCGGTGCTGACAATTGGCAAAATGATACTCTTGTTCAATACTGTTATATATGTATGACAGAGTTTGGATTCCTTATTAGGAAGCATCACTGTAGACTCTGTGGACGGATTGTGTGTGATGATAAGTATTCAGAAAGGCAGGACTGCTCTCTTCTAGTCCCCATCCCAATGATATTTGCTAAACTTACGAACTTGAATTACTCATTACAAGTGAAACATCATAGCCAGGAGATACTCAATTCGACCGATGCCATATTTCTCGTCCGAATGTGCAAGAACTGCAAGGATAATGTGCTTTATGATTACAAGTTGAAGTTGTTGAATCAGAACAACGAGGGAGCTTCGGAAATACTTGGTGTGTATAACCAGATGTTGATTGTCAAACGCAAAATAGCTAATCTACTCACCAGGTATGAGAAGCAGCTTCAACTGCCCGAATCGTTCAAGTCCACTTCGGAGTATCTTGAAACTGTAAACAAGGTTAAAGATAGATTAATGAGTTTTTTTAAAGAGCTCGAGAAATTGTTAAGTGGGTTCAAATTAAGTTTCTATGAGGGTAAAAGCATTGCAGCTAAATTCCAACTACAAGCCAAGCTTATCAATGGGATCAATCAGAGCATGATAATAAGCATTCAAGATAATTTGATGAAGTTCAAAGACCTCAATAATAATTTAAAAGAAAGAGAAAATCAACTTATACCGAAGAAGCCCGCTGCAGAAGTCCCAAGATTAACTAAGAAACAAATACGTGAACTACGGGAGCAGCTCATGGTCATAAATGAGCAACGGTTTATAATTGAAAATTTGATTAATGATGTTACGAAACAGAGAAAATTTGACGAGTTGCAGCCACTTCTCAATAATAGACAGGAGATAGATAAAGAGATTGAGAGTCTTGAGACTCAATTGGGAGAGTTTGGGTTTCATTAAGAGTGATTAGTATAGGTAGATAAAGACGTGTCTATCTGTATATTTCGAAAGTATGTGCCTGTCTGTATAGTAGATATAAAATATGCCTGTCAGTATAGTCCGATAAAAAGTGTGCCTGCCCTTAGATGCTGGTGGAAGAATATGGAGGATGTGAGCACAGCTCTGTTGCCATTGCTCCAATTGCTGCTTTGGTGCTGCTCAATTGCTGCCCGTTGCTGCTATTGCAAAACATTTTGGCTTCCCATAGAAAACCTTGATATTAACTATGGTACAACCACCACCACTACGGATGCTGATATCACCAATTGGACCCACAAATACCATCACGACATCCCGAACCACCACCAATCCACTACAGTGATAAACCCACCTTACATAATCCAGCCACCACAACTATTACTAAGCATAACCAAACGGGTAGTTAAACTTACTCACTCTCCAATTAAACGGTATTTAAATAGTGTGGCACATGCCAATTTATTGGGGAGGTGAATTTTATTAACCAGAATCCTTATTCCACCATGTCATCAAGTTCTGAACAAACCATCAATGCAATTGGCCCCAAAGTAAGCTTACCTAAACTCGATTGGGCATATGATGCATTGGAGCCTCATATTTCGGGTAAAATCAATGAATTACACCATAAAAACCATCACCAAACTTACGTCAATGGTTACAATGCTGCCGTTGAACAATACTTTGAAGCAAGACAACAAGGCGATGTACTTAAGACAGTTGAAATTTTAAAGAATCTCAATTTCCACGGTGGTGGTTATATCAACCACAATCTCTTTTTCAAGAATTTAAGTCCAGTTGATGTTGAAGGGGGCAAACCACCATCTCCTAGCTCTGCATTTGGTAAGAAGATTGAAGAGCAATACGGATCTTTAGATAAGTTAATTGCCTTAACCAATACCAAATTGGCCAGTATTCAAGGGTCTGGATGGGCATGGATTGTGAAGAATAAAGAGAACAAATCTATCCAAGTGGTTACTACAGCTAACCAGGATACCGTGACGGCTCCATTTGTTCCATTGATTGCCATTGACGCTTGGGAACATGCCTACTACTTACAGTATCAGAACGTCAAGGCTGATTACTTCAAAGCTATTTGGAATGTCATTAGCTGGAAGGAAGCTGAAAGAAGATATGATGCTTAGCAACTAGCCAAGCTCTAGTGTAGCTTATAGTTTACTTTAGTTTACATTATCACTACGATTCATTTGCGAACTGTAGCAGCTCAATACGAGTTTTAGGGATTTAGGATTTTAATGCGGAATTGTAGATTCCGCAAAATACATCAATTTGCGATTCTCGCAAGCAGCACGAAGGCAGTCCAATTACGAATGAAAAGGCTGAAGTCCGGCCCGTAAAGAACCAAAACTAAACTCCAGATTACCCAATTCGTCTGGCTTCGTATCTTCTCCTCAAACGCCTGGCCTAAATCCCCCAAAGAGCGGCTGTACTTGACAAATCAGTATATCTCGGGAGGATATGCGCCCGGGGAGGGGACCCCACAATATCTAAATGAGATGGTGCCCCCGCCAGCCGTATATAATATAAATAACCCCCCACGTCTCGGTATGAACCTTTGCCGGCCCCGTAGTATAAATAGCTCTGGGTCTCTCTACGGCGACTTTTCCAGCCTGATGGAAAGCGTTACCTCAAGTAAAGTATCGATTGAATCTTCGGTCCCCCCAGTTGAACAAACTTGGAAAACAAAACTCAAGGATGGGTTTACCTTCAAGAAGTTACTTCAAACAACTGAAGATAGACCAACACCTCCTGCGATCTATAATATCCGGAGTTATGGGACTGCCTTGATTGCATCTTTTGCAGCCATTATTATTGGATATGACTCGGGGTTTATTGGAGGATCGGTTGCGTTGGATTCATTTAGAGGCGAGTTTGGGTTGGATAAAATGACTCCTGAACACGCCAACTTTGTAGTATCAAATATTATTTCTGTGTTCCATGCTGGGTGTTTTTTCGGTGCCTTATTGGGTTATCCATTATCACACTGGTTGGGAAGAAAGATTCCTTTGGTGTTTGCCGGAACGGTTATGACATTGGGATCTGCCATCATGTTGGCTGCAAATAAAGACACCGGGTTGGCACCCATGTATGTAGGGAGAATATTGGCCGGGTTGGCAGCAGGAATCAGTACCAACTTGACACCGGTATACCTTTCTGAATTTTCAGCTACCAGTCAAAGAGGTCAAATTATCTCCATCTATGAAGTCGGATGGAGAATAGGTGATTTACTTGGGTTCTGGATTAATTACGGTGTGGATCTGAATATTTCATCTTCGAAAAAACAATGGTTTATTCCTTTTGCAATTCAGTTGGTTCCTTCAGCCATGTTCTTGATCGGAGGTTTGGTGATGAAAGAGTCTCCCAGATGGCTCTATAGTGTTGGAAGAGACGAAAAAGCACTCAAGAATCTTCTTTGGTTCAGAAACTTAAAGGCTGACGACGAGTATATTCTTTATGAGGTCAACCAAATCAAACAGTCAATTGATTACCAAAAACTCCACGTTGGATTAGGATTCTGGGACCCATTCAGATACGTGTTTGTCACCAATAGAAAGATCATATACCGGTTGGGAATCACCACCTCGATCTTTTTATTCCAGAATTTCCTTGGTATCCAATCGATCAATTATTACTCACCAGTTATTTTCAAAGGTCTTGGAGTAGGATCGACCAACGCCACCCTCTTCTCAACAGGAATGTTTGGATTGGTCAAGTTCGTGGCGACATTTGTATACATTTTGTTCATTGTTGATAATCTCGGGAGAACGAAAGCTTTGATGACATCTTCAACTGTGTGTTCGCTCTGTTTCTGGTACATCGGAGCGTATCTCAAGCTTAATGATCCTACAGTTCCCGGTACAGAGGCTGGTCCTGGCGGTACGGTTGCAATTGTCATGATGTATGTATGGGTTGCCTCATTTATCTTAGCCTGGTCGGCAGCACCATTTGTGATTGGATCAGAGCTGTTTGATCAAACCATCAGATCGTTTATCCAGGCCATTCAAGTGGCAATCATGTGGGTTCCGATCTTTATCATGTCAAGATACACAGGTAACATGATTGACGCCATGGGATACGGAATCTACTTTTTCTTTGCAGCCATAGCGGTGGTTTCTATACCATTTGTTCTCTTCCTCGTACCTGAAACAAAGGGTATTGCTTTGGAAGATATGGAGAAGCTTTACGGCCATAAGGGTCCAGCTTACAAAGCACACAAGGTTGTGTTTGTTATGGCAAACAAGCAAGCTCGAGAAGTACACAATTTACACCGTACGTTGAGTAGTAAATCAAAGATTGACCAGGTAGAATATGCTTGAAGTTTTATTAAATTTTGATAGATATGTTACATACTAATGCTATGAACTGTGAAAGTTGACTTGGACTCTTTAATGGCCCATTTTCCTCCGTCTCTTGAGCTCAGCTCTTCTCATTTCTTCCTCTGCTTCTCTCTTATCTTCTAACTCTGCAGTTCTACGGGACCTCACTTCTTCGGCAAAGATTTCTCCTCCAGTGGCTTCCATATCATCCGAGTCGTAGTCGTCATATCGGTCATAATCTGACCTTTTCTTGCCCTTGTTGAATATACTCCAAATCTCGTCCCTGTCATAATCTTGCTGGTCGTATTCCTCTTCATCAGATACAAGGAAATCGTCAAGATCTTCATCTTCTGAGTCCATCTGCTCAACTTTTTGTGATTTCTGTTTGAGTTTCTTTTGGAGCTTTTCTGATGGACCACGAGCTGGAAGTGGGGCCACCTCGGATGGAGTCTCTTGTCTGCTTGGCCTATCTGTAGGTCTATCCGCCCGTTTATGTTGTCCGTTGGATGGCCGATCTGGTTTATCCCTGGCTCCAGCAGATCTACTGCTTGCTTTGGCACCTGCAACTCGTCTAGGAGAAGGTGAACCTTTTCTATCTGTTTCAGGGGTCTTTGATTTGCTCTTGAACTGAATGCTTAACTTTTCTTTCTCTATTTGCAGGGCCTTTTTCATGAGTTCACTGAACTTCATCTTGGTTGGTTTCGGTCTGGAATTGACTGGCGCTGGTGGAGGAGGCGCCGGTTTGGCCTGCTTTTTTTCCTTGGCCGGCTGCTTACCTGTTCTTAAAGGAATGGTCGCCTTCAACTTCTTGGGGGCCTGTGGCTTAAGGCCCTTTTTCTCTCTCCTTTCACGTTCCTTCTTTTCTTGTTCGAGTCTTCTCGCTTCTTTCAATCTCGCCACAACAGGGTCTATTTTACGTTCTCTCGGAGGAGGTGCCGGGGTGACGGGTTTCTGTGGCTGTGTGGGAGTCAGTGCTGGTCTGGCAGCAGGCTTTATAGGGGCAACAATCTTTCCTTTATTCTGTACATTCTGAAGTATACGTTGCAATGCCATAGATGAAGATGATTAAATTTCGCGCACTCAAGAGGCTGCAAAATTAGAGAGGTAGAGAACCATAAATATATAGTGTTTTATAAATAAATATTTACTTAGTCCTTTGGACCAATCATGTTTTCTGGTCTGACCCATTGGTCGAATTCTTCTTCGTTCAAAACACCTAATTCCAAGGCAGATTCCTTCAAGGTGATACCCTTTTTGTGGGCATTCTTGGCGGTCTTAGAAGCAGCATCGTAACCGATCTTTGGGTTCAAAGCAGTAACCAACATTAAAGATTCATGCAAGGTCTTAGCAATTTTGTCTTCGTTGGCCTTGATACCGTCAACACAGTTAACTCTGAAAGAGTTAGAACCGTCAGCAATTAATCTAATAGAAGTCAACAAGTTAGAAATCATAACTGGCTTGAAAACGTTCAATTCGAATTGACCAGAAGCACCAGAGAAGGTGATAGCAGAGTGGTTACCAAAAACTTGAGCGGCGACCATAGTCAAGGCTTCGTTTTGAGTTGGGTTAACTTTACCAGGCATGATAGACGAACCTGGTTCGTTTTCTGGCAAGGATAATTCACCGTATCCACATCTTGGACCAGAACCCAAGTATCTAATATCGTTGGCGATCTTGAACAAGGAAACGGCCACGGTGTTCAAAGCACCAGAAGCTTCAACAATGGCATCGTGAGCGGCCAAAGCTTCAAACTTGTTTGGAGCAGTCTTGAATGGGAATCCAGTCAACTTGGATACTTCTTCAGCAACACTGGAGTCCCAACCTTTCTTGGTGTTCAAACCAGTACCAACAGCAGTACCACCTTGAGCCAAGTACAACAAGTTTGGTAAAGTTTTTTCAACTCTTTCGATACCGTTGGTCAATTGTTGGACGTAACCAGAGAATTCTTGACCCAAAGTCAATGGGGTGGCATCTTGTAAATGGGTTCTACCAATTTTGATGATATCCTTGAATTCGTCAGCCTTGGCTTGTAAAGAGTCTCTCAAGGCAGCCAATTCAGGGATCAAGCTGTTCTTGATTTCGGTGACAGCAGCAATATGCATGACGGTTGGGAAAGTATCGTTGGAAGATTGAGACATGTTACAGTGGTCATTTGGGTGAACTGGTTTCTTGGATCCTAATTCACCACCCAAGATTTCAATGGCTCTGTTGGAGATGACTTCGTTGGCGTTCATGTTGGATTGAGTACCACTACCGGTTTGGAAAACCACCAATGGGAAGTGGTTGTCCAATTTACCTTCAGCCACTTCGGTAGCAGCTTGTTGAATGGCAGCACTCAATTTTGGGTCTAAAGCGCCCAATTTTTCATTGACGATGGCGGTAGACTTCTTCAAAACACCAAAGGCTCTGACAATTGGTACTGGCATTCTAGCTTGTTCACCACCGATTTTGAAATTTTGTTTAGATCTAGCGGTTTGAGCACCATAGTACTTGGAAGCGTCCACTTCAATTTCACCGAAAGCATCGCTTTCAATTCTGGTGGAGGACAATAATGGAGCAGAAGAGGACATAGCTCTGAGGCTTCTGGTTGCAATCGGAAGACGGGTTTGTGTGAATCTTAACATCGGAATATATATACGTTCTTTGGAGAATAAATCAAATCGATTAATTTCCCCGGAGTAATGGATATATATATAGTGTGAAAATTTCGGCAGCGCGCGGTTTTGGCTGCGAAAATTTGATTGGATGGCTGTAATCGGACACCTGCGACGGAGGGTTCAGGGGTTGTTTGGGGTATCGAGGGTGACAGAGCATGTGGTGGTGGGTTGATGTAGTGGCGAAGTATTATGAGGGTGCTATGATGTGTTTTTTGTGCTGTTTTTCATGTATTTTCTGTGTTGTTCTAACTGCCTACTTGTCCGAGCTTATACCCCGGACATGCAAAACATCCGAATCATCCCTACACTATAAAATACTGTTTATTTACACGGTCTATAAATCATTAACTGATGGCCACGGCCACCTCATGGTGCTGGAGACTTGTCCTGGTAATGTTTTTGTGTCTTTGCCGAGTCTGTCTTTGGCTGCTCCGTCTCCTCTAACCTTTTCCACATGCTGTATATGTCTTAGGGCGAACTCCTTGGGCAATGCTCTTAGTAACGTAAGCAACGTCTCAAAGCTGGGGAGAAACTGGATCTCTTCCCAGACCCCTAGAATCTCTGACATCTCGTCGATGTATTCGTACTTCGAAAGCATGTCGATGTACAGGGTCCATAGTTGGTTACTGGCGTAGACCTTATCGAGTTTGAGGTCTTGTTTCGAAAGCACAACATTGGCCTTGAATTCGTGTATAGTAACCTGTGGGGCATAGAGATTGTCCCATACGTAGTAGGAGTCTTCGTGGTTATTGGGCGATACGCTAGCTCCTTCGATAAGTGCCATAATACATGACTCGTCTGGGTACATTCCAGCATCGATTAGCTCATGCTTGTAGAGCTCATACAACTGTTGGGGCTGAATGGATGCTTCGCCTCGTAGCATTATCCCTATCACTCTTGGAGTCTTTCTTTTGATGTACTTGCTGTACAATTGACGAGCCACTGTAATGGCATCGTACACTGAGACCTCCATCTTCGGGGTGAGGACCTTACAGGTTGCAGAGGTAACCGGTTGGTTCCTATTTGAGTACAATAACTTCATGTACTTTTCTATGAGGATCCCTTTATTGGAGTTGACAAGGTTGGAATTAAGAATAGACAAGAACTCGTCAAACTGCTGCGTATTGAATATCGGAATAAGAAGATGCAACATGATATTCTTCGAGATTAAAAGATTGTCTTTGGAAGCAACAAGCTTCTCCAAGATCTGGTGAGAACGTACGGGCGTTAGAAGTTCAAGCTGTAACAATTTCTTGATAAACCCTTGCCAGATTGTAGATGTGTGAGTACCACCTGAGCTCTTGGGCAACGACGCATCGTTGAATGCATTCAAAAGCTCATCAGGAGAATTGCTCAACATGATTCTGGTGAAGTGAAAGGCCTGGAGTTCAGCAGTAGAGAGTTTATGTCTTCTGGACATATGCTTTTCTCTAGAGGTACGGAACAAAGAGCCTGCTTTCTCTTTATCCATATGAGATATCGCTAGCACTATCCCCATATGGCCTTCTAGATTCAAGTCTGCTCTATGGCCTGTTGAAATAATCTCCTGGGCTTTTATAATATGGAGCACATCCTTTGAACGCTTGGAAACCGGAGGCTCTATGAAATGGTATGCTAGTTGCCAAACCGTCTTATTCACATACGCAGAAGTTATGAAGTTGGTTGTATATCCCGACTTCTTGTTGATGTAAAGATCAATGGTTTTGCTTATGAATTGAGGCAATTCAGTGACATCGTATTGAATAAGATAGTACACCAAATTGTCGAGGATGCTCCGTAGATGACTTTGTTTGTTGTGGTACTGCTGTTTGAGTGAATGGCTGTAGCTCGTCCATAGATCAGCTTGGAGCATGACTTCTGTCTTTGACACGGGCGTTCGTACAAGGATATCTGCCACCACGAAGCCAGGAATGTCCACTAAGTTTGTCAAAGATGCACAGGCATCGGAGATATTTGGTGCCAAAACACATCTTAACCACGCTAGTAAATCAGACTGTGTGAAGGTGTTTTGGTATGCTTTTTTAGACACCACCAAGAACCCAAATAAACTCTTATGGAAGAGGTCTTCGTCTATAACAGGTACTTCAAGTGCCGTGAGTACTGAGTGCCCAAATGCAGCCAAATCAGTCCCGTACTTCTCGGTGGCTGTGTGATGAATGTCTTGTTGATTGTGTCCCAATTTCGCCAACATGGCATCCAAATTAGCCATATTGATCTCATTGGCAGTAGCTGAAAACTTCGTGAACGATAGAAGAATATAATATATCATAGGCTCTAGCGCCATATAAAGCTTGAAAGGATTAAGCGGTAGTATATCGACACCGACAAATCTATTCCTGTTGTTCATCAAATCCAACTGCACCAAAAAATGCTGTACGGTCGGGGATATATCTATCGTGGTCTTGTTATACCTCAATACATGTCTGTCCAACGAGTACTTTTCTTTCCTATGCACTTTATCCAAGAACCGCTTGGTCACCGCATGTGTGTGTAGATGTCGTATTCGAGGCCAGCTCCACCCTCTGCCACAGGCCCCGGCCAATGTGTGTTGGTTTGCACATTGTAGCCTTATCATATCATCTCTATATAAATATTTCACTGCGCGAAGACTGTTCTTACCTAAGCAGTAGATGCTGAGACATGAGCAAGAGATCCCAATATACCAAGCTACTACGCGAGCATGTCCAGGACCTGGGGGGCGAGGAGGGAGTCAGGAAGAAGCGACGCGTGAGGAAGTCGCCAGAACTTCCACCGAGCCCGTCTCAAGTGATAGACATCGATAGCGAGTCGCAACCCGATTTGCAGTTATCGGAAGATGAGTTTGAAGACATCGATTTGGACGGAGTCAATGGCGCCAGCGATGGCCAGCAGCCGAACACAGAAGTGGTGCAACGGCTGGAAGACTCAGAGGACGAATTCGACGAGTCTGAGTTCGAAGACGTGCCAGACTATTCATTTCTCAACCAAGAGCCTCAACAGCAACAGGAGGATAATATAACAATTGCAATTAACAAGCCCGAAGACCCGAAAAAACTTAAACGGAAAGTTGTATTTGTCAGCAAAGAAGAACGTAGCCGGAGAATTCTTCTTCACCAAATCTATCTTGTGGCTACCATATGTCATGGGTATGTTCGTAATAGATGGTGTAATGAAGTCAGCTTTTTAAAGCGAATAAGGCGTTTTGTATCGCCAGATATCGTGGACGAGTTGAAACGTATACGAAAGGACGGGAGAGTCTCGGTAGCCAATTCGGTACGATTTACAGATGTGGTTAGGCAATTGATGTTTAGCTACTCGGGTAAATTTAGAGTCACTCGCCAGGGACTTATTCGGAAGAATTGGAACGAGTTAGAGATCCCTCAAACCAACACAGAAAAGTACATGAGCATGTCCAAGTTCCACAGTCTGGTGGTGCATTTTCAAGGATCCAGAGACGTTGGTGCCCAAGGGTTTTTGGCGTTATGTCGGTCTTTAGGAATGAAGGCACGGCTTGTGTTTTCATTACAGCCACCTGACTTCACGATGATCACCGAGTTGCCGGTGATTGACTGGAAAAAGACTCAGAAGCAACAGGCAGAAGAGAAACCGAAAAACTCTAAACAAGGTTTTTTAGAGACTTCAAAGAAACGCTCCACTCCAGGTGGTGTGAATTATACGTTTGAGTCTTCAGGATTTCCTATTTTCTGGGTCGAAGTATGGAACAAGTATAACAACAAATGGCTAGGAGTTGATCCTGTTGTGCTAAAGATCGTGGAGCAGCCACCCATGCGTCGGAAATCATCTTTTGAACCTCCAATGGCAGACAGTACTAATAATCTCCTTTACGCCATAGCCTATGATTCTCGAGGCGGAGTCAAGGATGTGACCAGAAGGTACGCCCAGCAGTACAATCTGAGGACTGTGAAGAAGAGACTTCCAAGTAAATCAGAGGTCTATTTCGATTGGTATAATCGAGTTATATCAAGTATTTCAAACCAGAATAAACTAACTAAACTGGATATACTTGAACTTAAAGAGTTCAGAGACAGAGACTTGGCTGAAGGAATGCCGAATAGTGCTGCTGGGTTTAAAGACCATCCCATCTATGCTCTTGAGTCACAGCTTCGACAGAATGAAGTTATATACCCCAAGGACGACACCACCAAGTGTGGTACGTTCAGGTATAAGACGTCGAGTAAAAGCAAGAAGGAGGATCTAGTCCCCGTTTACAAGAGATCTGCCGTCCACATTCTTCGGTCAGCCAAAGCTTGGTATCTCAGAGGAAGAGTATTGAAAGTAGGGGTACAGCCATTGAAGATCAAGCAAGCAAAGAGGTTCCGTGGAAGAACTCCTGATGACAGTGATGATGATGAAGAGGAAGAAACCACTAGATTGTATTCCGAAGCCCAAACCAAGATGTTTATACCACCACCAATTGTCGATGGGAAGATCCAGAAGAATGCCTATGGAAACATAGATATTTATACGCCCACAATGATCCCTGATGGTGGGTATTTGTTCCCTTGTAGCAACAGTGTCCCGATCAAGCTACTTGAACAGGCAGCACGAATCATCGATGTGGATTATGCCAAAGCCATTGTAGCGTTTGATTTCGGGAAGAAAGGAGGAAAAGTGCATCGGAGAATCCCAGCAGCCCGAGAAGGCGGTGTGCTTGTTGCACAGGAGTACCGGGAGGCGATGGCATTGGTGATCAACCAGTTGGAAGAAGAGGCAGAAGAACAAAAGAGAAAGGAAATCGAGATGAATGCCTTGAGAAACTGGAAGTTTGTATTGACCAAGTTGAGAGTCACAAGACGGCTTGAGAAGAGTCATGGAATCATTGGAGAGAGAAGAGAGGACAAGGGAGTGAAGGAGGATAAAGAAGTGAAGGAGAATGAGGATATAGAAGAGGAGGTGAGTTCGGAGTACAGTGTTTATAGTGAGGATGAGAGTGAGTATGAGGCCGGAGGGTTTGTGCCTACTGAGATGGAGGGTGAGGTGAGAGAGGATGGAGAGGTGAGAGAAGAAGCAGGAGGATTTGTTAATGAGGGAGGTGAAGGAGGTGAAGGAGGGTTTATTAATGAAGACTCTAATGAAGGAGGATTTGTTAATGAGGAAACTGAAGGAGGATTTGTTAATGAAGAAAATGACGGAGAATTTAATGAAAATAATCCTGAAGACCCTCCTGATCAGTCCCTGGTAAACGAGTTCTTGGACTCAGATTCAGATGAGCAAAGATTCCTGCAATCTGATCAAGATCAACCGGCAAACTCAAATACATCCCAGGCCCACGGACAGGAAGGGCGTGAAGCCGAACCATCGCCGCATCACAATTACGAAACCCGTCGGTTAGACTCGCACGATGTAGGCTCCGCGGAACCCTTAGAACCTTCAAGTTCATTCACAGGCCCATTCACAGGCTTTCGCCCCGATTCTTCCAGCCCCACATGTGAATCGAACGAACAAGCTTTCCAAGTATCTCCTATAGCTGGAGCTAAATCCGAGCTTAAACCAGATGAGGAAGGATCGACAGATGAAACGAGTGCAGGGGGAGCTGGCCGTCGAGCTACCGCCCGCACACGGCCAAGCCCCGACACCAAACCCACAAGTATCCGAAGTGCCGGAGATAGCATGCACGCACCGGGCGGTGCCCCAGCGGTGGCAGGTGGTGAACGTGAAGCGACGGCAGAGCCAAAACCACATCCCTCTGCATATGAGATAGGCGAT
This sequence comes from Yamadazyma phyllophila, assembly GCA_030571955.1. Taxonomy (NCBI): domain Eukaryota; kingdom Fungi; phylum Ascomycota; class Pichiomycetes; order Serinales; family Debaryomycetaceae; genus Yamadazyma; species Yamadazyma phyllophila. The sequence continues at coordinate 228,517 of JAJLZE010000004.1, read as the reverse complement.
GGCGCGCATTTAAGGGCCGATATTGCGCGCCCTGATGAGAATTCTGACAGACGCCAAGGCCGGCCACATGAAGATGGTGGTGATAACGAGGGGGATCTTGAGCTTCTAGAGATCCCAGCGGGCGACTTCGTGGTCCGTGATGGCAGCTTGATGTATAATCCGGGTGCTGGGAGTTCGGCCACTGGTGCAGAGAACGGCGTTTCCTATGTGGAGGAAGCGCAATTTCAAAGACCCGTTTCAATAGGCTTATCAAGTCGGAGTAATTCGCAGCCTTGCCTGGGTGAGACGGCTAGTGAGATGGCTAGTGAGAAGGTTGGTGAGACGGTTGGTGGGACAGCTCGTACTACTAAAGCAGAGGGTGTAGAAGGGGAGTCTGATGGTCTCTCCGTGGCAGACCTGCCACCGCCCCTGGCACACCCCCTGGACGACTCAGGATACGAATTCGAATTCGACTCTGATTAACCCTCGCGGCGCGAGCGCAAATATTTTATGACAAATCCTATATATTTGGGCAACTTCCGTGCACATCTCATGAACTTTTGCCATGTATAACGAAGTCGCCACCAACGTACTATCGACCGCAGGGACCATCTGCTGGTGCATCCAGCTTATCCCCCAGATCATCAGAAACTATACCGTCAAGGATTGTACTGGGGTCCCGCCGTTGATGATGTTCTCATGGGCGGCTAGCGGTATACCGTTTTCCATCTATTTCTTTGGTATCGACAGCTCCATCCCGTTAAGAGTTCAGCCCCAGTTGTTCACCGCCTTCTGCTTGATCACATGGGCCCAGACTCTTTACTACCCGCCCGTTAGCATGCGCCGGAGAAAGCTCTTATTGATGGTGGGCTCGTTCCTCATCGTCAGTGTTGCTTTGGAAGTAGGGTTGATTCTATGGCTCAGGCCGCTCAACAGAAGGGGTATCACGTATCCGATGTTGATTGTGGGGATCATCGCCAGTGTGTTGTTGGCGGTGGGGCTTTTACCGCCCTATTTCGAGTTGGCCAAAAGAGGTGGCAGAGTGGTGGGCATCAACTTTATATTCCTAGGCCTTGATTCTTTGGGGGCTCTTCTTTCGATGGTGAGTATTTTCGTGGGAGACATGGACGTTTTGAGTATCGTGTTGTTTGCCTTGGTGTTTGGTTTGGAGCTAGGCATTTTTTCCAGTCAGTTCATATGGTACACTTTGTTAGGAGGGCATAAGGTGATTAAACAAGAGAAGGAAGAGAAGAGACGCATCACGGAGGAAAACGACGAGCTTTCACATCTTCTGGGGATCTCTGAGACCGAAGTGGTACCTCTGAGGAAGAATTCGAGGGATGTTTGAAAGAATAGCAGGAGTAGTACAGCACTCGCCAGCACAGAGCACTGACTAGCACTGACTAGCACCAATTCTAGCACTGACCAGCACTAATACTGTACCAACAGCTAGCACAAATAACACAGTCACCGCATACTAGTCATGAATCCACGCTCCAAGCGTAATATCAACTGGCTCGTCCAGATCAAGACGTTATGATACCATTAAGATCCGTAGTTATTTATAGACTTATACACGATTAATCTTAGACATCATAGACATCATCGCCATCATCCTCTTTTCCTCCTTTTCCCTCCACTTCTCTCACTTCTCCCACTTCCTTCACTTTCTTCACTTCTCTCACTTCCTTCACATCTCACTTCTATCTCCGACAAACCTCAAATTATTCACTTCGCGACTATGGTACGTTGACAGTAAGCAGTTGATGTGTATCTCTACTAACCGCAGGCGTCGTTTCTCCCACTCAATCAGCTCGAGGACCCGAGCATCTCCAAGCAAGAACACACGCGAGAGCTCCAGGTCGAACAAGCGTTTAAGACGTTCGAACATGCTCTTTCACTCCACAAACAAATGAACCTAGCCGAGTGCTATCGGGTGTACGACCAGCTCTTTAAGGTGGACGTGATCTCCAACCACTACGACGAGGAGCCGACGTTCATCAAGGGAATCCAGAACGCCGGCGCCAACACGTTTGTGGATGAGCTCACGTTTTTATCGCCAAACCTCAAGTCTTTACGGTACTTGATCTTCAGAAATAGAGCATTCTTGTACTTGGACATCATAAAATCAGGCAATGTGGTTGAACTCACAGGCGGATCCGGTACGAGTCTTGACGAGAAACATGAAGTCACTAAAGAGCTCTTTTATACCATGCTAGATGATATGGGGAATGCTCTTAATTACCAGGAAGCAGACGATTTGTTGTTGGAAACATTATACGATATTTTGGTGTTTCTTCGATGCAATAAACTAGCCCGGTATATCCTCGAGTATGTTCTTAGCAGCAAGCTGGAGAGTGAAGATATTCTTGGTTTATTACCAGTTGATAGAGTAGCGTTGAAGAGGCATAAAATGTTGGTGCAAGTGATCAATGATCCGAAACTAGCCCTTGAAGCCGGTTATAAAAGTCATGTTGATCGTATTGATTCTACGTATCTGTTTCTTAGCCTGATGCGTAATGATCTTAAGAGTCAGGTGGACATACTATCCCAGACAAAGGTGAAGGTGTGTAAGATTAAGACCAAAGGTGGTGAAGTTAAATGGGATAATGTGATAGGATCAATCAATGAGTTGGTCAAGACTAATGAGGATAAAGCGAAGATGGAGAATACCGTGAGGCTGAAGTTGAGAGATATAGATGCTTATCAGTTCACCAGTGGTACTATAGATGTTCTTCACTTGGAGCTTCCAGAGAACGAGAGTTCTGATGACGACTCTGTGTATGGGACTCCAGGTGATTTGAATGAGGAGGAAAAGTTAGATGAAGAGAAGCTAGATGGAGAGAAGTTGGACGGCGAAGATGAGCAGGTTATGGAAGTCGATGTGGACTCGGTTGAAGACGAGGGTGTGGTGGAAGTGAACGAGCCTGAAAAGCTTGGACAGAAGCCAGGCGAGGAGGAAATTAAGGAGGCTGACAAAACTAATGCCGAGTCCGAATCAGATAGGCCAGAAGCTACGAATGAAAATGGAATGGATGAGGAACAGGAGAGTACACTGAAGGAGGAAACAGAACCAAACGAGGAAACAGAACCAAAGCAAGAAACAGAACCAAAGGAAGAAACAGAACCAAAGGAAGACACAGAACTGACACCAATAGAAACAAAGGCAGAAACCGAACAAAAAAATAAAGATACAACTGATCCCACAGATTCTATTTCAACACCAAAAGATCTTACTCCCGACACCGAACCCTCTAAGTCCCTCACCAAGGCTCAAAAGAACATTCAGCGTGCTTCCAAAAGACTTCAAATGCACGAACAGCTAGAATTCTCTCTTAAACCTTCTATTGAAGTCAGCCCTGCCATGTTCATTGAAACAACGAACTTCTTCAAAGAAGTGGATAAGTATCTCAAACTTCTTGATGAAAGCCTCAAATTGAAAGATATAGGGTCCGACTTTTCCCAGCCCGAAAACAACCCTCAGTTCATGAACGATTTCATTCATTCTTTGAACAACTTCGATGCTTCCAAATACATTAAAGCCTTTCAAGACGCTGCAAAAATCAGACAAAAAAGAGAATCTCAGTCTCTGTCGGATGATACCGATAGGTTGAAGCTCCTTGATTTTGTCCGTTCATTTGGAGGTTATGGAAAGCAGGTGGACGTATCTTTAGAAGATGGGCCATGTATTCCTTATGAATCAGCAGAGCGGATAACTCAATTCATCGCAGACATCAATGTGAAGAATCTCCACATCACAGAAGTAAAGATAACAATCTTACAATTCCTTTTGGGCCAACACCCCGATGGAGTTTGTCTTATAACCGATAGTTTTTGGCTGGCTCAATTACTAAGTGATGTCAAAACATGGGTATACCAACTAGAGTCTTCCATACTTCAAAGCTCTAGTAATATGCTCAAAGACCATTCAAATCTACAGAACGAGTTGGTGTTTTCGTTGAGCGTGTATGAGTTATTTGTCGATTCATATGTTGAACAGAAAGAGAAGATCGATGTTCTCGTGGCCCAGAATGCTTCCAAGGGATTCCAGAAATCATTAAAATCCTCGATCAATACTCAAGTATTCAACATCACCAAATTATCCAATATTATAGAGAGATGGCAGTCCCACATTGACAATATATTATACATACTTGAAGGAAAGAATGACACTCCACTTGCCATCAAGTGTTACATCAGATACAAGTGGGCTTGGGCTAATAAGGAACGGGCCGATAATGCAAATTTCCAGTCCAGTGACCATCTCATACATGAATTGGATCTATTGAAGGATATCATAAATTCACACCCTGATAGTGTCACGTCAAGAATGCTTAATTATAAATGTATTCCTGAAATCAATACCAAGTCCATCTACTTGTTCACCAAATCTATAACAGTTCTTGCGGTGTTTGCTAAGATCTTATATGCCAAAGAAGATGGCAATAAAGATGAAGCCATATATATCTTGGAGAGAACGTTGATTGATCCTCAATACTTCAGTTCCAAACAATCCAAATCATCGATAGATGACTCAGCTATAGCATCTATCAAGTCACTACTTGATGAGTCCAACGCACAAATGAAGTATGATTTGTGGACCACCTTATTCCTGTATTATAATTACTCCCTGGACTTGGCTCAATTCCAATTTGGGTTCGAAAGAGTGGTGGAAATAATCTTGAAAGATTTGGATAGCGAATCCTATAAACTGTTACCAGATTCAACAAGATACCTTACGCTTTTCAGACTCTTGACTCTTCTTGATGAGTACCAGATAATATTCTTGAACCAACTTTCCAAGACCTCTTGGAGGTTACATGAGAAGACTGATGGTAGTGAAGATACTTTGAAGAACTTGATGGTTTTATTAGAGACATTTTATCTATTCAGTCTTCACGAAGAAGCTGCGTTGATCACTTCTAAAAAGACGTCCTTGTATGAGAATACAAAGATTGGATATGTCAGATTCAAAGGTGCATTGACCAGAATAGTTACGATATTCTCGATCTATTATAATGCAGTGTTATCCAAAGAAGGCGTGAACGTCGTTTGCTCAGAGACAATGGATCTTCTTTCACTTCTTCATGATCAACTAGGTAACAGAAGACTATGTGATTCCGGAGACGGGGTTTTGCTACACATGTTTGAAGACCTCCTTTTGGAGACAAAGACTCGTCAGAATGATATCCTCCAAATCCTTTCTTGTAAGAATCATTGGAGGATATCTTCGGGTGGGTTTACCCCCGTGGATCACGATACAAGACCATCTTCTGAATTGAACAAGGAATCGGTGGTGAGTATCTCAAAGGTGTTGCTCCCTCTTTGTCTTTCAAGAAGCCCTGTCACCAATCCACCTCGAGGCGATTTGAAAACTGTAATAGACGAATTCTATGAGGTTATAGGCGACCCCGAATTTGAACCTTATGGGGTTTTAGACCAAAGTAATAGAGTATTGGATCATCTTTTGAATGATACTGAATTAACTGGTGACTTTGTGAAGAACTGTTTCTATGGTCTTCAAAACCTCCAATTGAGCCAGCCAAGAGATGGTGATCAAACACAGGTAGCAAAAGATGGATTATATTATCTTCAAGGAGTACTTGTGTTCTCTTCATATAAGTCTCGGAGGAAGTCGATGCAAGGGAGATCACTTGAACTTGAGAATGTTATCAAGTTGTTGAGACAGGACTTGCTATTTGTTCCTACAAGAGTAGAAAGCTGGGCCCTTCTTGGACAAGCGTTCGGATACTTGGTAGAAGATGATTTGATCTGGACTTCAGATAAGTTGGTGGCTGCAGACAAGAAGACCATCACTGCCAATCTTCAAAGAAAGAGTCTCATATGTTACTTGATGTCTATTAACTTCTCCAAAACTGCACCCACCAAGAATGTGAAAGAAATCATGGGCGAGTTGATGATGAGTTTCTCCATTGAATTGTTCAATGCTTGTATGGTCCCTATGGATATGTGGGCATTCAAAGTGACAAACCACCCCAAATTCATGAACGTGAACAACGAGAAAAAATTCATTGGTCTACAGGACAAACCATGCATCAGTAAAAAGAGATGTTTCAAGATAGCTCAACAGTGCTTGCATCTCGCGATCAAGGCCAAGCCTGAAGAATGGATCAACTACTATTATCTCTCGAAGATACAAGGGAAATTGAATGTGCTGATCGATGTTGTAATGGAGACTTTGCTCGAGTCTTGTCGACTTTCTCGACTCAGTCCTGCCCCAGAACTAATTCTTGAACCTCACTATAAGCTCTGCTCTTTGGTCTACAAATACGTGAAAGCCGATAAGCTAGACACAGAAACTGCTCTCAAGTATATCCGTCAAAATACGCTATTTGAAATGACTTTTGATCCAGAGCAAGATGGTGACCCCAAGAAACGGTTTTCTGAGTTTATTGTTCTGTGCCTTAGGAAAATAGCTCTGTCTGATAAGAAGAAATGGCACCACAAATACCACTATAGGCTTGCCAAGATATACGCTGAGGATCTTGATGCCAGAAAGTCTGCCATTGAAGAATTGTCTACAATCATTTCCTTGAAGTCAAATAGTAAGACGCTTGTTCTGATCTGGAAACCGGACGTTGAAAGACCTGGGAAACACTTTTTCTACACGTCTCAGTACATCACCTTCTTCATCGATCTTTTGTATGAAGATAAGAATCTCGTGGGACTACTTTTAATGGTGCCCAAATTGAGAAGATCAGGAACTATCATGCTTTCTCTATACACCGTTTGGGAGAAGCTTTGTGCTCGTACTTGCAAGCTTATTCGGCAATTGTATGAGGTCAAAGATACTTTCACCGAGAGCTTTTTGGATACTCCCTTGCATTTATTCTTCTCTCATGTCAAAGAGATTAACAATCAGTTGAAAGGAGACATACCTGAAAAACACCAACCTTCAATTTGCATATTGAATTCTCTTTCGGAGATGAAAAAACTCAACAGTGGGTTTGGTCCAACTTCCCTTATTGATGATACTATTGTGGCAGTCTTTGTGAAGCTCTACTATACCATTGAGCTGCTGGTATCCAAATCCAATCCGAGTGTAACAGATTCGCCCAACGGTAAAAGTAAGAGGTTGGCTAAAAAAGATATATTTCCATGTGTCCAGGATCTTTTGAAGTTGTGCAAGAGGGAAGTGGATACTTTGTTCAAAGATAAACCAGAACTATTGAACGATTTCGCCCAAAAGGGCCTCAAAGGTCTACAAAAGGACCTGGAAAAACAGGCAACTCCACCTTCACAATTATCTTCCGTACCTGATAAAGTAGAGATCATCAAGTTACCATCTCCACGCAAGAATGTACCAGACGATGTGGTGATACTTCCACCACAAGAAAAAAGGTCGAGAGAGGCCGAGTCTGAAGGTGAAGCTAATGGTGACGCCAAGAAGGCCAAAGTAGAGTAGCTAAACAATATAGAATATCATTGCCTTAGTTCAATTACGCAATAAAATATCATTACAGTATATTCATCACTATTCTACCACAAAGTTTCGAAAACAGTTCCCTTAATCTGACCCTGGATTCTTGCAGTAGACTTCACGATGTTGATTTGATTCGTTATGGTATCCTCGTCTGTTGGGGCCTTACTTTCCACCAACTCAAATGTATACACCTGCTCATCACCCGTACCGTTGACAGTATAATTGAGCAAATCCTTGACTTCTATAATGCTTTCCAATGGCTCCTCTCCAATGACACGGTCCAAGGTGGGCTTATCGATTCTGTTACTTCCAATTGACTTCACAAGTGCCTTGAGTTTCAATAACTTGATTAAGGTGGAAAATGATAAAAGAACTTGGAAGAGTTTACACATTCCTGTACTCTTTCTGGTTTTTATCTGTTGATAGAGACGACTGAAATCTGAAACTCCCAGCTCGTCTATGCAGAAATTCTTGATGACTTGATTGAGGTCGCCTGATTTTATAAGGCCTAACCATTTAACAACCGTGACATGTTTCTCCTTGTACGAGCCATTGATTATTATTGACGTCAAGTACTGATGTTTCAGCGGTGCTTCAAGCTGGACCTTTCTGTTTTGACCAAGCAAATTCACTCCTATAGTGGAAGGAATGGCAGAAATACTTTCTTTCTTTATGTTATTGGAAAGAGACTCGGTCAAGCTCTTATGGAACGAGTTCATTTCGTCTGATAATTGAGCAGAAAGATTGAACAAATCCTCTAGGTCTCTTGCAAGTAATAGAGAGTTGATAATGAACATTAACGATGTTTCGTGTCTTCCAGTAGCCCATTTAGGAAGTGGTCTTGGTTCTATACTTTTCTCAATATACCTTGACTCAAAAGCCGCTTCAAAAGTCTCGTGCTGTTTCTCTTTAGTCGGAAGAAGCTCATAGTCTGAACCAGGTAATGCCAACACACATTTGAAGTATAAGTCTGCCTGCAATGCATAACTATCGATGATTTTCCCTTCAACAGATACGGATAACACCACAAGATTGAACGCAGCGTACTTATAGAACCTCTCTATATCATAATACTCTGGTTTAAAGTACTGTCTGGCGTCCAAGGGCAATTCAGGCGAGATGGCTTTACGAGCTAACAAACCAGTCATTAACTCACTATTTCCACTGACATACATAGCCTTCAAACACCTTGTCAACGACAGAAACACCGTGCTGTATACACTCAATGATTTGGCAGCTGGGATTTTTTCGAGTCTCCAGTATAGCCCGAAAATCGTCTCTGTACACCGCTGTAAAATCAAGTTACTGTTATCGATAAGTTCACAATCGGTAGCCAAATTGGATTCACATAACTCAAACACATTCATGTAAAACTGATGGAATGAGTTCACCAAAGCTGGAGACGCAAACATCCTTGTGATTCCTTGATCAAACGATTCATTGGTGAGTAGTTTCAATACGTATTCATTGGTCTCAACGTATAGGTGACCCAATTGATCCCTTATGGTTGCAGAACTAGTTGCTGAAGTGCTGTATTCTTCCAGAATGTGTTCAAACTGTCCTCTTGACTCGTCCAACAATCGTACGAGCGCCGATACACATACCGTCCAGGAGATAATATGGGTTTCCACGGGGTGGTTTCTGAGACTTGAGAATACGGTGTAGAATCTCTCTTGAACAGCCAGAAGTATCTCGGTGAATTGGTACAAAGTGGTACATGTTTCGGAGGCCGAGTAGAGCTCGGGGAACACACTGATCTCGTGGCCTAGCTTCGAGGCGTACTTGTCTTGATCCGTTAAGCGTGAATCGGCAGTGAATTTGAAGCTCATGGTTATAAGTTTTCGCGATTTGATTACTGACTTGCAACATGATATGTAGAGTTAATGTATTGTGTATACTGTGTATTTTGATGTTATTTAGATTGATGTTATGTATATTGAAATTATGATATTGTGTATACAAGGCCTGTTCTAAAGCGTGATAAGTCAATGCAAATTAGCTGGAGTGCTAAGTCCATTACAACATGTAGCTGCAAAATAATGCAACCTGGTACTCATCTCACCTCGTAGGAAAAGGAATCCTCCTGTGCATCCTCGTGACTAACTCCAAGTATCCGGTATCGCTGGCCTTTATCTTGACCCCATGCCTTATAAGAAAGTCAATTATAACCAAGGCACAATTGGGCTTGAACTCTCCGTTCAAAAGCCTCTCGTGGACTTCATCCGTATCCATAAGAGTAAAGTCCTCGGCCTCACCGTCCACCGGATGTGGAATAACACTCGTTTCATCGTCGAATTGAAGGTCATATATATACTCGACTTCAGGCTGAACTCTCTCTATCTCTCTGCCTTCGGGGTAGTACATGTACAGTTTGACACCGACACTTTTGCAGTGGGACTCCACAAACTTCTGGTCGAGTCCGGCTTCTTCGTAGCACTCTTTAACGGTGGTTTCCCAGATCCCATGAGGATACCCTAAGCCTCCAGCCACGGTATTATCGAGCATTCCTGGGTAGGTTGGTTTGGTGGGGGACCGTCTGGGAATCCACAACTTGATCTTTCCATTGCTGCTTTTTTCAGCAGGAATGTACCCGTTAATGTGAACCCCGTATGTCACCACACCTATAAGCACCGAAAGGGCTCTTTCCACCAACAAATACGGCACTGAAGAGGGATTGTAGACGGTATAAAACTCGTTTCTCCAGCCTTTTTTTAAGTCATTTGCAAACACATCGATTTCCTTCCATCTCAAGCCGATTTCCTCGAAGAGTTTATTCCGCTTATCGAACGTATCCATGGCGGCATCAATGGTTACTGTTCTCTTGTCGCTGTTATAATGGACCCCTTTTTCTTGGGCGAAGAAGTCGGCTATGACACTTGAAAAATAGCCAATTACCGTCTTTTGGTCATGTGCTACAAGACTGTACATCCCATGGGGCTCCGTGGGGTACGGGAAACCATCCACCTTATCAATCAATGGTAAATACTGAGACATGGTGATACAATTTGTCGCGGGTTTCGCATCAAGTTGAATTGAAGTTAATGCTGGGGTCTTCGAAACAGCTACTAAGAGACTTGAACGCCGTGTTCGAGTCGTGGGAGACGTCCGAGGATTCGCCCATAGATACTTCGGGGCTTTTGCATTCAATCAGCCAATTCCATATTAAACATGATACCCTACAAGTGATCAAACAATCTACTAATCTTCACAATAAACTCCATGATTTCTACAATAATAGCATTAAACCCAAGTCGGATCTACCGAGAGAAATCTTGTTCCTTGAGATTCTAACAGAGATATCGCCTGTTTTCTCTCAGGAAGAAGTCGAGGTCTGGCTAAAGGCTTACTTGAAACCAGCCGTAGACAGTGCTCATTACGATACCCAGTTTGTGCAAAGATGTAGAGACTTTATCTGCAAGTTATCCAACTTTAAAGTATCTTCAGACCCGGCCTTGAACTTCAGAAGAGTCGGCATCGCCAAAATGACCATCAACTATTTATTTGATCTCTATTTGGGACCCAGCGAACTGGCGATGACGTTCATGGGCTCGGACTATAGCGAAAAGAATAGTGAATACTGGGAAAGAATCCGGTTTATAAAGAGAAACAGCTCAGGCTTACTTCGTGACTTTGGTTTAAGCCATCTGGGGCTTTTCGGTGAAATGGCCAACGTTTATTTCATACGATCCAAAACAAGACTAGCAGTGCTTACGTTAATGAGTGAACTAGTCAACTCAAATTCAACCAAACTTTACGACTTGACGACTTCTGATTTCCTCTCGAGTTTATTCAAGTGTTTGCTTTTTGACTTCAACGAAAAGGTCTTGGTATCTGCTTTATCGTTATTGGTGATGTTGGTGCCGATATTCAGTGAAAAAACCGGCGAATATGTGTCTGATTTCCTAATGGTATACTCGAGATTGGTTGTCTGGTATAACTATTCTGCCGAGATTCCAGAGAGGTTTACTATTTCCAAGCTGTTCGTGGATAGAGAAGAGTACGGTTGGGATATAGCAGAGCCCGAACAAAACGATAAGAAGGAAATAGACCCAGGACATTTGATAACTTTGATCTATGGGCTCTTCCCCTATCATACCACTTCGTTTACCAAGAACCCATTTGAATTCCTTCACGAAAACAATCCTAAAACTGTTCGTCCCAGCTACTTTGTATTGGTGGACGATATGATCTCGACCAATACTCTGCCCAAAGAAAACACATTCCTTGGCTGTTTAAAGAAGAAAACTGCTTCTTATCTCAAATCGTTCAGATTACACCCCAACTTCTTGGTCCCCGAAAGAATGTCTCTCGACTACGAAAGACTGGACCCAACAGCTTGGTTGAAAGAAGAGAACGAGGGTGAGGCGTTGGGAATCGAAGACATAATGATTGGGTGTTTAAGTTTGAATCCTGTGTTTGGGTTCTTCATCCCGGATGAACTTGTTATGGATAAAGGAGATAAAGACCAAAAGGAAACGCCTTCTAAGTTATTCAATGATGTCTCAGCACCTATTTCTCGTACATCTTCTGTGGGGAGTCCGATATATTTCAATTTCAGTGCCAATTCTGTTATTCCCAACTTCCTGCTCAATACTTTCAATCGAAGAATGTCGGTTGTTCCTACGAATCTTACTATTGAAAGCAAAAGGCAGAGTGAAATCTCATTCAAAGATGTCACTTACGAAAAGATTTCAAAGGGCTCTTGGACTGATCAAAATGATAGAAAAGGAAGCGATCCCCTTCACGGGTTACTCGCTACCCATGAAAAGCTCTATACTGGTCGGTCAGATTCAGATCCTCATGCTAAGCTAGAGGATGTGCATAGCGTATTGAACGACAAGATCCAGCCGTCACGTATTCAATCTTCAACTGCATCAGTTGATTCTAGTAAAGAGACTGTGTTCAGTTCAGGTGGATCCTTACAAAATCTTAACACAGATAAAGGCAATGCCGTCAATGAGACATTAATAGATTTCTACCAAAGAGAGCTTTTGATCATCAAGAACGAATACGAGTTCTCGAGCTATATGAAACATCTTAACAAGTTTCAATGTATCAGGCTCAAGCTTCAGATCAATAAAATGGCTAGAGATAACGATAAGCTTCGGGGGTCCAAAGAGCATCTGAATCACCAACTGGAGTACGATAGTTTGATGTCAGAGTACAGGGCACTCAAGGAGTCGTTTGTTGATCTTCAGCATTCACATTCAAAGGATATAGAGCAGCTTAAAGCTGAACGTGAACAGCTCACGAGTAAACTTATTGAGCTGCAAGAAACTGCCAGCAGCAGTGATATAGAACTTGGATCGTTACAAGCAGTAGCCAAAGACCTTGGCGACCAAATCAAAGAATTGAGCATGAAAGTGTTACCTTCGAAAGATGAAGAGATCTTCAGCTTGCACAATAAGTTGAAGGACGTTACGAGAGAACATGAACTTCTCACCAAGAAAATGGAGACTATCAGGGTAAGTAACAACCGAACAGTGGTCAAAGATACCTCTTACGAAGTAGATGAACACGAGAAAGAAGTCCATTCATTAAAGGTGGAAATACTTCAATTACAAGAACATAACCAAGAACTTATACGCCAATACGAAGCGGTTCAAACCAAGGCTTCTGAGCTCAATAAACTCTACGAGACCAAATTGGTTGCAAAAAGGAAAGAAGTGGCTTACCAGGTGAACACCTTAAGCAACCAGTACGAAAAAAAGATCCTGGAGTTGCAAACAGCCATCTTGAAGTACGAGACTGTGATTGAAGAGAAGAACTTACGCATCGCCCATCTTTCAAGCTCTATGCCTATTTCTATTCCAGGGTCCCGGAGCATGGGCAGCGACCTTGGACGTAATTCACACAGCCATCCGGTGCCGGTACACAATCCGTCCCAGGTAGAGTCGCATCCTAGTGGGAATCCGATGGATTTCTATGAGCTCAACAATAGAAACAATAGCAGCTCGTCCAACGACTCGTTGAGTGTGACGTCGCAGCTTCCGTTCAACACTCCACCTCTTCACACGCCGATACAGATGAACAGCAAGGGCTATTTCGGCAGCACCAGCAGCCAGAACGTGCCGATTCTCAAGGGAAGAGGAGGTTACCAGAAGCGGTCCAAGAAGCACATGTAGACGGCTGGACAAGTTTAATATTAAGAGAAGCTCACTGGACAAGTTTAATATTAGAAATAACTTCGCTGTACAAGTTTAATACAGACCAGCCAATACATCCAATACAAGTTCTTCAAAGCCCTGTTCATAGTACAATGAATAACGACACGCGACACAACTTTTCACATTCACTCACCGTCTACCACCGATCCCTTTCTAACCCCACGAAATAGCCCACCCTTATACCACCACGTAGTCCACACATCCCCCACGTCCATCCTCTCCCTACATCGCCCGTGTGCCTCGCTAATTCAACCTCCCCACAGCCATATCTGAACCCTGCCTCAACGCGAATGTCGCAACTCAATTGTTGACAGATATAGTTTTTCAGATTGAAACACGAGTCTTCTTCAGACATGTCTTCAGTTAAGAAAAAGACCGCCGCCAAAAAGGACGTGGCGGACGCCAAGGCTGCTCCTGCCGAAACATACGTTCCCAAGGACCCCGAGTACAAGTACTGGGCCGCAATGGTTCTTGTGACCGCATTTGCAATCTACACCAGATTCACCAAACTCGACACTCCGTCTAAGGTTGTTTTTGACGAAGTCCACTTCGGGAAGTTTGCTTCTTACTACTTGGAAAGAACGTATTTCTTCGATCTTCATCCTCCATTTGCCAAGTTATTAATTGCTGCTGTTGGTTGGTTGGTTGGCTACAACGGGAAGTTCAAGTTTGAAAATATCAACGACGACTATATTTCCAACAATGTTCCATACGTGGCCTATAGAACTGTCATAGCCATCCAGGGAACCGCCATTATTCCTGTGATGTTCCAGACCATGAAAAGTTTGGGTTATTCTGTCAATGCCTGTGTTCTTTCCAGTATGATTGTGTGTTTTGATAACGCTCATATCATCGACTCCAGATTGATTTTGTTAGATGCCACCTTAAACTTGGCAGTTGCCTTGACGATGTTCTCTTACTCGAAGTACTCCATGTACCGGTCCCAGCCATTCACCAAGTGGTGGTGGATCTGGTTGAATGCTACCGGTGTATCTTTGTCGTTAGTTATCTCCACTAAATACGTTGGAGTGTTGACGTATTTCACCATTGGAATCGCCGTGTTGAGTGAATTGTGGTACTGGTTGGATTACCAGAGAGGATTGACGTTGTTTGAGTTCAGCAAGCATTTCGTGGCCAGATTCTATGCCTTGATTGTGTTCCCATTCATTCTTTACTTATTTTGGTTCTGGGTCCATTTCGCCGTGTTGAACAAGTCGGGCCCAGGTGACTCGTTCATGTCGCCTGAATTCCAAGAGAGTTTGATCGAATCTCCTTTGGCCAAAGACGCCAAAACCGTCAACTTCTACGACGTCGTCACCATCAAACATAAAGATACTGAAGCGTTCTTGCACTCTCATAAGGCTGTTTACCCATTGAGGTACGAGGACGGAAGAATCTCTTCTCATACGCAACAAATCACCGCTGTTAAAGCTGCTGAAGGTGATGAGCAGAGTATCTTGGAAGACGTCAACAACCACTGGGAAATCGTGCCTGCCGACCCCAAGTACACCAAGGATATTGCTGTTTTCACCAACGATATCATCAGATTGAAACACGTTGGAACTGGTGGATACTTGTTATCGCATGATGTTGCTTCTCCTTTGAAGTCCACCAACGAAGAATTCACCATCACTTACGATGAAGAATTGCACAGTAAGGCTTTCAATGAGAGTTTGTTTAGATTAAGATTCGCTCAAGGTGGTTCTAGTTCTAACAAGAATAAGAGAAAGTTGGTCAAGAGTAAAGGCACTCCATTGAGATTCATTCATGTTGATACGGTTGTTTCTATGTGGACTCATGATGACGAATTATTACCTGAATGGGGATTCGGTCACCAAGAAGTTAGTGGTAACAAGAAGAACTCTGAAAACTCCAATACCTGGTTCTTTGATAAAATTGTTAGTTTACCTGAAGACGATGTCAGAAACAAGTATACTCCTAAAGTGGTCAAGCCACGGGCATTCTTGAAGAAATGGTGGGAGTTACAATTCTTGATGTTCCACCATAACAACCAGTTATCGTCATCTCATCCATTTGCTTCTCAGCCAGACTCGTGGCCATTGGCCTTATCAGGGGTTTCTTTCTGGAACGACAACGTCAACAAGAAACAGATTTACTTCACCGGTAACGTTATTGGGTTCTGGATCGAAGTCTGTTTCTTGGCCTTGTACCTTGGATTACTTTTGGCAGATCAAATCACCCGCCGTAGAAACATTAAGTTGTTGAACGAGAGAGCCAGATCGAGATTATACAACACTTTGGGTTTCTTCTTTATTGGATGGAGTGCCCATTATTTCCCATTCTTTTTGATGGGCAGACAAAAGTTCTTGCACCATTACTTGCCAGCCCATTTGATTGCCGCTCTTTTCTCGGGTGGATTGGCCGAGTTCATCTGTTCCAACAACAGAGCCAATTCAGGAAGACCTATTGGTATCAACAAGTACAAGTTTGACTTCTTGGTACTTCTTTGCAGTGCTGGAATTATTTGGTTCTTCTTTTTCTTCAAACCAATTTCCTATGGTGATGTTACGATTCCACCTCAAGAAGTGCAAAAGAGACAATGGTTGGATATGAAGTTGCACTACGCCAAGTGATAAGTATTCAATATAGACCTATCTATTATGTGTTCTCTCTACTATTTTCTCTCTACTTTTCTTCTATCTTCCATCTCTGTTTCTCTACTCAACGGTGCACGGCTGAGCGCGAAATTAACATGTCGGTGAAAGCATTCCTCCAGGTGGTAAGGAAAGAATTGGAAGCTGCTACGCTCAGCCCGCTTCTGTTTGTGACTGGAAACCAGTCAGCAGACTTGGACTCGGTCATCTGTGCGTTGGGATACTCGTATCTCAAATACAGGCACGATCAGAGCGTTTCGATCCCATTGATCAATATCCCCAAACAAGACTTCAAATTAAGAAGAGATATAAACTTGGTGTTGAAAAGCCATGCCATCACCGAAGACTTGCTTTACTTCGTTGAGGACTTCGCCAGCATCACCAAGTCTCATCCCCCTGTTAACGTCACTTTGGTCGACCATTGTAATCTCCAGGGAGAACCGTTGATTCAGTATCATAAACAGCATGAGCTCAAGGTTGTGTCTATTATCGACCACCACGAGGACGAGAAGGTTTTCCTCGATGCTAAGCCGAGAGTTATCACGCCTAATGGCTCGTGTTCTGCATTGGTTTTCAATTACTGGAGCGATAAATTAAGTATAGACATTCTCCGGGAAAACCAGGGGGAAATCGCCAAGTTGTTTTTGGCTCCCTTGTTGATCGATACCAGCAATATGGCCGAGAAGGTAGAGAAGGGAGACTTGGTTGCAATTGAGCAGTATAAGAAGATTCTTGAGCCCGAAATCACCGTGCAATTGTTTGAAAGCCATTTTACTGATTTCTTCAAAGAGGTGAAAAAGGCCAAGAAGGATCTCGATGGGTTCAAACTCAACGAGGTGTTGCGCAAAGACTACAAGCAGTTTGAATTCAATGGGATCAATGTGGGATTCAGCTCGATTGGGAAGTCGACCGAGTGGGTATTCAAGACCTACAGTAACGACGAGATCTTAGCAGGCATCAAAGACGTGGTTGATACGTTCAATTTGGACGCTGTGATTATCACGCCTTCGTATAGTACTAAGCAAGGCCAGTACACCAGGGAGATGATGGTGGTGTATGACAAGGCCGGAAAGTTCCCTATTCTTGATACGTTTGAAAAGGAGTGCAAGAGTTTACAGCTCAACGTTGACGTTAATGGGTTCAATAAGTTTGAAAAGAGACTTGGTGAGTTGAATGATACACTCAATGTCAGAGTGTGGAACCAGGGGAATTTGGCTGCATCAAGAAAGCAGACTGTTCCTGCCGTGAAGAGCGTACTTGAGAGTTAGTCTAGTGTCAAGGCCAATTATAGAGTTTTACAATACCTATGATTTTAGAATTGTACAAGACCTATAATTTTAAGAATTGTATCAAGACATATATCACTTTAACTTACATCAAGACATAACTCTCTAAACTTATATGAAGATCTTTCTCTATAAACTATCAAGACCTATGTAACTAATTCTATACACCACTTTCTTCTCATCCTCTCTCACCTCCAACACTCTACTATCTCGTGGAAGCAACCCGTTAGTCGTATCAAGCTCTTCCACAAACGCCCTGAACACATCTTCGCCCACCTCTATCTGGTCGTCGAATATACGCAAATCGTCCTCGTCCTTCTTACAGTAAAGTATCTTTG
The DNA here is from genome assembly GCA_030571955.1 of Yamadazyma phyllophila. Lineage (NCBI taxonomy): Eukaryota > Fungi > Ascomycota > Pichiomycetes > Serinales > Debaryomycetaceae > Yamadazyma > Yamadazyma phyllophila. Next base: position 210,688 of record JAJLZE010000004.1, on the reverse strand, counting down.
AAGCGTTTTTCAACTTCCTTCCCTCAACAGATACGTCTATTCCTATGCTGAAGATCCACACAATACAGTCGTTTATAAGGATCTTTCGTACTGCCTGGGAGTTGATCTTGTCAAGCAAAAGATTATATATGTATAGGTATGGAGGATATGATTCTGTTTGGTCGCCGTAGACAAGCTTCAAGTTCCATTTGAAAAGCTTGAGCAACGAGTTATCAACTTCACCAAGCTGATGACCACAAGCACATCGTACTGAGTTCTGGCTAATCACCACGTCGAGCTCGTTGTTCAAGAGTAAATAATAGTTCCCAATTACAATGGACTGTTTCTGGGGCTTCAAGTCACCGTTGTAGTTCTTTGACGTTTGGAATTGTTGGCCCGAGACCGGCTTGTGGCAGTGCCAGAAGTCCATCATTTCTGCCCACAACTCGGATGGCATATCGCTGAATTTGGTGAAGTTATTTGAGTCGATGATGGTGGTGGAGCAGTGGCTGCAATTGAATTTGAACACATTGTGGTTGGAATTGTTCTTGGGAGTTTTGAGCAAATCCTTACATGACCACGGCTGGACTTCCAAGATACTCATGAAGTTGTTGTGGTTCTTGTTGGGGGAAAGGAGCTTGAAGTTGATAGCCAAGGAGTTACCAGTCTTTCTACAGCTTGAGAGCTGGAGGTCTGCAGTATTGATGGGGAGGGGGATTGCATGTTGTTTGGGGGACTTTAGAAGCAACAGGCCGTTTTGGACAGAGAGCTGGGAGATGTCTTTTGGTTCTGCGTCGAAGTCTAGTACTATGGAGACGCTATTTACCCGGGGTAGGTACTCACACTGGTACATCGCGGTAGAAAGTGAGAAGTGAGAAGTGAGAAGGTGAACTGGTGATAAGAGTAATGAGAGGGAGAAAGTGATTTAATGAAGATAATTAGATGGTCATAGGGGGTTCTGTATATGCTAATCTAGGAAACTGGATACGGGGGATCACCAACTGAAGTGGCTCTGCTCCGGGTCTGCAAGTACCCGTCTCGCATTCGGGCACTAAGAGCGTCTTCTTTGGCGGTCAAGATCTCGTCAATCGAGATGGCATTAGGGGGCATGTTGAGTTGGCTGGCTCCCGAGTTGGACCTCGAGCGGCCGGCGGATGCTGTGGGTTCAGAGAAGGAGCGAGGCTCGTTGAACCGGGGCTCGTTGTTTCTTTCTGGTAAATCGAGTCTGTCGACTGGCTTATCTCTTGTGAACTGCATCAGAACCTTGGGGGAGATGCGTGGGCTCATCGAAGGGCTTAAGTCGCCCGAGCTGAGATACCTGTCTTTCTGGCTGCCGTTGCTTGAGGATCTGTGGGTGGAAGACCCCGATGGTTTCTGGGACCCCGATGACTTTTGCAGCCTTGACTTGCGCACCATCAATGGCAGGTCAGACGGCCTAAAGGCACCGAGTAGGAAGAACCCGAGCCAGTCATTGGTCAATTTATACTGCTTGTAGATTGTTTGGTTTTCAATGACACAGAAATGGTTTAATGAAAAGCTGAGAAAGAACGGGCTTTTGAGTTGGTTCTTCGAGTGGGCAGCTGCCAAATCGTAATTGAACTGTTGAAACGTGTTGATGACCAGGCTTATGATGTTATTTCGTCCGCAGACCCGGGCTAGCACGTTTAGCACATGGCCGGTGAAGAAGGAATTGTGGATGCCGATGGTTGCTAGAGGATCAATAAACTTCAACTCCAAACCCTCTAATTTGGAGGTGGTATTGTTATCCAATGCTCTGGCGAAAAAGTTGTTGGCGTAGTAGTAGCTCAGCACCAAGCAACCCTTGGCGTAGAAAAGCCATATTTTGACCGCCAATATTATCAATCCTGGGATACGGAAACAAGACTCATCGAGCACTTTGATGAATAAAGAAGACTCGATATTCGTCACCACCACATAGTAAATCCAGTAGTTGACAAGGAACTTGATGTGCTGCCATTGCTTTGCATCGGGGCGGGACCCCACGATGTTCACCAGCTTTAGCGTTAGAAGTAGCGGGTATACGAAGCACAATAGCGCCGATATGATAGATAGTATTGTTGTAAGCATTGCGAATTTGCAATCAAAAGGTGCGGGTGTTGCAGCAAGTAGTCAGCAATTGAGTGGATGAAGCGGATACGGGAGTTGTGCCAGGCTTCGGAATGAAAGGGAGAAGTTTTGGTTTAGGAGAAGATCTGGTTTAAATATTGTTAATTACCGTCTGTGTCTCAGAGAAAGAATTTATGGATGATGTTAAAAGGAATAAAAATAAATAGTGTTGGCCCTGTATATAGAATCCCATACCTGGATAACACTCGTAACCTGGAAATATTGCTAAGAGCTATTCCGGGGACAGCAAGTCGTTGGCGTTGCTTTAGATGACAGATGTGACATGACATGTGCTGAGGTGGTGCTGGTCTCGAGTGATACATATCGAGTGATACGTATCTAGTAATTGATACGTAATTATCGATCAGCATTAGTCGCTTTAATGACCAGTCGCGGCAGCTTGGCCGAAACTACGTCACAGTGGCCTGGGCGGTGCAGTACGTGACGCGGGGCGCTCGCCATGTCCATATGGACTCGCCGATATATCGGTAGAATTCACAACGGTACGAAGGGTTTAACAATAGAGAGCCGGTAGCAACAATTGATCTTAGGATCGTAAATAGAACGGTGCGACCCGTGCAAACCGAATGTCGCGTTTAGCTGCGAGCCATAGCCGTAGTGTTCGGTATTACGGTACTGGGAGCTCGTGGTGGAAGCTGCGGGAGTTATGGTGAATAAGCTCAATCGACCCTCGGATCAAAGCTAATCTAAACTACGTTCTGCTACTTTTCAATCAAGTTACTAAGACTTTCAATGCTTGGTTGTGATGGTTTCGGTCTTGGCCTAATAGAACAGTTTTCTAGTCGTAACTGCGACACGAGCTGAGCCGATGCTTTTGCTCGATTTCCCGGTGTCTCTGGTCGAACTGGTGATGGACTTTTACTGAACTTGGACTCATTTAAAGCTTTTGAATAGAATTATAAGTCCAAATGTCGTACGGATAAGACAGGTCAGCCGTTAAACTGGGCACCTTGAATAGCCATCTGGACAGATAACTTTCCATACATTTAGTTCATCCCATTGCTGTGTTGCTTCAATGCTCTCATCCTCTCCTATGGCTAAACACCTGCTAGTTCATACGACATTCTGTGGTTGCTTCCAACTCCGAGGGCTACTACCTGTGCATTCAGGAACTGTTGAGACATGACGTAAATTCGTACTCTGCGAGGGCATTCGCGCAGGGCGCTCAACGTCGTATTCGGCACCAGAACTCTTAAAACTCGCACCGGGACTAGACCTGGGAATACCGCGGGACTAGAACAAAGAATTGTACCATAAATACCACCGTTAAACAATCGCTTGGTAATCCATGCCATTATTTCCGGATGCTCATGCACAATGCTAAAGCTTCGTGTTCCATGATGCAACATTAAGCCTTCGCTGCATGCCACATTCTCTCCTGACTCGTGTGACTTTTGTTTGGTGTCGTACCGCCCGCGGTCGCCCCGTCGTTGTGTCGCTGTGCTCACGGTGTCGCCGTGCTCGCCCCGTCTTCCCGTTCTGCGCCCTCGCCCTCGCCTCGTCCTGGCATTCACGTCTCATCGCGATTCCATCCACATCTACGCGTCATGGAAGAACCCACAACAGAACCAGACAGAGACGACGTGCTCGGGATCGCCGAGCCAATCAAAGTCTCCAAGGCCAGAACCAAGGTCGCCAGAATCGACCAGGACCGTTTGCTAGGTAAAAATGGCGTTCCGTATATCGTTAAAAACTACCACAAACTAGACAGAGTTCTCAAGAAACACGATAAAAAACCTATCAAATCAAAGCAGGAAAAGGCCGACCACGAGTTCGAAAACTTGTCGTCGGTTCTCCAGTTCTACCAGTTGTGGTGCCACACGCTTTTCCCCAAAGCAAAATTCGCCGACTGTGTGCTGTTAATTCGAGGTGTAACGAATCGAGCTCCGAACTTGAAATTGTATAGGAGGAATTTGCTAGAGGAACAGCTCAGAAAGTTACGTACAGATATGGGGGTGATAGACGTCCCGCTAGACGAGGGCTCGGAAGCTGGTGGTTCTAAAGAGCCTCGTGTGGATGGAGGAATTGGCGTAGAAAACGACATTCAACAGGACGAAGACGATTATCACGTTGATGACGACTTTTCGTTTATGGAAAGAGGCAACGGGCTTTTCGTCGACCCAGATGGTGATGATATGTATACCGTGGACACGGAGAAGGAGATTGAAGGAGATCAGGGCGAGAAAGATCAGGGCGAGAAAGATCAGGGCGAGAAAGATCAGGCCCATGAAAAACCTTCAGCAGGTGCTCTGGAGCCTCTGGTGCCTGAAAACGGCGATACAGATCTCTTCTCTGACGACGACCAGTTTCTTCTGGCTGCAGACATCACGTTGGAAGCATCACGGCCTCCACCAGAATCCCAGGATAATGACCACCACGACGAAGAATGGGCTATAATGCAAGAGCTCGGCATGTAAATGTTCTATTCTCATGTATATTAAGTGATATAAAGCTTTCTCAAAGCCGACACATTAGCAAAGATCTTTGAAACGGTTTGAGTATCAAAACTCTTATTCTGTGATTTGTTGAACATCCCCACAAGAAACCCTCCTGATCTAAGAAACACCCCAATCTTCTCGTCACGGTCGGTGGGATCATCCATGTTCAACTTCTTGAGTCTGATGAGCTTCGACCCGTGTCGATAGAATGGTATAATGACTCCCGAGTTGTACATGCTGTTGCCATTGGGGTTGGTATAATGGAGTCCAAACTCGGCTTCAAAGCTCCGTTGGTGTATCAGGTTTTCGAAATTAAGCAACTGGAACGACGAGCCATGGCTTCCTATGATACGGGACATAAACTCGCTATTGCCATCACCAAGTTTGGTCAATTTACTGGCATGCTTGAACAGTTCACTGTCGACCTTATTTTCCTTGGGGAAATACCGGGACTCGATCTCAAACGTTTCAGCTAACCGAACCTCCAATATATATACAAAGTCGACGCTGTAATTCACGCTCAATACTTTACACAATACACTTGAAGCCGTCTTGAGGTTGCCGCTTTCCATGAGCTTTAAAAGCAAATTCTGGTTGTTTTTCAGCTCGAGTCTTTCTTCCTCGTTGGTTAGTTTGGTTAAGAACCTGAAGTCGTGGTTCTGTGAGTAAGGACCAGATCCATCTTTTTCAAACACCGTCATCATAGACCCCCGAGATGTGGCTCTGCCGAGTTTCATTTGCAACTCGTTCAACTCGGTTCTTTTCTCGTCGTACCTGACTTTAGGGTTTCTATTCTTGGGGTCTGAGTACTTCATTCTTAACGTTTCCAACGGCGTATTGATCATCTCGGTGACTTCTTCTGAATACTTCTTAAGCTTGAGAATATTGTCGTTGCCAAACTCTTTCTTGGAAAAAGAATCAAATATCGCTACGATACCCAAAAGCTCTTTCTTGGATCCATATAATGGCACCCCACAATAAAACTTGATATAGGGGATTCCAGTCACAAACGGATTATTGGCAGTTCTCCAGTCTTTTGAAGCATCCAACAACAAGAAGTAATCCTGTGAAAGAATTGCATGTCCATCTATTGATACCACCCGAGCCACCTCGTTAGTATTTAGTAAGCTATCGTACTTGACTATAGCTTTGGTGTCAGAAAGTAAAGATATGCTTACACCCGCCACATTGAAGTCCTTTCTGATCTTGCCTATAAGTTTCTTGAATATAGCTCGTTCATCCCACTGCTTTAATTTACTATACTCAGATACGATTTTTGCTCTTCCCATCTCTGCGTAACATTCCGGAGGCTTCATAAACCTTGTATCTTCCAAGCACTTTGGTTTGGTGATGTCTGAAAGATTCCATTTCCCCTGTAACGGTTAGTAAGTAGTGGTAAGTATTTGGGTGCAAAAACATACTTTTGAATAAGCATCTAGAAACTGGGCTTTTGACATCTCAATGGGCCGAGTAGAGCTTTCACTGTATGGTGCAATAAACTCTACCGATTGAGATGATTTTTCTGGTTTATGAGTTCCTGTTCGAGCACCTCTGGGGGTTCTGCGTTTACTTCTTGCCAACATGATAGTTTTTGCAATTTGCAATCAGCTGCGAATTTTACAAATGAGACATAAAAAGAGGTCTTTATATTATCGTGTGCTAAATTGACTGAATTGGATTTATAAGAAGAACTCAAGCGGGTTTCTTATTTACACCCAGTCAGGCTCCTTCGACTAGTTATGACATTGACGTGTGTATTGAGCCTGGCTTACTTATCTTCTTCTATTTTATCTAAATCAGGTTCCTTCTTTTCTTCAGCTTCTCTGTCTTGTCTAGCCTTTTCTTCTTCCAAGGAGAGTCTTAAAGCCAACGCCAAATCTGGGTCCATATTAGGATCAATCAAGTCACTTCCACCGAAGCCATCCATGCCACCGAAACCTCCGTTTGCGGCCTCAAAGCCTTCCTCCACCAAGATAGGTGAAGTGGCAATGGTTTCGTATAATAGTCTTGGACCAGGTGGAACCGATACAAGGTGTGAGTTGTCGTGATTGTTTATGGTACTGTTGAATTTTTCTAATTTGGATGTATTAACAGATTCTTCACCGAAATTTATAACGTCGATAGCTATGTTATTCTTCTTCATTTTCTTGGCCAACTTCTCCAATTCCTTTTCGGATTCTTCAATTGGGCTTCCAACGAATATTATGATTCTTTGACTCTGTACTTTATTTTGACGGTGCTTTAATGCCAATGCCGCCACTTGAATGCCGCTGGAAAAATGATTGGTTCCGTGGACTTTGGTGTTGTGGGCACCAGTCAAGATCTTCCCGTAATCTGTCGTCAAAGTACTCAATACTTCGGGCCCATTGCCGCCGTAGGCCAATAAACCAACCGTGTTCTCAGGGTTAGAGTTGATCTTATTTTGGAAAATATACTCGGTGGTCGATAACTGGGCCTCGTACCTCGAGGCTGGATAATCCTCATTCCTCATGTACTCTGAGTTATCGATCACTATCATTGTTGCTTCCAACACCATATTGATTGTAGTTATAAACGGGTTTGCTTGTAGTCTATATCGCCACCGATACTTGAATCGAAAAGTTCGCGCATGGTTGAAATATGGCCTATACCAAACACCAGAAGCAGCTCTTGATCCAGAGGTTCAAGGCGTTGAGCGACGAGAGACTAGCGAAGCTTCGGGAGGAGTGTGATGAGGCGTGTGAGCAGCTGCGTAACAAGATCAACCGGAAGTTGAATTCTGTGAGTGTCACGGTGTGGGATATGAAGATTAAAGATATTCTACAGGTTGAGAGACGCAAGACGGTGACGATGAAGGAGTTGGTTAAGGACGTGGGGCGGGTCCAGAAGTAGATTAATAGCATGGAAGCAGAACACAGCGTGTACAGAATTAGCATAACTTACAGAACATGTAGAGAATTGGCAGAACGTGGAAATATCATAGGAAGGAACAAACAAAGTAGGCAGAACGTACAGAACATGTACAGAAATATCATAGGCAGGAACAAACAAAGTAGGCAGAACAGAACACGAACGAACATTACTTCAAGGTCTCAACACATTTATATTATAAATAAATAAATAGACTAAGCGTCTTCGGGAATATCATCATGGAAATACTTTCCCTCAGTGGTTGGCTTGATAACTCCAGTTCTGATAACAAAGTCACCAAATGGTTCGTTGTCAAGTCTCTCTAAACTCCATTGCTTGAACAATGGTTTCAAGATATTCAATATCTCGTCTTCTTTGATCGAATACCTGTAAATCTTATTCAATCTCTGTCCATGATGTCCTCCACCCAACATCAAGTTGTAGGCTCCATACGCCTTACCAACCAATGCCACTTCGGCAACCCATGGTCTGGCACATCCATTAGGACACCCGGTCATTCTCATCACCACCGAATCGTGTCTTAAACCGTACTCTTCCAATGCTTCTTCCAACTTGGTGACCAACTCAGGCAAGTATCTTTCACTTTCTGCCATGGCCAATCCACATGTTGGGAAGGCCACACAGGCTGCTGACGATAATCTCAACCCAGAGAAGTCGGTGTTATCCAACTTATATTCGGCCAATAAGGACTTGACATGGTCCAAGTCTTCATCAGTGATTTTGGAAATAAGAAGATGTTGGTTACCAGTCAATCTGAACTCACCCGATCTGCCTCCAGCCAAGTATTCGGCAATGGTCTTCAACCCGGTTTTCTGGGGTAATTGTGGGGTGTCTTCGATTCTACCGTTCTCGATAAATGCAGTGAAATGGTTGAATCCCAACTCATCCTTACACCAACCGAAATAATCCACGTTGGAGGTGATTTCAAATGGCTTTGATTCTTCAAACTTATATCCTAATAAGTCTTCAACCTTTCCCTTGAAAACATCGACTCCCAAATCATCAATGGTGTATTTCAATCTGGCGTGCTTTCTGTTGGTTCTGTCACCATAATCTCTTTGAACCAACATGATCTTTTCACAGGCAATATGCACTTTATCCTTGGCAATGTATCCAAACATAGAACCGGTTCTAGGATAGGTTTTCTTGTTGTTGTGGGTGGATCCCATACCTCCACCTGCCAAGACGTTGAATCCAATGACTTCGTTGTCTTCAACAATGGCAATTAATCCAATATCATGGGCATACACATCAACATCGTTATATGGTGGAACAGTAATGACAATCTTGAACTTTCTAGGTAAGTAGGTTGGGCCATATAATGGTTCGTGATCAACCAAAGCGTTACCAGAAACCATAGTCTTGGTCTTTTTAGGACCGTCTTTTCTGGTTTCCCAGTTATCACGGTCACCAGGCTTATCACCTTCGTCTTCACCGTCAAGCCAAATCTCATGGTATGCAGTGGTCTCAGGTAATAAGTGGTTGGAGATAAGAGTACCAACATCACTGATTTGTTTATGGACCTTGGCATTGTGAGGTAAAGCACTTACCATGACATTTCTATTGACATCACCACAAGCTGCTAAAGTGTCCAATAAAGCAGAGTTCATTCCTCTGATAGCAGGCTTCAAGTCGTGTTTGACAATACCGTGCAATTGAAAAGTGGCTCTGGTGGTCAACTTGATGGTACCGTTACCTCTAGTATCAGCCAATTCATCCATCTTCAAATACTGTTGTGGAGTAGCTTGTCCACCAGGTAATCTTAATCTGACCATAAAAGCATAGGCTGGTTCCAATCCTTCAGACTTACGTTCTTCTCTGATATCACGGTCATCTTGCATGTAAATACCATGGAACTTTGTCAACTGTTGGTCGACAGCACTGATGGCACCGGTCGATTGATCCTTCAATCCTTCGGCAATGGTACCTCTTAAGAAGTTGGATCCGATCTTCATATCTTCATTAGTGAGTGGTTTTGGTTCTTCAACTCCATCAACTCCATCAACTCCCAAGGCAGTCCATAACTTAGGCATCCATTCGTTTAATCCAGTGTTGAACCCATCGGCATCTTGATCATCTCCCAAACCAATATCAACTAAAACTTGACCTCCGTATAACTTAAGTTTGGCGAAAAGATCTTTACCTGGCTTATTGTAGTAATGCTTGTCTTCCTTTCTTGGCCAATATTCGGAGTCTCCCATACCAAATACAGAGAACTTAACTGATGACAAATCTAAATCAACAGATGTCTTCAAAGCTTCCCAGAAGTTCTTACCGTTCAATGGGAATTCACCTTGACCAGAAGTAGAAGTGACAAAAACAATGTTGGTTTCAGTAGGTAAGTCTTCGATGGAAACATCATCCATGGCCAAAACAACACTCTTCAATCCTCTTCCAGAAGCTTGTCTATGAAGCTTCTTGGCAACAGCCTCTGCGTTACCGGCATCTGAAGCAAATGCAATTGTTATTGGTGGACCAGATAATCCTTGTAATAATTTATTGAACGAGTCGTCAGCCAATTTTTGTTGTTGCAACTTGGTTTCGGTGTTGGCATTCAATTTCAAGTTTCTTGACAATAATGGATTCTTGTTGGCCAATAAGGTCAACTTGTTTTCTCTATCCAAGAAGTTCTTCAATTGGTTTTTCAAGTTAGAAGAATCCAATTTGAACTTATCATTATCTTCTAAGCTTGGATTGTATCTGTATAATGGCCAGTAACCGGTGTCTACGGCCTTCTTGGTTTCTTTCAAGATCTCTAAAGTGTTGGTGCTTTCCGAGTGGTATGGCAAGTAAGCCAACACAATAGATGGACCATTAAACTTTTCAGCCTCAATGAATGCTTGTAAAACTTGAGTATAAGAAGAGTAAATGGCCACAGATGCAACATAACAGTCCCCGTAATTCATGGCATATAAACCAACGTCTTTTTTACGGAACCCATTGACGGTCTTTTTGGAGTCAAATGGTTCACTATCGACAATAAGCATGTTGATGTTTTGTTGAGATGCAACAACACTGTGGACACCAGAGGATCCCAAATCATAAGACCAAGCATCGGATCCAATTAACCAGTTGGAACTCAATCTAAAGTTGGCTTCTTCAGCTAACAAAGATTGAGCAGCCTCACTGGTAGAATCAGATTCTAACAAGTTTAAGATATTACCAATTAATTCTTCATCGTTACTGGCCTTACCAGACTTCTGTAAGTCTAACCATTTAGATAAGTATTCAATCAATCTTCCATTATCGATACTTCTGAAACTGTTGTTTTCGATAGCAGAGTAAATCTTCCCAATAAACTGGTTCAAGTTTTCTTTGATGTTCAAAAATTTACCAAATCCATATTCAGGGTTTGTTTCACTACCAGCAGATTCAGAATCAAACTCGTTCAAGACGTTCAAATCAGGAGCAACTTGGGCCAACAACTTTCTGTATGGTTCTTCTAATTTTATGGCATCATCAACGGCTTTGGCGACCTGGTCGAGTCTTTCCTTTTCAGACTTGGTTGATAATTCTATATCCACCTTACCGAATGCCAAGTTTTGTAAAGGAGAATCCGATCTGGTGTTTTGCAACAATTTTTCCACGCTGGAACCAACATCGGAACTGAAACCAAAGTATGAAGAAACAACCTTGGTGAAATTTTTCAACAGTTGTAAAGAAGAATATTCTTGGAAGAAGTCCAACAAAAGTGGAGACAAGCCTTGAGATGGAGATGTTGTTTGTAACACCAAAGTCAAGGTTTCGATGGAAGATGGAGTTATGCTCAATAAATGGCTCAAGTAAAATGGTTTATAAACATTAACCGATATTAATAATGCTCCATTTTTGGTGAACAGAGACACCAAGTCGTCATTAACCAAACCAAAGTAAAACACGAGATCCTTTGTCTTTTTCACTGCTTTACTATTCAATAACTTGAATGGAGTAACACCAAAATATGATATGAGATCTTCTGGAGATTTCTTTTCAAGGTCTGGAAGTAAGATGGTTGGCTCTGAAATCTTTTGAGGTTTAGATACGGTGAATGGAACCACAAAGTGGAACACAGCGGTGGAAGAACGAGCAGCAAGATTATAAGCCAATTTAGCATGTGCTACTAAATCGTCTGAGTTTTGTGATACCAACACGGGGAAGTCCAAATCTCTTAAGGAGGTTATTATTGAGAAATCAAAGTTTGAAAGCTCTATATGGTGAACAGAAGCTTTTGAAGTGAAAGCATTTGATGAAAGCACCGGTAAGTTTTGGAATAAAATTTTTCCTGAAGTCAAAACGGTTGAAACCGATTCGGGTATGGTTTCAGCCTGTTCTTGTTCAGGGTCCTCTGCGTCCTGTTGTGGTTGTATAGAATTCAAGTATTCACCAATAACAAGATATGGATCATGTGAATCCAACAAGTAGGAGATATCAGACTGGTCAAAAAACCTGGAGTAAGAAGGGTCGACAGACTTTGCCAGGCGAGTAGCAAAGACCTGTCCAGGGACCTTTTTCACGACCTGAGAGATGACCTCAAAAGTGCTAGCCATCTTGTATCGGTAGAACTATTTAACAAACTGATAAATAGGTTATATCAATTATTATATTAAATATGAAATCCATTGCAATTTGCAGTCGCGCATTTATCTTATTCCACGTGATATGCTGCAATTCGTAAAGAAAATTTGAGATAGAGGGGATGGGATGGGGAATATTACCAAACCCGCGAAGGTGATTGGTTGGTGGAGGCGGCCGAGCCAATTTACGGCAGGGTTTGATAAATCCCGCGGTAAACGGTTCGGTACGACTCGCGTGAATGTTGTGCCATTTTGTGGGTGGTTACGAGGGTGAGTAGGTTAGTAGTTGGGTGAGTGGATGAGTAACATCATTGGTGTGTATTTGTTGGTACTTTAGGTTGGCAACTGCTCTTATATATCGCCCCATTTATTTCCTATTTATGATTTTTTCGATTTGACCCCGAATGTAAAATTTTAGTCACAAATCCTCTTGGTGGCCAAGCTGGCTAAGGCGCGAGACTGTAATGAGTAACTCAAAGTAATCTTGAGATCGGGTGTTCGACTCACCCCCAGGAGATTTTTTTTGCCAGGCAAAAGGAAGAGATCCGAACAGACCAAGTTCGAAGAAGGAAAGGGTTGAAAAAAGAAGTGAAGAAAAGAGATAAAAAAGAGATGAAAAAGAGATGAAAAAGAGATGAAAAAAAAGTGATGGAAAAGAAGTGAAGAAAAGAAAACCAAAGAAAGGCTGAACATTCGACTTCTCGGTTAAACTTAAACTTTGCCCGTCAGCAGCCCAAAACATCTCCCAAGAAATTCTGCCCATCTCTGCCAACCGCCCTGGTATGATTCTTTGACTTCAGCCAATCAACAGGGCCCGGCAATATAATGACAGCCGGGGATAATGTGGCCAAGCGGAAGGAGAATCATGTGATCAATTGAAAGTGTTCAATTGAATCGACCTGAGGTTTTATGAGATATTGGATACGAGTAGACAGAAACACCACCGATGAATTGACATGTCACTTCCCTGCCAAACCACCTCTGTCTCTTGATCACCACTTCCTACCACCCTACCACTCTACCACTGATGGAAAAGATAATGCTCATCTCCTATATCCAGGAAGGTGCAGATCCTAACATATGATCCTCTGACTGCTTGAGAGAAGCCAATAATAAACAACGTAAACTGTATAGAAATGGGCTTAATTAAAGTGCCATTCAACTTACGACCTGTAAGTTCAATACCATTGGCTGGATGAATGCTTGGCATCTTTGACATAATATTGCCGAATGCGAAAAAGTTATCAGATCCATCAGTAAAGCCGTGTGTGAGGACGTTATTAGTTTTTGAACAGCTCTGAGAGCTTGGAATTTGGCCTGGGTGTTGGTGGGAGCTCCCTGATTGTGTCCGTACTTTTGTAGACTAATTTGTGTGAAAAAACCTCAATTTATACCAAACCTGCCAGGGCTTTTGAAGAAGGTTCAAGACCAGAGCTTGTGACCTTAATTCGTAAATTGAAATACCAAGGCTGGAAAAAAGCTTGCCATTAATTCCAGCCCTAGAAATCTAAATGGCCCATTGGACTATAAAAGCGACAGCATTTCCGTCCTTCTATCTCCAAACGTGATGGACAAAGCTCAACTGACAGACAGCAGTGTTGAACCTGCCAGTCAGAATTCATACGACGAAAAGAACGTCAACCACGAGAACGAAAATGATAGACAAACAAGAGACGACGAATCGACGTCGAGTAAAGTGCTGGACCTTGAAAGTGAAATCTTTTTGGCCAAATCTTTTGGGGTTCGTAGGGAAGAATTGTTGATGGCACAGAACAATACCTGGCAGAAAGGTGTATACTACTTTGGTATATTCATTGGTATGTTTGTAGCTCTTTTGGAGTCGGCATGTATCAGTGTTTTCATGAGTTATGCCACCAACGACTATAAACAGCATTCTCTTTTCTCCACCGTTGGGATCATTAGAAACGTTGTTTCTGCTGCCTCTATGCCTGCTTTTGCAAGAGTTTCAGATACTTTCGGAAGACTCGAAATCTATATCTTTGCATTGGTTTTCAGAGTGGTGGGACTTGTCATCATGTCGCAGGCCCATGATATCAATAAGTACGCTGGAGGAATCGTATTGTATGGTTTTGGTTTCACCGGTGCTAGAATTGTTTGGCAATTCAATTTGGCAGATTCAACCGCTTTGAAATATAGATTTTTGGCCATGGCTGTGTTGCACTCTCCTAATCTTATCATCACCTGGGCAAGTGGAGATTTGGTCAACCTGTTATTGAATGATAGAGGTTGGAGTTTTGGAACCGGTATGTGGGCATTTGTATTCCCCTTGGCCTCGGTTCCATATATCATGTCGAGTATTTTCATGAGATTGAAAGCTCGTAGAACTAACGAATGGAAAGAGTTGGCCATTGAAGAAAGAAGCAGTTATATTGGAATGAATGAAGCCACCCGGATTTACGAGAAGAAAGAAAGCGGTAGCAGTAAGATCAAAATCTTCTTGATTAGATCCAAGTTTATTCTCAGACTGTTATTCTGGAAAGTAGACTTCATCGGGTGTCTCTTTGTGGTTATCATTTGTGGATTCATTCTCGTGCCATTGACTCTCGCTGGTGGAATCCAGACAAAATGGCAAAAGGCATCCACCATTGCACCTTTAGTCATTGGATTTGTGGCTATTCCCTTATTCATTTTATGGGAATCGAAACTCGCCAAACACCCATTAATCCCATTCCCATTGTTGAGAGATAGAGGGATTTGGGCTGCTTTTGTCATTGCAATCTTATACACTTTTGCCAGTGGTATGCCAAACACATACGCATATCCGGTATTGTTTGTGGGTATGAATGCCAGCGAAGTGGTGGCCACTCGTATTCCAACGTTGGCAGAATTCACCGCCGCATTAACAGTTCCAATTTTTGGAATCTTGCTTTCCTATGTTAGAAGGTCCAAGGGGTTCATTTTATTGGGGATTTCGGTTTGGTTTGTCGCCATGGGTGTGTTTGTTCACTTCAGAGGTGACAATGATGGTATCAACGGAGAACGGTTCAGAAACGGGGTGGCAGCTGGTATGTGTCTTGTGGGATTTGGGTCTGCATTTATTGCCCGTCTCGTGGTGGTTTCGGCCCAAGCTTGTACCAATCACGAATACACTGCACTTGTGATTGCTTTGTTCGCTTCTCTTTACAGTATTGGTTCGGCCTTCAGTAAAAGTGTCACCGGTGCTATTTGGACCCAGCAAATGTATCCTACCATTGTTAAGCAAATGGAATCGTTAAATGTGAATCCTCAACTAGCAATGATCGCTTATAAGTCTCCGTACAATTTTGTTGCCAAATACGCCTGGGGAACCGATGAAAGAATCGCCGTTGTTTTGGCGTACGCCGAGATCCAAAAGAAGTTATGTATAGTTGGTCTCTGTCTTTGCGTACCATTATTGGTAGCAGCCTTCTGCTTAAGAGATCACTATTTACCAGACACCCAATCGCTTGAAGAGTCGCTTGAAGGCACAACTAAAAAAGGAGGAAAGAGTAGAATCTTGTATACAGACGATAAAGATCCTATGATTGGATTTTTCAAAAAGGTTTTCGGAAGAAAAGCCTAAAGTTTTGCAGCCAAATAATGTGTAGTTAAATGCAAATAATTTAGTAATAGTTGCGTGTCCGGGAAAACGAGGGTAACAAGGATGACCCGTTTGTAAGCGGAAACACAGTCAGCTAAGCTCGAACCACAACAGAATGAATTGTCTACCTCTACCGTCGTCGCCGGGGACTAGTGGACCTCCGCGACAGAATGGGACGAGAACGTGACCAAGAAAAGTTGACGATGAGCGCGCGCTCCGCATATAAATTCAACCCGTTTTCCGTAAGTTGTCGACAACACATTCGTAAACATGTCAGGAGAAAAGATCATCACCGTCATCATTGCCGTTCTTTTACCGCCATTGGCCGTCTTCATGAAGGTCGGAGCCACCTCCCCGTTATGGATTAACATCATCTGTTGTATTTTCTTCTGGTTCCCAGCCATTTTACATGCCTTATATGTTGTGTTGAAAGATTAGATATGTATAATAATAAATGTTTGATTGAAGGCCCCGTAGTTGTGTATAATTGAGAGGGGCTTTATGGGGGCTGTCTGAAGGCTGTCTGAGTTGTTTGAACCAGTTATGTAATGATAGCCCAGTCTAGCAATGGTCATGAAGGAGTCGGACGAGCCATCCCTTCCTCCCATGCTGCCCCATCCCCCCACCCATCGTAGCACCCAGGCCACCCAATGTAGTACCCAGTCTACCCAAAGTAGTAACCTAAACCACCCCGATCTCCAGCAAGTCTAAATGATGATATCACTTATCTTCACGACGGCTAACTAGTGTACAGTACAACAATTTAGATATGCTCACTTAAGCAACAGATCGTTAAGTGTTCATATTCAGGGGTCTAACCGATATTGTTATGTTAAAGCCGCCGCAGGCGCATGTTTGACATCACCTCGGTTGCGGTGTTCCTGAAAGCAACTAACCCTCAAGCTTCTCTGACCGATATATTCACCTGATATCGCCTGCCATTATATTATTGTCCCCAACCCCCTTATTGTTTCGTCTTATCAATTCGGTAAGCCCACTTCCAAATTTCATATCGTTGCGAAACTTGCATAAATTCGCCCTTTTTATCACAAGGGGCTAACCAACAACCAAAGGTGTCAAGTGTTTAAAGCGTATATCCTGACTACGGTGTCATGTCCTACGACTATACAGACCCCCGCCCTGGACGGCACGTTCTGGTGCACCATAGAGAGCCGCTGGACTGCTCGTTTTCCTTCTCCAAAAAACCCATCGATCTGCTGCCTACACCTTTAAGATCCGCCATCTCGAGTATATTACCTCAGGTATCCCGCAACTCGAGTGTGTCGCCACGGCTCTCGCCGTTGCCGCTGGATCTGTCGCCCAAGTCGGCCCTTAATAACGTCAACTACGACCAACAAATAAGGGCTCCTCGATTCAACTTTTATTCCCATCAGAGCGCCTCTGATTTGAGCATCTCAAACTCAAATGGACCGCTTCTGCAAACGTCGGCCGAATCCACCTCGGTGAAGGAGCCGTACGTTCCTGCCAAGTTCGACTTGTCGAACTACACATATACTTATTCCTCGTCTGCGGTAGACGACTCGGTGCCGGCTGCTGAAGGTGATACCACCACGAACCTTCATGATGCTATCACCAACTTGAATAACAACTTGACGTCTTCAGAGAGAGGCGACCAAGGCGAACCGGTGCCTGAAACACATCCCAATAAGAACTTCATCAAACCGGTTTATAAGTATAAGAGGCCGTTAAGTATTCCGGCAGTACTTCGTCCTCCTAGCCTGCCAGAGCTGGATCCTCTGTCATTATCGCTGTCGCTGAACTACACCCCCATGAACATCGAGCTAGACCTCAGTAGTGTGGATGGGCTTTCTATACAAAAGAGCTTCAACAAAGACATTTTAAATCAATCTTCCGAACCTTGCGAACCTACACACGATCATTGGAAACCAGATCACTTTACAAATTGTTGTATGAAATGCTTCAAAACATTCGGCAATTTCTTCAACGTTAAACGCAGACATCACTGTCGGTTTTGTGGGTTTTTGATCTGTTCAAGTTGCTTGTATGATACAAGGAGTGAAGATGAAAAGAATTCTACTCAAATATCAAAAGTCCTGACAAACATGATCTGTTTAGATTCCAAGGCCAGATTTGTTGTTCCGATTTTCAATAATTTGAACTCTTCAAACATCCAGGCAAGTTCTTTAAGCAAAGTTTTCAAGTTGTGTAAACTTTGTAAAAATTGTGGAGACTATTATGTCAATATTTTATTTCATCTTAATAATTGGACTAGCACGTCGGTTAATCCAGCGGCTAATTCAATCAATTTACCATTTGTGATTGTTGATAACCCATTCCTTAGTAAAAAATTTAATAACCAAGAAATTACCGAACAGAGTAATTCCTTATCTAATACCACCGATTGGACTTGGAGTTCATTCTAGCCAAGTCTTGTACTATATATTTAATGATAAACTGATAAAATAATCGTGATAAAAGTCGTGTATTGTAGGACCTTTGCTTCCCCTCTGCACTCCCCGATCTATATCTGGAATCTCGTTCCTGTTTATTGTTAATGGTTTAATTGACGGGATACTGTTTTAGGAACTTCCCTATTGATAGTTTTCATCTCCTGCGAATCCCAAATTTGAATTGTCGCAATCCCGCTAATTTCCTATCTGGGCGAAAGGCTGCAACTTATCTTATCAACCATGAAAGTGTATAAATTACGATTTGAATCTCCAGCTTGATAATCATCAATGACTGATACTGAGATTGTTCCAGGAACCGTCCACTTGGTGGACATAACCGGCACCATTCATGCAAAGAAAAGATCCGATAATGATAAGGTGATATTGATTCCTCCGCCGTCAAGTAACCCGAATGACCCGTTACGTTGGCTGAAGAAGAAGAAATTCAAACAGTTCTTTGTTCTTTTCTGGTTGGCTGCTTTCCTTGCTTTGACGTTGGCTTGGAGTGCTCCAAATTGGTTGCTTTTAACAAAAGAGTTGAACTGTACGATTCAACAATTGAATAATGCCTATGCATTAACGTTTTGTTTCTTGGGTTTGGGTTGTTTGTTCTTGCAACCAACAGCATTGAAATTGGGAAGAAGATTTGTTTACCTTTTATGCTGTTTGTTGATGATTATTTCCCAAATCATTGGTTCTCAAGCTAAATCAATTAACCTGATTTATGTTGTTTTCATTATCACCGGGTTTGCAGCTGCTCCTTGTGATTCTTTGGTGGAAATCTCCACAACTGATGTGTTCTTCCAGCATGAAAGAGCCAGTTTTTTGGCGTTGTTCATCTTGGCGTTATACTTTGGTAATTACTTGGGACCTGCTGTTAGTGGGTATATTGTGGATCGTTTAAGTTGGCAATGGTCTTACTACCTCCAACTCATGATGTTTGCTGGAACATTCATTGTGCTTCTTTTCTACATGGAAGACACCACTTTCCGTAGAGACAACGACGACGTGTTGGAAGAAGGAATCATCAATCAAATCAAAAGTAGAGAATCGGCTGCCCATGATCTTGAAAAAAACCATGCTCTCGGAACAGTTGAGGTTGTAGACGATTCAAGCTCAAGTAACGACGTGGATTCGATCGACTACTCAATTCCAAAAGATGGTTATTGGCAGAAGATGAAGATCATTCAAACCAGATATAATGACCGTCGTTCTTGGTTATGTATTTGGTACAGGCCGTTTTTAATGATCTCATTTCCGGCAATTCTCTGGGGTGGGTTGATCTATGGGGCCCAAATGATGTGGTTATCGTTGATTTCCACGTCCCAAGCCTCTATCTATGGGTCTGAACCTTTCAACTTCAGCTCTGGGAAAATCGGGCTTTTCAACTTTGCTCCTCTTATAGGGAACTTTTTCGGAATGCTTTACGGAGGTAAGTTTGTTGATTGGTTGACGATCAAGTTGGCAGAAAGAAACAACGGGATTATGGAGCCTGAATTCAGACTTTACGCCATGATAGTTCCAACCATCATCAATGCGGTGGGGCTTCTCACGTACGGACTCGCCAACGCCAACGGAGAGCCTTGGCCTGTGTCTGTTGTGATTGGGATTGGCTTTTTGGGGTTCTCCATGAGTTCTACCGGTGCTATCTGTTTGACGTATGCCATTGACTGTTACCATAACATGGCAAGTGAAGGATTGGTGTTGATGTTATTCATCAGAAACATGATTGGAATGGTGTTCACCCTTGTGTTTCAATACTGGCTAGACAGATGCGGGTTGGTGTTATTATCTTGGTTATTGTTTATGATGGCCCTTGTCATCAATGGGCTGTTCCTTGTGTTTGTATTCTGGGGTAAGAGATTTAGAAGAAGCACTAAAGAAAGGTATATGAGATACTCGAACCCACAGTACGGGGAGATATTTAAAAGGAAATAATAGATTATGAATGGACATTGAATAGGTGTAAGTAATTGTAGCGCTTGACTAATGTTACCTCAATCAGTTTAATGTAAATCTAATCGGTTTAATGTGAAATTCACAAGATGAAAGAAAACCGGCCAAAATTACCATACAGCACGAAGTGGACAAACTTTTATACCACAGACTTTCGTACCACAGTATAAAGTCGACGGGTGGTTATTGTGTTGGTGATACGCTTCAAATCTAAATGGTTGGTGAAGTGACGCGGCTGCAAAAAGAATAAACCAAATAAAGCACGTCTATTCCTTAAAGATTCTTTCACCAGTTCGGGTGGTGAGTTATGTATTTTCACCGATACGTTTGTTTCACCTGTCCCTTTATTGTTTCGAAGCTTATGCACATAGGCTGGAGACGTTAGTATATTTCAAGAACAAACCTTAGTTTTGGGGGTCAGGAAACAACCGTCTTAATATACAAGTAGAAGGTATATAAACTAAGCAAATAGTTAAATAAGTCTCTTATGTTTGACCGTTGGACTCAGAAAACAAATTGAACGATATATTTGTACCGGTTTTAACGCCCCCTGCACATTATAAAGTATCGTAAACTTAACACATAAACAGGAGACGGTCTTTATCTGCGAATTGTCCGCATTTGCATGCATCCACTTGAAACTTGAGCCATGTTGAACCGTCGTGTTAGGCTGTCTAAAGATTTTTTGTCACTTGAGCAAGACCATTCGGTAGATAAAGACTTTTACCGAATGCAATTGATCTTACAAGGGCTCCAATCGGTCTTACAAGGGTTCCAATCTGAGTTTCCAAAACCATTTCTTATCTTGGAATCGACAATAAACTTAAAATAGCCACATCTGCAGTATTATTTAGCCGTAGAACTATGCGGCTAAATTCGATACTATATATTCTGCAATATAGCTTCGTATCATAGGATATTCTGGAAGATATGACAACAGTCAGTTGTGGCAATAGCAGTGTCCGTTATGACTTGGTTACACATGACCAGAAGTTCATTTGTGAAGGAGAAACTTTATTTGTTGAAGTCACCAAAGAATTAGAATCAAGTGGTGTGAGGATCAATCCCAAGTTCAATTTACTTGTGGTGATGTTCTTGATAAGTGTGGTCTGTGGTGATCTAGTGTAGTTGATGTATTGAGTATTGATCGTGAGTAGAGCATTACGGCGTACGGTGTTTCACACGGTGAGTTTAAAGACTTCCACTATTGGCACGAATTGAGTAGAAAAGCATAAGTGATGAGTTCGTGAAAGGGAGAGAGAATTAAAAGTACAGTCTCTTATCCACTTCTGGACGAATAGTTAAATAGGAGAGATGTATGGTTGAACCCAGAATAGTTAAATAGCAGAGATGTATGATGAACCCAGAATAGTTAAATACGCATCATAATCATCATTTCATTCAGTTTAATACGTCTATCTGGAGACTGCCGTTCCAAAACACCAATTTTCTGTGCAGGCCATATAGGGCTATGTGTTCGTATTTATACCTCTTTTGGTGATCGTTACACGAGGCCGTGTTGTGGCTTGGTGCTTGTTGGTGCTATTCTATTGTTCATAGCTTAATAAATGTTCGCTACAGTTACTACGAATAAGCCATGAGAGTTGTAGAGGCCAGATAAGGTACGTTTGGTAGGTGAAGTATCAGCGTACTTTGATACTTTCATACGCCAAGTCAGTTAGAGGACAAAGAGACAATCGTGATAATCATAGTTGCTGAAGGTAAGCTCTTGAATGGATTTCTAAAGAATTAAACATTCAAATATAAGATAGACAATCGTAGACATGTACCACGAGAAGAACTTACCACGAGTGAACTCACCACGAGTCAACTCACCACGAGTCAACTCACCACGAGTCAACTCACCACGAGTACGTACCACGACAAGCTCACCCGAACAAACTCACCCAAACTCCCAAACTCTACGAACATTCAGCTTTCCTCTCTATTGGCCCGTCGATTTTAACTCGAACTGTCACTGCCCCGCTCACACCAAAGTCGCGTAGCCACTATTGTTTCAAGGTTGTGTACACGACCCTAGGCCACTTTGCCAATGATTGAGAAAAAATCGTCAAAGCATTTTCACTCCCTTCTTTTAAGCTCAAGCAGTCCAGGAACTCAACCGATAAATAAGTTGACCATCCACTCGCCGTTGTTTCCACCAGTTCTGTATTTCTCCAAAAGCCCCCACTTTGCTACCGAGCGTGCCTTCCTACCTGATCAGTTCATCAGTAACAGCCTCCACAGTAGCGCGTGTTAATATTTATTAGTGATAGATCTGATACCCTTATTGATTGAATCACCGCCATAGACCCGCTTAATCCAACGTCCTTGTTTTATTGCCATATAGCGCCTGGCTCGTTTCAAGTAATTGCTCCATATCACACGCGACACATAACATGTACCAACAACCAAATCACCTGTACGCTTCCACCGAATCATTAAGACGGTTGTCGTCAAATAACCCATTCAGAGCCAACGTGGATGCACAGCTGACCGGCAACAGTATCTCGATCCCCAATACAAGGGTCAGTTCAACTTCAAGTAATGGATCAAATATCGTCCGCTCACCTCCATCACGCAGTTTCGAATCGTGGGTGGAGAAGAACAAGAAGTTGATTGAAGAAGACGACTCGTACGAAGACTATAACGATTATGCCCTATTAGACCACGAATTGCAACTGCGTAGTGCCAGCGTCACGTCTGACTTTGCCCCACCCCAGAAACCGCGTACCGCGAGAACTAACTCAGATCCAAGTATAAGGTATGTTAATTATTTTGAACAAATGTCCAGCCAACTACGGATATATAAAGAGGTAAGCGTGTCGAAGTTTCACCCTGCAATGTTTGGAAATGCCAGCCGCTCGGCATCTGGTGTCACACCAAACATCGCCTTGGTGCGATTTTCGCGCTCACATCTATTGCTTTGTTTTTGAAACCCCTTTATTTTATACTAACTGTTTAGAATGTCTTCTAACAATCCATTTGCAAGTGCTTTGAATGGGAACTATGTCCATCATAGAGAAGCCCCACCGCCTCCAAAGTCCAACGGTGTAAACGGTACCAAATCCTCCACTCCTCCTTCAAGACCTCCAAAATCTACCGTGCCTCCTCCACCTTCCTACGAAGAAGCGGCTGGCCCTGATGGCGTTAGAAAAGAATACCCCCGTGAGAAGTCAAGCTCGTCCCAGAGGCCTCACAGAAGTCAAAGTGATGGCGCTAGACAACACAGAAGCCACCGCTCCGACAGAGAAAGAGGCGAACGAGGTGAAAGAAGAGAAAGAAGTGATAGATATCATAGAGATGGTAGCGCAAGACATCATAGCCACAAGTCACTGAAGAAAAGCCCTTCGAAGAAAAACGTCGAACCAGTTAAAAGCAAGAACTTGGATACTATTGATAAGTTGGATGTGACTGGATTCTTTGGTGGTGGGTTCCATCATGACGGTCCTTTTGACGCTTGTACTCCACATAGAAATAAGGATGGCAGATTGGCTCCTGTGATGGCTTTCCCTGTGGACGGACCTAATAGTTCTATTAGAGGAGGTGCTAATCTCGATCCTAATGCCCAAATCGATTTGGCTTTCGGTAACTATACCGACCAAAATGAAATTGTTGGTTCCAAAACTAATAAAGAAGAACCTC
The DNA here is from genome assembly GCA_030571955.1 of Yamadazyma phyllophila. Classification (NCBI taxonomy): domain Eukaryota; kingdom Fungi; phylum Ascomycota; class Pichiomycetes; order Serinales; family Debaryomycetaceae; genus Yamadazyma; species Yamadazyma phyllophila. The sequence goes on along the minus strand of JAJLZE010000004.1, from coordinate 187,047 downwards.
CATATCCAAAGACCAACAAGCACACTGAAGACTTGAGCTCCAGTATGTATACCCCCAAGCAAAACCCATCTGTGATCAACTTTGATGCTACCGTAAAGAGTGAGCCAGTTCATGGCATTGCAACTGCAGGTTTAGGGTCTTCAACCTTTGTTGATGGAGCCCCAGCACCAAGACACGACGAAAGCTTATCACTTAATAACGGAGGATTGGGTAGAAAGAAATCATTGGTTCAAAGATTAAGAAAAAACAGTGGATCTGAATATAACAACAGAAATCGTTCAAATGATGAACTTAACGTAACACATTCTTTTGATTCAGCAGAACCGGCTGGTAACTCGTTAATAAGAAGAGTAAAGAGTTTGAAGGTGGGAAGGAGAGAAAGATAATCGATTTAATTGGGCTCTCTATGGCAACGCCCTTTCCTGCCTGTGTTATGAATAATGATTATTATTTGTATATTATAATATAAATGTGTTCTTAGATTGAGTTGTAGAAGAAAAAGTGCGCATATACAAGATTGAAAATTTTTAAGTATCGAGCTCAATAATGTTTAAACCTCAGGCTTTCAATAGGTGTTTACGGGTACCACGCGCCGTAGGCGGAGTGAGAGCTGCTTCATTCTATAGCTTGCCCAATATCCAGTTGTTGGACGACTTAAAAGTGAACCAAGCCGATTTCAAAGGGTTATTCTCAAACTCAACCTATAACCAATTATGGTACCAAAGAGGTGAAAAATTGGTACAAGAGTTGAACGAGTTGTTGGTGGAAAACCAAGTGAATCCTCCAAGTGGATTACACGAACTCGTCAGCTTGACCATAAGCAACCCCCAGCTCAATAAAATCTATACCCATTCATCTACGTTATACAACTTACAATTCTTTTTAGAAGGGTTAAAAGAAGCATCTGAGACTTACGAATTCAAACAATTGAACGAATCTGAATTATTCCGTAACCCAGACATAGAAGAAGTCTCTGTGAATGTTCCTCGTGACGAGGAGCTTGTGAGTTGGATTGAATACTCTTTTGGGTCGGTAAACGAGTTCAAAAACTTATTACTCAACTCAGCCAAAGCCATTAAAGGAGATGGAACTGCTTGGTTGGTGGCTCAACCCGAGGTTGGAGAACTGACTTTAAGATCAAGTCTCAACAGATCATTTAGTGAATCTAATGAAGCCAGATACGCCAAATTAAGTATCATGAATACTTATAACGCTGGTACTGTTGATGATTCTTTAAGATCGAATCAACTCTTTAGAATGCAACAACAAAAAGAAGCCAAGTTAGCTTTAGAAAACGAGAACACCGAAACTGAAGAATCTGAAGAGGCTGAATTTGAAGAAACTCTTGGAACCGTTAAAGATGCAGAATTCAACAACTTATTCTCTGATAAGAAGATTGTGCCATTAATAGCTATTGATGCATCATTAAGGAATTACCTTTTGGACTACGGTGTTTTTGGTAAACAACAATACCTTGAAAACGTATGGAGTTGTATTGACTGGGAAGTGGTCAAGAACAGATTACCACCTAGACTTGTACCTAACTTCCAATTCTAGATATTACCTTGTATATATTATGTCGAATTGACTAACTATTGATTACTTAATTCTTTTTAGTTCTTCAAAGCTTTTGTTACAATCTCTTCTAATTCATCCAAATCATCAGTTGGTACTCTGGTCAATTCTATACCAGAGCCAAAGTAGTTCTTAATCGATTCTAACACTTGATAAGATCTTTTATCATGAACAAACGAGATCGAAACCCCAGTTCTACCAAATCTACCGGTTCTTCCGATTCTGTGCAAGTAAGTCGAAGGGTCTGGCTTACCATCTTTGTCAACTGGTAAATCGTAGTTAACCACCATAGAAACCGAGGCAATATCGATACCTCTGGCCAACACGTTGGTGGTAATTAACACCTTGGACTTACCGGTTCTGAAATCATCGATCAATCTATCTCTTTCGCTTAATTCCAAATCAGAATGCAATACCGATATCTTATGACCTTCTTGTTTCATCTTATCATACAAAATATTGGCGGTTCTTTTGGTGGCCACGAATATAATTGAGGAAGCAATAGTCAATAAGCCGTATAATTCCTTCAACATTTCAAACTTATGATTATCGCTATCACAGTCCATGTACAATTGTTTAATTGCATCGACGTTTAATTCTTCTTGTTTCAAAGATAAAGAGTTGGCATTTGGAACAAATCTTTCGGCATATTTTCTAACTTCAGTAGGGAAAGTAGCACTAAATAATACCAATTGACAGGTTCTTGGTAAAGCCTTTTTAACTCTTAAACTTTGATCAGCCATACCTTGAGCATCCAACATATTATCAGCTTCATCTAAAACAAATACCTTAACATGCTTGAGATCCAATTCTCTTTTCTTGATTAAATTCAATACCACCCCTGGAGTACCAACCAACACTTGACCTTCGACTTTTTGACCTCTTGCAGTGGAATCTGGAATCACCAATTGGGTGGTGACGTTGGTGAACTTTCCCATGGTTTCAACCACGTCCAAAGTTTGTCTTGCCAATTCTCTTGTAGGAGAAAGACATAAACACTGAGGAGCCTTTAATGATTCATCGACTCTGGTTAACATGGTCAATGAAAAGGCAGCGGTTTTACCGGTACCTGATTGGGATTGAGCAATCATATTGGTTGGTGGGTCTGAGATCAATAACGGTAAAGCTCTTTCTTGAATCTTAGAAGGTTTGGTGAACTTCATGGCGTATAACCCTTTAAGTAAATTGTCAGATAATCCCAATTCATCGAAAGATTTAACCGAGTATAACGGGGAATTAGGATCAGCTTGTAAATCTGCTAATTTGACCTGGACTTCGTACGTGGAGCTGATCAAGTTGGTGTCTGGTTCCTTAGTTTCTTCCTTGGTTTCTCCCTCTGCTGGAGCACTGGAGTCTTCCTTAGACACGTCTTTAGGTTCGTCTTTCACAACCTTTGGTTCTTCGTTGTCGTTGTCGCTCTTCACTTGTGTTTCAGGCTTTGATTCCTTGGTTTCTTCGGCGTTTGAGCCGGCACTTTCTGGGGCATCGGCTGCGCTCTTTGGTTCCTCTACTGTTCCTTTGCCGGCTTTGTCAATCGACAAGGAAGAGAGAAGCTCAGCGGCATCTACATCAGGCTTTTTGTCCGACATGTTGATGGATAAATTTTTCAGAATTTCGCGACTTGACAGAAGCATCAATCATGAGTAAACTGGCTGAACCTGTGCAATTGAAACAGAAAGGGGGCGGTAAACAGGGCACTCCGGGGGACAACGGTGCCAGTAAAGTGGTTCATAAAGACGGCGAGCCAATTGTGTCGAAGAATTACTCCTTGTTGAATATCTGGATAATCTCCCTATTCCTCAAAGCTCTCCTCTCAATAGGATACCATTCGACAGATTTCGAAGTGCACAGAAACTGGTTGGCCATAACATACAACCTACCAATCAGCAAGTGGTATATCGAGAAAACGAGCCAGTGGACGTTGGACTATCCTCCTTGTTTTGCCTACTTTGAGTGGGTATTATCGCATCTAGTACCTCAAGTAGTCAAGGACGATGGGTGCTTGGAATTGACCAAACAAGGGGCGTATGGGCTTCCTACTATATTCTACCAGAGAATCACAGTGGTGGTGAGTGAAGCTGTGCTTTTTTTCGCTTTAAAATGGTATGTTGACTCGTCCAAAGATCAGGCCGAAGCCAGAAGAGCGTATGTGATTGGATCGAGTTTGATTCTTTCGCCGGGTCTTCTTTTGATCGACCACATCCACTTCCAGTATAACGGTATGATGTATGGGATTTTGGTGTTGGTGATCAACAACGCCAGGTTGAAAAACTACTTGATGTGTGGGTTCTGGTTTGCATTATTACTTTGTTTCAAGCACATATATCTTTATTTGGCTCCGGCGGTGTTTGTGTTCCTTTTAAGAGCATACTGTTTGGATTTGACATACAACAGGAAGAAGAGCTTTATATGGAATGTGGTGCATTTCGTTCAATGGGGAAACTCCATCAAGCTTGGAGCCGTGGTCTTGGGAACGTTTGGAATATGTTTTGCCCCGTTCATTTACTACAACCAAATCCCACAGGTGGTGGAAAGACTCTTCCCGTTCAGCAGGGGCTTGACACATGCCTATTGGGCCCCTAACTTCTGGTCGATATACTCGTTCTTGGATAGAGTATTGATAGCCGTGTATAAGAACATTCCGTATGCTAGAATGCCGTTGGTGAGTGTGTTCAAGTTCGACGAAAAGCTCTTATCTGATCCCAAATACCTCAACACCTCCACCAGAGGCATAGTGGGTGATATCGAGTTCTTGGTGTTGCCAACCATCACGCCATTACTCACGTTTCTTCTCACGTTATTCTACCAGATCATGTCTTTGATTCCGCTCTTCATCCAGCCGACATTCTCGAGGTTCGTGGGATCATTGGGGCTCTGTGGATTTGCATCCTTTTTGTTCGGATGGCATGTCCATGAAAAGGCCATCTTATTGGTGATATTTCCTATTTCTTTCTTGATCGTTCAAGATACAAGATTGCTTACTCCGTTCAATCTTCTTGTGAGCTGTGGATACGTATCTCTTTTCCCGTTGATATTCACCAGCAGCGAATGGCTCATTAAGGTGTTGTACACATTCTTATGGTACGTTATCTACACATACAACTTTAGGAACGTGACCAAGCTTCCTAAGCATATAGCCAACCAGGAACTTATTCTTGACAGGTTCATCAACCTCTACATTCTCGGGCTTCTTTTGGTGGTGGGACTTACCAGTGCCATTGATTTATTTGAAAATCAGTTCGAGATACTCAAACGGCTCGAGTTCCTTAAACTAGTGGTGATTAGTGTGTACTGTGGGCTTGGGATTATTGGCAGCTGGAACGGCTTTTCGTGGAGTTATTTTGTCAACGATTCGATATTCAAGCACGACTGATGGATTTACGAGTATTGGTAGTGTCATATAGTGAGCTATCTCAACTATCTGAACATCTTTTATCTGAGTTATTTGAGCTGTCTGAATTCATTTAAGTATCTGCTAATAGCTGAGATTATAGATGACAACTCGTATGGGCCAATATAAGTATCTGGACTGATATAGATATGGGCCATCAGTATCTGACTGAAAGTACAAGATCTGACTGAGATTATAAGACTTACAGTGTCAGATCTGAACTAAATGTATAAGTATCTGATAGTATGAGTTCTGGACTACTAGAACTTATATAAATATTTAAAGTAACATTAAGTATCTAACGAATCGTATAAGATCTGTGACAGTAAGTATCTCAAATAATTGTATAAGTATTTCAAATAACCATTCAAGTATCTCAACTAGTACAAGTCATTGAAGTATCTCAACTAATAGTTCAAGTATCTCACATAACAGTTCAAATATCTCAAAACGGAAGTATTCCAACTAATACTATAGATCTAATATAACTGTTTGATCTCTCAATTAACTGTCTAAGTATCTGGACTATGAGATCTCACTAACAATACAAGTCTCTAGACTAATAGAACTAATTGAATATCTAACCTAATACAAGCACCTAACTAATACAAGTGCCTAACTAATACAAGTACCTAACTAATACAAGTACCTAACTAATACAAGTACCTAACTAATACAAGTACCTAACTAATACAAGTACCTAACTAATACAAGTACCTAACTAATACAAGTACCTAACTACAAGTACCTACTACCAGGGCCAATACCCTAAGTATCTACCCATACACCCAGAACTAACCCTATCGACCTGAATATAATCTCGGTTGCAACATCGCGCGGTTCACGTGACGCGCTTGCAGCAATTTAAACTCCTGAGATCCCTGATCCTCTTTATTAATTTTTCATGTCAGAAACTATCAGTTTAGGAACCTATTTGTTTGAACGGTTGAAACAACAACCAATTGGAATCAATTCCATCTTCGGAGTCCCTGGAGACTTCAATTTGACCCTTTTGGATAAGATTGACGAGGTGGATGGATTGAATTGGAGAGGTAACGCCAATGAGTTGAATGCCGCTTATTCTGCTGATGGATATAGCAGAGTTAAAGGAGGAGTTCTGGATGATCCAGAGAAAGAAGGAAGCGGCTTTGCTGCTTTGGTTACCACCTTTGGTGTGGGAGAATTGTCTGCTTTGAACGGAGTAGCCGGCGCTTATGCTGAACACGTCGGACTTTTACATATCGTGGGAATCCCTTCGGTTGCTGCCCAATCAAAACAATTGTTGTTGCACCACACGCTTGGAAACGGTGACTTCACCGTCTTCCATAAGATGTCGTCTTCTATTTCCCAGACGTCGGGGGTTTTGACCGATCCTGCTACCGCTGCTGGCGAAATCGATAGATGTATCAGAGAAGCCTATATCAATCAGCGCCCCAGTTATTTGGCCTTCCCATCCAACATGGTTGAAGTCCAGGTTTCCAGAAACTTGTTGGATACTCCATTGGACGTCACTGTTCCCAGAAATGATGACAGTGAAGAAGAAGAGGTGATTGAAAGAACATTGGAATTGATCAAAAAGGCCAAGAACCCGGTCATCTTGATCGATGCCTGTGCTGCAAGACACAATTCCACTATTGAGGCAAAGAAGTTGATCGAATTGACCAACTACACTTTTGCTTTGACCCCAATGGCCAAAGGATCCAAGTTCATCGACGAAGATAACCCTAACTTTGCCGGTATTTACGTTGGAAGTTTATCTTATCCTGGAGTTAAAGATGTGGTTGAATCGGCCGATTTGGTGTTATCTTTGGGTGCCATGCTTAGTGACTTCAACACCGGGTCGTTCTCTTATTCTTATCAAACCAAGAATGTGATTGAATTCCACTCCAATTACATCAAGATCAGAAGTGCCCAGTATCCTAACGTTAGGATGAAGCAGGCTTTACAGAGATTATTGGACTCTCCAGACTTGAAGGAAGCCGTGAAGGGCTATAAGCCACCTAAGATCGAAAGAAAATTACAGGCTGACAGCAAAGACCTTGCAAAGGACGACGACATTTCTCAGCTGTGGTTATGGACTAATCTTAAGAGTTTCTTAAGAAAGGGTGATATCGTTATCACCGAAACAGGAACCTCTTCGTTTGGTATTGTTCAAACCTCGTTCCCTCCAGAGGCTTTAGGGATCTCGCAAGTCTTGTGGGGATCCATTGGATACTCTGTTGGGGCCCTTTTCGGTGCAGCCGTTGCTGCTCAAGAGTTTGCACCTCTGAGAAGAGTTATTCTCTTTGTAGGAGATGGATCTTTACAACTTACAGTTCAAGAGATCTCTTCGATGATCAGAAACAAAGTCAAGCCATACATCTTTGTGTTGAACAATGACGGGTACACTATTGAGAGATTGATCCACGGTGAAACAGCCGAGTATAACGACATTCAATCCTGGAAACATGGACAGTTATTAGAGACATTTGGAGGACAAGAATACGAAAGTCTCAGAGTATCCAACATTGAAGAAATCGACAATCTCTTCAAGGATAAGAAGTTTGCAGAGCCCAGCGTTATTCGTCTTATTGAAGTGATGCTTCCAAAGATGGATGCACCTGTTAGTTTAGTCAAACAAGCTGAGTTGTCTGCTAAAACCAACACTGATTGAATGCCCCAAAACTTTGTTAGAGGACAAAACTCGGATACATGTTCTAAATAGATCAAATATATACGAGAACCTCGTAATTAAACCAATCCTTTAGCCGAACCGGAGTTGTCAGTAAAGAATGAATTTGTGTCAGAAATCTTATCCGTATCGGAATGGGTATATCCGTTTCCCGTCGGGCACGGAATGGTCGCAAAAAATGTATATAAGAAACCATTTGGTAGCATGAAAGCGGTAGAGAGTCGAAAATAAAAGCTTGAGATGAAGATCGTTGTGATAGGAGGTTCTTATGGGGGTTTGTGGAGTATGGAGATGTTGAGTACGCTTCAAATACCCGATCTTGAAGTCATAATAATGGCCCCAAACACCCATCTTTACTATAATATCGCCAGTCCCAGGCTTTTATTTGAACATGAAAGTCTACCCAAAGCATTGATTCCCATCAAAGATCATTTCTGGCGATGTAGAGGAAAAGTCAGTCATTTGAAGGCCAAAGCTGTCAAAGTTGATGTTGAACTGAGTACTTTGAAGTACCATCTTGTTGACGAAGATGAAGATGGAGAAGTAGAGTATGACCATTTGGTGATAGCTACTGGGACTCGGGGCCAAAGTGATGCGTTTCAATTGCACGATTCTCACGAACGGTCAGCCGAGTCCTTAAAGGATTTGGAGAAGAGAATCGTGAATGGTCAGACCATTGGTGTTATTGGTGGTGGCCCTACAGGCTTTGAAGTTGTGGGAGAGATCAAAGGGTTTCATCCCGAGAAAGAAGTGATTCTCTTCAACAAGCACGAGTATCCTATTCATTCTTTTGGAGAGAAGTTTGGACGGAGAGCCCAGGCGAAGCTTGAAGAAGCAGGAATAAAAGTCATCAACAACAAGTCGTTTGTGAAGGAAACGGATGGGAAGTTGGTGTTTAGCGATGGAAGTGAGTATGCTGTTGACGTAGTCATTTCCACCGTTTCCCAGCCCAACTCTGAGTTTTTGGACGAAAAGTTTAAAGATAAAAGAGGGTATATAAAGGCAGATAAACATCTTTGCTTAGAAGGAAACGATAAGAAGAATGTGTGGGTGGTTGGTGATGTTCTTTCAGGAGGCTACAAGAATCTCTTGGAGCTTTTCCACAAGCAAGTTCCATTAGTAAAGAAGAATATCTATAATCAATATAACAAACGGGCTCTTGCCGAATATACTCGGGGATGGACGACGTTGGTGTTGCCTGTTCATAAGAATGGTGGAGTGGCTATTATTGGTTCTTTAATGATGCCCAGTTTCTTGGTATACTATTTCAAGGGAAGAGATTATGCTCTAGGGCGTGCTCGTTCGTACTTTGGGTAGGTGCTTTGATAAGGTAGACTGGGATTTAGTTGATAATTGGATAGAGATACTTGAGTAGAAAAAGAGGTACTGAATAAATAATGGATACTTGGGTGGAATAGTGGATACTTGGGTAGAATAATGAATACTTGAGTAAAGTAGTGATCATTTAAGTAGAATAACGGATAATTGAGTAGAACAATGAATATTTGAGTAGAATGATGGAAACTTAAGTAGAATAATGGATAATTGAGTAGAATGATGTATATTTGAGTATAATGGTGAATACTTGAGTAGAATGATGGTTACCTATGTAGATTGATGGATACTTGAACATAATGATAGATACTTGGATACAATAATAGATACTTGGTAGAATTAGTCAATTAATTGGATAATATACATACTTTGTAGATTACTTGGGATACTCTAAAATTAGATATATTACTCAGTAGCTATTCTTATATTACATATGTACAAGTGATCGTTAAGGTCTCATTCCTTTTCTTCGTCGCCGTTCTTCTCGCTGAATATGTAGCCAGGAAACAACGACTCCCAGTCCTGGTTGAACAAGTCGGACGTCATCAACACCGGTGGACCTCCAAAGAAGTCTAAGTTTTCTGTGTTGGAATTGGTAGATGAGTTGGTGAAACTCATCTGGAGCTGTGACGATATGAATGGAGATGCTGCTGTAGGAGCATCACCCAAATGCTCATCTTCTTCTTTGGGATGTGTGTGATCAACAGGAACGTTGCTTTCAATAGGAAACTCGTCGAGCGAAAGATCGTTCAAGTTGAAGTCTATATCGTCGTAGTTATTGAGTTTGGATGTGATGGATATAAACGACTTCTTCGCTAGGTTCCATGTTCTTGAAGTTTCCCGTAGAACAATCAAAAAGAATTTAAGTTTCAAATTCTTGTTGTTGATAAGTTGGCTGGGATTATTACTCAATAAGATGATCGAGATGGATAAAATGGAACAATACACAATCAAGGCCGAGGACTTTTTCAACCCGTGAACGGACTTGAACTTATTGATGCCAATATATAAATCGTCAATCACGTCCGAACATATTTCCCTTGGGATAACCCTTGAGTTTGTGCTTCTGAAAACGTTATCGTCTAGTCCAATGAACGGTCTGTTCAAACACAATATCAAGATATAGTAATAATACCGGATACAACTTAAAGTAGGGTTATCACCGTTCAAAAGGAGCGAGTTCTTATCGAATTGTAGGTCTGGAGGAAGTGATAGTTTCCACATCAAGATCTTCTCGTTGTACTCGTTCAACTTTGCTATCACTTGGTTCAAGTTCAGCGACTGTGATGAGTTCTTATAGAAGTTTATATCGTGATTGAAGTTCTTATTAAACACATCGTTCAACATATTATCACTGATATTGATGAGGTTTATACTCTTCTTCAATGGGTCCGAAATGTTTGAGATCTTTAACGGCTGGGCCTTTTCACTCTCGTCCAAGTACCGGTAATCGTCTATATTGTCGAGCTCTGGTAAATCATCTGTCTCGGGAATAGTGGCATCGCTCAACTTCAAGAGTGATGGTCTTCCTAAGATCAAGCTGATGAAATGGTCTCCAAGATATGTCCCCCAGTATATTCTCAGTTTGATTTCGTTATCGATTTCCTTACTATAAATCGATATTTTTTGTTTCAAGAACCATGAATCTGGGTGCAATTGGAACCCCAAATCAAACCCCATTCTTATGGCATTCCCACTCAACATCCAGCCACTGGAATTAGCTCCGTTGAAAATATCGTAGTACGACAATAATAAGTAGCTTTGAAGCGAGGAAATCGACGGGTGGTTGAGTCTATTTAATAGTAAACTCTTGGCCTCATTATAATAGTTTATACTGCTGGAATAGATTCTATCGTCGTCGGCCATTCGGGCGCCCAAAGCGCAGATACTCAACACCAACACCTTGGAGCAGTAGATGTTGTAGAACTGGGGCTTGAAGAACTCTTGTAAGAATGCTTCTCTGAAGATGAACATGTTCAAATCGGGATACTGCCATACAAAAAACAACTGGATACAGTGAAGAATGTCGGGCATTTTGTTATAATTGTTGATTTCCTTCAGGTCTTCTGTCGGGGTGTTTGGGAGTTTACTGATCAACTCGTTATCATAAATAGACGTGGGACCGTAAACACTGGCGTCGTTTTCATCTTCGTCGTTATGGAGCGACGTGTGCTTGTGATTGTCTAGTTGTGGCTCGGAGTAGGCGTCCATATACTTGTTGAGGTCCAAGTTCTCGAGCAAGCTCTTTCTTTCTTCGTCCGATGTTGATTTTTCCAAATTTTTCAAGAGGTTGATAAGTTTGAAGTGCTTTCTTTCGAGAGCTTCCACGTAGTTTACGGAGTAACGTTTCTTGCGGAGATCGTCTACGACCTTGACACAGTCGTGCTTTCCCTTGATACAGTTGGAGCATGGGTACTCGAAGTTGCACTTGATCTTCTTGACCCGGCAACGCTGGCACGATAATGGTTTGGGTCTGCTCATGGTGAGTCAAGAAATTCGCGGGGCTGCGAAGGTGTAGTTGGGTGGTGATGAGGAAGAGTAGAGGGAGAGGGAGGAATTGTGGGAGGTGTGGGAAGACTGGTGATGGGGAGCAAGAGGTCGAGATGGCACGGAGTGAAGTGTGAATTGCAGCGAGAAATATTGTATCTTATATTACTTTATAGTTCTATGTAATGATCGACTCGAAACATCGACTCGGAGTTGGTGGGCCATTGGATCCCACATAAATGCCGGTTCCGGGCGGTATCGATTGTGTTCACTCGTATCTTCTAGTTTAAAACAAGGATCTGGTATGTGGAATAGAAAACTATCACCACTCCGAGAGCTGCCAACATATAGTCCAACACCTTGTAAACCTTCAGGGCACCCGAGTTTCCCAATGTCTTGAGATGGATCAACGGTGGATAGATATACACCAAGGGTATACATGCAAAGCACCCGTTGAAACTGACAAACTTATCGATATTGTCGAAGTTCAAGTAGGCCACCACGCTGATGACCAAGAGGAAGATCACTCTGTAGATGTTTTTGAGCCATTTGATTTTATTGTCGAACTTGCCTGAGTTGTAGAGACGGCCGTTTTTGAAAAACATCGTCGAGTTAAAGATGACATTTTCCAAGATCTTGATGGCTGGGAACAACTGGAGTGGGGCTGTTAAAAACACTGCCAACGAGTATAACACCAAGATGAGTTTGATGGACATATTGGCGTACGGCAAGTTTAGAAGGATGATGGTTTCGACATTTTCACCGAAAGTCAAGTATCCCAATACACCTATGGCAGTGAACAAGGTGGTGATACCAACCATGGAGATGGCCAATACTTTAGGGAATTGTTCCGGGTTGGACATAGCAGACTCGATGGGTAAAATCAAGCCAATACCTTCGAAAGAAGTCACAGCGACTCCAATCAACATCGACCAGCTATTGGAGTTAAAGTTGATGATGTTGGGTCCGATTCCGTCGTCTAAAAGGTCAGAGATGGTGTAGTAAAAGATGATCACCAACCCCACAAGAATACACACCGAACTCACCAACGAGATGAATGAAAGTTTGCCAATTTTTCTTATGAGAACCAAAGGCACAAGCAAGAAGAACTGGGCTATCACCAAATGCAATTCATCGAATTTGAACAAGTTTGAGAAATTGGTGGTGGAAAACAAGATGTATGTTGAAACAAACCCGATTTGGGAGATAAGAATCGAGATCAAAATCATGATTTTAAGAGGGTTCCCGTAAGTTTTGAACCCCAACTCACCAAAAGAACCGAGATTGAAATAGTTTTTCAGTTTAATCAAAAGCATGTAACAGATGAAAGTCAAGAGTCCAAAGACGTTTAATGTGACAATTGAAAAAAGCATTCCTCCGTTAGCAAAAGCTTTAGGTAAGAAAAGAATCCCTGAACCCACAAGGGCCTTGAACACCAAGAAGTATGTTTTAATGTTGGATGGTGGAGCACTCAGTTCTTGCTCTAATTGGTGATGGATGATTGGTTCTTCGGGTAGTAACAAGCTTTCTTCATCGACGGAGATCTCGCTCTGATTGGTCAGATCCAACTGGGTGCTTTCATCGTCAAGATCTTCTCCGGCGAAGTTGGAGTAGATATTCAAGAACTCAATGAGGTTGTTGGTCAAGAATTTGGGAGGCCGTTTATTATTTCTGATCAGCTGACTTATTATGTATTGTCTTCTGAAACCGCCGGGGATGTTGATATCGGAGGCGGTTGAGTTTCTTCTTTCGTTTAAGAAGGTTGAAAACGAAGATGACCGGCGGAGTTTCTGATGATTTGAGTCCAAAAGGTTTCTTGTGATGTCCCCACCCTGTGAGTTTATGGGCGGGAGGTGGCGGGCGACCGTGGGGTCTAGGTCCTTTATCTGGTTGAGTTCCTGGTACGAAGAAGGCGGGCTTACGTCGGAGTTAGGCATTATGTGGTGGTGAGATGTGTGGTTGATGATGATTAGTGTGACAGTAAAGATGCGAAGAGCTGCGAACTGTGGAGCACGCGGTAGCTGGCGGGGCCATCCGGTCGGGCTTCTAGAATTGTGCCGTGCGGCCCTGGGCGCTGTGCCGAACCTGAGCCAAACTGCAGGTTAGCTTTATGTCAACCGCGACACCGGATGCAGTCTGCGTGAACCTGTAATCTCGGGGCAAACTGCAGCCGTCTATCAGCTTTGGTGGGAGGTCTTGATGGACGAATCGGGTTGTTGTGAAGGAGTTCAAGCTGGTAGAGAGTGGAGAATTGAGAAAAGATAAACATGTAGAAAGATAAACAGATAGAGATGTAATTAAGTCTGATTTGAGAGAAATGCAATTGGCTCAAAGGGGTAAGGAAGTATTCAGAGGTGAGCTGAATGAACGTGCAGCTTCATAGTTAGCTTCGTATTTAGTTTTGAATGTAGCTTAGAAACTCGGGTGATTAAAACGTCTTGGAGTAGCTGTGGAGTGCGGTCGCACCACAGCGGGAGCGGCGCCGTACTGGTACCGTGGTGGCCGCGTTGCGCAGTCGGTAAAGATGGGAGTCGGAATGGTTGCCGGTAAGGTGGCCGCGGTACGGGCGGCGGAATGGTGGGAAAGATGATCGCACGGAACGGGACGGCGCGGGATCTGGCGCAGCGCGGCTATGACAGGACGGCTCCACACTAGTGGGGTCTAAAGATTTGGAGCCAAAGGTGGCGTCAAGGTTAATTGGCCTGATTAAGTTTGGCACCTACTGAGTCACAATATGTGACCAGAGTATGGGGCGGGTGGCTTGGGGGAGTGACCTGTTGCCAAATGAAACCGTGATGACTGCGGAATCTGTGCCCCGGACGTATGCCGAGACTGGCGGGACGTGTGCCGAGACTGGCGGAACGCATCGCCACGTCGCTCATTGACTTCCGATACGATAAAAGCCCCATATCGAAAGGTGGGGGGTAGGCCGTGGGGCAGAGGTGGGAAACCCCCCGGGAGTGGGAGTACCGGTGAAGTTGAGTGACGGGAAACACATCGAGATTCGGTGGGGATGGAAGGCACTGGCACGTAGCAGATGACCAGTTGGGTAAGTCGGTGGGCGAGTTAGCGTGGAGTGCGATGCGTCACGGGTGACGAGTTATCATACGATTAGCGTCTCCGCCACATGCTACGATAAGCATTGAAAATTCATCAACAATGCTTGTGGGGGCATCGGGGTGATTGTGTGATATGCATGGGGTGGGAAAAGCTGGCGGTGTTTGGAATCTGACGATATTATTTCGGGGTACCTGCTGGATTGGGACCGAATATGGGGGAGCGCGTCACGTGGAGAAGGCTAGGTCGACAAACCCCCACCGGTGGCCGCGACGAGTTGGGAACGGGGGGCATGTCAGCCGAGTCGTGCCGCGGCGCAATGTTTTGGTGGCAGGTAGTTGCGATGTAACATTACATTTGGGCCGGCAAAAAGGTATGGTCGGGGTAAGAAGCCACATGCTGCGAAAAATTAAGGCAAGGGTCCGCAAGCAAGTGGCATATGCTAGCTGGGTGGGCGGATTCCATATTCCCGAACGTCAGCAGCAGAGGCTTGATCGGGGAAGCAATTACACCCTACCAAAACTAACCCACCAGACCCCCTCGAAAATCAAATTCACCGCCACCGCACCGTCAGCTGTTTATTAACCCCAAAAATAGGAGGAGAAAAATCATTTGGAAAAAGTCGGAACTATTTCTTTTTATCGAAGGTCCCCAACTACCGACTATATGCACGCGGCGCTTTGAATTTTTTCCGGGGCTTGTTATAAATACTGCCACCCTTCCAAGTTTTTGCCAGTAGCTATGAACTGCTTTGATGATCTTTATATAAGCCATGACTTCCATGCGTTTGATTTCACCCACAACATCGACTACCTTTGCAACGACACGGTGATCCCCAACGAAGTATTGATAAAATGCTACAAGCAAAGCAAATATGATATATCGATTATCATTCCCTCGACGGCGTCACTCAGATTAAAGAATATAGCATGGCGCCGGATGTACAAGAACTTGAAAGGGTTAAGAGAGGTGAGTCCTCAGACCATCAACTGGCACAAGGACCACGACATAAACTGGTGCTACGGGCCCAGCTATAGCACCGACGACTTGGTGATTAGGCCCAGTCGGATTGAAGCACCAGAAGCAAAAACAAAAGCTATAGACATAACCGAATACTCAAAGAGGCAAGACCAGCAAATCGACACCTGTGATACCGAGCTGTTGGTGTCTCTTAGCAGCAGCGATTCGCTTTTGAGCGACTCGCTCAGCGCTGCTTCTTCTGTCAGTGCAACCTCTGCTATCAGTGCCGCTTCATCCACCGGAATGGTATATAAAAAACCTCTGAAACGAGTGAAATTCAATTTTGTCATTAACCTGAGAGAAATCATCAACGGGATCCTGATAGATTACGATTTCCTTGATGACTCGATGCTTAATGACTGATTACGAATTACGATAATGATAATGAAACCTTAATACATATTAGACTTTGATTGTAATTGTATTTGTAGGCATCTGAGTGGCTAATTTGCTAAAGCTTATTACTGGCTGGTGATTCCTAAGTTATCCGAGCGACAAGACCGATACTCGTGAGGACCGATACTGCCTTGGGGGGTTTCCGATACCCCGGATCCATTGGTGGTATTTACATTACCTCAATGGTCACTACCCCGGGTTACATGTTGGGTGGCTCGGGTCTCAACACCACATAAATGCCAATTCCCGATACTCACCCCGGATTTTACCACCATTAGTGGCATTCTATCACCGGCTCTCGTCTACCGCCACGCTTCCACTGCAGCGCAAGCGCCTGCATGCACAACGGTCGCCTAGGCATACCAACCCCCAGGCGGGCCAGAGCCTAGAACCGGCTCCCCTATTTAAGCTTCGGGCCCATTTAAGATTCGGGTCCCGATGGTGCAATCCTATAGAGTTGGACGATGCCTCCCCCACCTGTTGAACACCTGGACCCCTATTAACAGATTAGGGGTGTTCCCCAACATCGCCCCCATCCCCTAAATATTGCTCCCGCCTCTGAGTTCCATTTCTCCTCCCGCTCTAAAGTCCAGTTCCAAACTCCAGCCTGGGCCATTCTTTCCCCGATTTCTTCCAGCGCCATCTCGCGGCGGCTAAATTTATTCATCAATCTGATGGTTTTGCAGGTTACGCCAATGCTCGGAAATGTTCTCGGTATTCCCACCACGCGGCGCACCCCATTCGCACGCCGCGCACAAGTCGCATACAAAATATCTCTAGGCCGGAATATCTATTGAAATTCTTATCGGAGGGGTTAGCCGGGGTTCTATTTTCTGTTTAGATATTTCTTGTTTCAGCCAATGGCCGAGGGTTCCCCCACGAATCTCAGTCAACACACCACTAACATAATGGGCCTTGTTGGGCGATAATGTGCTTTGTTAGCCGGGCGGGCGAGTCCATTGTGGGCTAAACGAGTGAGTTGCTTGCCATGTGATGGCCGATCATCTTCTCCAGCCGTCCGTCACGTGAACACCGCCGCTCGTGGCATGTGACTCTGATGACTCCTAGTCATGTTTCATGTGCGCGATGTGTCAAAGCCATCTAACCTTATATACGAGTGAACCCTCGGCGGACGATAACGGGACTGCTGGAGACCGAGCTCGATAGCTCCCGATATCCAGCTGCAATACCGTCGGTGTTCCATGTGTAATTCGGCGATAGCATGTGGCTATTGTCCGTGAGGACCCTGGCCCCACCCACCTCCCGTAGCCCGTAAGTATCTTGTATCTGCTTCCAGTCGTCCGTGATAAACCCTATCGAGTTGGCCTAGAAGAGCTAGACTACAGTAGCATTGGTATTTTAGTATTAGTCCGTGGTGTTCTCTAGCATTGGTTACAGGAGCTATGGTTTACTTCGAGCTTTGGTGTTCTACTTCGAGCTTTGGTGTTCTACTTCGAGCTTTGGTGTTCTACTTCTAACTTGGATGGTTCAAGCATTGAGTATAGTAGCATTGAGTATAGTAGGATTGTGGTAGCATTAACTAAGGTGGCATTGTGGTAGCATTGACTAAGGTAGCATTGAGTCCTAGCATTGATTCCTGGTATTCATATCTTTCTCATTGAATCCTAATATTAACTGGTATCCTTTCTAGTATAGTATTAGATTCTCCGTCCTTTCCTTCAATTGATCTCTAAATATTCAAGCTTTGCTCCAGCAACATCTCCAACTTCCTCCATCTCACTCCATCTTACTCCATCTTACTCCATCTTACTCCATCTTACTCCATCCCAATTTTAATCAATCGCTCGCTATCCAGTCTACCATTCTCTGTATTATCTACACAGCTTATATTATATTTACATCACTCAAATTCCTTTGCTTCTCTGTTCTCTCGCTAGCATTCTATCTCTACTCTGTCTCCACCGATTGTTCATCTCTATATCTGGCATCCTACCAGAACACCCTTTTCTTCTGCTAACTAACCATTAAGCATCTATTCAACACCATAAAGCATCTTCTCAGTTACCTTAAAGCATTCATTCAACACCATTCAGCATCTATTCAACACCATACCATCATGATACTCATCACCTCAGAAACTCCCAGACCTCACCATGCTACAACTCTACTTCTTCCCATTCAACTTATCACTCAACACCAAATTGAAATGGTCTAGCTCCTTCACATTGTTCAAACTCCCACTGTGGCTGCTCAACAACTTCCTATGGTTCTGCAACAACTCGTTCACCGGCTCGTTCAACTTCTTGATCGACTCCGTCAATACTTTATATGGATCAGACATGGTGAAAAATCGCGTTTTCTGTAATGAGTGATGATGACTTTGACGATGAATTGGATGTCGTCCTCAACAACTTGCCTGCCGACAAGCCGGTGGACGAGACCGTGTTGAGGTCCGTCCGGTCGATATCTCCTAGTCTTTCAGGACCTCAATCACACGCGGTGCCCAAACAAACCTCCATTTCTCGCCCGAACCCTAATGATCTGATACCTCCCACCGCGTCAATAGACGCCAAAGTCCCCCCAACGGCTCCAAAAAACGATGTTAAACGCGTCACTTCACGCCCTACTTTGGTGCTGTCCCGCCCTGCTTCAGGCTCGTCCCGCCCTGCTTCAGGCTCGTCCCGCCCCGGATCCAGCTCCAAGTTTATGACCCAAAGAGACCTCTTTGGTAACCTTGTTTCGAGCCAACCAAGCCAAAAATCAAGCCAGGTATCTCGGCTTTCATCGTTCAGTGCCAACTCGAAAGAAACGCCTACCCATCACCAGATCGACTACAACAGCCTCAAAACATACATCTATCCCATCAACTACGAAATCAGAGACTACCAGTTCAATATCATCGAGAAGTGTTTCTACAATAATATGCTTGTGGCGCTTCCAACCGGGCTAGGAAAGACTTTCATTGCAGCCACCATCATCCTCAATTACTGGAGGTGGTTTCCCGGCACGAAGATCATATTTATGGCTCCCACCAGGCCGTTGGTGGCCCAACAAATTAAAGCATGTTTTAATATCATAGGACTCAAAGACCAGTCGGCCGTTCTATTGGACAAAACTAAACGTAATAGACTCGAGGTCTGGAACGGGTTTAGGATCTTTTTCACTACTCCACAGGTGGTTGAAAATGATCTTTGTAATGGGCTTTTAGACCCCAAATCTGTCAGTTTATTGATCATCGATGAGGCCCATAAAGCTAAAGGTAACTACGCATATAATAACGTGGCCAAGTTCTTGAACAGATTCAACACCAGCTACAGAACCTTGGCGTTGACTGCAACCCCATCTGCCACTGTTGAAGGTATTAAAGAGATTGTTCAGAACTTGGGGATCAACAGGATCGAAATCAGAACAGAAAACTCGATCGATATCATAAAATACTTCAAACGGAAACGAATCGATAAAATCGATGTCGATTACACCCAAAACAGTATCATTGCAGACTGTTTGATCCATATCTCCAATGCAGTAGAACCGTATATCAAGATGGCCAACGAGAAACACCTTTTTGAGTCTTCTGATCCAATGGATCTTTATCCTTTCAAACTTCTTGAGATCCAGAAACGGAACCTTATGAACAATAAGATGGCCGAAGGTGTAAAATGGCAGAACCATTTCTTGCTAAAACTTCTTTTGTTTGTTGCAAATTGTATAAAGAAGTTAAAGATATATGGATTCAATAACTTCAAGTCATATTTCATGGATACAAGAGCCAAGGTTTTGGCATCAAAGAATAAAATGATGCTTGAGCTTTTCAAGTCCCAGGCAGTAACCGAATTGGTGAAGGTGATCGGTGTATCTTATAAAGAGTACGGCCACCCCAAGGTTGAGATCTTGATCGAGTATATCCAGAACTTCTTTAAGACTTCCTCATACGACAACTCCAAGGTGATTATCTTTTCGGAATTCAGAGACTCTGCTCTAGAGATTGTTTCTGCCATCGAATCATTGAACCTCCCAACCATGAAACCACATATATTTATAGGTCAAGCTCCTGATTCCAACCCCGAAGTTGTGGATAAGAACTCGAAGCGAACATCTTCTGAAGATGCCAAATTGAAGGGAATGAACCAGAAAGTGCAGAAACAGTTGATAAAAGACTTCAAGGGTGACAAGTACAATATCGTGGTGGCCACGTCTATTGGAGAGGAAGGTTTGGATATCGGTGAAGTCGACTTGATTGTGTGCTATGATTCTACGGCCTCGCCCATCAAAAACATCCAGAGATTGGGGAGAACCGGTAGAAAAAGAGACGGGAACATCTTGATGTTATTCTCTGACAACGAACGGCTGAAGTTTGAAAAAGCCATGGATAACTACGAATGGATCCAAAAGTATATCGTACGGAACGAGGCCGAGTTGGTTCAAGAGAATGCCCGGATGAGAATTATTCCTTCAGGCATAAAGCCTGTTTTGGAAAAGAAGTTTATTGTTCCTGAAGAAATAGAAGAAGATGATAACGATGAGATCATTAAGATCGCCATGAATTATATGAAAGGAAAGGGAAAGGGTAAGGAAAAGGTCAAAGAAAAGAAAACCAGAAAGACAAAGGCAGATAAAATAGAAAAGATCTTCTTTATGCCTGATAACGTCGATACAGGGTTTCAGAATGTGGCTGATATGTTGAAGGGAAAGAGACAACCGTCTCCACCATTACTGCAGGAGCTTATTGATACCAGTATTATATCCGATAACTCTTTTAATGGGGATAAGAAAAGTGAAACCAATGTAATCGACAACAAAGATGAAGACAAGCCTGCAACAGTGAAGATGGCACCTACCTATTTGCCCAATAGACAAGCAAAAGTCCTAGGCACCAAGAAGAGAAAGGTCGAAAGTCAGCAACCAACACTTGAAACAGGCAGGCCTGTAAGTATTGATATTGAAGGTATGGGCACCGAAGAGGTTGAACATTCAAAGACGGAAATAAAACCAATAGGCCAACTGTCGCCTGGTGCTCTCGCTACAAGCACACAGCTCCCAAAGGATGCCTACTACAGTGATTTTGACGAAGACATAGATCTTCCAGCTAAACCAGGACCCATCGACTCGTTCTCGGACTTCAGTGAAGATATCGGTATAGCCACCACGAGTACGTCTCCTCAGGAGCAAATGAACCATCCTTCTTCGCCATTTAAAGCACCGTCTTCTCCTTCTAAACCTCAAATTTCAAGAGTAAAACGTGAAGATGTTCCAGAGATTAAGGAAGCGAGTCCTGGATTTGATTCAGATCCTTTCAGTGACTTTGACGAGCCGATAAGGGGGGGAGGAAATTGAGAAGGAGACTATAAAGCAGGAGCCTATAAAGCAGGAGTTAGTTAATGAGTCACTTTATGAGCCAGTCAAGCCAATTGACCTGCACCAAGAAACTCTCAAAGACCAACAAAAACCATCCCCGTCTGACCTCGCAAGTAACCAGTTCAATTCCCAGGACGGGTTCCTCACACCCCAAGAGAAGGTCGAACTCTACACAAACTACTACAACCCCGAGTCGCCCAAAATGGACATCTCACCTCTCACCATCACCAAACCAAGCCTATTGAGCAGCCAAAAAACCGCTCGTTTCAACCAAACAATGGAATACATGGCTTCTCTAACCCCATCACAGGCCGAATCACAAATCAATCTGTACATAGCTAGAACTACCGACTCATAAATATATAGGCTGGATGCGACTTTTTTTGCAGGTTAGAACATTCAAACATTTACCCGCACATCACCAGATTTAAATACCACTTTTTTCCACCGGCGCATTTTTTTCTTCTTTTCTTCTTCATCTTTATGCAGGGGCATTACGTGTATCAGTGAGGATTCGTCCGAGATCATGTTTTTGCTGGTTGAAAACTAACCTGACAACTCTTTGCCATGTGGCAGTCTAGAGCTGCTGATGTCAAAGGAATTTTTGGACTCACTTTACGATTATTCTTTGAATATCACCTTTTTATCTTGACGATGGTGCGGTCATCAATCTCAAGTTAGAGAGAAGTTAGCTAGTCTCTGCCTTGTGCCTCGCTCGGCACAGTGTGTACCGTGTCTTGAGCTGGATGTCCGCTTTTTTATGGAGCTGGCAATAGGCTATATCGACAAGGTTTCTTTTGAGTACGGTACCATCTTGTGGTGTTATTGTAATTATAGACCTTTACATTGTTATTCTTTCTGTCTTAAAACCTTTTATTCTACATGTACAATACTAGTTGTGGGTATTAGTGTGACAGCTTCTGAGTTTCGTCTTTCTATTTTTCATCCTCTCTATCTTTTTTCATCTCTTCATCTTCTATCTATTCTTTCATCTGTCTTTTCTATCTTCTTTCTTCTACCTATTCTTTCATCTGTCTTCTCTATCTTCTAGATCTTCTCTATCATCTCAACTCCCTACCATCTCTATCATATCATCTTCCATCTCTATCATATCATCTTCCATCTCTATCATATCATCTTCCATCTCTATCATATCATCTTCCATCTCTATCATATCATCTTCCATCTCTATCATATCATCTTCCATCTCTATCATATCATCCTCCAGTCTACTTCCTCCTCCATCGCGCAAGCCCGCGAAATAACTGCGAACTCGCTCATCACAAACTACCATGTTCAAGAAGTTCACCAAGGACGACATCCATTCCCGTTCCAACATCAAGTCCTCTGCCCAAAGAGGATTGAAGTCCAAGCTCGTCGACCAGTTCAACGACTTGGAACCCGTCATCGATACCATCATCCCCAAGAAATCACAAGTTATCTCCATCAAATGCGAAGACAGAATCCAACTATTCTCAATCGATAATGAAGTGGTGTTGGTACAACACTTCGACGACGACTTGATTCCTGCTCTCAGAACTGTTCACAAGTACCCAGACTGTTTCCCAAAAGTCCAGGTCGATAGAGGTGCCATCAAGTTCGTTTTATCTGGTGCCAACATAATGTGTCCTGGTTTGACCAGTGCAGGTGGAAAGTTGCCAGAAGAAAACTTAGAAAAAGACTCGATCGTCACCGTCTATGCCGAAGGTAAAGAAAACGCATTGGCTATCGGAAAGTTGTTGATGAGTGTCGATGAAATCAAGAGTAAAAACAAGGGCCATGGAATCGAGTTGGTCCACAACTTAGGTGATGGTTTGTGGAACTTGCGTGAGTAAATAGAATGTACATACTATCTGGGTTAAAGTAGTATAATCGAACAAAAGAGCGTATTATTTAGAACAAAAGAACCTATTATTTAGAACAAAAGAACCTATTATTTAGAACAAAAGAACGTACTAATCGAACAAAAGAACGTATTAATTAATAGTAAATTATGCAGTGGTGACATACACCATCTCTCCATCCTCTACAAAGTCTTCGATCCGAGACGTGTCGTCCATCACCTGCTTAGTCTCCGGTGTAAGATGGTGATACAATGTGAGTGAAAGCACAGAAACACCAAGTTCTCTACTGACACGGCCCTTTAAAAGAAGAACGCTATTGCTCTTCATAAAGAACTCGTTCACCACCTCTTCACCATTATAAACCACCTTCACTCTAAGCTTTAGCCCGCTCAAATGGTTGCCCAACTCCCTGTGATCATCATGAACATTATATTTCTGTTTAAGATATGCCCATCTCGGGCTACTCTCGTCAACAGAGTACTCTCCCTTTCGGACTTGGGCAATGAAGTATAGCTCGGCATTGGAGATTTCTTCGGTGGTCAAGCTCGAACCGTTGATCTTATATAAGCCCTTATTTTCGTGCTGGCTGCTGCAGTTGAATCGTGCTATCAAGTTTATTGTCATGACTTCGTCTGTCATGAATGCAAAAAGTGGGTTTCCATTGATTCTCAATTCCCTGAGGTTTGTGGATACACTGAGTTGGTCGATGGTCGCCCAGTTGTTTATGAGGTTATCCCTCAAGTCTACCACTTTAAAGTCGTAGAAAATGCTGTTTCCAAATGTGATTCCCTTTAGATTCGGTGCTAAATTGTCGATTTTATTGTCTGAAACATTCAAATTTAACGCCCGTAGATTCGGGATCACCGTGAGCTCGTTGAACGATAAATCAATGTATTCAAAGTACGGTAGCCCGTCCACTTCTCCGTCGGTGTATCCATTACTAGCAAGATTGATTTCTTTCAACTGGGGAAAACTAGGAAGAATCTGCTTCTTCAAGTTGTTGAGGTCTATTTTCGTATTTGAAAGACGTAGAACTTCCAACCCGTGTGTTTGGGTGTTCATCTTTATATTCCCAATTCTGTTACCATTTAGATTAAGTACTTTAAGATGAGGAAGCTCACTGGTGATGGACCAAATGTCGTCGAAATCCCCAAACAAGTTGAAACTCAAATCGAGCTCTCTCAACGATACTAGCAGGCTTGCAAATATGCTACCATTCGACTTGTAGATGCTTTTGAAATCCAACGTCACAGATCTGAGCAGGGCAAAATTTGCATTCATTTCATTCAACTTGTCAAACCCGTAGTTCTTCACCTGTTTGGTCCCAATAGTGATGATGTCGTGGATCTGGTTGTCTTCTATTCCATAGCTTTCCTGCAATGCTTCGTCGAAGTCTATACGTTTCGTAAGCTTCTTATTACTAGCCTTGATAAATGAACCCGCACCTTCATGTTGAGTACTGAAGTATTCAATTCCTCCCACACTCCCGCTATTTTTACCTCTTGTCCAATCGTCCCATTCTATTCCCAAGGCCGTGGTATCGCCCCACTCCTTAATGGGTCCCACGTACCGCACGGTTGCAAACTGACGGTCTACAAACTGAAGACGGTCGCCTACTTTGTACATCTAAACGCGACTTTTCAAATACTGCAAATTCTGTCTTCTACAACTTACAAATATACATCGTTCATTACAAATACACCTCTATGCGTTAATCCCGAAATTATCATTCAACAACCCGTCCAAGTCGAACTCCTTGGCCCATCCGCTGACAACGGTGGTTTGTTCGACCTTAGCAGGCTCCTTCTCTCCTCTAACAGAACTCTTTGGTGCATCGAAATCAATGTCTTCATTGTTGGCCTTGGAGCTGTTAGGTAATGCCCATCCAATGATTCTACCGTCTCTCCAATCGTTCAACACAGCCATGGCTGCACTCTCCAAGTTCGGCACACCACCTTTTCCTAATCTTCCCTTGGTTCTGGCTATATGGATCAAAAACTGCTTGCTGAACTCGTTGAAGTCTCCAGCAGGTAATCCAGGCAAGTTATAGTACTTCTTCAATCCATCGGCCATCTCTGGGTTCTTAGCGAACTTCTTTAATAACAAGTTGACTGGAGTAATAGGATCAACGATTTGTTTAGGTGGTAAAGCAGACATCAAGGCCAACTTGGCTTCTTGGTTGGCCTTGGTCTGTTTCTTTTGGAATAACTCGTCTGGGAAAACTATACCTGGAGAATCCAAGATCTTCAATTTGCTATCGATCTTGACTTCTCTCAAGGAAGTGGTTACACCAGCCTGGTTTCCAACTGGACATGCTTTGGAGTTGTTTATGTGTCTATTGGTTAATGCATTGATGATACTGGACTTTCCCACGTTAGGGTATCCGATCACTCCAACAATAAGTGATCTCTTCATGTTGGCCTTGTTGGCGTATGTCTTCAAAGCTTGTAATAAGGACTTGGCAGTGGTGGCTGCAGTCAAGTTCTTATTGAAACTAGAAGATGAGGTTCCTGGTGATGCTTTGACGGGAACAGTAGGGAACATGGACTTCAAGAAGTTCATCCATTGGTTCAACACATCGGTAGGAATTAAATCCACCTTATTCAAAATCAATATCAATCTCTTGTTGGCACTTTGCAAAATGGCCTCTTCTACTTTTCTGGATCTGGTGGCTTCTGGGTCTCTGGCGTCCAAAACATATAATACCACATCTGCTTGGTCAACCACCGTCTTAAAGATCTTATCATAAGCTTTACGAGAATGATCAAGATCAGACTTACCTTCGTCGTCAAGACCCAAATCGTACTCGATATCCTCTTCCGAATCAACCATATCTTCGTCTTCATCGAACTCGCCATCGTATTCTTTGGCGGCTTGCTGGGCAGATTCTAATAACGCAGCCATTCCGTTACCTTCATCCCCAGAGATATCTTCCTCCATCTCATCCACAGTTTCACCTCTGGCCAAGGCGGCTTCGATCTCTTGTTGTCTTTGCAATTTCAATTGTTCTTTTCTTTCTTGTTCCCTCTGTCTATTTTCTTCCAAGTCATTAATGATCTTGTCTTTGTATGGGAAACTTGATGGGATACCTGGGTCTTTATTGGCCCTGGACTTCCAGGTGACGTCTCTTTTAGACATCTTTCTGTCTTTTCTTCTTTTAGCAGAGGCCTTCTTCTTGATCCCTTCTCTCATACGAGTAGAAGTTCTTTTGGATGTCTGTTTCTTAGCTCTCATGTCTAATAAATCTACTAGTTAAAAAAATTTTTGATGCGCAGAGATGCTGCAAAGTGCGATGAGCAGGCTGCGAAATGGCTGGAGTTCTACTTTGGCTATATATCTATCATATACGAAATTAACAAAGGATACTGGCTAGCATGTACCCGTGGTGACTAGATGCTATTACCTAGAATGTACGTAGACTCTCGACCTAGTCTTCAAACGTGTCTCGGTAATCAGACTCGCTCTCGTGGTGCTTCAACCCCATATCTTTTGGGTTCGTCTTGAGGCTCTTGGGACGTGGTTTTCTTACCTTCTTGTTCTCGATATCAACTTTCTCCACCTCTCCGTTTTCCTTGTAAACATTGAACTTCCCGTCTTCTAAAAGTTGAAGCAACTCGGTGTGGTCAGAGACGGTCTTTTCTCCTGACGCTGGAGAAAGCTTGTCCACAATCTTCCCCTTGATGGCTTCTTTCCAGGAGTTTGCAACCTCAGGAATCTTCTTCTTGGTGTACTTCGCCAAGTCCTTAAAGTCGTCTCCGGTGATCACCACCTCGATCTTCTGTGGCTGGTCGTCTTGTCTCTGAGGTCTGTGTCTTTGGTCCTTCGCAGGTGTTGGGTAACAGGTTACTTGGCTTAGCAAAAACAACATAGATATATAGTAAGTAGGTTTCATTCTAGCAGTATATGTTTAGTAGCAGAGGATAGCTAAGTTCTTGTGTTTGTATTTGGCTGCGAAATTAGTCTCACATCTCAATTTATGATTGAATAAGTTATGAAGAATTCGACAATAGATGATCCAGTATAATTGTAGGATTATTATATAAATACACGGACTACATTCAATCACGATTCAGTATTATTGTACAATTAATTATAAATATACGACCCAAATACCCATTTCACTCAATGTTTCTTGTCTTCTGAACCGACATGCTGCTCACACTTCTAGGCAAAGACTCTCTGCTACTGTTCTGGGAGCTGTAGAAAATAGGATTCTTCTTAGGAAGAACAAACGGCTTGTTCAAGAAATTGGTGGCATTATTGTGGTCGCCAACCCCCTCGTTCAAATTGATGGTGGATCTTGTTCTCAACTGTGTTAAATTAGGACTAGATTGGGAGGATGCTAAAGTACCTTCTTCCATGCTCATATCTATATCACTTTGGTTCAATTCGTTGTATACTCTCTCTGCATTCAACATGTTGTTTAATCCCGGGACCTTCGAGACGTTTTCAAAGAAGGCCTTCTTGATATGGTTGAACTTTCTGTTCTTCAAAAACCCAAACCTACGCTTGGCAATGTTATAAGCAATGGCCAGTAAAATAACGAACAACAATAACGGGAATAAAAACCCTACACTATCATCGTCATCGTCATCGGTATCATAGCCCTTACCATCGATATATCCTCCAGCAGAAACAAACTTCTTGCCAGATATCTCGCTGGGATAAACCCCAATCTTCAACCCATCTTTCTTTTGAGGTGCAATTTCAGACGAAGCATACAATAGTATTTTTCCTAAAGTCCAAGATAACTCTTTTCCATCTATCGAGTCGGTTGATTTGAACGGCACATGAACTTCGGTGATTTCTTGTTCTTCTCCTTCCTCAACAGGCTTTTTGGGTACTTCCAAGTCAAGTAGAGGTAACAGGAAACCTTCATGCAAAATGTTGATCACCCAACTGGCCTTGAAACATGCATCTTTCAAGAACTTCTCGGGGTCAAGATCAGAGTACAGGCCCTTGCCTGAATTCTCCAATATGGTGTCCCAGTCCAGCTCACAGAACTCCTTGACTCTTTCGTTGAAAATACGGTAATTGTATTCACCCCCACTGTGAAACACATCGTTGGCAGTATACCAATACTCGGAGATCCCTACAAACTTATCTTTATCGAAGTCAAGTCTTGGCCCGTGAACCCCATTGAACAAACACGGCTCGTCCTTACATGGGACGTTCTTCAACAACAACGGATAGATCGTTCGTATACACATCTCATAGTCACCCAACCCGGTGACAGTGTATGAAGACCCTTCGTATTCAAACACAGTGGTGGCATCTCTTGGAAGACACGGGTCGTTCAATTCGAGTTTCAGCTCGGGGTTGATTCGAGATACTTCAACCAACTGAGCCAAAAACCGTTTCCTGGCCTGGTTGGCCCCAAACCCAAGCCATGTCTCAACAAACACGTCCCACTGTTGAGTAAGCCCATTCACGTTTCTTAATGCTACCTTTGATATGTCATCTCTATGCTTTTCTATATCAGACAGAGACGACGGCATGAATGCTATCTGGGTGGATGCACCTCCCATATCCATGAATCCAACAGACTCGTGGAGTTGATCACTTTCTTTATACTCGTCCAACAGACCCATCAAATAATTCAATCCTAACCACCCATAGATCCCTTCTGTTTCTCCGTCAATAATCTGAACATGATCATCACAGTCATAGATTCTGAACTTCGAGTTCCTTTTCAACGCCGAGCAGGTTGTTTTCAAGATCTTTTTCTGGTCTCTGGGTGGTAAAAGTCTCATACCTGCTGTGGCTAATACAAAGATAGGCGTGTCTTCTAGCTTGTTTTTGGGCACTATTTCCTCCGCAAACTGCACCAACTCCTTGAAGTGGTCGGCCCATATCTGGCCTGTTTTGTCTCCATAGGTGGAAATACCAGGAGAGATTTTCTTGGTCCAGGAAGGTTCTTGGGTGATCTGAGGTGGGGACTCTAACACCTTCACATCCTGAGAAGTCTTAGCAACATACTTCGGATCAGGCCACTTGTATATCTGTATACGAGACCCCGATGAGCCAGCATCTACAACTATCCCGTACTTATACTTTGACTCGGGCACTTCCATTTATTGATCCGGTTCAAGCAGTTCTAATAATAATTTTTCAGTGAATACGCGAATATTGGCGTTTGAATTGTAATGAAGTGATGATCATTCTTCCTAATACTCCCCCAGTTCCCACAATATTACAGGCCAAGGTCGACCACCTAGCCCCTCAATTGGTTTCCACAAGAGCCACCCTAGTCAGCTCTCCCGCAGAAACATATAATGATTTGGTCAAGTACACAGTAAGCTTGGATCAGTATATCGAAGAGCTATTTCAATTCACCCATTCCCAGTTATCTTCTCCTACCAAAGACTTGGCCAGTCTAATTCAGTGTGCTGGCGCTTATAAGATCTTGGAATCCTCGACAATCCCCTGGAACGGTTTGCTGTTTGTCAATATAGGAAACGATAAAGAAGATGATTCAGCTCTGACAAAAGGCTTAAAGAAATTGAACATTTTCAAGTCCACCAAAGGCGATTGGTATTTAATCAATGAGCTTGAACTAGCAATTCTTTCTGCGTCATTGGTATATTTAAGACTAGGCGCTGAGTTGGTCAATGAGCTTATTGATGTAGAGGTTGACCGTGAATTCACTATGGAAGAGATCCAAGAGAAATGGAAACAGGTGATTATCTTCTATAAGAAGGCCATTTCATTGATCACATTCGGCACGGATGTGAACTCAAATTACAATGAGCCCTTCCACTTGAATGGAACTTTCTTCAACTTCATCGAACGTATAGGTAAAGTATGCATCCAAATGTCCATACTTCTGAAATCTTCTTGGATCAACAGAAATAGCTATAGGGAGACCGAACAATTCAACACCAGCAATAATGGAACGCTTTGCAGAGTGGCTGTTTATGTTTTGGATGAGCTTAGAAACTGCAAAAGTCTCTTGAGTGATATCCAGGCCAATAGTAATTATAGGGTGATGATCAATACAAGTAATTGGCTGGAGTACTTGAACTTGATAGAAAAATATGCCAGTGCTTATTCAGGGTTGTTTCTTTCAATAGAAATGTACCAACAAAACAAGTTAGGCCAAGCTATAGGGTTATTGAACTACTGTCTTGTCATACTTCAAAGTAAAAGAATCTCCGAAATATCTCCAAAGGGTGGAAAGTTTATGTCCAAGGTGAAATCAAAGTTCACAGGTCAAAGAAATGAACAGTATGTGCAAAACTTACAAAGTATCACCACTTTGAACCTTGACAATTCGTTATTTAACCAAAAGTCTGGAATAGTTTTGAAAGATATAACGCTTTTATTTGATCAGTTGGTCCTGTTACACTTGAAGTTCACCAAGGAAAATGATAATTTAGTCTTTGATTCCATCACCAGTTATCAGGATATACAAAAGGATGGGAGATGGCCTCTTGGTGCTCAAATACCTGTTAGTGATATAAGTCCATATCTACCCCAAGTTCTTCACGATTCAGGTCCAGAGCCAAGGTCTGCAGGCAGAGCCTATTATTGATGAAATGAGTATATTAGTGGTACATATAAAGAAATACATGAGTTAATGAGATGCCTATTGACCGAGTGATCTGAAAATCGAATGGATTTCTTGCTTGGTGATTTGGTAATCAATATCACCATAGTTCCGGGATAAGATGTTATCCAACCTGTGGAAGTAGTTTACAAATTGCTTCTCCATATCACCCCAAAGTCTATCCAACAAATCTCTTTCAAACATGCTATTACCTGAGATGAAATGTTTTTCAAGCTTTCTGCGTATTTCTCCAACTCTACTGGCCAAGTCTCTTGATGCATATCCCGACAATATAGTTTTGACTGCCTTCTTATTATACTTCTTCGCCTTGACGTTGGTGTCGCTCAAAGCCTCGAAGTTATTCACAAACTCCACTATCTTACCGATGTTTTGGTTCAAAAGCTTATTGAAATAAGTTTCCTCGACTTTCTTGAACACAGAATCCAACTGGGTATTGACTCTATTGGTTCTTTCATTGTTGAAAAGTAGTAATTGCTCTGACATGCTGAAGATGTTTTGCAATATACTGACGTTTCTGTAGTTTCTTTCCTTCTCATCGAACTCGGTGTTTTTCAATAATGGATCATCTTTGATAAAGAGATGAATACATGCCTCTGTGATCTCTTTATATGACACAGCCAATAAACTCTTAGCACTAGACTCTTCAAATTCACCATACACTTTTGATCTTCTATCCATAGTGGATTCTGTCATATGGAAGAATTGGTTAACATTCTTGATACATGGTAGTATACCACTCTTGGCATTGATAGAAGATTTGTTGATTGCATCCACTTGACTCTTAATGAACTTGTTCCAGTTGTGCTTATACTTATCCAAGATCTTCTTTAAGAAATTGAACACGAAGAAATCGTGATTCTCTTTCTGTGAATCTTCAGATACTGACTCGAGGAATACTAAAAGCACAGGGATATTGTACTCGACAGGTATGATTCTTTTGATGAATAGGTTTGTGTAGTTGCCAAATATATTGGTCAACACGGAGATCAAATCTCCAGAGTATTGGTTTTGAACTTCAATAGATGTTTGGTCAAGATTAGCTAATCGTTTCTCCAAAGGCTGGAATCTTAAGAATTCATTGAAATCAGAGATATTGGTCTCATAGTGGAAAAGCAGACCAATGAAATTGGTCAATACAATCGAAATCTCTTTAGCGTCAGTCACAATATCGATAATGGTTTTGGTATCTTCTATGCCTGTGGAGGTTATAAGACTATTAGTAGGAGCACTATGATCTGATATAACTCCACTGATATTAGGAGATGAAGGTGTGGAATTCTTAGGGGAGCTGTCTTCATCAGAGAATCCCAACCTGCCAATCAATTTATCTTTACGTGCTGATAATCTCAATGTTGTTGATTTTTTCAACGAGCCACTGGATTCTGATAAATCAAGTTTCTGTGATATCGGGATATTAGGCGAAGAAACACCAGCAGAGTTTGGGTCTGAAAACTTGATACTTTTTATCCTTGATCTCAAGAGATGTTCGAGGAATTTGGATAATCTGGTGGTCACCAATATCTTCAAATCATTAAACTCAGAAGGAGAAATCTCTTTCAAGAAATAGGTGAAACTAGAATAAACACTTAGTCCGTTGAGTTCTACCAAAATGGACTTTGGATAAACTCTGTCTAACGCATTCAACTGATCCATTCTCCTTATAAAAAGTTTCTCGAAAAAGGCAAGGAAGTGTCTGATAAATCTCTTAGCAACAGATTCATAGTTATTCAAGTATTGTTTCAAAGCATTCATGGAAGTCCATTGGTCAGCACTGGAGTTCTCTTCGTCCAAGCTTCCATCTTGTCTGATTGTTTCCAAGGCGTTGTACAACGTTGAAATCTGTTTCTCGATGGCCCCCAAACTGTTATCCCTATCGAAGTCCTTGAAACTTTCGATAGCTGATAAATCTCTGGCAGTGATACTGACCTTGTCAAGAATGGACTTGAGGTCATTGTACAAAGCCCTTTTGTTAACTGACTTAACTTGTAAACCTTGAGAGTTGTTTTCAATAACACTGATATCAGGACCCAATGTTTTGAAGTTGATTTCCATCTTTCTGAACACCAGATTGATATTTTCAATCTCGTTCAATGAGGTGTTGAGATCCTCCTTCATCGAATGTCCACTGAAATCCAAATTAACAAGCTCTTTCACGTTGTTGTACTTCAACTTATTGAGTTCTCCAGTCAACTTCTTGACAAGAGTATCACAATCGTCCTCGATGTCCCATTGCAATTCGTCTAATAACTCTTCTATTTCTGCATCTTTATCTTGTTGCAAGGTCTCAGACTTCTTTTCGATATTCAAGTCTGTTTCAGCCTCCGTATCATAGTCCGTGATGTTTTGGGTATTCATAGTATCGTTTTCGGTGGTTGAAAAACTTCTGTCTTCCAAGATATCACCCTCCAGAGAGTCGATAACTATCACTTCTTTGTTAGGACTAGAGCTCTGAGAGGGTTTCCTTGTTGAGCGAGATTGTTTCTTCTTAAGAGAACCACCGAAGTTCAATTGTGAATCCATAAACTCTTCGATCTCTTGAATAGAAGAATCAATGGCACCTAACTCTTTGCTTTGGTTTATGTCACTTGACTGTGAAACCTCATTCAAGTCTTCTTCCTCCAAAATATTCCTGTTAGGTGGCTGCACGTTTCTGTTGTCTTCCTCATCAGTGAGGTCGGCTTCTTCAATGCCAAAGTCAGAATTGTCCTTCGAATCCAATGCTAGTTCAGGTCTACTGAGTCTTTCTTCTAATTGCAGACTCAATGCAGCCTTGGCCTCTATCGGTTCAGAAACCTTCCTGGAGCTCAGTCTTTGGGTTTGAGGTGGAGGTTGAGAAGTCCTTGTGGCCGAATCTCTTTGCTTCGGAAGCTCTTGGGCAATATCTTCAGGAGTGAAAATAAAGCTTTGAGAATCATTAGTAAATTCGGTTTCACTTCTTGCAGGTGTCACATTACGATAAGGATGATGTGAATGAGCAGGTAAAGATTCTTGATCAGTTTGGGTCAAATATTCTCTACTTGTATTGGTTGTATCAGGTAAGGATGTCTGAGAAATGTCAGCAGATCTATTCAATACCTTCATAGGTTTCATGGGTAACTTACCATTTGCAGTGAAGTCAATGTCCTTATAAAGATCATTTGCATTAGGCACCGGTGGTGCATCTTCCAGTTGGTTTGCTGGGGATGTCACTGAATTTTGACGAGACTGTGGCTGGACTGGTAAAAGGGGATTTGGTAGGTTCTTACGCTTAAGACTTTTAGACTTCAATAATTGGGTGTCTGGCTGTGGATATGATACGGGTTCCTGAGGTGTGGGGACAATGCTGAAAGATTTCTTAACAGGGGTAATTGGTAAGTCGAAATCTTCAAGAGTGAAACCATTCAATACTGGATATTTGCCTATGAATGATCCATATGTCTTTGTCAAATACTTTGCAAACCTTTCCACTCTGTCTGGGCCTTCTTCACATTTCCAGTAATAGTCCTTATTAAGACTCAAGATAATGCCATCGGGACCTGCTTTAGTTACTGCTTTCAACTCATCCAAATCCCACGTTCTTCCGATCTGATGCTGGTGCTTCTGGTCGTTGTATTTACCTTTCTGTAACAAAACCCTTCCAGAATACTTGGTACACAACACCAAAACACGGCTCTTCACACTTCCCAACTGGTCTTCAGCAACATTGGCCGGTGGAGGTGTTGCCGAAAACTGTGAAAACTCCTTCACTAGTAAGTGAGATAAGTAAGTTGTTTCTCGTACGGTGTGGCCGTTGTGTTTGATGAACTTATTGAAACAGTCTTCTCTAAGTTTGTTAGCCACAGAGCTTCGACTTGCAGTCAAATCGGTGAACGAGTTGTGGTTTGAATTGGGCCCACTCAGTTGGCCGCCTGACGTACGGGCGCCACCAGGGTTATATGATCCTCCGGGTCCAGGAATGCTGCCAGCAAACCCAGAATGGTGGCCTCCTGGCGGAACACTGGCCTGGGGAGCACCTGTATTGGCAGAGTAAGGATGGCTACCACGAGACCCATACGGAGACCTGCCGGTGTTTTGTGGGATACGCCCCTGAGTTGATGCAAGTCCCGGACCAGAGGCAGGGCTGGGGCCCATTTGTGGATATCCACCGTTGAAGCCAGCGGTCGAAAAGCCAGGTTTCCCAGGCATGTTAGGAGAAATAGACAGAAAGCCATTGGAGTCCATCTGCTTACGCTGTTGTAAGTTGGGCGAGTTTGGGTTGACTCCAGGCGGTGGCTGTCGGCCATGTGCATTGGCCCTTGCGTGATTCATACCGATTCACTAGACAAACAAATATGAAATGTTGATTTTGGATCAAGTCGCATTTTGATGAAATACGCTTGAGGGTATATGGGAGTTGATGGAGAGGTTTGTCTACAATCAGGATACTCTATCTAGTGAGTCTAGGTGTTATCAACACAAGACCCTACACTCATCAACACTAATATATATTGACTTACTTACTTTTGGTGTCAACACCAGACGCAAGAACTTTATCTGAATTCTTCAACTCTTCGATCTCACTCCTCTCAACGTGATATTCCCATAACTCAGCCAAGTCTTCCTTTCTCTCCTTGATGGCATTCAATCTTCTTCTCAATGCTTCGTTGAAACAAATTTCTTGTGCAACTTTAAAGAACAGCTGGGACCAGTTCTTCTTATAGGATTCACATTCTTGTACGATTTCTTTGATTTCCAATTCTTGGAACTTGAGTTGGATGGTGAATTGCTGGAATATATCATCTCCAATTAATCCGTCCTGGTATAAAGATTTATAGACTGGTTCGGATTCTTTTAATCTTAATGATCTTCTGATAGCTTCGACTCCTCTTCTTAATAATGCAGCCTTCATGACCTTTTCATGAGGCTTTTGTTCTTTAGGTAACTCTGGGTCGGTGTACTGGCTCTTTAAATAAGCATATACATTCGAAGGGTAGTTTTCTTCAAAGATTGGCTCGACACTGGCCAAGTTTTTAACCCTTCTACGTCTATAAATCACCGAAAATGCAACAAAACATGATACAAGAATACTCAAGTATATGATGGGAGTGAACACCGAAATGTTAATTTGGTCTTGGGTCTTTTCTTCGTCCATTTCCAGTTAAACACGTACAGTAATTTTCAGGTTGAGAAAGTGAAAAATGCGAACTGGCAGGCAGTTGAAACTGCTGAATCACATATATATATACTATAAACTATAATTGACCAATCCCAAGTAGCGGGCCAACTCGCCCTTCAACTCTTTGACTTCATCGTCCGTAAGAGTGTTCAATTTATTTTCAAAGCTGCTCTGGAAATTGGCGTGTGCTTGTGCTAACGACTGCAGCTGATTATCTTCAAGGAGCTTGGATAAATTGTCTTCATTTGGTAGAATAAGTTCGTAGAATTCACACAACGTAATCACGTCTGTTTTGTCTAAGGCTTGGAAGTCGCCATAAGTTTCAGGAAATAAGCTGCTTAGTTCGCCATCTTTATTGGAAATTCCCTGGAGTTTCTGGGACTTCTCTGTGACTTTGGAGTTGAATAATCTGCTTATAGAACGGTCTTCAACATGGTCCAATTGGGTTTGTAACTCCCCAACCAATTGCACGATGTCTTCGTTTGTGACATAATCAGATAAATCAATGTTTGGTTGTTTCACATCAAGCTCGCTCATCTTAGTCTTTACATTTTTGACCTGAAGCTCAAGCAACTGCTGGCCAGTCTTGGAGATAAGCACCGACTGCTTTTCCACAATTGCAGATAAGTTATTGATTTTATCTTCGAGTTCCTTAGTGGTGGGCTCGGACATGTTGAGGATGAGTGAGAAAGAAGAATTAGTGAGAACTTGTAGAAGTCACAGAAGTACTGATAGAATAATAAGTATTTTAAATGAAGAGCAAAAAATCCCCAAAAATCACCCAGTATAGATCGGGCTAATATGAATACCGGTACGTGTTCAAAAGCGCCATTCCGCTAAAATTACGCCCACACTCCCGATTATAGTAAAATACATATGCGACGCAACACCCAAAACGGCTGCAACTTTCACTGCATTCACTTCCTTCGATCCCACCTGTCTGCACCAAATAGGCTGTGCTACCGAATTCAGTGCCTGAAAAGCTTATAGCAACTGCATGCATTCTCAGTCACTTCTCAGACAGTTTCAAGATTACGTCATGTATAGCAAGCTGCGAAAATATAAACTACGATGGTGGAGAATATAAATTACTATGGCCCTGTAAATCTCCTCAACTAAGTCACCATGAGTAAGATAGAACTTGTAACTCAACCGGAAAGTAACCAAAGTAAACAAGAGTCGCCCGACCATGCACTCGACAAACTCAACCAGCTTGTGCACGAGAAATCTGAAGACGATACACCCATTGAAGAGCACAGCCAGGTGATGAAGGAAGAAGTCCATAAGGATGATGAGCCAATAGAAACAGACGAAAGAACCAAAGGAGAAAAGCAGACGGACTTCGACGGGTTCGAAGTTCCTCTGGGAAAGATTCCACTAGATGGCCATTTCTCTACCACCGAGATAACTGAGTTGGTGGAGCTAGCCAAAAAAGAAGGGTTGCTCAATGATGATGTGGAGGTCAAGGTGTTGGAGAAGAACGACACATTAGGAGATAAAGTGGTGGTGGTGGATAAGGGAGAGGAGAAACAGAAAAAGGAACAAGAAGAAAGCAAAGACGAGGAAGAGAAGAACAAGAAGAAGAATGAGTAGTATTTATTAGTCGCATGTACCAATATATAATGAGTCCTTGAATCATAGCATTGGTAGTAACAGAGTCAGGGATACCATCAACGCCCGTTTTTACTGCTGTTGATTCATATCTTCCATGTCTCACTTCTCAACTACTTTTTCAGTAAATCACTCTCACATTTTTATACATGCGCAGTGCTAAACCCGTTCTAGCGTCGGTTGGATTGGTGCTAACCGTGGCATTTGCCGTGTTATTCAACTATAGACTCGTGGGGTCGGACGCGTCCATATGTCGGCCTGTTCGAATGGGCCCCAGCTATGCGAGAATCCTAGGCTTCGACGAGTCGTATACAAGATACGCTTCCAAATACTCTCTATATCTTTACAGAGAACAGGGCAAAGACTTGCGCCCTACGCCGGAGAACGACTACCAGCTAGACGGAACTCCTGTGCTTTTCATTCCAGGCAATGCAGGCAGCTATAAACAAGTCAGATCAATAGCGGCTGAAACCGCTAACTTATTGGCCGAAGGTGGCTACGACGGGACCAATGCTAATCACGGCAAGCTTGATTACTTCACGGCTGATTTCAATGAAGATTTCACCGCTTTCCACGGCAGAACAATGCTTGATCAGGCAGAGTATCTCAATGATGCTATAAGATTCATACTCATGCTATATAAGAGGAATGATAGAGCTGTGCTACCTGAATCGATCACTATAGTTGGCCACTCAATGGGTGGGATCGTAGCAAGACTTTTGCCTACTCTTCCGAACTATGAGGAGAATTCCATAAAGTCCATCATCACATTGTCTTCGCCCCATTCAAAAGCTCCCTTGACGTTTGATAGAGATATAATGAAGATATATTCGGCATTGAACGAGTTCTGGAAGGAAGGATTTTTCGGCGACTCGGAGCTCAGTAAAGTGGCTTCGAAACGATTGCAAGACATCCTGATAGTTTCTATCACTGGTGGATTATTAGACGATACGCTTCCAGCCGACTATACTACTATGAGAGGATTGGTGCCTGAGCTGAACGGGTTCACTGTTTTCTCCAGCGGGATTCCTGGTGTTTGGTCGCCAATTGATCACTTGGCTGTTGTTTGGTGTGACCAACTCCGTACGGTTGTTCTGAAAGCATTGTTAGACACGATGGATAATCAGAGCCCACTGACTGTGTTGGGGTTGGAGGATAGAATGAAGGCATTGAGACAGAGATTTTTAACAGGGTTCGAAAGGTTACAACCCAACTACTCTGACAGCGTTGGAAAGGTTTCTGTTCGACTCAATGAAGAGAACATCGAAAGACTTTCTGCTGAAGAGAAATTAAGACCTTCAAAGCAAATAAGTATTTTGAAAATTGAACCAGAGAAGACATTTCTGTTGCTCGACACAGAAGATCGTGAAGGAGATGCTTCTGTTTATTTATGTCATGACGAGTTCGATAAAGATGAATTTGAAAGCGTTCAGTTAGACCTTGCTGATAAAGATTCAGAACAGTTTTTCACCCTTTTGTGCCATGATTACTCTAGCAGGCTCAGCATGATCCCCAGGTCCAATGGGGTGGACTCCATCAAGGACTCAACTGTGGGCGATAAAAACCGTCCATATTATGCCATGCGTTTAGACCCAGAGACTTTAAGTGGGTATAAAGAAATATTGGTCATTGATATGAAACCTATAATCGAGTACAAACACCTGTCAATCCTTAGTGTGAGAGGAACGTTGGGGGCTAGGTTTGATGTGCCAAGTAATTTGAGAACAACAGTAAGATTTAAGGGAGTAAGAAATAGTTTAAGCTCGTATGATTTGCTGTGCACCAACAACTACGACTTCAATCCGATTATAAGGCAATACATAAACGAGGAGACCAAATGGCACATCTCCAACGAAATGAACTTGAATTTCCACGGTGAGTCACCTTACTTACCACCGGTAATAGAGTCATTAGAGCTCGAGGTTTGGAACGGAGATTTGGTGGCAGATGAGCCAATGCATTTCAGTATACGCCCCAATCTTTTGGTGAGTTTGAAGCTATTGATTATCAGATACAGAATCACCATACTAAGTTATGGACTTCTTATCAACCTTTTGGTTTTTGCAGTCCAACTCAAAGAGTATGAAAAAACAGATAAGTTCCCTGAATACTCCAAGGTGCTTGATACAATAACTTCATTAACTTACTTGAAATATGTGATAATCCTTTTAGTTCTAGGCATATTCAACGATGCCCTTGAATCAGTAAGATGGGTCATATCAGTCTTGAATTTTGAATCTGTTGACGTCAACGGATTGGGTATCAAGGCGTCATTCCCTCTTCATCTCATGTTCTTGTCCTTGAGTGTATTTTTCAATGTGGTTATCAATTTCTTGGTGACCAACTTCATCAAACTTAATAAAGTAATACGCCTTCCTAACACAAACAACAGGGCAAGAAACATTGTACTAGCATTATTGGTGACGCTAACAGTGGTTTACATTCCTTACCAGGTGACATATATTGTGTTAGTATTGACCCAACTAATGAAGCTTCTCAAACTCAAAAACGAAAATGAAGTCAACTTTAACGTGATTCTTTTCATGATTATGATATGGATACTACCCATCAATATTCCCATCATAGTCGTTCTTGTTCATAATCTCACCATCAACTGGAAGACCACATTTACTTCCCATCATAATATTTTATCCATAGTACCAATAATCTATTTGGTCAACTACAAAAACATCATAAAGTTCAAATACGTGAATGTGCTTATTGGATTCTTGTTGTATTATGCCAACTACTGTTTATTCTTTGGAAGCATCAACACTTTTTGGTTGTATTATTTATTCAACTATATGTGCATTGGATTATTAGTTATGGACAGCGACTGGGCTGACAAATTCAAATAATTTATAGATAAACTACAACCAGTGTCATATAATAACATTCATTAAAATAACTAATATACATAATATTTCACCACATCAATCTTAGTTGGCAGCAGAGGAATATTTAGTAACAGCTCTGGTACCTTCAGAAACAGCGTGCTTAGCTAATTCACCTGGCAAGATCAATCTAACGGCGGTTTGGATTTCTCTAGCAGAGATGGTGGACTTCTTGTTGTAAGCAGCCAACTTGGAGGCTTCACCAGCAATTCTTTCGAAAATGTCGTTAACAAAAGAGTTCATGATGGACATAGCCTTTTGGGAGATACCGGTATCTGGGTGAGTTTGCTTCAAGACCTTGTAGATGTAAGAAGAGTAAGTTTCCTTTCTGGTCTTAGTTCTCTTCTTGCTGTCGGTGGAAGCGGTCTTCTTGGCAGCTGGTTTCTTTTCAGCTGGAGCTTTAGAGGCAGGTTTCTTTTCAGCTTTTGGGGCCATGTTGATTGATTAATTTAAAAAGAATAAAATTATCCAAAAAAATTTAAGGGATATTCTGTTATTTAAATAGTTTATGATTCGCATGGCGCTGAGTGCGGATAGGGAAGCGATTTGTGAATAATCAGTGGCGAATACACGACAATTGATTTATTTGTTTATTTTGGTAAGTCGCGGTAGATGGTGGTAACAGAAGGTGCCACTTGGTCGAGGTGGTGCGACGAATGGTGGTAAATGTGGCTATAGTATTACATGCAACCCTGGTATCAATGACCAGTTCGCGGTGCCGTCCTGGAGACTTTGGGGAGACCGTCGAGGAGACCATTTACGCGGCCCAGCGCGATGAAATTTCTCCCGACAGCAAAACAAACATATAAGCATGCTATATTATACGCGCACTGTGTGCGCACATTTGGTCACGGATCATGTTGACGCGCAGACCGCCACCGTATTTCGTATCCCACCCATAATATACCTCAGCACAATACCACTCCAGAAGACCCTATTTTTTGTAAACAAATACCAACTGGTACTGTTAACACCTCTAACTATGTTGTTGTTTAGATATTAATCCGCGATTGTAAGGGAAAGGCGGGAGCCGCAGCGTGGCAATTTCGTCTCTCGATAACCAAGTCAAAACAACGAGCATTCATAGTCACTGGTAGAAAAATTATATATAAGGAATAAAATCTCCCCCTTTGATTTTCTTTCTTCTTAGAAACTAAATTTAATTTATATTATAAAATGTCCGGTGGTAAAGGAAAAGCTTCTACATCTGAAAAGGCCTCAACTTCTAGATCAGCCAAGGCTGGTTTGACTTTCCCAGTTGGTAGAGTCCACAGATTATTGAGAAAGGGAAACTACGCTCAAAGAGTTGGTTCTGGTGCTCCAGTTTACTTAACTTCTGTCTTAGAATATTTGTCTGCTGAAATCTTGGAATTGGCCGGTAACGCTGCCAGAGACAACAAGAAGTCCAGAATTATCCCAAGACACTTGCAATTGGCCATCAGAAATGATGAAGAATTGAACAAGTTATTAGGTGATGTCACCATTGCTCAAGGTGGTGTCTTGCCAAACATTCACCAATCCTTGTTGCCATCCAAGAAGGCTAAGGATAAAGCTTCTCAAGAATTATAATTTTTAAGTGTATATTAGTTAATGTATTATGAGAGTTTTGGTATAATTATATCCCTTGTAGATTCTTATCGGTGATGATGATTTTCGCGGCTGGAAATTTGTTATTTGGTGGAAAATCATTATTTGGCATGGAGAAGTTTTCCAACTGGAGAGATAAAGGTACGGGTATCGCCCCGTTTGTTCCTTCACTGTACCCTAAACAAGGGGCATTGCTTCCAGTGAACTTGTTATTGTTCCTCATCAAGCTTCCATTTTTCATAGCTGCTTTACCTTTGGTTCTACTCGGTATTTCATTTGCAAGAAACTTTTCACTCAAGTTCCTCTTCAACTTCAAATACAACTTACCCAAACCTCTGCCGAATGACTTCATAATAACCAATTACTCGTCTCCTTTGTTGGTGTACTTGTTAGGAGGTGTGGTTCTTATTCCAGACCAGGAAGGTGTGTTATACAAGTATTCACCATTCCAACTCTTATTGCATTCATTTGGATCCGATGTCAAAGGTACGGAAATCGTCGAATTATCGAAATTGAAGGGCTCAGTGGTGTTCTGTTTACTCGAAGGGACCTCCACAAATAACAAGGCCGTGTTGAAATTTGCATCTTTAAACCCAAGATATACCTTTACTGGATTCACCTTACGGACGTTGGTAGTTAAAATCAATCCCAACCATTTTAATTTGCCTTTACCAACTTCAATTCCTGGTTTCTTCTATCGCTTATTGGTGAACTCCCCAAGCACTATAACCTTGAAGTTAGTTAGTCATATCAAGTTTGATTTGGAGTTGAGTAAAACTGCTTTTAGAAACGCTAACTTGCACACAGTTAACTTCTCTGCTCAAGACAAGCAAGAGTTTTATAAATACTACAAAAAAGTTTGAATCAGGTCATCTAATATACATTAATCGTTACGTTCCTTCAGTAGTTTTTCACTCTTTTTCTGTCTTATGTTCTTCGTCGTGAGTATCTTTTGAGTCCTCTGTGTCAGGTCTATCAGATCTGTGTCTTTTGTGTTTATGTCTATGCTTATGTTTATGCTTATGCTTTTTGTTAGATTCACTGCTGAGGAAATCTGCCATCGGATCTTTAAACTCATCATCTTCTCCATTGTCAACCTCTTTAGCTTCACTTAAATCAAGTTGTGAGTTACCTCTTCTCTTTCCTGTTACTTCCTTTTCGGGCTGAGATTTTTCTGCTTCAATCTGCTTCATCTTAGGGACCAACTCGTCATAGTTGACTAAATACATGTCCTCAGTCTCATCATCTCTAAGCTTAAACCAGCAGTGGTCAACTCGTATTTTCTTATCATATACAGTCACACCATTCAAGTTATCTATGGCCAAAACACAAGAGTTGAAGTCCTGGTATTTCAAGTACCCAAATCCCTTACTTTCATTTGTTTCTGCATCTTTTACAAGCTTTAAGTGAGTCGGTAAACCAAACTGTGAGAAGATAATCAAGATATCTTTTTCTTTCAACTCGGGATTGAGTCCTCCCACAAACACATAGTTCAGACCCTTATAGTCCATATGCCATGATGCCAGGTCTGGCACCTGGTTA
The DNA here is from genome assembly GCA_030571955.1 of Yamadazyma phyllophila. Lineage (NCBI taxonomy): Eukaryota > Fungi > Ascomycota > Pichiomycetes > Serinales > Debaryomycetaceae > Yamadazyma > Yamadazyma phyllophila. The sequence goes on along the minus strand of JAJLZE010000004.1, from coordinate 143,617 downwards.
TCCAACTCTCGTTGGTTAATCTGGTTGATTCTATTGATGGTATTCATTAATGGTGATTATTCGGTTTTGGCACATTCCGCGACTATAGATGAGGTTGGAAAAAAATTGAGATGAGATAGACACCTTTAGTATGGCTAAAAGAGAACTTGTTGAAAGCGATGACGAAGATTTCGAAGTCAAGGGGTTGATTGACGCAGGAGAAAGTGATGTAGAAGAAGATGCCGGCTCATTTGCCGACGACAGTGAAGAAGAATTCGAAGGTGAAGGTGATACTGTCTACCACTCTGCAGAAGATCGAAGCGATGAGGAACTGAAAAATGGAGACTCTAAAGATTTAGAAGATTCGGAAGAAGACTCGGACGCTGAATTCAACACGCTTCTTGGAAGCGAGGACGATGTAAGTGTCGACTCTTCAGACTTCTCGGACGAACCAAAAGAGTTTATCGATAACAAACTCTCAACCATCTCCAATGAGGTCCACACTAAATACTCCGACGGTAGACCAAGAATTATCAAGCCTGAGATCGAACCAGTTTATGATAGTGATGATAGTGACCACGATAACTTCAACACTATCGGTAATATCCCTATTTCTGCATATGAAGAAATGCCACATATAGGGTATGATATTAATGGTAAGAGAATCATGAGACCTGCTAAAGGAAGTGCTTTAGATCAATTATTAGAAAGTATCGAATTGCCAGAAGGCTGGACTGGTTTGTTGGATCAAAACACTGGAGGAGCCTTGAAATTGACCAAGGATGAAATGGAATTAATCAACAAGATTCAAAACCACGAGAATGTTGATGATGGTATTGATCCATATGCCCCAACTATAGAATGGTTTACTTCTCAAGAAGAGATCATGCCTTTGACTGCCGTACCAGAACCAAAGAGAAGATTCGTTCCTTCCAAGCATGAAGCCAAGAGAATCATGAAGATAGTCAGAGCTATCAGAGAAGGAAGAATTGTTCCACCTTCCAAGGTAAAGGAATTGAAGGAAGAAGAAGCCAAGGCCAAGAACTTCGATTTATGGGAAGATGAAACTGAAGTTCAAGATCATATAATGAACTTAAGAGCTCCAAAAATGTTACCTCCAACTCACGAAGAGAGTTACAATCCACCAGAGGAATATTTGTTCAATGAAGACGAATTGAAAGAATGGGAAGAAAACCCTGAAGAAAGAACAACCAACTTCGTTCCACAAAAGTATACGTCATTAAGAAAAGTCCCTGCTTATCAAGAAAATATCAGAGAAAGATTCGAAAGATCTTTGGACTTATATTTGGCACCAAGAGTTCGTCATCAAAAATTGAATATCGACCCAGACTCTTTGATTCCAGAATTACCATCTCCTAAGGACTTGAGACCTTTCCCTATCAAATGTTCAACTATATTTGAGGGCCATGATGCAAGAATAAGAACATTATCGATCCATCCAAATGGGTATTGGTTGGCCACTGGTAGTGACGATGGTACAGTTAGGGTTTGGGAAATCTTGACTGGTAGAGAAGTCTATAAGGTTGAAATCGAAAAAGATGAAGATGACAATGTTGAAGATGTTGAATGGAACCCAGATGCCAGTTTAGGATTATTGGGTGTTACTGTTGGTGAAAAGATTTACTTACTTGTTCCACCTATTTTCGGATTCGACATTGAAAACATAAGTAAGTTGAAGATTGAAAGTGGTTGGGGTTATGATAAATTTGGTAACAATAAGAGTACCAAATTAGATATCCAGGAGGTCGATGATGATGACGATAATGATAATAAAAAGGCCAAGGAAATATGTAAATGGTATCCACCTAATGATAAGCAAAAACAACAAAGTATCAGTGTTATTATTCAATGTCAAAAGCCGGTCAAAAAGTTGTCATGGCATAGAAAAGGTGACTACTTTGTCACCGTATCACCAGATGGTAGAAACAACGCCGTCATCATCCATCAAATATCTAAGCATTTGTCACAATCTCCATTCAAGAAATCTAAAGGTATAGTAAGTGACTGTAAATTCCATCCATTCAAGCCACAATTGTTTGTTGCATACCAAAGAACCATTAAGATCTATGACTTAAGTCAGCAAGTTTTGATCAAGAAATTAATGCCTGGTGCTAGATGGTTATCCACCATTGATATTCATCCAAGGGGTGATAATTTATTGGCATCATCATACGATAAAAGAGTATTATGGCATGATTTGGATTTGAGTAATACTCCTTATAAAACATTAAGATACCACAACAAAGCTGTTAGAAGCATTGTTTTCCATAAAGCAAACTTGCCATTATTTGCTAGTGCTTCTGATGATGGAATCATTCATGTGTTCCATGGCACAGTATATGATGACTTAATGACCAACCCATTGTTAGTTCCATTGAAAAAATTGACTGGACATAAAGTCATCAACAGTCTAGGTGTATTAGATTTAGTTTGGCATCCAAAAGAACCTTGGTTATTCAGTGCTGGTGCAGATGGTACTGCTCGTTTATGGACTACTTAGTTGTATACTTGATTAATTTATATAATAGACTTAGTATCCTATTTAGATCTATATGCTCTAATTAATGACATATCTTTGTACTCTGCTCTAAATTCATTGCTCTCGTCAGCCTCGTTCATTTCGTGGAAGATGATCTTGATATTGTCTACCACCCCAACGTTTTCTGGGTGTAATATCCAGTCTTTCTTTTTGAACTCTAAAACACCTTCTGGAGTAGACTTGATTTTATAGTCTTCGTATACTTGAGGAGAAACAGATCCTGTGAATAAGTAAACACCTCCCAAGTCTTCACCGTTGTTGTACCATCTTAAAACACCTCTACTCTTATAATTGTCTATGACTAACTCAGTTTCTTCTTCTGTCTCACGAATAATACAGTCTAACGGCGACTCGCCTTGCTCCAATTTACCGCCAACTCCATTCCACTTCCCCATGTGTGGGGGTTTCTGTCTGTTGAGCAAGAGAATCGAATCATGCTCTGCACATTCTATGAATCCAAGGGTATATTTAAAGAGAGTCACTGTCATCGCGTCTGCGAATTTCTGGAGAAGCTTAATTGATAGTGTATCGGGAAGGTGATCGATACACTTGGAATTGTGTTTAATAAGTTAGTAAAGTATATACACCCAATTAGGTGTATGTCAGTATGTGTATGGGGCCATTATCTTCGAATATCTTGTAATCTGTTGAATATAATGTGCTGAAGTGTAATTCAAAAGTAATACTTCGTAAAATTTGCAACCTCCACAAATAATATCTAATACTCAATTACAAAATAACCAAAATGGCTTCAAAAATCACCAAAATTCCACCATCCCTTCTTCCTATCCAATTGACCCTTTCTTGTTTTTTTGGTGTTTTTACAACCCCTTGTTCACCAAAAACAACCACTACAAATAACCCCCAAATTTGAGGGTTTTAATTAAGTGTGCACGCCCAGAAACGGTTTTCTGTCCCCCTCTCATGAAGGTTAAAGGCCGAAGTAAACCCCGATAAATGACCACAGCGGAGAACCCCCAAACACCGGATCCCCAGGGTTGGACTACCCTGAACAATTACCTAATGGAAGCCGTCGTGACCTGCGCTACAATTTACTGCCACCACATGGCACAAGTTGAGTACACGACAGTTGCAAATTGAGTGAGAGAATACACCAATGAGGAGGCAACAGACGAATCGACACTACTACATTCGACCCGACAAATTGACAGCCACCCAAACCTAATTGACTGACAACCGTATACACAATGATAGTAATTGGACACTAAATAGTAAACAATCCGAGTCAGGCTTCTCTGCCCCACGCGCCCAACAAAACTTGACCAATAGAATAAATTACAGGTTACGGGGCGTGTCTATCCATAAACAATAGATCCACCACGAACGCCATAATTTACATGGGAATTTCTCATTTAATCACCAGTTATTAAAACAACCCCTTAAGTTATAATGTCAATTCCATACAGCGATATTCAAAAGCAAACCAACGACTTGTTGGGCAAAGATTTCTTCCACTTGTCTCAAGGTGCCGTTGATATCAAAACCGTGGCTCCAAATGGTGTTGCCTTCGCCGTCAAGGGTAAGACTGCTAAGGATAACTCAATTGCTGCTTCCATTGAATCCAAATACACCGACAAGGCCAGTGGTTTAACCTTGACCCAAGGTTGGAACAACGCCAACTCTTTAGACTCAAAGATTGAAATCTCTGAATTATTAACTCCTGGTTTAAAGACCGAATTGATCACCAACTTGATTCCAAACGGTTCCAGAAACGCCAAGTTGAACTTCTACTACCAACACTCTTTGGTCAACACCCGTTTGTTCTTTGACTTATTGAAGGGTCCATTGACTACTGCTGACTTCACCATCAACCAAGATGGTTTCATTGCTGGTGGTGAATTAGGTTACGACATTACCACCGCCAAGGTCAACAAGTACAACGTCGCTTTAGGTTACAAGAGCCCATTGTACTCAATTGGTTTGACTGCTACCAGCAACTTGTCCGTTTTCTCCGCTGCTTACTACCACAAGGTCAGCCCATTGGCTGAAGTTGGTGCTAAGGCTACCTGGGACTCTGTCAAGAGCAGCAACGTCAACGTTGAATTCGCTACCAAGTACCAATTGGACAGTGCTAGCTTCTTGAAGGCCAAGATCTCTGACTCTGGTTTGACTGCCTTGTCTTACTCTCAAAAATTGAGACCAGGTGTTACCTTGGGATTGGGTGCTTCTTTCGACGCTCTCAAGTTGTCTGAACCAGTCCACAAGTTAGGTTTCTCCTTGTCTTTTGCTGCTTAGGTAGTTTATAGTAATAAATTGAATCTAAAGACATTATATTTAAGTGAATTGTAAGTTCCTTACTAGAGCCATGCTCATACATAGTAAGAGTATTCTTTGTATTAAAAGCTAGCTTTCGAACCCAAACCCTCCAGTTTATACAGTATCTACACCTTGGATGACGCATACTATTGAATTTGCTTGATCTCAAACATCCTTACCAATAAATCTATTTTCGCGATGTCGTAAAAAGCGGTGGATTCTCTAGCGTACGACAGTGAAACTTTATGACAATACGAATTATAGGCTTCTAAGCGATCTGTAAACTTTGGTAGTAAACTTGTCACTTAATGACCTTTGAATCTTTCAAGGTATTTGCATTATATGCTTCAAAGAGGATTGGTGTGTTTGTTGCAAACAGGCTGTACATATAGCTGCTTGTCACAAAGTAACAAAGATTTTAACAGAGAAACCAGTTCACCACCATTGATTAATCAGTGTTGAAGAGTTTACCACAGTTAGTAATGAGGTATAACTCAATGGTTTTTTCATGGATATACAGATAATATTTTTTACCTGTTAGATCCTCATTTCCTATTACCATTCTTCCAATGACCTCAACATCTTCCATTTGTTTTTCACTATCGACCAAGTGAAATGGTCTTTTAATGTTGAAGTAATCATACAAGAAAATTGTAGGATTAAAATTATAAATGATATGTTCGGCACTAATGTTGTGACCGATTAAGTAAATAGAGTTGTTCTTACTAGTTAGAATGCTGACAGACTCACCAGGTCTTAAGTTGTTGGCAATGTAAGTAGTAAGCTCATGGACAATCAATAAGCTGTTTAATGTCTTGTTGTTATCGTTCATAATGACATAATTTCACTAAAGTTGTGACTGGGCGTACTGTTGTGGAACCCGGCGGATTCTCCAGCGTACTGTGGTAAAGTCATGATTTTTCGCCACGACAATGTCGTGTTTTCTACTCGTGAAGAGTATCTTATTATTATATCGTTTTGTTTTATTTAGGTAAAGTAAGAACTATGATCGTCATTTGAACAAGGCCTTACTACAACTAGAGAGTGTAGATAAAACCAATTGGCTACTTAGTGAAAGGCCGAAAAGGCTCTCCGAAGTATGAATACACCGGTATTAGGTACAACAACGACTAAATATCGCGACACAAACCGAGTTTTCAGCTCGTACTGCGGTAAAGCGTGCGACTTTACCATAGCGAACCTTCACATTTACCTCCATCTCCATCTCCACCAAACTTCTCATCATGGAAACCGAAAAACCATCGTTGTTTGCTATCTCGAGACCCTATTTATCTCCAAATGAGTTGTCATACCTTCATTCGTTGACTATTGCTGACGATAAGAAAATTCTTTACAATCAACGGAAACACCAAATTTTTCAATACTTGTTCCAGATAGTTAAGCACTTGAGATTCCCCATAAGAGTATTGAATACGGCCATGATATATTACCAGAAATTCTATCTATTCAATAATTTCAGTGACGTGTCGGAAGACTTCACCGATTTGGAAAAAAATATGGAAAATGACCCATATTCTATAGCATTAACCAGTTTGTTTCTTGCAAGCAAAAATGAAGATTGCATAAAAAAGTTGAGAGATATCCAAGAAGTGGCAAACAAATTAAGGGATTTGAACGACGATTCAAACTACTTGGATTTACAAAGGAAAGTCCTCCTCATGATCGAATTTAAATTATTGCAAGTCTTGAAGTTTAACTTCAATAATAATTCTTTAATACTTCCATCTTTGGATAACTTGGTGGTTCAGTTTGCTAAAATAAAGAAACTCAGCTATCAGCAGACATTTTTCAGCTGGATCATGTGCTTCGACTTAATGTCAACTCCTGTGAATTTAATGTTACCACCTCATTGTATAGCATTAGGAGTGATAATAGTGGCGACAAACTTGGATACCAGCGAGTTAGTGACTGGCCTTAATGGTGGTGATGGTATACCTGTTCCTCCTATTGAGACGACGAAGACAACCGAGCAAATAAATGGCAAGGTTAAAATAAAGACCACCGATTTCCACTGTCCTGAACTTTTGGTTAATGAAGCAATAATTTATATTCTTGACTATTACGTTCACCAGTACGGATTTTCGGTATTGAGAGAATACTTGCCATTACAGAACCACCAATTGGGTAAAGAACAGATCTTCCAATTCATGAATTTGAAGTCTAAATTCAACAATTTGAGATTGATAAATGAAAGTTCATGCCCTAAACAAATATTGCCTAAAGACGAGTATCTCAAGATTTGGGACTACTCCATAGGATTGAAAGGAACAGCAAGATTCATGCTGGGCAACAAAAGAAGAAGGTTCAATAAGGAGTTGAATGAGAGTAGATCTCGTTAATGTACATTATAGATTATTTATGCAGTGTATCATAAGAGCATCCCTTACATCGATATAGTAGCTCTCATTTCTAGGAATCTGTTTTGTAACTCACCTTTGTTCCTACCGAGTGGATGTTGGTTTGAAAAGAACTGAAATCAACTGAATCGTAGTCTTCAAGCTTTTCATCTTTTGTATCACACCATTCGCTGGGAATATTATTGACATCTTGCTCAGTATATACTAGAATATTAAAGGTGAATTCTCCATCAAGAATCGGTAAATATGCAACAGAACTGGTGATTTGTCTTATTATGGCCTGGATCTCTTTTTTAACCAAATCTCTTGACTTTTCACCTTCTTCGGTGGTATTTATGATTTCTAAGTTAAACTCCCATCTCTCAACAGGCTCTGTAGAGAGTTTGTCTATTATCACAAGAATCAACTTTTGTAGTTTGGTTCCATATACCCATTTTTTGATCTGACTTAAAAACTGGTTGATGTATTGTTTGATATCTTCGTCTATTGTTACAAGTAAAGGTAGGTCATATTTCTTGACTGTTTGGAAATCCTCGGCCGGATATATACCTCTTTGGAAAAGGATGTTGTTGATGGCAAACTCAAAGTAGTCACAGACGATTTTACTCGATCCTTTCAATGCCAACTTAGAGCCTGACATTATACTAGTTGATTTTAAAACAACGCGAATTTGATTCACTTAGTTTCACATAGAGTATAATGGTATGTCAAATTATACATGACAAAATCAACTTTACTAACATCGACAGTTCCATGGAGTTAAAAGAGAGAAGTTGAACCAAGCTGCCAAATTGGCCAAGATCGAAAAGGATAAGGCTAAGATCTCACACTACTTGGATCTTAAATCAAAAGTGTTTAATGCAAGATCAGATAAGCAGTATACCGTCGAGTTGCTTAATAACGTGACAGATCTCTTGATGTTAAATCCAGAGTTCTATACCGCCTGGAATATCAGGAGAGAAACATTGGTTAGTCTTTTCAAGACGAATCAATTGGAGAAACGTAAGACCCTAGAAGATGACTTAAAATTAGTAATGGTCTTATTCAAAAGGTTCCCTAAATGCTACTGGATTTATAATCATAGATTATGGTGCTTGAAAGCTTTGGGAGAACAAGCGAATTGGAAATTCGAATTGGGAATTGTATCCAAACTATTGACGGTAGACCAAAGAAACTTCCATGGCTGGCAATTGCGTAGAATAGTGGTTCTGAAATTAGAGGATCAAGTACAACAGAGCTTGGTGGATACTTTGGTAATCAACATAAATGAGTTTGAGTTCACTACGTCGAAGATTAACACAAATATCTCCAATTTTTCGGCATGGCATAACAGATCAAAGTTGATTCCTAAGATCTTCGAATTATACCATAAAATCGATGATGAAGTAATAGATAATAATGAGATATTGAAGAAGTACAAGCAGCTTTTCTCCAAGCCTGACCAGTTGCTTCTGCATGAAATCAAGTTGATCAATACAGGCATGTATGTTGATGTGGATGACACTTCTGTTTGGCTTTATCTATATTGGCTCCTAAGTGATGGATTCTTTACCGAAGGTTTACAACCGGAAGCGTACCAAGGTGTTTTAGAAGAGCAATTAAAGATCATTACTGAACTCAATGAGTTGGAAAAAGATGATAATGGTAAAGACAACTGCTGGTGTCTTAAGACAATCATTCTAATAAGTTGTTTACTCAAAAAACTGCTGAAGGTAACTGAAAACGACTCATATCTTACAGAAGAAGTGAAGGGTTACTTACAGATCTTGGCAGAAATTGATCCTTTGAGGAAGGGCAGGTATATGGATCAATTAGAGGGAAAGGCGGGTCTTTTATATTGAAACAATAGAGCCTTTCATTTGTGATGTATGTCAATTCTAACAGGCTACAGGATCCTCATGAGTAGGATGCTGAAAAGCCGTGAAGGAATCGAAAGCTTTGGAGAGAATTGTAGCTAAGAAATATGTAGATAGTAATACTAAAAGGTACTCACAAATAAATGTATGACCTGGCTTTTAAAGCATGAGCCAGTATAGAGGTCACCACATTCTAACTACACGCTACTTGTCAATTGCATATCTGAAGCATCTCCATCACCGCTCCACATATCGCAGTGGTATATCTAAATTATCGCGATGAGATGAGGAAAATTTCAAATCCAAGATGGCAGGAACAAAATCAAGAGGTAGAAGAGACCAGAAAAAAGCCGAGAAGGAGGAGAAAAAACAACAGGAAGGTGTTGGATTCATAATTGATGATTTGCCCCAAGCCGACCTGAAAGTCGATGCTACTAATGAAGATACAGAAGACACTGATCCTCAAGTTAAACCAACCTTCTTTGGTTTAGTTGATTCTAGTGAAATCGATTATTTCAAACAAGCTGAAAGTACTTTGAATATCAATGCATTCGAGGCCGATGAAGAAAGAGAAGGCTTCATCAGATCTGTTTTGGAAGAATGTAGAGGTAAAGAGTTGAAGCTTGTGACTAACCAGATCTGTTCTAAATTAATGGAAAGACTTGTTTTAGGCGGTAAAGACAAGCAGATTAAACTCATCTTCAAGCTGTTTTCAAACCACTTCGTTTCATTAGCACACCACAAATACTCATCTCATGTATTGGAAACCATATTGGTTAGAATGGCCTCGATCATTGAAAAAGAACTAATTGGCGACGATAATGAAGAAGACAAGGAAGAAGAAGAAGAAGAAGATCCAGAGGTCGATGGTGTGACTTCAGAACAATTGTTTTTGAACATGTTGAGTGAATTGAAACCATATTTCAGACCAATGGTTGAACACCAGTATGCATCTCACGTATTAAGACTCATCATTTTGATTATCAGTGGTAAGGAATTACCTTCTACCACCGTTTCCAACTCAACTTTAAGATCCAAGAAGTCGAAAATTGCCCGTAAGATGATTGAAATTAAAGATAATGACATTTTTAATAGAGCATTCCAAGCTCCACCATCGTTCAAGAACGAGATTCTTAAGGTGACTAAAGAAATTACCAAGGAGAACGATATGAACAAAATGAGACAACTTTCCATCCACAAAGTTGCATCTCCAGTGATCCAATTGTTACTTCAAGTTGAAGGTATAATCGATAAGGAAAGAACAGTTTGGCACTTAATCTTCTTGAAGGAAAATGCCGAAGTAGACTCCAAAGAAGAAGCATATGTTGAATATTTATTATCTGATCCTGTTGGATCCCATTTCTTAGAGAGTTTGATCAAAAACACCGGGGTTAGAATGAAGTATATCGAACGTCTCTACAAGTTGTACATGAAGGAAAGAATATTGAAATTGGCCAAGAGATCAACCACAGGTGTTTTCATTATTCAAGCCTTGATGTTTAAATTGAAACCAGGTGAAGTGCAGTTCATTCTTGACCAGATAGTTCCGGAATTGACCAACCTTATTTCCATTTCAGAGAACCAGAACTTGGAATTGAGCACCAAGGTTATTGATGCATCTATTCAAAGAAAGAACTATAGAAGAGATGAAATTATTGAACAGTTATTCAAGAAATTCGCTCCAAACTACAACTATCAAGAACCAGACGATGTGGCCAATGCTGAGTTATTAGAAAACATCTTACAGTTGAGTACATCCACTTTGGGAAACACCAGAGACGATTGGCCAACTGCAGAAGAAAGAAGAAGATCTCTCTTGTTAGAGAAGTTGATGGAGTACGACTACTCGTTCGTGATATGTACTTGGTACAATTTTTTGGCATTGCCAGTTGAAAGATTCACCCAAATGTGTATGCATGGAGTGTTTTCTCATGTGGTTGAAAACGCCTTGAAAGTATTACCAGCATCAAACCCAGAACCCAAACCAACCAGTCTTGTTAGAAAGAGGGTATTGAACTTATTCCAAGGCCATGTGGTGAGATTAGCATTGAATTCTTATGGATCACATATAGTTGATAAGTTATGGGATTTCAGCATTTTACTCAATATGTACAAGGATAGAATTGCAACCGAATTGCAATCAGAAAGCCATAAAGTTAAGGAAAGTAAGTATGGTAAGCTTGTGTGGAAGAACTGGTCCATGGAACTTTTCCTTAGAAAGAAGTATGACTGGAAGTCATTAGTCAAGGAACAAGAACAGGAATATTACAAGCAAGATCAAAAGGATGAGGACACAGAGAGAGTCAAGAAACCAATTGAGTTGAAGCTTGAACAAATGCATAAGGAAAAGATAGGAAGGGAAGCCAATGGACTTAAAAGTAAGCAGTCATATGATGATAGACCTAACAAAAAGAGAAGATTTTAATATACTATGTACATTAGATTGATATATTTACATGAAAGCACGTATGCTAGTAGTCTATTTTAAATTTAAGTGGTTTATTCCACCTTTGTGTTGATGTAGTAGTCATTCAACACTTTTTCGGAAACAGAAGTAGGACTTTCAACAATTGGGTCTACACCTGATTGGTTTTTCGGGAACGCTATCACATCTCTAATATTGGAACTTCCAACAACCATTGCACACAACCTGTCAAATCCAAGAGCTAGACCAGCATGTGGAGGACATCCCATACTAAGGGCATGGAGCAAGTGACCAAAGAGCTCTTCATGGTTGTTAATACCCAAGATCTCCTTGAACACATATTTCTGGAGCTCAGAGTCATGGATTCTTCTTGATCCACCACCCACTTCAACTCCATTCATTACGAGGTCATAGTGTTCACCTCTAGCTTTCAATGGATTTGTTTCGAGCAATTCGTAGTCTTCTGTTTTCACCATAGTGAAAGGATGGTGGCTTGATTCGAACTTGGTATAGTCGTACTTAGGATACTCGTCAGCAGGTGATTCCGTGATGTCAATAGGATTGAATAAGGGGAATTCAACTAACCAAGAAACTGCAAACATTTGACTTGTATCGTAATTGTCTGTCAATTCGCCGTTAGGCAACTCCACTTTTCTCTTCCAGTTATTTGGGAACTCAGTCATGGCCAACAGACGGAACTTTCCTAAAGGTGTAGGGTTTTCATAAGGAAGCTCTGCTCTATCAGAAAAGGCCAAGATGTCACCTGGCTGTAAACTCAAGAGCTCATGAAGTTCAGTCTCGTTGAATGAGTCTGTGGGGACGAGGACTTGTTTGTCTACAAACTTCTTATACCATTCAACCGCATCGGATGCTGTCTTGATTGGGATCACAATCGGTTTTCTTCTGGAGTAATTGTTTGGGTCTGTCAATGATTTAGGGACCTTGTATTTTCCAGTTGGATCAAAGGCATTCTTTAATACACATGCTTCAACCACTGGGAAATCAGGGTTCTTCACTGGGCTAAAGAATCCCTTCAATTCAGTGAAAGTTAACAGAGACCTCAAGTCAGGTTTATCTATTCCATACTTGGTCAATGCGTCGATATACTTCAACTTTCCAAAACTAATATGGTCGTTTGAAAAGTCTTTCACTTCCTGTAAATGGCCCCGTTCATTCACAAAGTGTAAAGGTAAGTGGGCCACATCTTTCCATACGTTATGGATTAGGTCTTCAACCACAATTCCCACCTGATCACTGTGACTCACAAAGGCCATTTCCAAATCAACTTGGGTAAACTCAGGCTGTCTATCGGCCCTTAAGTCCTCGTCTCTGAAACATTTGGCGATCTGGAAATATCTGTCCACACCTGAGCTCATTAAAAGCTGCTTGTATTGCTGAGGTGACTGTGGTAAAGCATAGAAGGAATTGGGAGTTCTGGTAGGAACCAAAAACTCTCTAGCACCTTCGGGAGTGGACTTGAACAACAAAGGTGTTTCGACTTCTGTGAACTGATGATTTTGGATAAAAACGTTTCTTATCAAATTAGCCACTTTACTTCTGGTCTTCAAGTTGGCTCTATAATATGGGGTTCTCAATTGGAGATACCTGTATTGAGGAGGTAAATCTTGAGGAGCCGAATGCTTTAGTTTGTCTAGTCTAGCAGCGTCCAAGTTAGACTCATTCAATACTTGGTAATTGTCCACAAGTAATTCCCATTCTTTCTCGCCATTTCTACTCTCTTTGGTCTTGACTGTCCCCGTGACACTAAGAGATTCTTCTGGAATGGAGCTTTCGATGGTCTTGAATAGAGACTCGTTTGTATGTCCAGGCACAAAGATAAGCTGGATGGTATCTCCATTTACGTCTCTTAATTCGGCGAAGGAATTCTTGGCCATGATTCTTGGTTTCCGGTTCAAATGGCCATTTAGAGTTACAGTGGTATCATTTTGCAAATAGAAATCTAAGTTACTAGATATTGATTGGATTGAATGGGATGCTAAAGGGAAGGTGAATTTTTCAAGAGTTTTCTTTTTAGGGGGAAGGGAGGCATAACACCGGAACGTTAGCCCGTAGCCATCAGGGGTGCGACGACACGCCAACCCCCTTAACATGGTAGCCAGTACCTTCAGACCTATTCTCATGATGGAGTGATTTCCAGCCTAAAATTTATCACTTGGTTCGCACCAACACAGCGATCAAAACGGTGCGAATATACAAGGCTTTGATCTAGTTTGAAATAATGTTTTTAGAATTAAACTAAGATGGCAATGATATCAGCACTTAATTTCAGGCTATCGAAGGTGTTTCTCGGCATAATAATCCTAGTCAACTTGTTGGTGGGAGTAGCGTTCGTGGAGTATTATTGGAAGCTAAGTGGCTTCGACTACAGTACCATAGATTACAAGCCGTCTACCTTGACGGGTATGTTGAAACCAACCACTCAGGATCCACAACAACTTTCAGACTTCGACCGTAAAGGATACGTGTTGGAAAAGGGTAATGTCAAGTTCAAGTTCATCAACCCCAAGAACAAAAAGGGTAACCCCAAGACTATAGTGGAAACCAATGCAAAGGTATATGATGCGTTAGCAAAGAAACCAATTGGCGAACCCAAAGACACCAACATCGAGGCTTTACGTCCTCCAGAAAACATAGACGAGTACGTGAGAGCAAATGCAACCATCATAGCGTTGGTCAGGAACTCAGAGTCCACCCATATTGGAAGATCGATCAAACAGTTTGAGAAAAGCTTCAATAGTAAGTTCAACTATCCATACACGTTTATAAATGACCAGCCATTCTCCGAGAACTTCAAGAAGAAAATGGCTAGACACACAAAGGCTCCGATGGAGTTCATCACCATACCAGCTCATTTGTGGGACAAACCTCTGGATATCGATGTTAAAAAGGAGACCAAGGCCATGAATCAAATGCTGCAGGAGAACATAGCGTATGCCAAAAAGGGTTCCTACCATAATATGTGCAGATTCTATCTGGGGAACTTTTACAATGTTCCTGAGTTGCAAAAGTATAAATATTACTGGAGAATTGAGCCCAATGTGAAGTTTTACACCGACATCAACTATGATGTGTTCAAGTATCTTCAGGTGACAGGAAAGATCTATGGATTTACCGTCAATTTGTACGATATTCATCAAACTGTCAAGTCTTTATGGCCCGAAACATTGAAGTTTTTGAATAAAGATGACAATTACAAGTATGTGAACGAAAACGGGGCGTTCCAGTGGATATTAGAGAACCAGCAACACCCAGAGAAATCGTCATACACGGGAGGATATTCAACGTGCCATTTCTGGTCCAACTTCGAGATTGGAGATATGGATTTCTACAGAGGTGAAGCGTATAGCGAATGGTTTAAGCATCTCGATAAGTCCGGGGGATTTTACTACGAGAGATGGGGAGATGCCCCAGTACATTCTGTGGGGCTAGGGCTCTTTGCTGATAAGTCGAAAATACATTGGTTTAGAGACATTGGCTACTTCCATGATCCGTATCAGAACTGTCCCAACACAGAGACGACTCGTAACTGTGCGGTCGGGCAGTTCAGCAGATGGGGGCACTTGGCCGACCAAAACTGTTTGGGCAATTGGATTGACTATGCGATGGATGATCCCAATGCCATCTACTAGGAAGCCATAACAAGACCCGGCTGCTGCCACGACAATAATAGACATATTACCGTTTATTCATTACTGTACACTCTATTTGTTTCTCCTATTACTCTCTTGTTGAGCGATGAAATCGTTCACCTTCTCATCCATCAAGTCTGTGATCTTTATATACAACGGATGGTTAGCTATCATATCACTCCAAGCAGCCAAATGTGGATACGCCTTATACAAGTTGATTTTCTCTCCGGTGACTTCACGAACCCCTACTTCGTTATCAAAGACGTTCTCATACACGGGGAACGTAAGAATAATGTCTGCCATCGTCAACTTATTTCCAACAAAATATCCAGTATCTTGTTCGATTAACTGTCTTTCCAAGAACTCCATGTTCAATTTCCATTCATGGATATAATAGCCGTTATTCAATCCCTTAGTTACCATTTTGGCAATACTCTTAAACCCAATTGGGGCAATACTCTTGGCCACACTATTCACCAACATGGAGATCATTAAATGCTGGAGTGTCCCTTCTGAGTAATGGAGATAGTAGTCCACCTTCAACTGTTCTTCCTCGGAAGTAGGGTTCAATATGTATTGGGGATCATAGTGTTTGATAAGATATTGTAAGATCAAGCCCGATTCAGCTAGCTTTAAAGATGGTCTACCGTCTGCGAAAAAGATTTCAAGAATAGGCGACTTCCCCGATGGGTGGACGTGGAAAAGCTCTGCAGGGCCTCTCCAGGTGGCAGGGTGTCTCAAGTAGACCTCCACATCGTAGTCCAAGCCCAAGAGTTCAAGAGCGAATAATATTCTGTGCGATCTCGATTGATCAAGCCAATGTAATAAGAATTTATCTCCCGTTTTTGACATGGTTATTGATTTAACGGATGAGGACAATACAAGCCCCTTTTATACAGCCACCCCACATCCCGCTTTGCATTGGGAAATAGTCATTTAGTTCATTTGTGGAGACGAGGGCTTGTTCAATCACTTTTCCGTTTTAGGCAACTTGGGAGTTTGAGGTATCGTGAACTTTTCCTATTTTGGCAATAGGTGATAAAGTATAATTATGCCGCTGGTTAGGCGATCGAGTTTAGATGCTTAATTGGGTATTTTGTGATTAACGACTCAAACCAGATATCCCAACCGGGAAGGCATTAGTCTGTGTTACGAGGTGGGAATACTAGTATGTGTTATGAGTTACCAGAGTAGCTCAAAACGGGATGGGTTTTTAGCCAGTTCATGCAGCACCTAGTGGGGGCTGGTCTAAGTGATTATTGTCAATATCTATTGAATACAAACATACAAATAATCCCCTCTGATCAAAGACGGGATTTGGTCTCAATGACAGAGTTGGCCTTGATATAGGCAGGGTTTTCGGTGACAAGTTTAGACCACTTATACAAGTAAGGGTATAACTCTTTTGGAGATTTGGGGAAAAGACCTTCTCTTGCACCATCAAACACCAACTCCACAATAGGGAAAGACAACACCACGTCTGCACCGGTCAACTTGCCATCAACAAAGTAGTTTCCGTCGTTCTTCTTAGCAATGTCTTCCAAGTATTGCAAGTTCTTGAGAGTCTCATCACCAAAGTAGATCTTATTGATTTGCAGAGTCACAAGACTAACTATTAAACCTGCACCGAAAGGAGCATATTCTCTAGCCTTATCAAGAACGAAAAACGAAGTCAAGTAGGCTTGAAGTGTTCCTTCAGTGTAGTGTAAGTAATAACTGACCAATCTCTTACCTTGATCGGTATTGGCTGCTAACTTACCAGTGTGATCAAATTTATCGATCAAATACTCAATGATCAAACCGGTTTCTGCAATCACTTCTGGTTCTTCACCCGACTTGAGTACTTCAATTACTGGAGATTTACCCAATGGGTGAATTTTTCTAAGTTCAGATGGGGCTCTGAATTGCTTGTTTCTCTGATAGACCTTGACTTCATAGTTAACGTCTAACAATTCAAGCAACCACAAGATTCTGTTTGATCTTGAGTAGTTGAGCCTGGGGGTTAGTAGTGAGCCAATTGATATCAACAATGTACGTACCAGTGGAGAATGATTTTGGTTTCAGGCATGTTTAGTGTATTGCGAACTGGGGAATTGTATGGCTTTATATGATCAAAGCAAGCCCATGTGAGTGCGAAGCGGTGATGATGTAATAAGCGAATTGCTTTGAGGCACGGCGGGAAAGTCGACGGCGGGAAGTCAACGAAAGTCAACGGCGGTGGGGACTGGCGACCGGTGGCAGGGTTGTGTGTAGGAATTCTAATTGTGTAGAAACGTTGTGGGAACCGTTGTAGAAACGGTTATGGGGAGCAACTGGTGAAGTAGAATTGGAGTAGACTGTTGTAAGGAAAAGAAGAGTCAAGGGAAAAGAAGGCTAAAGAAGAAGACTAAAGGGAGAGGAAGTCTATAGAAGGACTGAGTTTACGATATAATCAGTTTTAAATTATGGAGTTCAGTTCATATATCTACACTACTAAATCTGTTAATCTGAGCCCAAACGAACAGTATTAAGAAACTCTAAAAAAGGACAAGATCAGAGCGAATGGTCCAATCAAGCATGTTAGTACTTTACTCAATTCAGGCTTTTCTGTCTTCTCTATCATGAGCCGACTATCGACTGCTTGCTGCAAATACGCGATCTAATGAGCTACAATATAATACCCTTCGATACATGAACTACTCGTTGAGTACCACTTGATAGTACCACTCAACAAAACCACTAAACAGTACCACCAAACGATACCACTAAACATCCCCGTGAACCAGAATACTCCAGTCGTGCTCATCAACCCTCAAGACTCCTCAATCTTAACCTTTCTAGTACTCATCTCAAGTCGCATCAAATCGATGAGCACAAAAATATATTTTCATCATGTCTAAGAAGATAAGAAACTTGGTGTTGGACGCAGGTCCTTTGATCACAGAGTCCGTCCAGTCATTACAGCAATACGCACAAGAGTTCTATACCACTCCTGGGGTGCACAGCGAATTAAAAGATGAGCAGGTTAGAAATAAGTTAATACTTTGGAACAACACCTTGAAAATAAGGCATCCCAAGTTAGAGTCGATTAAAAAAGTCGAAGCGTTCGCCAAATTAACAGGTGACTACTCGGTGTTGTCTGTAAATGATATCCATATTATTGCTTTGGCCTATGAGTTGGAAGTGGAGCAAAATGGTACCTGGAGATTGAGAAGTTATCCTGGTGAGAAGATCGATTTCAGCAGAGGGAAAGAAAACAAGGAGGAAAAGAAGGAGGAAACTAAGGAAGAAAAGAAGGAAGAAATAGTCGACGAAAAGAAAGAAGAAACCAAAGAAGAAACTAAAGAAGAGACCCAAGAATTCGAGAAGAAGAAGAAACCAAGAAGAAGAGGTGGTAAGAAACAAAGAGAAAAACGGGAAGCCCAATTGCAAAAAGACCTCGATGAAATGGAAAACCTTGAGGCTGAATTCGAAACCGTTGGTTTAAATCCATCCAGCTCAACTGCTCCAAACACTGACTCCAACGACAAACCTAAAGAGGATACAGAACTCGCTCAAGACTACGACGAAGATGAAGACGACGGAGACTGGATTACCCCTGAAAACTTACAGGAAGAGATTCTTAAAGATAATAACGAAGAAGTACAGGTAACAGATAAAGCACCCGTCATCAAAGTAGCATTATCGACGGGAGATTTTGCCTGTCAAAACGTCACCATGCAAATGGGGATCAATTTAATGAATGCCATGTCAGGAAAACAAATCAAAAGAATCCGTAACTACATGTACAGATGCCATGCGTGTTTCAGACTCACCCCGATTCCAAAGTCGGGCCAACCCAAGCATTTCTGTCCCAAATGTGGAGGTAATACTCTTTTAAGATGTGCCGTATCCATTGACACAGTCACCGGGAAAGTGACTCCACATTTAAAGGCCAACTTTCAGTGGATCAAGAGAGGAACCAAGTTCTCTTTGCCATCACCATTGTCCAAAAACCACACCAAAAGACAAGGAAATGGAGGATATCAGCATAATAAAGACAACCGTCATAAGACATTGCAAGACCCGTTGATTTTGAGAGAGGACCAAAAGGAATACCAGAAAGCAGTGAAAGACGACGACTGGCAAAGAAGACAGAACGATAAGTTGTTACAAGAGTGGATTGGTGGAGGGTCTGCCGATAACTATATATCACCGTTCAACTCGATACAGAATATGAGACCTTCGGGTGTGAAGATCGGTAAGGGCAGGTACGTGAACTCGTCCCGAGGCAAGAGAAAGTAGAGTCCGTAGCCACTAATATAGACATTATAGATGTATAAACGTCCATCATAAACGATATGTAAGCCCATGTTCGCATCTGCTCCGCCGCATCTATGATTCGCATTTGAGCATCTTACTATTTATATCTAACATTGCCATCGCTTAATGACCCTGGCAAGTCAAGCGGCTGCGCTAGCGGCGTTCAAAGGGCTTGCAAAGAAAGACCCCAACGATAAACAATTCCAATTACCCAAACCCAAGTCTATACCGCAACCTCAAGCAAAGACTCAACCGAAACCCAAACCACAACCTAGGCGGGCAGAGCCTTCATACCATAAACCAGTATACACACACAGCCGAGCCAGCTCGACCCATTCGCTTCCGAAGATCAAAACAAATGCTTCTACCGCAAACCAGAGCCCACAAAAGAGTACTGGAAACACCCACAGCTCGACTTCAAATAAGAGTCAGCGACTTGCTACTCCTACAAATAAGTCCATCTATGATGTTAATGATCTCCATATCTCGCCTGATCTCCACATGTCCACGCCTGTAGTGGAAACGCCCCAAAGCGGGAGCAGCATCGACTACTTTACTCTCCCGAGAGACTCCCTACATGTATCGCCTCTGAGCGAACAAGCGCCACTTCCGAAGTCTTCTTCGAACCATTCGAATCTATCGATAAACAAAGCTAGAGCTCAGGAAACAATCAAAAACTTGAAGACCTCGTTGAACTCAAAAGCTGCTCCAAGAGATGCATCGTCGAAACGAATCTCTCAAGATTACGCTCCCAATGAAATGTTGAGCAGAGTGAGACAGTCCATTATCGATAAAAGCTCAAACAATTCTCCAGAGGCAATTGACAGATCACAGGATAAAATAGACCAAATAAGAGAAAGCATAGACCTGAAGCGTGTACGGACGTCGGTGACAAACTTTGCTTTATTGGACTCTTCTAGCGTCCTTGAAGAATCCAATGCTCTGTTGTTACCGTACACAAGAGTACAGCATAACACATCTTCTACGACGGTAGGTTCGTCTTTTCTGTATCCTGACTCAAATGGGAGTGCTATAGCAGAGTCTAATGGCAGCACTCCTGCTATTATTACCAGTAATTTCGACGAAGAACGAGATTTCGACGAACTGAGACGGGCATCCGAAGCTTCGAAAGAAACCAGATCGACTTCAGAGTCGGAAGGGCATACACCTCATGAGGAATACGAAATAGGGGTGTTTAGCAGAAACCTTTCTGTTGACGGGAATGAACCATTTCAAAGACCAATGACTCCTATGTCTCATAGCAGCACAACATCGCCAATATCACCAATTCCTGTTCCTCCATCTCTGGGAGCAAATGCTAGAGAAGCTGCTTTGGGAAGCAACGAAAGCTTGCACTTTATAAATCCTCGGACCAAGCTTCAATCTTTTGATAGTTCCAAAACCACTTCAGACGAAAGCAGTAAACTCAAACCAAAAAGAAAGCCTCCTCCAGCTATGGGTTTGGGAAGCCCGTATGGAGCAGAATATGAACAAAAGGGCCTTGATCCGAATTCACTCCATGAGAACATGTCTAGATCACTGGCTGATTATGGGTCTTCCTTGAGTGATTTTGAACCGATTGATTCGAGAAATGAACAGAATAAGCTTCCACAGTTTCCTAATATCGAGGAAAAAACCCATTATCACCATGGCCACTTACACCACCATGCGAACGGTTCTAGGAGAAGTATATTCAAGAAGAAGTATAAGATCCACGGCCCTAACCAGATAGATTTATCAGGCATAGACCACGAGATCCCCGATCCCTTATCGACCCCGTCAAGTTCCAAACCTGCTACTCCAATGCTTGTACATCAGAATCAGCCTGTACAATTAAAGACTACCATGAGAAAGACCCAGAAGAAAAAGAAGTTATTCAATGAAGATAAGCCATGGAAACACCACACCGACTTGACCTATGTCATGGAAAATGAAAGAAAGAGGTACGAGGGTGTATGGGCCAGTAACAAAGGTCTCTATTTGAACAAGATTGTCACCAAACTTAGAGGTATATCGTATGACGGAACAACCGACCAGAAAGAAGAAGAAGAGGAAGAGGAAAAGGACCCGTCAATGCAAGCAGCCAAGCTCTCGTCTTCACAGATGAAGGACAAAACGGTGGCAGAGGAGTTTCTCCATTTCCATAGTCTTGATTCCAGCACCACCGACCAGTTGATGGCTGCGTCTGTGGTCAAAAGGATATGGATGAGAAGTAAGCTTCCTGATGAAACATTAGAACAGATATGGAATCTTGTTGATTACAGGAAAGACGGCACCTTGAACAAGCCTGAATTTATTGTTGGCATGTGGTTGGTAGACCAGTGTCTTTATGGAAGAAAACTACCCAAGAAGGTCGACAGCGAGATCTGGGCCAGTCTTGAGTCTATTGGTCTTAATATAGTCATTAGGAAAAAGGGAAGACGGTAATGAACGATTAACGATTAGATAATGTAGGCTACACAGACCTGGTGATATAAATTCGGTCTGATATTAAACGTAGAAGCAACGAGAATCATCGTGATCCTCTAGCAACAGTAAAGGAGCCATCTCTATAAACCTATAAAGCCGAATCTTGTTTATACGTTTCTCGAGATTCGCGGATTTTTCCTTCACAGAAACTCGGTACCATGAACTTGATGGATATGCTAAGCAGCGATGGGCCTGACATGTACCAGGAGGAGCAGGAGATCAACACCATACTCAACCAGCAGATATACAGTCTGCCCACCCGCGAGACCAACATCTCACAGCCTCCCCATGGCGTGTACTATTTCCCTACTGTTTTAACTAACGTACAGAAAGATATAATGGAGTTATGCCTCAAAATCTTCGGGCCAGAGGCCATAAACGAAATGTACCTGCAGAAACGAAAGACTAAGATCCACAGCCTTCTAGGCACCGACGACGAGCCATCTGAGGCCGCTGGATCGTTCAAGAATTTGACGTTTACTGAGAAAGCTGAATTCATCTTTGAACAGGTAGAAACCACTACAAACCACCCTTCGTTGCTTGTAGACCATTTCCTTCCAAAGAAATTATTACTACTGGAAATCAACGAAAGATTCGTCAATATGTCCGGGAGCTACTTATTGTTTAACAAGATCTTAGATGCGTTGGTGGCCAACTTCTTTAATAGCGTCAAGCTTCCTGAACAGTCTGTTTATAATGTATTAGTGGTTGCCAAGAGCGTCAAGGAGCTTGAGTTGATCGAAGGGTTGATCATCGGGAAAGAATTGTATTATAATAACGTGAGCACCATCAAATTGTACGATGATAATAGAGGCGTACCTCCACATTTCAACGGGCCATCCACCAAGCCTGAGTCAGAAAACGAATACAAGAGAAGAAGAACTTCAAAACTTCCTCAAACTGTTACAAGAAAACATAAACCGGCTTTATGTCTTCACTTGATCACGTCTCTGCAGTTATACAACAATTACACCACTGTATTGGACCCTGAATTGCAGTTCAAATTGATCTTTTCTTTTGATAATAATGTCAACAGTAATTGTCCAAGTATTGACATGATAAGAAACCAGAACCAAAATGTCTATGACAGCAACTCCGTCAAGATCCCAATAATTATACCGGTGCCTATATTTTCCCTCACACACATACAGCTCATATTACCCAAGCCAGAACCAAATGGGTTCAATATAAAGGGATTGGATGCCTGGAGAAAGGAAGTGTTGGATTTGCTTTTGTACAATCGATTCAATATCTATGAAGAAGATGAAGT
This sequence comes from Yamadazyma phyllophila, assembly GCA_030571955.1. Lineage (NCBI taxonomy): Eukaryota > Fungi > Ascomycota > Pichiomycetes > Serinales > Debaryomycetaceae > Yamadazyma > Yamadazyma phyllophila. The sequence goes on along the minus strand of JAJLZE010000004.1, from coordinate 120,472 downwards.
TGATTTCTTCAGTAACTATTATGGAAGCAATATGAGGAAGTTGATTGACTGGTTTCTTGACTGGGAAACAACTCCGTTCCCAATAGAGGACGAAGATTTCATGGGCAAGTTCACTGGCAAATTGAACTCAAATATCAATGAAGAGAAGTTGGTCAAAAGAATAGAAAGTACTTATTTATTGCCTATATTTGATACGGACAACGAAACAGATTTCACAGTGGAAAAATTCGAGTATAAGACTTTCAAGGAAAAGCTTACTGAACTTTTAACCAATCGTATCCAACAAATCGACCAATCGATCATCTCGTTACAAGAAAAATTACCACAAATAAGAGAAAGCGAAACAGCACGTCAACTTGATTATGACGAGGAAGAGAACTCTATAGCCGAAAACTACCGTCATCTCAGAAGATTACAAGAAGATGCTGTTTTCGTTGATAAGAAACATTCCAAGGTGGAAAATGATTTATCTAAATTGGTGACTGAAAAGAACGAATACGTGGATAAGTTAGATCACTTGGATAAACTCAAACAAACCGACGAGAGCGTGATTGAAGAAAAGCTCAAAGAACAAGAGAAAATCCTCGAGGATCTTGTCAAAGAAGAATCTAATCTTATTGAAGAGTTTGATAAATTATCACAGGAAAACGATACGATTAGAACCCAATACCAAGAAAGTTCGAGTGAAGCTCTTCAGCTTTCTGTTCAAATCCAAAAGCTCAAGGAAAGCAACTTGAATAGAGAAACCAAAGCCAACGGGCCTGGAATCAAGCTTTTGCCGTCATTAATAAAGAAAGATGATCTTATAAATCACGAACAAATATTGAAGAAGTTGACTAGTGAGAATCATTTTTTGCAGCAGTATTTCAAAGAGAAGCTCGACCTGTTGGTGAACGAAAGGAAGACGATATTGGACCACTCTGCCAGCACGAGCAGAAACAACAATAGAGTAAGTAGAGCCGCCACTCCCTACTAGAGGAAGCGGGCTGGTGCAGTTTATAGAGTAAGTCTGATAAAGTCAAAAGACACTATTTCCTGATACAGTTATAAATTTCGCATTTATTTCCCACTCCATTTCTATCTGCCACAACAATGTCAATCGATTTGAACGCTTTTTTGGAAGCAAAAGTGTACGGGTCTCCATACATGCCCAGCAATTCCAAAGAACTTATCAATTATGGGATCATTCAATTGAAGGCGCTCGAAATCACCGTGGTTGATCAGTTCACTCAACGCTACTTATCACAGGATATTTGGGGCCTTGTATACTTTTTGAGAGATTACATCTTTTTACACGTCATTTATAAGTATATTCTGAAGCTCCTCACAAGCCTATACGGCTACGGGATCATTGGCTCGGTCGGGTTCGCAAAGGACTACGTGTTGAGGAAAGTGTTTTCTTTCTTTTTATCATTACCGCCAATTAAAAAGAAGGTGGATGGTGAGCTTGGAAAAACGTTACAAAAGATAAGTGACACGTTAATTTTGAACGACGAAAAGCTTCTCCAGTTTCCGGAAATTCCTGAAGACGGCTTGTCAAATGTCGATGTTTTACAGGAGTTGGATAAGTTACAATTATTGAAACACTCTGAATGGGATAAAGGAAGAGTCAGCGGGGCAGTTTATCACGGTGGAAGCGAATTGCTTGAACTTCAATCGGATGCCTACAACAAGTATTCGATTGCCAACCAGTTGCATCCTGACGTGTTCCCAGGTGTCCGTAAGATGGAAGCAGAAGTGGTTTCAATGGTGCTAAATATCTTCAATGCACCCGAATCAGGCGTGGGATGTACCACGTCCGGAGGAACCGAGTCGTTGTTATTGACTGGACTTGCAGCCAGAGAGTATGGCCGTATAAAGAAAGGCATCACCGAGCCAGAAGTGGTGGCTCCTGTGACGGTTCATGCTGGTATTGAAAAAGCATGTTATTATTTTGGAATGAAACTCCATAAGGTGGATTTGGATCCAGAAACTTACCAGGTTGACTTGAAAAAGGTAAAGAGACTCATCAATAAAAACACTGTTTTGTTGGTCGGATCAGCCCCAAACTATCCCCACGGTATTATTGATAATATCGAAGGATTATCTAAGTTGGCTCTCAAGTACGATATTCCTCTTCACGTTGATGCTTGTTTGGGTTCTTTTATCGTCTCATTCTTGGAAAAGGCACAGTTATATGAGAAGGTCCCATTATTTGATTTCAGAGTCCCGGGCGTAACATCCATATCTTGTGATACCCATAAGTATGGGTTTGCTCCAAAAGGGTCCTCTATTATCATGTATCGTAATTCTGAGTTGCGTAAATGCCAATATTACGTATCCACTGATTGGACCGGTGGAATGTATGGATCACCTACATTAGCAGGATCCAGACCAGGTGCCTTAATGGTGGGATGTTGGGCCACGTTAGTCAATATTGGTGAAAAAGGATATACTGAATACTGTAAGAAGATTGTGGGAAGTATGTTGAAGGCAAAGAAGGAAGTTCAAACTAACCCTATACTCAGCAAGTATTTGGAAGTTGTGGGAGACCCTATTGCATCTGTGCTTGCATTCAAATCCAGAAGAAAGGATTTCAGTATTTATAAGTTGGGTGACTTGTTGACCGCTAGAGGCTGGCACTTTGCAGCTTTACAACATCCAGCAGCGTTGCACTTCGCTTTCACCAAATTGACGGTCGCCATTGTGGATGAGTTGATATCCGATTTAATTGAGTGTACAGAAGAAGCAGCAAAAGATGATAGTGGAGCCGAATCTGACACAGCAGCTTTATATGGTGTTGCAGGAAGTGTTCAAACTGTCGGGGTAGCAGACAAAATCATCGAAGCGTTCTTAGACGCCTTGTATAGAATCAAGTAAAGGTAATAAAAGTTTAATGTTTCAAAATCTTACAAGTATATTATCTATTTAGTAGTTCCAACTTTTTCGGCCCAAATCTGCTCAGCTTCAACAATCGTATTGTTATTGGAGTTCATCTTGTTGACGGTTTCCATGTACTCGTCATACTCATCACTATCAAATACAATACCACCACCTGCTTGCAAGTATGCCACACCATCTTTATAAACCATGGTTCTCAAAGCAATACAGGTATCCATACTCTTTCCGTCATAACTCCAGTGTCCAACAGCACCAGCATATACACCTCTTTTCTCTTTTTCCAACTCCCCAATCAATTGCATGGCTCTAACTTTTGGTGCTCCACTGACTGTACCGGCTGGGAAAATCGATCTAAAGGCATCGAATCTGGTCTTGTCTTCTCTCAACGTACCACTGACTTCAGAGACCAAATGCATCACATGGGAGAATCTCTCGATGGTCAACAATCTATCGACACTATTCAGCTCTGGCGTACAGACTCTATTAACGTCATTTCTTGCCAAATCCACCAACATGATATGTTCTGCTCTATCTTTCAAACTGGCTCTTAATGTGCTTGCGTTCTTTTCGTCTTCTTCGTTGGTCTTACCTCTCTTTATAGTACCTGCAATAGGATGGGTGACAATCTTACCGTTGGTATCTGATTTGACCAATAATTCAGGAGATGCCCCAATGATTTGAAAGTCAATAAGATCAATATAAAACAAGTATGGCGAAGGGTTGACGGTTCTCAAGTGACGATACACGTTGAACGGGTGTAAAGATGTAGGTCTTGCAACTCTTTGAGAGGGCACAGATTGAAAGATATCACCTTTTAAGATATGGTCCTTCAACTTGGTGACATGGCCTTCGTATCCTTTCTGGCCAATATTGGAGGTAAAAGACTGGCCTTGCTTGATTGGTGGCTGAATAGGATTGATATCTTTTGGCAGGAATTCGGCAGTAAGAATTTGTTCGATGGCATTGATTTCCTTCTGGGCCACCTCGATGTTGGATTCGATATCGTCGACCGATTCAATGGCAACGTTGTGGATGATCTGGAATCTCAGGTAGACGTGGTCGAAAACAACAATCGTATCACACAACATCAATGCTGCTTCAGGGACCTTGAGAACATCTTTCAAGTCTCTACGAGTTTTAGGCTCGAAATACTTGATACAGTCGTAGGAAATGTATCCAATAGCACCACCACTGAGTTTAGGCAAACCATGTAAGTCCACCTGTTCGTACTGGTTCAATTCTTTTTCCAATACCGTGAGAGGGTCCACATCGAGATACTCTTTGGGGTAGACAGAGACGTCATCTCCGGTCTTGATGACCTTTCTGGGGTTGACTCCGATGAAGGAGTATCTATCGACGGTATCACCGTGGACTGAGGACTCCAAGAGGAACGAAGGAGACCTGTTTGGGTTGTTTAACGTGGCCAACTTAAGGTACGCAGCATGGACAGTGAGATCTTCGGCCCTGACGTATTTGAAAAGAGGGTATAGTTTGATCTTTTCCGTCTTGGTTTGGGACTGGACGACCGACTTCAACGTGTCGATTGAAGGCTGGATATTGTTCTGCTCGTTAGTAGGGTGCTGGTGGAAATGGTGTAATTGAACGTACCGTCATTATGAGTCAAGATGAAAAATTATGCGAATAGCGATTTGAGGCTCAAGTACTTACTATGTGTTCCTTTGATTGATGTCGTTGTGATGAACGTATACCGTGTTAGGCTTTGAATTCTACTCTGGTCGTCTTAGTCTTTGACTTTTCTAGTCTGGGCTAACCCATCTCTACTTCGATGCTACTAATGCAATATATTTACAGTTACACATTAAGACCTGAGATCCCCAAAACACACGTCAAGTCTTCGGGCCGTGCAAGAAGTACCCGGTCAGCCGTATAAACACACCCGATCGAAGCCTCTTCTCCCAATAAATAAATGTCTACCTCTGTCTGTAATTCCTTTACAAAGCACTTGGCAATTATGCCATCGAGGCCATCGACCTTAAACCCCGGTGCCGTGATAACACACTCAAAACTGATATCTTCCTGTTTTGAAAGCCGATCTTCCAACCGTTTTATAGCCCAGTATCGTGAGTCTATTGTTGATGCATATGCTGATACTTCTTGGGCGTTATTGATGCTCTTTAGATGCTTCTCCACCACCCTGGGTACCAATGGGCCGTTGATATTATACCCTTCTCCTTTGAGGTACGAGAAGAACTTCTTAACTTTGTACTCTGGGAGTTTCTTCGAATACATAAGCTTGAGGACATGCATATGTTGGAGGTGAGATATAATCTGGAACTGGTTTAAAAGCTCTTCAAACTGACCAAGAGGATTGAGCATCGATACATGGCCTTCGTCAAGCCCATAACTAATGTGTTTTGAGTTCGATACTTGGAGAACTTGTTTGCTCAAGAAGTTCTTTCCTATCAAATAGGCAGGAAGCGAAACACTGCCGTCTCCATCCCGGGATATCAATGTTTGAAAGAACGATGTGGCATGGAATTCAGGTAATAGAAGATTATTGTGTTTCACGAGAACTTCATCCATGGCAGGATCAATTGTATCCGATAGTATCTTTTGGGTCCGGGCCAATATGGGTATTTCATGTTCCTTACAGTATTTGGCAGTAAGGTTCCCCACAAACTGGCTGATTTCGTCTATGAAAAATTGGGCTTTCTTGTACGACAGAGTCAAGTCGATTTCTGCGGCACCGTTGATGTTTCTAACGCTGAAATGAGTCTTTAGAACGTTATAAATGACTCCAAGATTATTATAATCGATTGAGTTTAATTCTGGCGAAGACTTTGGTTGGCCTACAAACAAGGTAAATGCAGAAGTCTTCCTTCCTTCCAAAGCTTCTTGGAGAAGATCCATACTCATCAGTTTGACTTCACTGTGGTTCAAGTTGTCCAAAGAGTACTCGATTTTCCCGTCGAGTTTCTTGAACGGGTTGGCATCATATGTGTTATACTTGAAACACAATGACAATGCAGTGACGTCTCGTTCCGGTTGGATCTTTTGGCTTTCTTGGAACTTAACACTCGATACGCTTTTATACTGCTTACTGACATTTTGGTCTTTGAGCCTGAAGGATCTATGCATCTTTTCGTCAAAAAGGTTCACCGTTCTGTTGTCTAGCTTTAACAGTGATTGATAGAAGCTGTTCTCAGATATCTGGGTGAATGCTGAGGAGCTTGGGGTCAATCTGGTGATCAAGTCTGGTATATGAACATTGATGTCGTAATTACGGGAGTTGATTTTCTTTAATGAAACGCCAATAAGCACATCTGGAGTTATGGGGATGTTATAAATGATATCATCTCTTGGGGTTCTTAAGTGCAGAAAGAGGTCCTTATGAATTAAAGATCCTGTTGTTCCATTCAACTTGGGTTCAATTGTATCTGAATTCCCATTCGATATCTTATCTACTCGGGAAGTAGGACCAAATAAGTCAATAGACGTGAATATATCAGTAGCGTCCCGGTATATGTATACAGACCGAAGGAAGTCAAGTACATCCAGTCGATCCACAACTTTCAAGTGCTTGAAACAGTCTAGTTTAAGAAGCTCATACTTTAATCTTTCGCTGGGATAAAAACAGTGGAGCTTCAATACTTCTATTATATTCCTGATTTTCCTACCGTCCCAGAATGCAAAATGGAGGTCTAAATCGTCGCCTACTTTTTTATTGGCCGATGCTTGAGTCGATATGAAAGTGTTTAACTCCTGGTTCAACACGCTGCAATCTGCCGTGTTGTTCAATCTTTCTATCAACCCATCCACCAACCCCAGGAGCTTTTGGGGAAGAATAAAGTACCTAGAACTGGGTACCAATTGGTTGGAATGCCCACGAGATATGTTGGTTACAGCGTATCGAGGGTATCGGTTGGATGCTAAGAACTTGTCTTGTTTTCTAGCCAATACCGAATCCACTGCAAGAAGCAAAGCCGATTGGTTGAAGTAGGAAGAGTTCAACTCGCTTAAAAGGTCTTTACTCGTAGGCGTAATGCATTCAATAATCTCCCATAAACTCAATGCCGATAGATGTGTATCAGATGAATAGCATGCATAGACATAATCCAACAAGTCCTTTGGTTTCTCGATCAATTTTTCTATCTCGATACTTCGATTGACAAAGTTCTTCAAGCAGTCTACTAATAGCACTCGGCTATAATAGTGTTCGTCTTCCAGTTGGAGGTCCATTGTCTCGATCCATTCGGCTTCAAAGAGACCGTGGAAGTGAATCAAAACGTCCTGGGGGTATACAGACTCGATACAGTTATCGGTACTTAAAACCAAGAGCTCACTGGTATGTTCTTGAAACTTGGAGGCCGGCTGTTGGATCACCAACCCCATTTGAACGGTGCTATCTGTGGGTGTTTTGAACTGGACAACCGATCCAATCACAGGCACTTCGTGTTCGTTTGTTTCCACGATTTCCCTGAACGATTCAACCGGAGCATAGGTCCTATTGACTATGATATCTTCAATAGTGGACATTTGGGACTCGATTTTTTCAGGCTCAAACTTATGCTGAAGGTGGAATCGCCTGTTATCATAGAAGTTTCGGATCCCTAGTTGTGTTTCGTCTTTTACCTCGTTAAAATCATCGAGTTGTAGCGGCAGTTGGTTGAGCTGAGGTCGAAGCACAGACTGCGATAGTAGTCGTATGGGAACGACAGGCTGTATTGACGGTACTTGCCATACGGTGCGTACAGGAAGCTTACATATACGTATCCTGCTATGCATCACAAGCTATGGTGTTCCAGTACAATGATATTTGGTGCTATTGGTCGTGCTGAAGGTTGAGCAGCGAGATTTGAGATGAGGTGCGATTTCGATAGAGGTTGGATTATCAATTCATTATCTACATAAATACAATCAGCTCCATCTCTGTACAATGACGGAATTTTTCAACTTGGCGTCTGCCACGGTCACGTCCTTTGACTCTTCGATTGGTTTCACAGGGAATGACTCGGATAAAACAAACCCTCTACTTGGGTCAGAATATTCGTGGTTCCTAACAAATTCGTAGACGTCTGCAATCAGATCAGTAGAGTTGAACTTATGAGCCACACGTTTTCCGTTGGCGAATCTGATTTGAACAGGCGAATCTCCAGTTGATTCTGGTTCGGGTGCCGGCTTGGTAGACTCAGTTGGCTTGGCCACTGGTTCAGGTTGTCCAATTGCTTCACCGGGAACAGGAGATCCCAATCTGTGGCCAGAACCAGAGTATCCTCCAACTTTTCTCTTTGGTGGTCTATAGTCTTCTTCGGTTTTCCTTATAACACTCACATCCACATCTTGGCCAAACTCAACATCCAAAACGCCTAATGGGACTCTGCCACTCTTCAATTGCTCTAATAAAGCGGCATTGTTTGGATCGTCGTAGCGAAGTAACTCGCCGTCTCCAACAGTGAATCCTTGTTTCCAAAACGTGATTTCTCTGGTGACAAGTGAAGGTCTTTTTGGTATATGAGCAGAAGGGTCTGGTATTTCTTGAGAAGGACCTTCACCATCACCTAACTTGAAGCCAGTACCGGTGTATTTTGGTGCTTCGACACTTGGAGCAACGGCAGATGGTCTGTCGTCAGGCTGGTCCATTTGATCCTTAGCTCTTTGAAAGATATCATCGATTAAAGAGCCGCCTTTTCTCTTATCTTTATTTGGATCTTCGACTTGAAGGCCCGACTTTTCGCCGCCGGTGAAGAAGTTTGTTTCTGTTTTATCATCTTCTTCGTCCTGGTCATTCAAATCCCTGAAAGTATTGACCCCTGATTTAGGCGCCTTTCTTGGTTGAGAGGGAACTGACGTTGCGGAGTCAGAAGCATAGAAATCCTCAATTGAGTTCATAAGATCATTGTCGTTTCTCGAAAGATACTGTTCAGCGATGTACCTTGAGGAGCCCGTGACGTTGATGAATCTTTCTATCAATTGTTCTTGAAAATCAGACATGAAGGCAAATTGAATTTCGCATAATATCAACTGTCGCGAGAAGTAATGAGAACCCAGATCGAGTATAAAACGACAAGACGGTACTAAAACTACGAAAAGTAAATATAAAATATATTAACCGATGTTGAAATCCCTTTTAAAAACCCCCAAACAAATAAAAAAAGTAAAAACTATATAAAAACAATCAATATGAAAGTAATGATCAAATTACATTAATGTTGAATAAATGTAATATCAAAGGATACGGCATCAACAAATGAATTGAATAATGCAAGTCCCGTCTTAAGGGGTGTTTAAAAATTCTGAACTAACTGATTTACTGTTGTTCACGGAAGTGCTTGGCAGCGTCAACCATGTTAGTCAAAGATTCTCTGACTTCTGGCCATCCTCTGGTCTTTAAACCACAGTCTGGGTTAACCCAGAACTTGTTGGCGGAGTAGACCTTCAAGATTTCGCTGATTCTCTTGACGAATTCATCCTTGGATGGAATTCTTGGAGAGTGAATGTCAAACAATCCCAAACCAATGTGGTTAGGGTAGTTGGAGAATTCTTGGATGTAGTTTGGATCGTCCTTCTTGGAGAATTCGATAGAAACAACATCAGCATCCAAAGCCTTGATATGGTTTGGATCCAAGTCAGAGTAACAGAAATGAGAGTGAACTTGGGTGGAGTCTTCGACACCAGAGGTAGCAACTCTGAAAGATTGAGCAGCCCAGTCCAAGTAGTCACTTCTTTCCTTACCAGCTCTTAATGGTAAACCTTCTCTTAAAGCAGGTTCATCGACTTGGATGACGGTGATACCAGCCTTTTCTAAGTCAACAACTTCATCTCTTAAAGCCAAAGACAATTGCAAAGATTGGAGTTTTTGAGAGATGTCATCTCTTGGGAAAGACCATCTTAAACAAGTGACTGGACCAGTCAACATACCCTTCATTGGCTTCTTGGTCAAAGATTGGGCGTAGACAGATTCCTTAACAGTCATGGCAGCTGGTCTAGAAACATCACCAACAATCACTGGTGGTCTAACGTATCTAGAACCGTAAGATTGAACCCAACCGTTTTGGGTGAAAGCGAAACCATCCAATTGTTCACCAAAGTATTGGACCATATCGTTTCTTTCTGGTTCACCGTGAACCAAGACATCCAAACCGACTTCTTCTTGGAACTTAACAACTTCGGCAATTTCCTTGTTGATGAATTCTTCGTATTGTTCAGCAGAAATTTCACCCTTGTTGAATTTGTTTCTGTTGATTCTGATGTCCTTGGTTTGAGGGAAAGAACCAATGGTGGTGGTTGGGAACAATGGCAAGTTGTATTTAGCTTGTTGAACTGGCAATCTCTTTTCGAAAACACTCTTTCTAGAAGACAAAGATTCGTTGATTTCAGCTAATCTGGATTGAACCTTAGGGTTGGTGGTGATAGAAGATTCTTGTCTAGACTTGATAGAAGCAGCGTTGGCAGCGAGTTCCTTGGAAACATCTTCACCCTTGGCGTTCTTGGTCAAAACAACAACTTCATCCAACTTTTGGGTAGCAAAAGAGAACCAGTCCTTGATGGTTGGGTTCAACTTAGCTTCGCTGTTTAAGTCAACTGGAGTGTGTAACAAAGAAGAAGAGGTGGAAACAACAACTCTGTCGGCACCAACCTTTTCAACAGCCTTGGCAATGATCTTAGAAGACTTGGAGAAGTCGTTCTTCCAGATGTTTCTACCATCGACAACACCAACAGACAAGACTTGGGAGTCGTTCAAGATGGAAACAACTTCGTCGAATTGTTCTGGGACTCTGGCAAAGTCAAAGTGGAAACCAGCAACTGGCAAACCCTTAAGAGCAGACAAGTTTGGTCTAACGTCACCGAAGTAAGTAGCAACGGTGATTTCTGGAGCAGAAGCATCGACTAAAGCGTTGTAGGTAGCGTTGTATTTAGCTTGAACTTCTTCAGGCAAGTCCAAAACCAAGATTGGTTCATCGATTTGAACGGATTGAGCACCAGCTTCCTTCAATTTAGCCAAAAGACTCTTGTAAACTGGGACCAATTTTTCCAACAAAGATAATGGTTCCAAGTCCAAGGAGTCCTTGTCAGCCTTACCCAAGTACAAGTAAGAGATTGGACCGAGGATGACTGGTCTAGTTTCAATACCTAAAGCCTTGGCTTCCAAGTATTCGTCGACTGGCTTTAAACCAGCAGCTTCGTTCAACTTGAAGTCGGTGGAGTGAGATAAGGTTGGTCTGACGTAATGGTAGTTGGAGTCAAACCACTTAACCATTTCCAAAGCGGTAACATCGACGGCCTTGGTAGTTTCAGTGGCCTTCTTTTGTAAACCTCTACCCATAGCGAACAAGATGTCAATTGGAGCAAGGTCGAATTTCAAGTATCTGTCTGGGATAACATTGAACAACAAGGACAAGTCCAAAACTTGATCGTAGTAAGAGAAATCGTTAGAAGGAATGATTTCAACACCAGCTTGCTTTTGCAATTCCCAATTGTGCTTTCTCAATTCCTTACCTTTAGCCAATAAAGCATCGACGGTAACCTTACCGGACCAGTAAGATTCAGTGATCTTCTTCAATTCTCTTTGACCACCGATACGTGGGAAACCTAAGACGGATGATTGAACCATTTTGTTTTCAATTGATTTAATGAAAATTCAAATTCTTCGTTATATGAAAAACTCGTTGAAAATTTTTTGGGGCGATCGGCCACTTATATATTGAGTTTTTCAACAAAGTAGTGTAATATCACGTGGGTTATACGAGTCCGCGCTGACTCTTACCGGCGCTAATACAACTTGGAAGAGAAAGAGTTAGAGGAATTGGCGGCGGTAGGAGAGCAGCGGTTGGTGGAGTGTGTGGGTGTAGAGTAGTGAGTGTTGTGGTGCCATTGGGCTGGAGGAGGAGGGTTCCGGTCGCTGTGATTTGAGTGTGTGGCTGCTGTGACGAATCAAGTAATTTTCGAGCGCTAATTAGACTAGATGAGATGTCATCGTATAATGATCGTGGCACGATCCGTAATGTTGGCTGTAATGTTGGCACTGTAATGTTGGGCATTGTGGGTTGGTTCATTGATCTTGAGGTGGCAATTGAGGCGTTTGAATAGGATTGAACGAGGTTGTTTGAGGCCAAGGAGAAAGTATGGGGTATGATGTCAGCGACTCGTGCCGTGTCTCGTGGTAGGTACTCGTGGCGGCTGAGGAACCCGTGGTACTCGTGGTACCCGTGGTGCTGGACTTGTGGCACGTAGACTCGTGACACGAAGACTTATCGCACGAGCTGTGTTGGTTCAATTAGTCACCGGTACCACGACGGCACGGCCCCAGAATTAACCTGTCTCTCGTCCGGTTGACTTGACTGGGAGTTCAACTGCTTTGCGTGCCGCGCTTATGGCTGCAAAATCTGATTCTATTAGTCTTGAGGGTGTCGGTTTAAACAGTCCCACTGATTGAGTGATGAGCGTGGAGTTAGCAGACTGCCCTATTCAAGTCTCTATTCTCATTTGTATACCAATAGTTTGACGTTGGAATTTTCGCCTTTTGATATCTCTCAGTGTTACAACCAAAGGCTTCGTCCAGATAAATCCTTGTTCTTTGATTTTCTTCCTCAAATCTACATCACAGTCTGATAATGTTTATACGCTACTGTAACTACTTACTTTACACGCTCCATTCATCCCACTTCAGCCTCTACTCTTCGTCGACCTTTTCAATGCTCTTTCTTAAAGCAACAATCTCTCCAATGGTCTTGTCCTTCTTGTACAACCCGTATCTTCTGAACTGCTTGACGGCTTCGTTGATGTCCACATCTGGCTCATTGATATGCTTTTCAAACAAGTTGGATAAGAGGGCAAGATAGCCATAGTTCAAAGTGAACTTGATATCGTCTGGATTCAACAAGTCCTCGACGGTGGTCTTCTTGTCTAAAGGAGTGTTGAATCCTTCACCGTCTTTCAAAGCAACACCGATGTTTCTCAACTTGGCGAAAAGACCATCTTGATGAGCTTCAACCATCGATTTGTACAGCTTGATTTGAAGGTTACGGTAATGTTCCTTATACTCTTCAACGGTAGCACGCTTAGAACCAGTCCATCCCAACTCTAACAATTCTTCTCTGGTGATATCTTTTTTGATAGCAGGACCAAGGAATCTGAATATTTTGATTGGGTTAAAAATACCAAGATAGACAAAAAGGAAAATAACACCAACTTTAAGGACGTGGAAAAAGAAGAAAATGATTTGAGGAGTTATACTTATTTCATTATCCAAATCCTCAATGAAAGACTGACCAAGAGCAGGTTTTCCAATTTTGGTCAACCCGAAACAAATCAATTTAGACAATTGGTTGGTCAAACAGATTCCTGGGGTTGGGGAAATGAAGTCTGGCAAATCAGTATAAAGCCAAGTCAAAAGCAATGCCACAAATGAGTAGAAAGCAAAGTCATTGTGGTGCCATACGGGGACAATCAATTGTCCTGGCCAGATTTTTTCACCGATTTTATCGTGTAAATCGACTGGTTTAAGGTACTTTTCGTTGGTGGCGTTATCTGCGAACAAAAGAGCCCCGTCCTCAGTCAAGTAACCTGGAGCAGTACTGATCTTGAATCCAACAGGCTTTTGGGAGTAGAAAACAGTTGGTCTCAAGGAGATTGGTAAGGTGTCGAACACCTTGAATAACTGGTTGAATTCGGTGTTGACGTTGATTTGAAAGCAGTAGTCCTTTTCGCTGTCATCGTTGAACCGGATGTAGCACTCTAAGAACCCGTCTTCGGCGTCCTGGGCAGCATCGACAATCTTTTCCTCAGACATAGTGGCGTCAATTAATTTTTGAATCCTTCGCGAACGCCGAGTTATATAGAAAATTTTCGCGGTGGGGCAGACCTGGTGGGTGACGATGGATCGGCGCCGGAGATTGAGCCCTAATGGGGCGAGAGGTTTGGGAGACTGGTGGTAAGGGGTGGTGCTAGTTGGGGTGTGTTCTACGGTGGAGGTTTGGGAGGAGCCTGTTGACGTGGTTGAGGTTTTACGGTGGCCGGCGGTGTTGTTGGGGTGGCCTGTTGGTTCTCCAGATCTTTCAACCCCGCTTTGGGCGTAGGCGGCCAGCCAAGCGGCGTCGCGGTAGCACGGCGCGGTGATGCAATGGTGCAGAGCGCCAAGCTGGGGCCGGGGCAGGGTGGTGCGAGCGGTGCGGCGCGATCGCCTTAGCGTCGTACAATGCCAATGGTGGGGTAGGTGAATGGTGGGGTAGGAAAATATCCATCGGAGTATTTACCCAAAAGGATGAAGAGATAGGAGGGAGATTAGGAGAGAGTAGGGGGAGTAGGGAGAGAGTAGGGGGAGGAAAGTACGAAATCAGGACGGTGCTTCAGTAAGTGGATGGTCTGTAAGTAGAAGCTCTGTAAATCGATCGAGGATCAAATGCAAGCCTCTGCTTATTCTAAAGCCCTGGCCTTCCTCCATCTGGGTCCATTAGCGGTCCATTAGCGGTCCCAGCAAACCGGCTGCCCTCCCAAGAAACCGCCCTGGAAACCGGCTGCCCTCCGTCCCACAAACCGCCCAGCCATGCCGGCCTATTTGCCCCTATTAGGAAATGCCCGATGTCGTGGTGAAAAATCACGACACTCATCTCCGCGACACCCGATGGATCTGTTTTCGCGTCAAGTCGCGAAATAGAGAACTCAGCCATAACCGTTTACTTGATGAGCCAGTACTTCACCCAAACAACCGACTTTGCCGGTTTGCTCCAAAGCACCAACACCAGTGACTGGAAAAGCCCCGATTTCTACTTTGGTGCGATCCCAGCCGTCCTCTGGGTGCTTTTTTTCGGGTCTTTCTACGGGGCATTGAAGACAATCCAAACCGCTCGAATCATAGGCTGTAAGAACTCAAACACCATTGAATTCGTGCAGGCCAAGTTGGACATTGCTCCCGACGTGTTCTATACGTTGTCGTTGCTTTCGTTGGCTCTTTATTGGTCGAAAGATGACTTCACAGAGTACCTCAGTTCTCTGCTGTTAATAGTATTAGTCGGTACCATATTAAGCTTGACGTTGTTGTGGTTTCAATCCACTCCTGATCCAGTTCCACGGGTCGAAAGGCTTTTTGATGAACTCCAGAGGTTATAGTAATGCATACTTAGTAAGTTGACGTTTCTGAGTCTGGGGTTTGAAGTCTCTGGAAATGATGTAGACTCTTGCAGTATCTATCGGTTGTAGAATTGACTCTTGCAGTATCTACCAGTTAAATGGTGTACAGAGTAGCAGTACTTTTATTCCAGAAAGTATCGACGCCTAAGCAGTACTTTGTAGTACTAAGTAGCGACTTCAAATGGTGTCTAGTGGTGTCTACGTCAAGTGATGTCTAGTTCTGTCAAGTAATTGTCTAGTGACTGTCTGGTCCTTACCTAATCCTGTCCATTTCCCTCCTAATCCTGTCCATTTCCTTCCTAATCCTGCCCATTTCCTTCCTAATCCCGCCCATCTCATCCTAATCCGCCTATCTCTTTCCTTATCCTGCCTGCCCCGCCTCGGTCGTTGTCGCGGTGTGTCGATAATCCGCCCTGGATCGATCCCGACTGCACAGCCCCAACGCGGTTTCAAACACGTCAAACTCCTTCGCCGTGTACCCGAGCATCGGCAGTGGCCCTGGGACAATGGTACCAGGGCGATGGTGCCCCCCGCCAGCCCGTCGTCACGTTTGCTCGTCAAACCGGTTATACGAAACTGGGTTCGTGTCATTCGCATTTTCACGTCAAGCATGCCCAGAGTTTTAAACGTCGCCCAGACTAATTGATGTGGAAGCGATTAATTAAAGGTGTCAAACATCGTGAAACAAACGGAACCATCCTCTCCTACCACGGAGAAGTTTGTTCAACGCCCCTTCGGTGCCAATCGTGGTGAATTATTTTCAGCCACCAGTAAACCTCTCACAACCGTGCCTCTTTCCTTTTTCAATTTATTTTTGGATCGTGTTTTCATATAGCCTGATCGGGGAAATTCAACCCGTCAAATTTTTCCATCTATATATCTGCGAAATTCTCCCAAGTTTTCCAATAATCATGTTGTTCCGTTCTTTGGTTTCTGCTGTTGCCCTTTCGTGGTTTTCTGCATTTGCAGTGGCTGATGATCTTCCTGCCATCGAGATCGTTGGTAATAAATTCTTCTACTCCAATAATGGTTCCCAGTTCCTTATGAAGGGGGTTGCTTATCAACAAGATACTTCCAACTCCACCTCCAAAAACGACTTTATTGATCCTTTGGCCGACGCCGACAACTGTAAAAGAGATATTCCTTATTTGCAACAATTACAAACTAACGTCATTAGAGTTTATGCTTTAGACGTGGAAAAAGATCATACCGAATGTATGCAATTATTACAAGAAGCCGGTATTTATGTCATTGCTGATTTGTCCCAACCTGAAGAGTCCATCAACAGAAACTCTCCTGAATGGACTGTTGACTTGTTCGATAGATACACTGGAGTGGTTGATTTGTTCCATAACTACACCAACGTGTTAGGTTTCTTTGCTGGTAATGAAGTCACCAACGAGGTGTCCAACACCAATGCTTCTGCGTTTGTTAAGGCTGCTGTCAGAGACACCAAGGCTTACATCAAAGCCCAAGGTTACAGAAGCATCCCAGTTGGTTACTCTGCTAATGATGATAGTGACATCAGAATCCCATTGGCCGAATACTTTGCTTGTGGTGATGACGATGAAAGAGCCGACTTCTTCGGTATGAACATGTACGAATGGTGTGGTAAATCTACTTTCGAAAAATCCGGTTACGAAACTATCACTAACGCTTACAAGAACTTGGGTATTCCAATTTTCTTCAGTGAATACGGTTGTAATGAAGTTTCTCCTAGATTGTTCCAAGAAGTCGGAACAATCTATTCTAAAGACATGACCGATGTGTGGTCTGGTGGTATTGTTTACATGTACTTCCAAGAAGCCAACAAGTACGGTTTGGTTTCTGTTGACGGTGATTCTGTTTCAACCTTGAGTGATTTCAACAACTTGAAGAGTCAACTTGGCTCTATTTCCCCATCCTTGGCCTCTACTGGAGACGCATCTTCTGCCTCTGTCACCACCTGTCCAAAGACCGGTTCTGACTGGGAAGCTGCTACTGTTTTACCTCCAACTCCAGATGATGTGGTTTGTGGATGTATGGAAGACTCTTTAGGATGTGTTATCAAGTCTGACGTCGATGAAGATGACTACGAAGACTTGTTCAGCTACATCTGTGGTAGTGCTGGTATTGACTGTGATGGTATCAATGCTGATGGTTCTAAAGGTGTCTACGGTGCCTACTCTCCATGTAGTGCTAAGGAAAGATTGAACTTCGTCATCAACTTATACTACCTCGACCAAGGTGGAAAGCTGAGTGCTTGTGACTTCAGTGGTTCTGCTACTCTTCAAAGTGCCAAGACCGCTTCTTCCTGTTCTGCTTACTTGAAGTCTGCTGGTTCTTCTGGTATTGGATCTCTTACTGGTTCCGTTAGAGCCACTTCCCACGACATCACCGCCACCGGTTCTGATGCTTCCAGCACCGGTTCAAGCTCTGGCTCCAAGAGCAATTCTTCTGACGACTCCGACTCCTCTGAATCTGGTAAGTCTTCGGGAGCTGCTCCTATCAACAGTTTCCCATCCTTGTTGGTGGCTGGTTGTTTGGTGTTGGGTGCTGGTGTACTCATGATTTAGATAGGTATTGTGATTCCTAATGTATGTGTTAGATTAGCCGTTCACTCGCTCTATTTCCTTCTTTTTAAATTCTTTTGATAGAATCGTTTTTTTTTTGGCTGCGAAAGCTTTTGAGCCTTTATATTCTTGGCTCTTGACAATAGCTGTCAAACTCAAAAATGCCAAGAATGTGTTCTTAACCCGGATACTGGTTAGGAATGGTATACGGGAGGTTGTTGACGTATAACGTTTATTGGTATCATATTTACATTAGTCGTTAGTGATGCATGGTCAATTTTAGACCGGGATGGTCGATATCAGACTGGGGTGAATGGGACGTAGGCCAGTCTTATTCTGGTTATCTACAATCTTTCTACTACTCGTTATCCATCACAAGTTTTCTGATTTCCCAGTAGAAATCGTGGCTGAACTCGTTGTTCAAGTCGTAGATGTCATTCTTGTCGAACCAATACTCAGTCCGTCTGGCAAATTTGGCTTCTTCTTTCAAGAATCGGTCGATGAGCCTCTTGGAAACAATAAACACATCGTCCGACTCCTCGACATTGGTGGAGATTGTTCTGGAGGTAAAAGTGCTTACGCCCCTTCCTTTGTTACTCTCCTCGGGGACTTCTTGGATATCCTTAAACACATCTTCTTCAGGCGTCTTGGATACCCATCTCAGATTAACGTGGTCAAATACCATGCCTGCTTTGTTTGTATCTTTGGTTTGCTCGTAATCGTTAAACTTGATCAAAGATGGTTTCTTGGTAGACAAACTGTTGAACTTCATCAACTCTATCTCGTTACCCTCCCAGTTCTTCAGCTCATTGTTGAACTTCATACTGGTATTTTCCACATTGGGTACTTCTCCCAAATATCTCACAAGCCCGATTTTCTTGCCCTTGCTTCTCCTAGCAGGCATTGACATGGACTTCTTCATATTCAATATCTTTTCGTTGGTTCTCTTGTGTTGTTTGTCAATCTCCTGGTATTGTTGGAGCAATTGTTGTTTGGTGAGTTTGAAACTTTCATTCCTTTCAATCATTTCATCGAGCTTTTTCTGGTTATAGAAAGACGGTATTCTGTCTAATTTACTCATTAGTTTATTATTAACCTTAGGGTTGGAGGTGGAGTTTTTAGGATTGAATCCAATCCCCTTATGGGAACTTGAAACCTTATCATGTAATGCATAGCTGGACTGAAATCGTTTCATCCCCAGTACAGGCTGAGTCTTGAAACTCGGCATAGACTTTTTGAAACTGAGTTTATGGATATTCTCGAACCCTTCTTCAAAATCGTCAAAGTCGTCTCTCGTATAATCGTAATTGATGGTTCTGTCGTTTTCGATATTGTCTATATCCCAGTTCTTCAACTTCAAAGTTGTCAATTCATCGCCCCTATACTTTTTTATCAACTCTTTTTCCTCTCTTTCAGCGTCTTTCTGCATTCTGTTTCTCCGTGTTTCTAGCACATCAATTACCCGTGAGTGGTCCGGTTGTGGGGTGTCGCCAAAAACCCCATCAATGTCTTCAAAGTCCTCTTCGTTGAAGTTCGACGTCACATCAGTATCTTCACTGTATTCACTTAGTGACTTTCGACGTGATGAACTGCTCATGGTACCGGGACTAAGCCTGATTTCATCATCGGGTGGTGGATTCATTTTGAGATTCAAACCTCCATCACCAAACTCCTCGAAGTCGCTGGCATAGTCTTTGATTCCCGAGTTCTTCCTTGATTTCGCTTGAAGCTTATGTAGATCCAGTAATTTAAGAGTCTTGAATTCGTCTTCCAAATCGATTTCCTGCTCGCCAAAGATCTCGTCCTCTTGGAACTTGCTGAGTATACGAGACTTGCTGCTTGATCCGTGGTGGGGCGAAAGATTGGGAGGCGGACTCAAGCCGGATTTCATCCGTAAGGTGCGTTTATTCATGGAGATATTGTTTACTTTTCGCGTGAGATTTGAATTATATTGATCTACAAAACCTGCTATGGGGTAAAGGGGATGAAGGTCGTGATTGAACGACGGGAGTTCCAAAGGTTTGACTGGTTATAATACCATTGTGTGAAGAGTATCGTTTAGGTTGTTTCAACAATAAACTTAGGCCACGGGTATAACGACGAGCTAAAATACGGTAGCCATAGAGCTGATCCCAGGACGATCTCGTGGGACTTCTGGAGGAGCATTGGCTCCAGTGTCGTTGTTGCGTCTATGGGAAGGCTGTATGAGCTGGTGTACTAGCGGTGGTAAGTCAACAGGTATGACTTCGGTGATATCAGGCACTATTTTTGCAACCACGATTGGAGCTACTAGAAGCACAACAAATATTAAGAATAGAAGGGAAAACATAAAGAAGTAAGTGACCTGTACTTTGCGTCTTCTTCTCTGGGCTCGTTGTGATACTATGGGATCTCTGAATTTGAACTTATCATATTTCGACCAGAAAAGCATCATGGAATGGAACTTGTCGATGAAAGGAATAAAAAGAATCGGAGCCATGGAAAATAACATGCAATGGCATAAGATGAAATCGTAACTAAAGGTTACCGACTCGGCAATCTTGATCAAAAACTCTCTCAAGGGCTGACTAAGAATTAGCCACCCAAACTCTCCCCCGTACCATTTTCCTGACCACCACGAGTGATTAGGCGAATCATCTCTCAACTCCTTAGTGAGTATAAGATACAACATGTTCTTTAAAAGCGAGTGGGCTGATACCATGGCAATAAACCCACATAACGCTCTAGGGAAGTTCCAACCTTCAAGACAGAGTAATACTTCAAAATCAATCAACATCACTATGGTTGCAAAAATGCGGTTTGTTGCAGCAGTCACACTTGCAATTCTCATGAAAAACGTAAGAGGGCCAATGATGCAGGTAGTAACAAATGTTAAAAGAAGTACCACTGAATTCAACAAGATCGGTATGAAAATAACAACAAGTAATCTCAACAAAGGATTTACGTGCTTGTATCCTCGAACTCCAGTTTGGGAGTTAATGAACATATAAGCAAGCATGTAACTTATTGTTTGTAAAGATGGAAGAAATATTTGAGTTACCAAATGATGAACAACTGGCAACCTACTTCTTTCGTCATTAATTCTCTGCCCGTACTCGCTCTTAACTCTTCGTTTGTAGCCTAATATTTTTGACCTGTTGCTCTTTTGAAAGCCATACCAAGAGTGAATGTGCCACTTCGAATTCCCCCGAAAGAACCACTTGATGAGATCTCTATAGTCTAGGAAGAATTTAGCCCAGGAAAACTGATGGGGGTTGAAAACAAAAGGGGCCAAGCACATTGAAACGAAACTCAAGAAGAACCACAATAAGGCTGGCTGCCACATGGTCAGGCAGGAAAAGCACACACAGAGAAAGAATATTGCACCTTTATAGAGTGATAATGAGGAATACCGTGAAAACAACTCTGAAAAAGGCTGTCTTGCTGTTGCAAAACCTCTACCTGTAGCAACGTACTTTGCTCCTCCTTGCAGAAGGTTGACTTCTAATGACTTTGCATAAACCTGGCAAACAAAGACTTCGAAAAGGGGTGATAACGACACAACATGATAAAATATTCTCAAGCATGCTTTGATGACACCTTTTTCTATCAACTCTTGGATCATAAGTGGTAAGAAAGAAATGAAGAAACAGATAAAAACTGATAACACAAACCGTGAAACCCAATTCAAAACTGGTTGGATGTTATAACAACCAAGAGGTTGTTGTATATCAGTGATCAAGGAACGCCTATCGTAATTACACGATATGGTTTCATAGTTCAAAGCCCCCAAGTTGATCAAAATCAACATGAATAACAAAAAGGATAAGGATATGAAAAGGTTGTTGATGTGAAAACCAGCATGGGCATAATAAAAAGATAGAAACCTGTCTATTGGTAGAGATGTTCCCATATAGTAATGTTCTCTGGAAAGCATCTGCTCACCCATTCCGGCCCCAATTTTGATTGTAAAGTTCAACACAGTATTGAACCCCAAGTCTCTCCCTTTACCACATTGATAATAATCGGAGTGCTTGACTCTCCCTCCTCTACAAACAGCCGTCATACCAGCATAAATATCTTCATTCAAATGTAATCCCTTTTGAGCTTTGGATATGCCTCCTCTTGTAGTCATAAATATCCCATTCAAGAAGTCAGGGTGACCATAATGAAGCTTTCCACCTATTTCTGCCAAGGTTCGGGCAAACAATGTGCCAAATGTTTGCTCTTTTGCAGCCGCAACATCACCAAGAATCCCTATGTTCTCTGAAAAAATGTACTCTCTGGCTCCGATTATTGCAACTGGATCTTTCAGCTGCTTGAAGACTTGTGGGTTGTAATTATTTTCCACATCTAAGTTATACTCTTCAAAATCTGCAAGAACTGACTTTATCTTCAAACACTCCTCGAAATAGTTATCTTGGTTTGCATCTATAACTTGGATGTATTCCCCACGATAAAATATTATGGCATGGTTCTGATTATCTGATTTCCCATCACCAAGGATTGGGTTCCCAGAGAGTTTGATTCTGTACTTTGGGAGAAACCCTCCCTCACCATCAGGCTCTTTCAAATCCAATAAGGTCGAATAGTATGTTGTTTCGTTTGTCAATTCATCTATTTCACTCTCAAGATAAGTTATTGAAAGGTTGGGAAACGTTTCAGCTATGAGTTTAACATTTTCCCTTTCTTCTTTACTGAAGTCCTGGTACTTTTGAAGTGACACAAGAAGTCTGAATTTTCTTTCAACAAAGTTTTCAAGTTCCTCCTTTGACTCCTCTGGATAAATCACCTTTTGGTCGGTAAACCCGGGCATCTCAATATCATATAAAACCTTAAGTGCACCCTCGTAGTTCATGAATCCCGAAATGGTTCTATAAAGAGTTTGAGACCTCAAAGAAGACCATATTCTTGTTCTCAAAGTGAACTCTGGAGAAGAGTCTTTGAATCCAAGATAGTAATATGGTAGATCTGAAATTTTGCTTTCGACTTTCTCTATTGAATGCAGCAGATACTCTGTCAATGTTCCCATTAGTGTTGTGTCAGTACTGGGGAAACTTTTCAATATCTTTGTATCTTGTACGAACGATATCCAATCAGAAGGATTTAATTGCTTTAGATAATCCAAAAGAGATAATTTCGAATTCTTATCCTCTTTTATGATCTCTTTCAAAGACAATAGAATCTTCTCAGAGTAATGAGGCACCAATACTGTGAATGATGGTATGGCTGTTGTCGGTATTGGTTCGGGAATAGGACTGGAAAGTGACTGGGCAAAAAAACTGATTCTCCTTTCGGCTTCTTTACCGGGTGTCATGAAATCACTCAAACTGAACGTATTATCGTCTTGGAAAAGGAAAAACAATGGAGGTTTGGTGGAGTTTGCTGTCTCTGAAAACCCATCATCTGTTCCATCTAAAGTTTGATAGATGAGTTTGTTGGCCTGTTCCAAAGATAATAAATGCTCTCTGTACATAGATAATATGATGCTATTCCATATCTGGGAAACAGCAGGTGTCATTCCATCTGCGGAGTCATACACAAGCTTACTGTGGATTCTTTCAGGTAATCGAGAAAAGATGTTTCTCCAAGGAGTGAACACAGATATGCCTGAAGAAAAGGACAAGATGACTGAGAACACACAGTTCAAAATGATATACCAAAGATAGGTATCCAAGAAGAACAATATCAAATCTACCACAAATAGCAAAAGCAAAATGAATCTTGCTTGGTGGAGGCATAAATTTTTCCCGAATATCACATCACCTCTACACCTGGATAAATCCATGGTTGCCAAAATTCTTATTGGGTCACGAACCGAAAGAGTCATGAACAAATACGACTCAAAGAACTTCAGTAATAGAACACAAATCCATAGGATAATAGAATATGTCTGGCCTCGAGCAGTCAACCTTGGGAATGAAGAACTAAGGACCTTAGCCTTAATATGGTTTGCATTATCACCTATTAAGAGCTCAAAATATGACAGGGGAGATTTGATGGAAAGATAAAGAACCGTAAGTACTGCTATGATGAAATGGCCAATTCCAATAAGTCTTCCGTGAATGGAGTAAGTGTCAATGTCGAGAAAACCTAATATGTATACTGAAGGAGCGACATTAACACCCAAGAGGAGGATCAAAATAATCAACTTGGGTAATAATCTTTGGCTTCCTGGCCATTTTCTGGGAACAAACTTGAATTCGAGAATAGTTGCCAATAACGAGAGTACACACGCAACGGCACCATCCAAAGAAACAACAGTCCATTGAACTTGAGGAGCAGGGGGGTTATTGAGGAGCTGGTTGTAATTCTTTGTGTACAAAGTTGGGGAGTTGAAGCTGGTATAGAACCAGAACATTGAAATATGGATTATCCATACTCTGCTGAAATTGGTCAACAAGTGGGAGAAAGTACGTGATTCATAATAAGTCTTATAGAGGAAGGAATTCCAGCTTATAAGTTTGAACTTAGTGAATCTTACTTCCTTGGGAAGATCATAGAGAAACGACTCGTTTGAAAGCTTGATCTTTTTCAAATTCTCTGGGAACCAAAAAAACTGGTTTACATCATCGTATCCAATTATACCGTCATGGTCTCTCTTCCGTTTGATCCAAACCCCATCGACAAGTTTATATCTCTGGCCTCTAATGAACTTGTATATGGGAGTGATAACATCGTCCAAGAAGTTCATATCTTGGTGTCCTGGTTGACTTTCATAATAATCCAAGGCGTTTTTGAATATGAAACAAATACACTCAGGCATGAATCTGACATTATTGGCTTCACCCCAAATCAAAAGATAAAGCGCTACTTGTGTGATCAATTCTGAGTCTTCCAACTTGGACATTTTAAGCTTCCACCTGTATTCCAATCCAATAATACTATTATCATCCATGTCTGAAGGTTTCAATGTTAATTTATCTTTCCTCAATTTCCTCATATACTTGGCATATTTGGACCACATTTGGGTTTTTGTAATCCCTTCATCCAACTCATAATGTGCTATGAAGTACCACTTCTTATAGTTAGATCTCTCGCCCCCAATATAGTCTGAATGTAGAGACAAAAGCGCATGGGAACAGGACATTCGACTCGACCTAGAGTCCAACTGAGTCATTAGAAACTCGTGCATGTTTTCACAGTTGGCTTGTTGGAAACCAAATACCATAGTCAAGTCCTGGAAGATGGTTTTTATTTGCTCTGGAGAAAGGCGGGCTCCATTCTCTGTACACCATGATGGGTATGCCACCGGTTTTGGTGGCGGTGAAATTGGATCGAAGAAGCCTGAATCCCCTTCTGTTTCGGCCGTATAGGGTGTTTGGTAGTTCTGGAATATATTGTAGTCGTTTAAGTCTCGGGCGGTATCTGTAGTTGCTGCCGTAGCTGGCGGCTGTTCAGTTGGTACAGACATGAGGCTGCAAAAAAAACGCGGCTGCGAAAATGAAATAGATTCAAAAAAATATTGCCTTCAGCCAGATTCGAACTGACGATCTCCTCATTACTAGTGAGGTGCCTTACCAACTTGGCCATAAAGGCATTGCCTAACAAGCGACCGGTCGGTCGCTTTGGTGGGCTACCTTTTTGCCAGCCATGCGACCGGTCGCTGAAAGGTGAGGTAACAACCTCTAAGCGTGCAGGAATGATTGGCAATAAGTAGACATGGAAATGCAAAGGATGCATATTTTAGGGGGCAGGGGATCAAGATGCTGTTTATAATGGGCTTGAGACCTTAATTCATTATTCTTAAGTTTATATCAACTTGGCCATAAAGGCTTATTTGTTAGAGTGAAACGTTCCGCAAATTTGTGCAACATTTTGCGACACGCTTTGCGATACGTTGCGACACGGTCGTGGATGTCCAATTCGCCTAAGGGAACTTTTTGGCCCATGGCATAGTGGTGGGTGGCCAAAAGTACATTTCGAGGTGGGGCACGGTTGCAAGCCATCGCTTCGATTCGGTAGGGAGCAAATTACAATGTATGAGATGATATCAAACTTCACTAATTGAAGTAGATACGAGGAGCATACAAACTGTGATGGGTGTGCGGCAGTAGATCAGTAAGGTAGAGACTTAAAGTGAGATATTGTATGGTGGGTATTTGAATATCGAACATATGAAACTATATTACGTATACCAGCACCTATACCAATAGATGTATGATGATCTGGTATTTTTCTGGATTTTATTAGAAGTATTTTAACATATTGTTTTGAGTATCTAGAGAAATAAGATGCAATATTTTAATTTGTAGAATTCACATAAATCAAGGTTATAGCTCTATTTTGCACCCACTATTTTTTTTCAATGAAATTTATGCTTCCATCTCAGGATACTTCCCTACTAGTTTCAAAGCGTTTACAAACTCAGAGAAGTCTTTTGGGGTAAACTTGGAGATGTAAATTCGAAGTTGGCTTGGTGAGGGTATTGAGCTTCAAATGCTGTTCATTGATATTGCTAGCCTTCGGTTTGAACAACAGGTTGTGTTCGGGATCTGATAAAATGCAGGAGGTTTGGTTGAGATCTTAGGTTCACGTAAATGTGGTCAACAAGTATATTTTTGTGCTGATTCAGAAATAAAAGGGCTGGAATTTTTAGTATATAAGAAGCCAAATTTCTTTTGATCAGTATAGTGGTGTAACTTATTTGAGCAGTACATGTATCTATGTGATATGTTTCTTCTGTCAACAAGAGGTACTTTAATCAAACAAGAAGCACGATAATAGCTGCAAAAATGTGAGACTTGCGAGTAAACTATTATAATTGAATATCGGTAACTAATTTAATGAGTAGCAAAAAATTACAGAAAAACACCGGGGTTAGAGAATGCTTCCGAAGACCAGGATCAGGAAGTTTTGTCCAACTTTTTCAAGATTTTTCCTGGTTTTTAACAGTATCTTAATTGTACTTAACATTTTAACCGTATTTGACCCAGCCACTTCTAATTCTATCAAGTCAAAAATTTCCAAAACCAGCAAACTGAATCAAAAAGATATACATATCCACGTAAATCTCGTCAATACCTCTCTCTCATACAACTAACCCCAAAGTACTGATCCATCAGGCCTATCAAAACCCAAATTACACAAAACCACAAGTCGCACTAATTATCAACACAAAATCAACTTTGTGAAAACTTCTAAACATTGGCAATACAGGGCCTGATAGTTTAATAACACAAAATCAAACTAGAACCTGTAGCAGTCAAATTTCGGAATACCTAATTTTTATCGTCATATATTGACCCAAATACGCCTTACTTACATCTAAGGCTCTACTTATAATCCCGGACGTTCAGTCACTCCAAGCAACTAAGACGTTACCCTTCACACTTGTTTTGCAACTAGCAAATCATGAACCAACTTCCTAACGATGAATCATTGATGTCACCCGATGACGCTGCTGTTGCAGCAGTGGCTGCAGCCAACAACGAGCAGTTACAACACCATTATTTACAGCAGCATCTTCAGCAGCAACACCACCACCCCCAGGTCCATCAATTTGGGGCTCCTGATTTAGCTAATCCGGTGACAACACACCAGCTAAATCAGCACCTCGAGATGTTGTCCCAGCAGGTCAAACAGGAGGAGTTGATGGAGCCGATGATCAAAAAAGTGGCGCCTCGTTCAAGTGATTTGTACAAGGTTGGACCACAATTCAGTGAAACCAGACACCACCAAGAGATTCACAGCCAGATGAATGATATGAATGTGGTTCCTCACATCCATGCTAGAATCGACCGTGGTTTTGAAATGGGTGACGAAGGTACATGGATAGGGTATAAGAGAAACTACTTTACGTTGGTAGCCTCGTTTTCATTTGAAGATTTCGACTTCCAAAGATTTATCAACAACAAGTTTTATACCTATGAAAAGCTGAAACCTCCAGGAGAGAATAAAGTCGAAATCAGCTATTTTGCCATACGATTGGTGGCTAAGTGCTCTGATGATGAAGTCAATATTGGGTTGGTGCAACATACACCAAAGAGAGATAAAGGACCTCAGTTCCCGCCTCCAATATACCCAGCAGTTCCAGGAGATTTGCCAGACCACTCCACCATCAAGGTTTCTTCAAACAAGCGTAATTTGAGCAAGATTGAGAACTTGAACAAGATCTTCTACTTTGATAGAGCTGATTTCTACCGCAACACTAACTTGGATACAGTTAAAGACATGTCTGTATTGAAGAATTATCCAAGTGACTCTATAGCCCGGGTGGCCAGATTCGAGAGGATTCAGTTCACATCGTCGATCAGAATGAGGACGTCGTCGGTGAATAATCGGTATTTCGCCTTACATGTTGAATTACTCGGGATAATAGAGGATGAAGAATCCCACATACAGCCCATATTGTTATCGTCCATTGCGTCTCCTCCTTTGGTGATCAGAGGCCGTTCTCCGTCCAATTACCATAAAGATAAGACTTCGGGTTATAGAGCCATGCTGGTCCCTCAGCACTTGCACCAACCTCTCCCGCCCCAGTAGGTCCGTTGAGCAGCCCCAGTGGCCCCGGGGCTACCGCGGCTGTCGCGGTATTCGAAACTCCGAGACCTCACTCTCACATGCTAACGGTTCTTCGTCATTTGTATAAATTAAGTCACTTGTATTTTGTATAGTAGCCCATAAAAGCTTTATGATCTCGTTATACGTATCACACTTTTGAAAGCAGCTTGTGTTTCACCATAATACTAAACCAATCGGCTACCCGTTTGGGTCATTGGCTGAAAAAAATTACCTCGCATTCTGATGATCCCAGTGCCATTTTTTCTCGACCCCATATTTTCAAAACACTTTCTTGATTGGTTTTATCCCAGTTTATTTGGTATTTTTGTCAGGTTTTGTCGGCGTCTTACCCTATCAGTGCCATCACCAAACCATCCACATCGGTTCTAGTCCGCTTTTCTTATTTCATACCCGTAAATTTGCCGACAATACTCCATCATATTTAGAGCTGGCATCATTATATTCGGATGTTAGATAAACCAAACAATTTGGCTCCGGCCATGAACGAACTGGCGGCGACACCTCATAAGCTTTTCTCGTCAAGTACGTGGTCAGTTTTCAGCAGTGAAAAAAAGGTTCTGGAAAGAGTGAATGACCAATCAACACCTTTTGAACCAATCAAAATCATCGATAAAAGGTCGTTTGAATATATCATTAGATCAGGAATAGCAGGAGGAATGGCAGGAAGTGCCGCCAAGACTCTTGTGGCTCCCTTGGACAGAATCAAGATCTTATTTCAAACTTCGAATCCCGAATTCTTAAAGTACCGAGGCTCTACCGCAGGATTATTCAAGGCTGCTGGAGTTATCTGGAAAACCGATGGCCCAGCAGGATTGTACCAAGGACATTCAGTTACGCTATTGAGAATCTTCCCATATGCTGCCATCAAGTTTGTGGCATACGAGCAAATTCGATCATTATTGATCCCTAATGATGAACTGGAAACGGCAGTTCGTAGATTTATGGCTGGTTCATTATCTGGATTATCTAGTGTGGTATTCACGTACCCATTAGACTTGATAAGAGTGAGAATGGCATTCGAAACAAAGCACTTGACTCACCAAACACACCCGCATCAATATTACATGGACCATCGTAGAGGAAGATTATTTTCAACCATTAAGACCATCTTGAATGAGAATCCTCCTCATAAGTCTTCAGACCCCCAATGGGTCAGATACTTTAGAGATAAGCTTTCACCACTGGTGGTAGCCATTTCGAATTTTTATAGAGGGTTTGCTCCAACTATATTGGGAATGATACCATATGCTGGGGTTTCATTTTATACTCATGACTTATTCCATGATATTTTCAGGTCAAAACATTTCTACAAGTATGCTGTTCAGGAACCAGCATCTGCAGACTCGAAGAAAGTAATAAAGTCGTCTAACTTTAGAAAAGATGAAGTTAATTCAAGAGACCTGAGAGCCCCATTAAAGGCATATGCCCAATTGACCGCAGGGGGATTGGCAGGAATGTGTTCACAAACAGCCGCATACCCATTTGAAGTGATAAGAAGAAGAATGCAAGTTGGAGGAGCTGTTGGACAGGGACAATTTTTATCTTTCAAAGATACTGCCAGTATAATATTCAAAGAAACCGGGTTTAGAGGGTTCTTTGTTGGTTTAAGTATAGGATACATCAAAGTTGTCCCAATGGGAGCATGTGCCTTTTATGTGTATGAAAATTGCAAGATTCATTTGGGCATTTAAATGGATCATACGGTTAAACTCATGGGTAACATTATTTATTACGCTTTTGCATGACTATTTATTTTGTACATTTTATTTCTTTATGTATATGAATGTATTTATGATTATTTACAAGTTCTAAAAGAAGAAATTGAACCATTTCTTCTTCCCGTTGGCTTTAGTACCAAATTTGGCACTGCTGGCACTAAAGTCTTTGATTTGATCCTTGGCGATACTGGCCGAAGTAGATAAACTTTGGCTTCCCAATTTGAACCCCCATCCTCTCAAAATCTTCACCACTGGTGGGGTGATGGCAGCAGTAATTGGAAGTCTGATAAATATAAATGACTTGTGTATGGTATAGGCAATTACAAATTCAGCAAGAGAGAACTGGGATTTGATATAGCCAAACCAGGAGCCTGAATCCACCTTATCCGATGATTCCGCTTCGGCTTCTTCGAGTCTATCGATTTCTTGCTTCTTTTTCAAATCTTCATCGCTGATACCGAATCCGAAAAACTGTTTTGCCCTATTCTCGTAGTATTCAATTTCATCCTTACCCATAGAATGGACCAAGATGTAGAAAAGGGGCAAGTCAATTGCTGATAAACCAAGGTATATACCGAGAGCAGAGAACCCATATTCTTTCATCAAGGCTCTTATACCGGTAGGTTTTTTGCCTGTTTCCTTTGGAGCTTGTTGGGCAGTGGACTGGAGTCTCTTCCATATCTGGTTCTTCATTGGGCTTCTCATGAGTAGTCTTGAGGGCGTGAGGTTCATGAACCTAGCCATCGTTCTTGTTGGCAAACGCATCATCGTTGATGAAAATAGTGCGACTTGCATTAACCGTTGAATACTTGAGATACTCAATTTGGAATACTCGGTTTTGGATACTCAGTTTGGGATACTCAGATTTGGGATACTCTGTTTTGAATACCCTGTTTTGAATACTCTATTCTTGGATACTCAGTTTTGGATACTCAGTTTTGGATACTCATTCTTGGATACTCTTTCTACACCCGGATTAACTCAATCATCTACAACTTCTCGACTTAACACCTGTATCTTTATTCACTATTTATTGTCTATCTGAATTGAGACCAGTACTTCTCGTCTGCAAATCTCTTCTCTATCAAATCAAGCACCTCCTTGGAGTAAACGTCCTCAACTCTCTCGTTGCCCTTAAGTACTCTCTTTTCATGGTTGGCCTGTTCCTCCTTGGTCATAACGACTACGTTTTGTAAGCTGATTTCCTTGGATGGGTCCCATCTTGATAAAGTCAATTTGGTAGAATAGTTCGAAATAGGTGACTTTCCATGGAATACTTCTTCAAGGATGTAACTGACATCGGACATGGAGATAGGCACTCTTTGATCCAATTTACCGATTCTACTTTGTTGTCCTGCAAGACTTTGGAAGATGCTATCGTAGATCTTGTAACGGTTTTTACCTTCAATTGGCTCGATAGGATAATCTGCTACACTGGTGATAATATAGGTGGCAATGGTTAACCCATACATCCCTGGCATAGTACCCAAAACAGGCAATATTCGTACTCTGAATCTTTGTAAAGCAGCCAATTCGTCGACTTTCCCTTTAGCTATTTCTTCAGGGGAAAGAGGCAAGAGCTGGGCTTTTCTTGGGTCTGGTTTTTCTGCAGAAAAGACCGTAGGAACGTTTGTGACAATCCCCTTTTTCTTCAATCTGATTCTAACCGATCTGGTCAATGGGTCTTCTTCAGTCTTGCTGATATCGCCTATATTGATTCTAGAAGGATCCGATTTGCATGCTGCACCTCCAGAAGAAACGACAGGTAACTTGTTCTCATGACAGAATGCTAATAAGTCGACTTTGGTATCGATATTATCAATACAATCGACAATATAGGTGGGTTCGAAGTTGTCACCGTAGATCAAATCTTGGGCACTTTCCTTATTCCAAAGTTGATTTCTGACTTCGATCTTTACCCACGGAGCGATCTTGGCTAGATGGTCTCTTAAACATTGCACTTTAGGGATACCCACGTCGCTCAAGTTAGCCACTGCATGTCTGTTTAAAGAACTTAAAGATACTTGGTCGAAGTCGATGATTCTTATTTTGCCTACACCAGAACGGACCAACATTGTGGCTGCCCACGAACCAACACCACCAGCACCCACCACGACGATGTGCTGGTTTCTGAATTTGTCAACACCTTCTTTTCCCAAGAAAGCGTAGTTACGAGCGAGTTGTTCTTCGATCAATTCTTCCGGGTACTGCTCAACGGGGTTATAATCTTCCACCGTGACATCGGGGTTGTTTCTAGAAGAGTCTAGGTAGTAGTGGACGGCCTCCACCACCAAAGCCGTGGTGACGGCAGTGGCTACACAGATACCCCAAACTTTAGACATTGAGTGATAAATTTGAGATTCGCGATGAGATGAGATTTGTATACACTTGCAATTTAACAATCATTTATTTATTCTAAATCATAACTTCGAGACACCGGATCTTCCGACCGTAGACTTGATCAACCCGTTAGGGTCTGAAGAAGGGTAGAAGAGATCGTCATTGCCTTTAATACCTTTCCACTCCAAGTTGAATAAGATGTAGTGTTTGTTAGGTAAGGCATAAGAAACAGTGGCCACTTCTTTGGCTTGAGATAAGATTTCGTGACTCATATTATACATAGTTGCCTGGACGGAAGGCGAGTTTTCCAAAGCAAATGTTTCCAAGGTGATTTTTCTAGCGGCCTCGTAGGTTTTATCAAAGACTCCCTTATCAGCCAACTCAAATACGGTATCTAAACTGGAAACGTACTTGGAGTCATAGACCCAAGAAGCATCAACGTCAGTGGATAAGATTCTGTCTCTTGTGGGCTTCAAAGTGGTGTAGTCACAGACGTTGTAGCCGTAGAACATGGATCCTGTGGACTTCAAGACAGTCAAATCCTTGATGGAAGAAGTGATCTTGAGCTTATTTCCGGCACGGGTGTAGTCCAAGATGGTGGAACGAGTTTCTGGTCCCTCGTGCTTGAATGAGTGGGGGTGTTCTTTACCGGCAACTGCAAACTTTGACCATTTAGATTGGACAATGGTGACCTCGATACCTGAAACATGGGAGTATTTGGTGGTGAAATGCTTAGCTAAATGGGCAGCGAAACGTTCGATTGGCCACACGTCGGTGGTCTTAGCCTCGACCAAAATGGTGTTTTTGACGGTGTCTGTGGGGACAATTGGTGAGTTGTCTGCCTTGGTGTAGGAGATATCGAAATCACCTCTCAATAAGACCTGGACGTTTGCTTCCAAGATATCTTGGACATTGGGGTCAGATTTATCCTTCTTGACCTTCAAGAATTTGACGTTGCCTTTACCGTAGGTGGAGCTGAGAAGTTGGGACATGTTTGGTGATTAGCAACTGGGAATCAGAGCTCTCTTTATATGATTTCTTATCGCGCATCGTTATCTTTTCGGGTACCTCCGAGGAGATCTTACGACAATTTAGGGTGTAGGTCGGGCAAAGGTGGATCGGGGTGCCGGTGCGAGGTGGCGAGGGTGGTGACGAGAGATTGGTAGTAGTATGATAGTATTGGGTTTATTGGTATTGGATCAAGTATTGGAATTGGTATAAATATTGGTATTGGTATTACTAGTTACGTGCGATCATCTGGGGTAAATCAGGTCTTAGTCCAGTCCGTCAGTGGCCAGTAACTGTAGGCCCTGGCCGTAGCACTACGTCGACCACTGCAGTAGCTCTCCTACAATCCCCGTCGCATCAAATCCATCTCCTACTCCGGCACACCGGTCGCAACATTATATACATTTCTACTCATTCTTCTTATCGTCGGCCAACACCGACTTGCTGGAGCTCTCGGGATCACTCACCGGGTTGTGTGGCTTGATCTCCTCAATCTCGTCGCTATCTTTTGTCAACACCGGGTCCAACACTTCCTTGGTTACGCTTTGCGGAGCCACATCGAGTTTCTCCAAAACATTTGCAACCTTTTCTGCTTCTTGTTTGGAGGAACTGACTTCATCAAGATCAACTACGTCAGATACGTTGCCGGTGACTTCTTCGTCGTCCTGCTTTTCTGGCTCTGCAAACCTGAGGTTCTTCTTCTTCTTTGGTGTTTCTTCCTCATAACTATTCAATGTAGTGTTATCATCATCGCTGTCAAACACCAACTCGGCAGTTCTGATCCATCTTCTTCTTCTGGTATACTTACTGTATGAATCCTCGACTCCAGCACGTTTCCAGGTGTTATCGTAGTAGATGAACCCTTCATCAGATCCTGGGTTGGCAGTGGTTTTGTTTCTCTTTCCGGGTGCCAATGTGATGGCTCCGTCGTTAGTCAAATCCAACCTCCATGTTTTATCAACCCACCTCCATCTGGCATTATTCATGGACAATTGCAGAGACTGTTCCTGACCAAAAGAGTATTGTTGATGGTTTTCAGGGTTGGGCAATTTGAACGATTCAATTGAAGACGATTCGTTCAAAAACTCGTCTGTCCATGGAGTTCTTTCATAGGATAATAAGTTTGAAGTCCAACCTATTCCCAACCATCTTCTTTGGTTTTCGTAAATCACATAGGTGAATCTGACCGGTCTGTTGCTTCCACTGCTTAAAGGATTCAAGGAATGTCCTGCATTTTTCTGAACTTTGGCAAAAGCAGCAGCAAATAAAGAATGGTTTCTTTGTTTAGAGAAGTCCAATCCAGTTAAATAGAACAAGAGCACTCTGGTGATTTTCAATTTCCAGATCATCTTTCTGGTCACACTCATATATGCTGAATGGTAAGTCAATAAGTATAATCCTGTGACAAGCAAGATGGTTTTTGGGCTGATCAATAAGAAGGTAATGATCAAGTAAATCGGCGTTAAAAACACGGTGGTGAACAACAATCTCTTGATATCGTAGGCGGTCAACGAAAGCGAAATGATGGGATCCAAAAGCCTGTCAGCCTTGATACAAGTGTTTGTCAAAGCCTGAACCACTTCATCCAACGAAGGGTGTAAGTTAGTTTCTTCTAAGATCTTATTGTTTAATAGAGCATAAAGGGTGATGAACCCTACAATCAACAAGTGGCCAAACCACGTCACCAATTCGTCAAAATATAACACCACCAATGCGTAGGAGCATATCAACACAATATTGATCCAATAGTCATCATTGGTCCAGGTGATGATCGATAACAATTTATTGACTATGAGCAAGTAAGGATAAGCTCTGACCAAAGCCTTTGATACGATGGGAGGCGTCAGCAGCAATAGCGGCGACGACTGTGGTTTTGTTTCGACTTTAGAAGCGGCGGCAGAAGAGAAGTTTGCTGTGACTTCGGATGGGGTCGAATCGACTTCATGTTGAACAGAGGGAGGATCCTGTTGTTCTTTTTGGACGGTGGCCATTTCGATTCCAGCGGTCAATCCCACTTGTTACACGTTGTTTGTGATGTGTATTCGACAATACAGATGTGCAATCCCTCGAATGATAAGGGGATAATAACAAACTATTCCTGGAAACGGTGTGGATATTTTCTCAAATGTGCGAATGTGTTACCAGCATCTGAAAAAATGAACTTCTCCAATATTTTGAGCAAGGAGATTGGCAAGAAGCGGAAGCAAAAGGGCCAGCGGGCGAAGGGAGATGGTGATGGTGGCAAGCAGGCCAAGAAGGCTAAGATAGCAGTTGATGAGCTGGTCAATGCTGGTGACTCTGGTGCTGGCTCATCTGTCAAAGATGCAGATCTAAAACATGGGGTTAAAGATGGAGACGCAGAAGGTGGTGAGGAACACGAAGAGGGAGCCCAGCATTTAAAGCATGTGGAGGCCGAGACGTCACCAGCGTCTAACGAGAAGGAAAAGAAGAAAGACCAGCAATTGGGTGAACTGGATGTTGTAGATGTTGGCAGCTCTAAATCCGAGGAGGTGAAGTTGAAACAACAGAAACAACAAAGGAAGCTAGAAAGGTACAGAATACAACAAGAGAAAGAAGCATCTGTGGATAAAACCTTAAAGCTAGAAGAGATCACCAATTTGGAATTGAAGTCTAAATTGGTGGTCCAGCTTAGAGTCTTTGTCAAGGATGTCATCAAGACATGGGAACAAAAAGCTGCTTCTGATGCAGATAAACAGCTTTTGCATAGCACCAAAAAGGACCTTGTTGATCTCCTATATAAGCTTCGAACAGACGGGCTAACCAGCGATATGATAACTTCGTTAAGTACCATCTGCTATTATCTTCAACAGAAGGATTATAATAAAGCCACCGAAAGCTATATGAAACTCAGCATTGGGAACGTAGCCTGGCCAATCGGGATTGTGGATGTCGGAATTCATGCCCGTAGTGCGTTGCTGAAGATCACTGGAGAGAAGGAGGGGGCCAATATTATGATTGACGAGAGGACCCGTAGCTGGATTACGGGGGTCAAAAGGTTGATTAGTTTTAGTGAGCGAGAGAGGGTGTAGATAGCAGGTTAGCATGTCAGAGCAGGTAAAGCGTATGAGAGCATTTTAAGCATATTAAGCATATTAAGCATAGGTAAAGAATAGATAAAGAATAGATAAAGAATAGATAAAGAATAGAAAAGAATAGATAAAGTATTACGCAGCAATGGCGGTAAGTTGGCACGCACGGCGGTACGATGGCGGTAGCCTCACCGTAGCTTACCAAATAACCTCAAGCGCATCCAGGGCTGCGGCCCTAACGTGACTGCGCATTCGCATCCAGTTTTCTTCACATCGCATTTTTCGAAAATTAATTTTCAGCTACACTTTAGTTTATCGAGATGGCCGTATGTACAACGACACAAGGCACAATGCCCCACGAACCATGACTGGCAGAACGAGTGAATGAAAGAGATTACGCCGAACAGGATACCCCAGCCGTCGATGGAATAACTTCCCCACTGCACTCGGTTTTGCATGCCAATTGCCCCTCCAACATATACTAACCCATATAGAAAGAAATTAAAGATATCAAAGAATTCGTTGAATTAGCCAGAAGAGCCGACGTCAAGTCTGCTGTTGTCAAGGTCAACAAGAAGATCAACGCCAACGGTAAGAAATTCAAGCAAACCAAATTCAAAGTTAGAGGTTCTAGATACCAATACACCTTGGTTGTTAACGACGCTGGTAAGGCCAAGAAGTTACAACAATCTTTACCTCCAACCTTGGACATCAAGACCTTGTAAATCTGACGTCTGAATGTATAATTAAACCTTAACTCATTTTTTAACGGTTATATATCTATAGCTAATACAAAGATAATTAAATCACGTCTCGAGGTTTAAACCACATCTCAAATCACATCTTCCATATCATCATCCTCTTCATTGTCATCGTTGTCGTTGTCATTATTGTTAGGATCCAAGCCTGCTTTTGCAGCTCTTTCTGCGTCTCTTAATTTCTTATATTCCGGCTTCAAATTATACTTGGAAGTATATGGTCCTTTTTTGATTAGATTGGCAATCGACTCCAATGACTCTTTAAGATATGATTCGGGTTGTCTGGTTCTTTCTCTTAATCCTTTAATTGACCAGTATTCGTACTCTTCAAATAATCTGAATAATAAATCCAATAAATCCTTTTTAGGCATTCTGATGGCTCTACCTTCCATTTTATTCTTATTGACATTGGACTTGAGAAATATAGAGGTGCCTCTCCCCTTGAACGATGGCCCGGCATTCGAATGAGAAACTCCAGGAATCTCGTCCAATAATACCACCTTGGGCCTGGCTTTTTCCTTCTGAATGGTGTTCTTTCTAGAGGCATAGTCCTTGGCTCTCTTATCGTTCATCGACGGTCTGATCTGACAATCGTGACAGATCTTACCACACAACGCCGTTTTCTTAGGAATGGTTTTCACAAACGGCATGGTGTTCTGATTACTCACGCTGGGACCAATGGGTCCACCGAATCTATTGTATCTGGAGTATTCTTCTTCGTCGTCGTCTGGTTTTTCAACAGGAGCGTCGGCACTCAACTCGGTGTTCTCTGCCTTGAACCGTTTAAGGTTCTCTTCCGAAAATACATAGGCATTTCTCACTTGTGTATTAAGCACCGAAAGATCATATTCCTGGGGGATCTCATCGTTTGTAGTCGACTCGTCCAACACGAGTTTGACCTCTAGTTTTTTCTGGCCAACGGCGCCAGGGTTGTTCTTGATCTTCACCCGGCCAAGCTGTTTCCCCATAAGAGACTTATCTTGCCATTTGGTGGCCAAATACTTTGGCAACTTGACCAACCAGATTTTCTGATTCCCGTTGGTGAGATTCATATCGAGCGACTCGCCCAGCTCAAGGTACTCTTCTGGGTCCGATAAAAGCTCTGGTTCTTCGGTCTTGATGTCTTGGTCATTCTCTGTTTTGATTTCCTGCTTGACTTGGTTCATGAAGTGATGGATTTAAAGAAGAATTCGCGGTTTCAGATCGATAGATTAGACTAGGAATAGCTGAAGAACAGGCTCAACAAACAATTGGAAGGGAGGTATCGAGAAGTTACAGATCAAAACACATATCAATTGAAGCAATGGACACTCCGTTGGTATTATCGAACGCCCTCTACCTCACGAGAGAGAAATGTGGATACTGTCATGGAACCAAGCAGAAACGGTTCGCCACCAAAACCATCGAGCAGGACTCGGCAAACACGCCGTCTGAGTCAATTACATGTGGCGTTGATGCCCAGATGATGACGTGTCAGGATTACGATGAGTTTATCAACATGGGGTTCAGAAGGTCGGGCACTTTCCTCTATAAAACAGATATGCTTCGAAACTGTTGTCGATACTACACCATTAGAACAGACCTATCACATTTGAAGGTGGACAAAAAGCACAGGAAGGCGGTGAATCGGTTTATTAGGGCGATAGAAGAGAAACAGGCGATAGGAGAGAAACAGACGCCGCTGTTGAAACATCCAAAGAGCGCCAAGTTCGACCTTCACAGCCTTATGGAAGCCGAGTCCAAGTCTACACGATTCAGCACTCGATTCGAGGCTTCGGAATTCAGTCAGGAGAAATACGAGTTATATAGAAAGTACCAGATAGCCGTGCACAACGACGACCCTGATGATTTATCGCCGCAACTGTTTGAGCGGTTTCTATGCCACAATCCGTTCCCTGAGACAGAACAGCAGGGAGAGCCGGAGGAGTGGGAGGGATTGAATCATTGGACTGAGAGAACCGGTGATACAACTAGAAATACCAAAAAAAGAATAGGACCTACGCATGAATGTTACTTTCTTGATGGAAACCTCATTGCCTTTTCAGTCACCGACTTCTTACCGTCTGGGATCTCGTCGATCTACTTTGTGTGGGACCCCGATTACGCCCATTTGTCTCTTGGAACGATCTCGGGGTTGAGAGAGTTGTTGATGCAAGAGAAACTCGGATACAGCCATTACTACTTGGGCTACTATATTGAAGACTGTGACAAAATGGTGTATAAAGGCAAGTTTGGCGGCGAGCTATTGGACTTGTGTAACGAGGCGTATGTTCCTCTTGATAGAGTTAAGCCGTATATTCAAGACAGCCATTTGTTTGTGATGGGAAACGAACAGGTTAAGCAAGAACCTGCTTTGAAGTTCAAGTATCCTGAGAGTATGGACGCAAATGATGAGAATTATAGCACGAATATAGCAGAGGAATTGTTCTGTGAACAGACGTATACAGAGGCAGAGAGAATTGCACAGTCCATGAAGGATACAGTTGATTTGAGCCAGTCTAAAGTGCCGTTTGTTTTCCCTGGAGTGATGCCCATGAGGCAGTTGAAGGAGCTTGTTGAGTCTGCACGGTTTCTGCGGTGCCGAGTGACGCTTTTCGATGGCAGAACGGGCCATTTTCAGAGACAGAAACCGTTCAAGCTGATGAGTATGAAGGAGCGTATTGCCACGGTGAACATGGTGAGGTTGTTTGGGTACGACCGGGTCCGGAGGTTGATCATGGTGGTGATCGACCCGTAGAGAGACCAAAGCTTCATCAGCGAGGGATCCAAAGCTTTGGCAGTGGAGGCTGATTCCGTACCATTCGACGGTTGCCTTGGCTCAGTATAAGAATGAC
The DNA here is from genome assembly GCA_030571955.1 of Yamadazyma phyllophila. Classification (NCBI taxonomy): domain Eukaryota; kingdom Fungi; phylum Ascomycota; class Pichiomycetes; order Serinales; family Debaryomycetaceae; genus Yamadazyma; species Yamadazyma phyllophila. Next base: position 80,742 of record JAJLZE010000004.1, on the reverse strand, counting down.
GATTGGAGATTTGAATTGAAAGGAAACAGTCAACTTGAAGCATCATGAGATCTAATAGTTCAACAGGAGCTACCAGGCAATTAACTTACTGACCACCTCACAGGATAATGGCACCAATTCTGACAGTTTCCTACCAGGTCGACTCTGGTGTTCTAATCAGTTTAATAAAGGAAGTGGGAACACTCCACAGGATTAATGGCACAAATACTGACAGTTTCCCAGGCGACGTTTCACCATTAAGTCACCTTCCCTTGGCCAGAAGTTTTCGCTACTCGAACCGCTTCAGATCACTTTGAATCAAATCGGTGAAGGTTAGAACTACTCAAAGATTAGACCAACTGACCAACCAGTAATTCTTTTAAGGTCATGACAGGCATCTAGCTCAGTGAATTGCCGTACTATAAATGGCACTGATCTTCAATATCCCGGCGGAGCTTCCCGTGAATCCAACGTCCAAAGTTGTCGTGTAGAAAGCCACAAGGCAGCATCCTACCAGGAAGATAAGCTTAGGAGACAAAGCTTGAGAGCCTTGGGTGCTTTGTGAGAATCCAGTACTTTCCCAGCACTTGATCACCAGCTAATATCAGCACTTCATCTCCAGCATTACACTGCAAATAGTAATAGACATCGGCAGGTCAGTGCTTTCCTCGGTGTCCACCGGACCAACCACGGCACCGAACCAACCACGGATCCAACCATGAAATTCTCAAAACCTGCGTCACCGGATTTGTTCCTGAAATTACTAACCGTAGCTTTTATTGTCGACTCACTTTGAAACTACTAACCGGGTCGGCAGTAGAATGTCCCGATGCTGGTGTGCTGTGCTCCGATGTTGTTCACCGATCAACTGGGAATAGCCTTCGCGAACATGCAAAGCGGTTATGCTAAACCCGTTGTCGTACCAATGTACGAAGCTAAAGTTAAGCTGGTTCAAAATTAAGCTGGAACGATTAGGTATTGAGTTTCCGCCGATCATGCTGCGTGGCTATGCTGGATGGGATCTGAGGTTATACGAAAAAAGCTAGACTTGACTAAAGTATTCGGGAACTCGCCTCAAAATGTAGAGGACAAGATTTACCAGGGATTTAATTCTATTGTCCTGTAGAGGCAGGAATGCTTGGATGCGAGGCATTATTGTTTTGGTGAGATGGGCCCAATTGGGGGTTATTTTTTTAACCTGTTCTAAAAACAAATTATTATAACGATAACAGGCTATAGTTGCAGATGCTAAGTGTCTGCTTATAATACATCAACTCCGCCAGCTTAAATGAAAAAAATAAACCCTCAGTTACGAGCCATGCACGCCTACTGCTGTAGCCATATGCCCCCAGATCCCAGTTATAATTTACGATCGCGCGGGCTCTGCACCAGAGTTGCCTAAGTGCTTTATTTCACACATAATTGGAATTATAATAGAATTAAAACAATATTTAAGTTTCAAACTATAATTTGTTGATGCAACTTTTTGCATATTGGTTTTTGGCAATGGTATATTCTATGTTCGAAAGGGTTAGAACAATAGCCCCACCACCGCATGTATAACCATTTCGAGGGATGCTAGACCCTTCAATGCATGCCAGTATGGGACCATTCTGCGGTGCCGATCGGTTTAGCCAAGCATAAGTGTTTTGAGTCAGGGTTGGTGCAAGCCATGCATGTGTGGCCACCTATTTGGAGGAAATTTCTCAATCGGGTCCATTTGAATCTGATATGGGGGTGTATAAAAAGCTGAACCCATAATAGATTGGCACCGGGAGTGATAAACCGCACCGCGTGGGTACAAACCGGTACATTGGATTTGCAGAGGCTTAACTATTTGATGGCTGGTACATCAAAGCGCAAACAGCAACCGAGGCGGTATCCATATCTGAGGATCGTTACATCGCGGCACCGTTTATCTACAGGACGGCTCGGAAGCAGGTATTAATCCGGGGTCCTCTAATTAATAGCTTTGAGGGATGTGTAGCATTCGATGTATATTCAGTATCCAGTACCAGTATTAAATGAATGTCAATAAATAAATAAATAAATAGCTAATCGTACTCTTCAGCCAAAAGATACTTCCACCTGTACTCCCCCGTCTTAACAATATACTGAAGGTTCTTGAAAGATCCGGAGAGTTTGCGGCCTATAGCCCAATTGCAATATGCTAAAGCGTCCACCACAAACACCACCAAGAGTGGGGACACTATTAGGATCATCAACACCAATGCTATATTTGTTATTATATGGTGAACCAACAGGAATTCAATTGTGAACAGCATTATAGTAAAACCTGAAAATGATGGCAACTTAAACATTTAGGGATGAGGGTGCAATATATATATGCTATCAAGATGTGGTAGCCTTACCTCCGGGTAGCCATACCCTCGGAAGCCCATCGAGAACATTAAGGCACGCCCCTCGGAGTTGCGGAAACCGATGAGCCGGTATGGTCCTATAAGCTCGGTGAAATGGATTAGCTGATCGGAAGTGAGCGCAAATACAACCAAGGTTTCAAAGGGTTCCTACAGATCTGGTGCCTGCGGCGCACGCCTTGAAAAAATAATCTGGTCAGATAGTTATCGATTAGCATTGGGACCTGTAAGTGCATTGCTAGTAAGCTATTGTTTATGGTAAAGGGAGTGTAACCGTATAGTTGCCTAAACTGGAGGTATGCACCGTCAGCAGCCATCCCATACCCCATCCAAACAGGATAAAAATAGCTGACAAAAAGTTTAATGATGGTTTGTTCTAGATCGTGGGAGTGCATGTAGGAACACAGGACAAGGGCTCCCGTGGATCTTCCTGGGTATGAACGTTCGGCTACAATCTATTCAAAATAGTGGCGGGCTCAAGCACCTCGTACCTGCAAGTGCTTGAGACGTAGGCGAGTAGGGTAGGCGCATTGAAATGCGCTATTATGCATGCTCCCGTAAAATCCCAATAAATAAAAACAATTTGCAACTCCAAATTATCTAGTCACAATGCTCTGTGCCATTATTGGATAAGTCGAGATTTCAGTGTAATCAGAGGGGTAGAATATATTTTTTTTAATTGTTTTTTTTTACAACTATTGAAATAACCTATTTTTATTCACCACCTCTAAACACCTTAATGTTGCAACCGTTTCCATTAGGGTTTACCAAGAAAGTGCTCGAATAATACCTCCAGAAAATATCCACCCCATCCCACACATGCATAACCTGATAATCTTCCCAATTAAGACGATCGAATGAACTGTTTAAAATGGTCGGCCGGTGAGCGCACACCCGTCTTCAAAACGCCCATCGAGTTGGTGCGGAAAAAAAAAAACTTTACCAATTCTTCCCCCAACAGCAAACCTATCAACAGTATGTATCTAATACAACAGATAATATCAAATACGGAATGATGATCCACAGCTTAAACCTTATCTACATTACATGATCTTCATGATTAGCAACAGCTTTCTGACTCCCATGGGCCCATTTTGGTTTCCTCACCCTCGAAATTATTTTGACCCTCACCGTGTTTCTTTTTCTCTGTTTGTCATTTGGAGTTGATAACTAACAAGGCCGAATTTAGAATCCCTGCAAATAGAAATACCCCTGTTTTATTTGGGTTTTCTCATTACTCATTTTCGGGTTCCTGTAGTTAACATGAGTTGCGTATATATAAATACTTGAATCTCTTGAATTGAAAATTAATATCCCCATCGGTTATGGCAAAATCGAAGAACTTTGAACTCTCCAAATTGTATAGCTCAAGGCCTTATAAGCTGAGGCAGCAAAGGCCCTGTGACTTTTGTCGAAGAAGGAAAGCCTGTTGCATAATGAGTAGCGAAGATAGTTGTCTTTCATGTATCAAATCCAATAATGGCAACTGTACTTTTAATGAAGGCCCCGTTCAGCGTCGGAGAAAGAAACAGGTAACGCTTCCTACCCAGAGAAGCCGTAATAGGGCATCCCATTCGATGTCTCTGCTTCATAAGGACATAACTGAGCAGGCTCCTGTTATTGAATCCAAACCAGTCAAGAAGGTTACCATCCCTGTTTCAGCTCCGGTTTCAGCCCCCGTTTCTGCCCCCATTCAACCACAATCAGTACCCAACCCAGGATCGACTTCCTATCCTGGCTCCACCACCAGTTCTGCTCGAGGATCCACTTCCAGTTCGGTCTCAACAAACAGTATTGTCTCTGTACCCGTTACCTCGGGTCTTCCCAATCAGGATATCGACCACAACATCTATAAACCTAATCAAGTAACGTTCCCCAATACAGATGACACAGATGCCTCCCATTCCGATTCCATCACCACCCTGTCTCCTTTGAGATATGAAAATGACCTATTCGAGGTGTCACACCTATATGCGGTAAACGCAGCCTACATGGGATCCCAATCCCACACCCAGTTTTCCAATGCATACCCAGCACCAGTCTACGATAAACCGGAAGATTACAACACTACAGGCACCCACACACCGACCCATTTCACCAACACAGACAATTTCGTACAGCCCCAAGCAGATTTGGGAGCCAAGTACGACTTCCATTACTGCAACGACTTGTCTCCCAATTTGTCCATCTTCTCCCCGTCCGAAATAGACGACGTTTTGGCGTTTTACTAAATTAGCATGCTTCATAGGTCAGAGTATAAGCGGCTCTACGCCCTTCCTCTTTCACGTCTGGTTGATTTATATTACCTTTTAGGTTACGTTTATATTACCGTTTAGGTATCACCATCACGTTTATACTACCTTTTAGGTCAATTCCACGATTACGTTATTACCCTGTAGAGAGCTTATGAGATGCTAATTTTAGTTCGCCATGCGGACAATCTAGCCGCTCTGCATACTCCGAGCGGAAGGGCTGAATCCCCGTAGGCGGAAATAACGGATTAAGTAGCGACTGCCACCCCAGCCGGAAGATCTAGAGGTGGACGCGGAGATACTATGACATGCGGATATAGCTTTAGAAGAGGGCTTGGCAGAACAATGGCGAAAGAGCCGTGCCAAAGTGCTGACGGCGATTCTAGCAGGGCCAGATTTCAGATAATGCATTCGGAATAGGATACCCATCCGTAAGGCAAAGTTTCCGTTTACAGAAACCGGTTTCAAAGGCCATTGACTGGCCACCCCATGGCACATACCAAATGTCATGGCTCTATATATAGCACTATACGTACCATAATATATAGCTGTACGACAGTACATGTGCTGCGCATAAAACATACAGATACGGTTCCAAAGCCAACAGCAAGTCATGCAATTGAATCGGAGGCTTGTACTCATGAAATGGCTATCTGGCACGTCTTGAAAGCCTCATGATTGTGCTTATCTTCGCGAAAACGGTGCGACGTTTTTCACTTTCTGTGGGGATTTGATCCGTAGATGTTCAGGAACGATGTCCAGGAACTCGAGAAGATCTATGTATCTCTAGGAATTCTTTCTCTAGGCATTCTCTCTCTCTTTATCACACACTCTCGCCTGTGCCTCAATATCAGTACGCCTTTTACGTGGGGAAGAATATAAACATAACCATCATAACCATCGGCGCAAGAAGCAGAGGTGCATGCAATTACTTTTTCATTATGCCCTACTATACACCACCGGTTCTGCAAGGATGATTGTTCCGAAACAATGGCTCACGTGTAGTTTAGTGAAACTTATTGAGATGTTAGTAAGCCGATTTCATCAGCCGTCTAAAAGCCGTCTATCAGCCGTCTAAGAGCCGTGAGCCGTGAGCCGTGAGCCGTGAGCCGTGAAGTGATTTCCAATGGGTCTAGACGTCTGCATCTCTGGCTCGTGCCTTCACGCCATAAACCTGCCATAAACACATGCCACATTCGGCCAACTGATATTCCTTTTCTATCAAGGTATCGGGACCGTTTCTGTTTAGGGACTTTTCTCTTTATGGACCGTTTCTGTTTAGTGATTATACTTTCTACGGAATTAAACGGCGTTACTACCCCATCCAATATTCTCCCAATTAACTCACCACTACTCTCAGTTGATCCACCACCACCTCCCCAGACTTGCTCACCCCTACACCACCATGAGTCACCGGAACGTGATTCGATCTCCGAAATGCTTAGCATCGGTTCCTCCACAAGTTAGGCCGCGAAATTATTAGTCAGAACCATAGATCAGAATGCTCCATAAAGACGAAAGCTATAAGGACGAAGTGGACTTTTGCTACTCGGAAGAAGAGCTAAGGGCAGCAAAAGTCCAGCTTCCAGTATGGAGTATTCTTCCCTCGTATTCCATGCACTCTTCGTCCCATTATCAGGACGTTAACGACCCACCGCATTACCTGCCTGAACTACAGTCTCCCAAAAACTCCACTCCAAAAGGCCATGTTTTGGAACCAGTGGTGTCAGGATCCACCGGTTCAAGCAGCAGAATGTCCACCGTCGACACCCGCTCACAATCCACGCCGTTATCCCAAACCCATTCGTCCCATTCGGGGCCTAATACCTCTATTTCCGGCATACAATCCCACCAGTCTCCTCCATCAACAGTAACGGTGGACGAAGAAAACTCCCACGGTCTGGAGTGGCAGTCCAGTATTTTGGATAACATCCACAAGCTCGAGAACTTATCTGATACAGATAACGTGTACGCCCGTTCGGTCAAGATCAATACTTATTTCACCGATGAAGCATGCAAGTTCAACGAACGGCCCAAGAAACATATCGATCCGTCCAAGTTCGAGTACAAAAGTGGTGATACCGTTCACGGGTACGTGGTGGTCCACAACGACAGCCAGCTAGTTGTGCCGTGGAAAATGTTTTATCTTTTGTTCGAAGGTACTTTGACCGTCAACAACGAAAAGAAAAACTTTCTACAAATGTTCGATTTCAGTGGCAGCTACCAGAAAGGATCGTTTGTGAATCGGTTGGTCACAGAGTATCGGAACTCGCACGTGTGTCCCAGAGAAATCGACTACGATAACTGCCATATCGCGTTCAATGGGGCTACCATGGAACCAGGCCAGAAGTATAAGCGGTATTTCTCGTTCCGAATCCCCAACTACCTTCTTGATAATGCTTGTCCGAGTTATACTCTTACCACCCATCTCAGTCTTCCTCCTTCTATGGATAATGAAGACACTTTGAGATCACAGAACACCACAATCGGGTATAATGTTATCTGTAGATTTGTGGGGAAAGGGTCCAAGTATGGATTCAAACGTGCTCAAGATAAAGCGTTGGTCCACGATGTGAATGGAGAGGAATACGTTATTATGAAAGATAACAAGCTGCTGATTAGAGTGGTGGAAGGAACGTCGCTGGCAGACCCGTCTTTGAACTTGTATCAAGACTTGGCATTCAATCATATGGTGAAAAGCATAGACGAGCGGATCCAGCTTGGAAGGCTTCTTTCTGATCTAATTAAATCAGGAGATAAAGAACGGTTTAAAGTGGAAGCAAAGGAATTGGAGTACCAGGTTTTGAGAGATAACGACCAAAAGTTCAGACAGTTACAGATCCGTACTGAGAACGAAAAGAACCCCAGGAAAAAGGTGATCTCGTTGGAAGTGATGGCCGATAAAGTATCCAACAAAAAGCTATTGTTTTCAGGAGACCTGGTGGCCAGAAAACTGAAATTGTGTCTTACAACTCCGGACAAAGTATACAAGATTCCGTATGTGCCTCCCAAGGGGAAACGGCTTGGAGATATACCCGACTTAACGTTTCAAATCCCCATCAACCTCACGGCATCTTCACCACTCAAGTTCAAACGGGTGCTTTCGGAATTGATCTGTTTGACGGTGGAAAGCCCTCGTCATATACCGATCGAGCTCAACCACCATGCCATATTCAAAAACTCCCACCCCGACGACTCGCTTTTTGGACCCCACGATACCATTCGAACCAACATCAAAAAGGTGTTTGAACAGAAATTCTACGATATCAAAGACATTTCTCGACAGATCGATATCGCCAACATCAAGCTTGAAACGTCGTTGTACGAAGGCATCAAAACACTTGCAACTCTTACGGAGACAAGAGTCCCGTTAACGGTGTTTGAGCCGGAGGTTATAGAGCACGGAGAGGTGGTTGCGGCCCCGACATGGCACAAGATAGATGAAACTTACGAGGCGACGTTTGACGTGGGTCTCGATATGGCCAAGATCTCCACCAAGGGGAAACGACTTGTGAATCCCCACGATACGTTGAACTTGGTGCCCGATTTCCAGAGCTGTCATGTCTGTCGGATCTACTATGTCAAGGTGTACATTGAGTTTCAGCATCACCATGTGCTTTTGCACGTTCCTGTTTCGATAGTCAATAGCCTTGGAGACTCGAGCTTTTAGTCATGTAAATATCACTTGCTGCGTGGGTTGGAGCATCAACTGAAATTGCAGCAATTTCGCGGTGAGAAGGAGAATTGATTAGTTAGGGATTAGTAGAATAGTAGAGGATTATGGTAAGGATTAGTTAGAGTGATAGTAGAGGATTATGGTAGGATATCAGTTGAAGTATTGTGAGTATCATGAGTATCTCTAGAGTTTATTGAATTGTACTTAATTAATAGTAGAGTATATCATTTAGAGTATCATTTAGTATACATCATTATAGTATACATCATTTTAGTATACATCATTTTAGTATACATCATTTTACATCATTTTAGTATACATCATTTAGAGTATCATTTTAGTGTATCATTCTAGTATCTATCAGTCAGAGTATCATTAAAAGTATCATTAAAGTATCACTCTTGTATATCATTGTGGAGTATCATTTATAGTATCATCGTGGAGTATCATTTAGAGTATCTATCTAAAGTATCATTTAAGTAAACATCATTTTAAGTATCATTTGGAGTATCATTCTGAATAACCATTTCAAAGTATATAAAATTTCAATTGACTAAAATAGACAAGGGTATCTGAATATCAATTGACTGGAATACTAATTGACTAGAGTATCAATTGACTAGAGTATTAATTGACAGAATACCAATGGAATACAATGGAATACAATTGAATATTGACTATCACCAGTAAGCAATTGACAGAATACACCAATTGACTATAAGAGTCTAATCACACAGCCAATTTCACCGCAATGCTCTGCCAAATCAGTGAACACCTGCCCCCCACTACCCAATACATCATAGTTATGTCATAATCTCAGGACCACAGCAATGCACTACCCGCGCACGACTGTCATTATACATGAATCTCGCAACCCTTATTTGGATGCAACGTCTGCAACCACAGCAATTGACCGCAATATAAATAAGAGGCAATTCCTTCCATTCCAAGTTATTCATTACTCAATCATGGGATTCGCTGATAAGTTAAAGTTAGGAAACAACAAGGATATCGATAAGTTAGATAAGCAAGGTGGTAAGGCTGTTGGTAGCGACAGCTTAAGTGGTGCCGCCAAGCAACAATATAAGGACGGTAACATCACCAAGGAGAACGCCGCCAAGTACGCTGACCAGGCCGATGCTAAGGCCGGTGGGTATCTTGGAAAGGACAATTTGACCGGTGGTGAAGAAGGTATTGGTACCAGATTGACTGGCGGTAAGAAGGATGCTTCTGGCGCTGATGCTAGCAAGTCTGGCGGTGCTTCTGGTGCTTCTGGTTCAGGCCACGGTAAGGAAGCTGCTGCCGGCGGTGCTGCAGCCGGTGCTGGTGGTGCTGGTGCCGCAGGATTGGCTTCTAACAAGGACTCTGGTAAGGATACTTATGGTTCTTCTGGTAAGGACGCCTATGGATCTTCTGGTAAGGACGCCTATGGATCTTCTGGTAAGGACGCTTATGGTTCTTCTGGTAAGGATGCCTACGGTTCTTCTGGAAAGGATACTCATGGATCTGGTGCTTATGGATCTTCTGGTAAAGATGCCTATGGATCCTCCGCTCATGGATCTTCTGGTAAAGATGCCTATGGATCTTCTACTCATGGATCTTCTGGTAAAGACGCTTATGGCTCTTCTGGCAAAGACGCCTACGGATCATCTGGTAAAGACGCTTACGGATCCTCCGGCAAAGACGCTTACGGATCCTCTGGCAAAGGCGGTAAGGACGACTGGGAAGACGTAGGTAAGAACGCCAAGTCCGGTGCTCAAGGTGGAGTCGACGCCTACAAGTCTGACGACCCATCTTCTCAATTGAAGCACGGTAAAGAAGCCGCCATTGGTGGTGGTGCTGCTGCGGCTGGTGCTGGTGGTGCTTACGCTGCCAAGAACCACAACAAGAGCAGCTCATCTGGTGACAACTACGGCTCCAACACTCACGGATCCTCAGATGCCTACGGATCCAACACCCACGGATCTTCAGGTAACTACGGATCCTCTGGCTCTGGTGCTTATGGTTCATCTCATGGCGATGGTCACGGATCTAAGGACAGCGACTACGCCTACGGATCCGGATCAGGATCAGGCCACGGTAAGAGCTCCTCTGGTTTCACCACAGGTAACCAACAATTGGACGACAAGATTGCCAAGTTGGACCCATCTCTTCAAAAGCAAGCCAAGGATGCTTTCCACAGAGGTTACCAAGATGCTCAAAAGAGTTTTGCTGTTTAAGTTAGAATGATGATTGGATGAATATTATGTCGAATATACGCTATGTTTTGATGTCTGTATCAATTAGTATAAATAAACTAGACCTGAATCATGTAAATCAACTAGACCTCTAAAGTATGTAAATGAACTAGAACTTCAATAAGTATGTGATCAACTAAATATAATTAAGTATATAAATCAACTAATATATAAATGAACTAGTATACAAATCAACTAGAACAACTGCACTGCTGCATGGTATAATTATCACCATAATCTCCCTGCTGTAACCATTTCGATTCGACGTCTTTCAACTCGTTCCCCCATTTAGAAGCATCAAACGGATTGAATGCCATCTTCTCTAGCTTTGAAAAGTACTCCAAATCCTCTGCGTTGGAATCTTCAGTTTTGGAAATCACTTCATCTAAAATCCAGTTTCTAGGAAGGAATAATGGGTTATACTGTTTGGCACTTGATCTATCAAATCCAAGCTTTTCAGACTCCGCCAACACTTTTTGGTATTTTTGCAACCATTCACTCAATAACTCAATCAAGTCATTCTCATCGAGTATTTCATGCGAGGAAGGTTTCAACTGACTGCTTATAGCCTTGATATCCATCAGATCAGATGTGAACTCAAGAGATTGCAAATTGACAAAGAACTTATTGAAGTCACACTGCACCTTTTCAAGCATAGTAAGTAACGGAGCGATCAACTCATCATTCTGAATATCTGGGTCTTCTTTATCAATCAACTCAGGAGACAATCCAAGTCTCTGGTAGAAACTAGTCACATATTGCTTAGTGAAGCTATGGGTGTATATTTTCCCGCCAATTTCTATGATTTTGGTGGCTCTTTTGATCACATCGTCTTCCCATTCAGCTTTAATGCCCTTGGCAAATATAGGATCGTTAATATATTTGGTACCAGCCCCAATAAATTCGGCCAAGTTTTCACCCAATCTAGTCAAGTTCCACCAGATGGCCGTGGGGGTATTGCGGTACCCATATCTCGACTCCACGTCCTCTGAGTTTGGCGTATAGCTAGGCTTGAATTTATCCATGATAGAGAATGGTCCGTAGTCCATAGATAATCCCAATACAGACGTATTATCTGTATTCAAAACCCCATTTAAAAAGCCATACGTTTGCCATTTGGCAGTTCCTCTGGCGTTCCGAATGACAATCTCATAAAAGAGCTTATCGTAGTCAGTCAATTCGTCTTCAAACCCGGTGAAAAATGACGAGTTCGACTCCAATAACTCCGTCAAGTATGGGAATTTGACCCCATTGACGGTAAACAACTCGCTTATACAATAATCACAAAGTTCTTTCAACCCATCCCTGTCTCCTCTCATCCTATACAAATCAAACGTACCAATTCTCACCCACAGCTCAGAGAACCTCGACACAACGGCACATTTCTCATACGTATACCGTCTGGCTCTCGTCTCAGGAAGATACAGAAGCGACAAGGCCCGGGTGGTTGGAATACCGATGGCGTTCAAGTGCTCTGAAATGATATATTCCCGAATCGATGACCTCAACACCGCTTTTCCATCTGCAAACCGAGAAAAAGGCGTCAATCCTGATCCTTTCAACTGCAATTCGTACCAATTCCGATTGTATTTGTCCTCCTTAGTCTTTGGCAACTCAAACAAATTCACAACTCTTCCGTCTCCCAATTGACCAGCAAATTGACCAAACTGCCATCCAGCATAGGCCTGAGAGTAGGGGAAAGGAAGCGATTTAACCAGCTCAGCATCGCCGTACGCCTTCCCAGAAACTATGTCCTGGTAGTGCTGGCTTTTAGTATCATCAACAGTCAACCCAAGATCGGTCAATGCGTTTGTGCTTGAACTGATATATTTGTAAGCCTCTCTGGGCTCTGGAAGCGTATAGGAGAAAGCGCCCGATTCAAGGGTTCTGGGGGTGTGGGTGATGTTGTTTTCGTTGGCCCGAGCAGTTTCGGGGTCAGGGATCAACAGATCAGGCCTGAGGCGCCCGGCAAAAGTCGAAGGCCGTGCCAATTCTGTCAATCTTGACGACATCAACGTTAAACCTTTTTTCATTTGTGAGAAATAATGAGAAGAGAGCGAGAAGAGGGAACAAGATGGCCACAATACTTATCGAGCGGTATTCAATTGCTGCATCGGGACGAAGTGTGAGGATCCAATTCTGACCAAATGGTACCCCGATATTGTACGAGCTCCGGTACAGTTCTGAAGCTCCGATACAGTTCTGAACGTCATGGGAAGCAGTAAGCAACGCTTACTTAAGCAAGTAAAATGTGCGCAGTCTGCGCACATTCGCACACATTTGGGGTCCCTAGGGCCACTTCTCTACATAAAAATTGGGCTTAGAATGAGAAAAAAGGCATCTTCCAGCCTTTTTCTCCAAACAGCCTCCTAACTAAAGCTGCTCCAAAAACACCAAATATTTCATTTCCACCCTCAAAAAATCAACTTTCGCCAAAAATATAATTGAATACCCATGCAATTGGTGTAGTTTACACCGAATTTCTCACTAGCTTGGCCACAACTTCTGATGTGCGCACTCCGATCCCGTGTTCGAGTTGCACCCAGAACGCGCGCCTGGTCACAAAACATTTCATCTACAACTACACATACCCAACCAATAGACCAGAGTAAGTCGACTTGAAACACGGATCAACAGTGAATCTGGGAACCCATAAAGCTTGTCAAGTTCTTTTCCTCACCCCTGAACCCCTTGATATCCCCCTTTTTGGTAACCCCTTTTTTCTGTGTCCTCAATGAATTTCTTCCTTGAATCTGGTATAGCTCCTAGCCTGTTTCATAGTTCGTCTTCTACTCCGCTGCCCCAAATGGTTTAATATATTTATTACTGCTATTCTGGCCTTAGTCCTCCTTTGGTACGAATCTGTCTTTGTGGTGGACCCTTCAATATCAATATGAGCCTTTTATCATGAACTGCTGAAGACCGCTGCTCTGCTCTTCGTCCCGGGCTTGCTGTTATCGCTGTTTCCTTACTTTGGTCTAAGGGTTGGGTGTGTGTGTGTATTCGTAGTGGATGTGTATTCATATGTGATGTATCTATTCGTATGTTATGTGTCTTCGTATGTGAGTATCTATTCATATGTGATGTGTATTTGTAGTGGATGTCTATTCATATGTGAGTATCTATTCTCATGTGATGTCTATTCGTATGTGATGTGTATTCGTATGTGAGTATCTATTCATATGTGATGTGTCTACTCGTATGGGATGTTTTCGTACGTGATGTATCTAATCGTATGTGATGTGTCTATTCATATGTGATGTATCTATTCATATGTGAGTATCTAATCGTATGTGATACGTCTATTCGTAGTGGATGTGCCTCCATAGTGAGTGATTGCTTGGTTGCTTGGCAGTTTACTACTCCATCTCCTGTTCCTTCCACTCCGTTTACTCATGTAGTCCACAACTCCACAAACCTGTAGTCCCACGGCCAGTTCTACAGCCCCGTAATGCTCCGACCTTATTTCCACGGCTGCTTGTAATTACGGCCTTGGCAGCACGCCTCAGTCAACACCCGCCGCGAGCTCTGCTCGAAGATCTCGCGCTCGCGTCGTAGCCATCAGGCAAAACATCTCCGGCAACTATGCCCAGTAACATGCAGAGACTCTTTAAGCACCACAAGTACCAGGTGTTGGTGAGTGTGCTTGCGTTGATAGTCTGCTTCCAGTTGTTTACACACCGGTCTGAGGTGGTCGAGATCCCCAACAACACAAACATCGAGACCCCGGCTAAAGATCCTTTGGAAATAGGTAATATAGTTCCTTCAAAACCGGGCGACGATGGCAAAGTTGGTACCGCCGTGCCGGCTGACACGAAAGGCAACACAGGAGAACAAGGCGCCGCTGCAGAAGGTCTTCTTGGTGACACTAAAAACCCATTAAATGGTGAAAAGCTCATCAAGCAAGTACCAGCGGGAGGTTCCAAACCTGATCCAAAGGTCGATACCCCTGGAGACAGTAAGGCGGGAACTCCAGACCTGAAGGCCGCTTCGTCAAAGAACTCAGACAAAACTTTTATTGAAAAACTAAGAAACTTAAGGCTCTTCTTTGATGGCTTGGAAGACTACGCCATACATTCGCCTTCTCTTAAAGATAAGTACAAATCAGAGGCAGCAAGAGAGATTTTTTCCAAGGACGACGGGTTTTTATTCTCAAAGGAATACTTAGAAAACGTGCTTGATATCCCTGAAAGCACTGCTGAAGAGCTCAAGACTTCCCACCATAATTATGTCAGTGGCCACATGGAGAAGCTTCTTAAACAGTACAAGATTGCTACTTTCGGAAGCGTATTGGAAACTGATCCAGAATGGGAGTCATATAAAGGTTCAAAAGGGTATGTGATAATCGGAGGAGGAAGATTCAGTTGGTTATCTTATTTGGTGATTAAGCAAATAAGAGCCACTGGTTCCACACTTCCAATCGAAATGTTTATACCGTCGAGTGCCGAATACGAAAAGAAGTTCTGTGAAGAATTATTGCCCCGTTATAATGCAAGATGTAATGTGTTTGAGGATGCTTTGACTCTTGACTTGGAAGATAGATTTGGTATTGGTGGATACCAATATAAGATGTTGGCACTCTTGAGTTCTAAATTCGAAAACATCATCTATTTAGATTCAGACAATTTCCCAGTTAAAAACCCCGAATATATCCTTGAAGATCCACTCTACAAGGAAACAGGTATGATACTCTGGCCAGACGCATGGGCAAGAACCACCAACCCATTATTCTTTGATATTGCCGAGGTGGAAGTTAAACCTAATAAGATCAGATACTCCAACTATGATGAAAAGCATGGTAAACTCCCATTAGAAGAGTATACGTTTGCAAACTCCCATTTCCATGACTTTGAAGGAACGCTTCCAAACCCAACCTCAGAGACAGGTATGATAATCATCAATAAGACCCAGCAAGTAAAGACGTTACTTCTTGCATTGTACTATAATGTGTTTGGACCCGATTACTACTACCCATTAATGACCCAGGGATCCGCAGGAGAAGGTGACAAAGAGACGTTTATTGCTGCTGCTCATGTATTAGGAGAGCCATGGTTTCAGACTCTCAAACAATTCTTGTGGTGTGGATACTTTAGTGAAACCGAAAACAAGTTTGTGTCTAAAGCGTTGGGTCATTATGATCCAATCCAAAGCCAAAAGGATCCTGAAGGAGATCTCGACTTCATATTCATGCACTTATCGTATCCTAAATTCTTTCCTAATTGGCTCGTGGATAATCACGATTTAATCTACCCTCTGGGTGGCCACATAAGAATGTATGCAGACATAAACTCCAACGCCGGCTACGACTTTGACTTGAGAGTTTTGCAATTTTTCACCCAGGCCATGTGTAAGAATTACTACGACGACAAGGGAGACTCGCTTTTCGGGGACGGCTTGAAGCTGAAGGACGAATACATGGGCAACTATCTTTTATATGTCCGTGAAGATCAGGAGATAGAGCTCGAGAGATGTACCAACGTTTTCCTCCCACACTTGAAGTGGTTGAAGGAAACCACCCAGTTCCCCAACCTGGTGGTGCAGCCCCACGGAGAGGGCGACTTTTAATAGATTATATACAAAGGGCATCACCCCGAACAACGGAGAACCAATTGTACAATAAACAGACCTGTGCCGACCAAATCACCAAATGCCATCTATAACGGAACTATGACGGAATCGGCCCCCCAGTTTCGCGCTCCCCCAGTTTGATATATAATCTAATCGGGATCCACAATAATTATCAATCATGTCTTCCATCGTGAAAAACCCGTTATCCAAGTCATTGAAAATAGCCCTCATTCAGATCGTTGCTGGGTCTGATAAAAGTGCCAACTTGTCCAAGGTAGGTACCTTTGTTTCAAATGCTGTGGCCAACTCCAAGATTGGAAAAATAGACTTGGTCATGTTACCTGAATGTTTCAATTCTCCTTACGCCGTGGACCAATTCGCCAATTACGCCGAAAACATCCCTTACGGAGAGACCACCACCTTCTTAGCGGATCTTGCCAAAAAACACGGCATTTATGTGGTTGGAGGATCAATTCCTGAGTTGGATGAAACCGATAAGAAGATCTATAATACTTCTCTTACGTTTTCTCCTACCGGAGATTTGATTGCCAAACACAGAAAGGCTCATTTGTTTGATATTGATATCCCAGGCGGAATCACTTTTAAGGAGCTGGTCAGCTTGACTGGTGGTGATAAAGCCACTGTCTTCAAATTGGGAGACTTTGGTAATGTTGGACTCGGGATCTGCTACGATATCAGGTTCCCTGAATTGGCCACCATAGCCACCAGATCGCCATTCAATTCGTTTGCCATGTTTTATCCCGGTGCTTTCAACACCACTACAGGCCCATTACACTGGCACTTATTAGCCAGATCAAGATCGGTCGATAACCAGATCTTCACCATCTTGTGTAGTCCAGCCAGAAACCCTGAAGGAGGTTACCAAGCTTATGGCCATTCTCTTGTATCTGATCCTAACGGTAATATAATCAGTGAGGCAGGTGAAGGAGAAGAGATTGTTTATGCTGAATTAGATCCTGAATTGTTGCCCAAGACCAGACAAAGCATTCCAGTTCATTTCCAGAGAAGGTACGATATTTATCCAAACTACGTTGAAAGCAAGGATATCAAGGTTACTGAAAAGTAGAGCGATTAGTTCTATATTGGTACTTCTAAGTATAGTAGTTCAATAAAGGCTTCTATTTCTATTGATAGATTTAGTTCAATATATTCTATTTCTATTGATGAATTTAGTAAAGGCTTCTATTTCTATTGGAAAATTTAGTTCAATGACTTCTATTTCTATTGATAGATTCAATTCATGACTTCTATTTCTATGTTCTATTGTATAACTTTGATCACCAGACTTCTACCTCTCTCACATTGTGAATGGTCAATCCTTAATAATACTCTCACTGTCACCACCTACTCATCCTCATGACGATTAACAAAATCAACCACAGCAGAAACAAAGTCGTCCGGGTTTTCACTGATCACCCAGTGACCGGCTTTGATGTCTCTCACTTCAAAGTTGGGAAAGAACCGCCCTATATCGGGGATATATTCATCAGGTACATAATTAGACTCCGTACCTCTGATAAACAAAGCGGGTCCTCTCGACCAACGAGACACATTTGGATCGTACGGCCAGCTGGCTATCATTCCAGCGTGTAAAGCGTCGTTAACAATATCCAAAGGGATTTTACTGGTGATGGGATCGGTTTTCTTCCCTCTGTTCATATTAGTTAACAAAAACTGCCTGATATATTGATTTGGTTCGACCTTGGCCAACTCCTTATCCACGTCCTTGATGTTTGTGTATTTGAAATGTTCAACTGATTTTTTCAATGCAGAAATGTACTTGATGAACGAAGAACTTGTCGATGCTAAAGATACAGGTGCATTATCTACCGAGATAAGCATTTTCAAAAGCTCTGGTCTTCTTAGCGCCAAAGCCATAGCCGCCTTGGCCCCCATAGAGTGACCAATCACAATTGGCGTTGAAAGCCCTTTGGACTCAATAAAGTTTTCAACATCAGCCGCTAAACTGGGATAGTCTAATCTCTTGATGTGTGGCGAGTTACCGAAATTTCTAAGATCAGGAGAATACACATCTCTTCCCAATTGTTTAGCCAATATCTTACCGACGGTCCTGTGATTTGTTCCCAGGCCAAAGATCCCGTGTAGGATAATCAATGGGTTGTTTGATGTTTTTGATTCTGGTTCGTAGACGTCGTAGTTTAAATCTACCGTCGGGATATCTTTGTCAAGAGCATCGCCTAAATAAGAGCTATTCGAGGCATACGAGTTGGTCCTACTAAAACTTCTACTCAACCTTTGGAATACTGCTAGCGTACTTGACCGGTGCAAAAGAGCCATCTTCGTTACCGCGAGCCGATGACGGAAGCGCGCACTAACTAAGCAAGGTTCAGTGGTTGCTTTCGGGTGTATCTGTTGCTGTCGGGAAGAAGAGTGCTGTGAGTGGATGTAATGTGAACGTGACATGAATGTGAAATGACTTGAACGTGAACTGAACACAAACATGACGTGAGAACACGAACCGTTCACAACTGCCTCGTACCGCATGGCTAATTGTATGCTGCAAATTCTAAATTGCAGCCATAATTCTCATCGCTGAGTTTGAAGGACTATCGCTCATCAGTGTTGCTTTTCCCAAAGCTTATTACGAATTCACATCCCAGCTAATTGCCATTAACTATTTAACAATACAAAGCCATGAGTGATTTTTAAGCTTGCTGTTATCAGACAGCATTGATTTATCAAGGTTGGAAGGCTCAAAATCTTATCACGCAGTTCCGGGTTTTTACAGCTGTTGGGATAAGCAATGAAGGAGGGGCTTTGGAGGGGCAAGGGGCCAAGGCTTTGGGGTAAGTGCATGAGAAAATAACCCAATGATCCTCTGCAGACTGCAGTCGAAAGGAAGGACTGCAGTCGAACCGGTGCTAAACCGCTTCTCTTGCAGACGCTTTCTGGATCCGAATGTGAGACACATTTCCGTATTAGACACTCGAGTGGATCCGTACATTAAGCAATCAAGGGTTTGTGTGTACTGCCGGCGAAACCTTGACATAAGCAGCTGTGTGCAGGGGATGAACCTGGCTGGTAACTCAAATGTCTATCCACCTGAGACACGAAACAATTCGGTTATGTGATGTAATCATCGGAAAAGAAACTGGAACTTCACGTACAAAGTTATGTTCTTAACCGATTAGGGTGATGTAATACGTTGTTTAATGTAAAAAACCCCAAGCCTAGAATTTATGTCTAGAGCAATACCGATGATAAACCTGTGATTTTGAAGCCCATGTTTTTGGTACCTGTGTTTCGAGACGGGTATAAATATGCCTGGACATCCCCGGACATCATTCTTAGACAAACATTCAATCTAAATTAAATCTTATAAAAATGGCTGCAACTCAAGTTAGAACCGCTAATAATCTCGTAACTTTCAATGATCAAAACCAAATTCCAATTGTTGGTTTGGGAACTTGGAAAGCCAAGGATGAAGAAGTGTATTTATCTGTTCAACATGCTTTAGAAGCAGGTTATAGACATATTGATACTGCTGCTGCTTATGGAAACGAAGAACCAATTGGTAAAGCGATTAAGGACTCGGGTATTCCAAGAGAAGAGCTCTTTGTCACCACCAAATTATGGTCAAACCGTCACCATGATCCTGTTGGAGCCATCAAAGAATCGTTAGAGAAGTTACAGTTGGACTACGTTGACTTATACTTATTACACTGGCCTGTATTTTTGAACCCTAAAGGTACTCCAGCCAGAGTCCCATTATTACCAGACGGAAAAAGAGACATTGTGATGGACTGGTCGTTTGTGAAGACGTATAGCTTGATGCACGAAGTCCATGACTTGGGATTGGCCAAATCCATTGGAGTTTCGAACTTCTCGGTGAAGAACTTAAAGATCTTAATGGCTGCTCCAGAAACCAGAATCACCCCGGTGGTGAACCAGGTCGAATTGCACCCCCACTTACCTCAGTTTGCCTTGGGTGAATACTGTGCTCAACACAATATCAAACTTCAAGCTTATTCTCCCTTGGGATCAGTTGGATCTCCATTGTTAAAGGATGAGGTTTTATGTGCTATTGCTGATAAGTACGGTGTTTCTCCATCGACGGTGACTTTCAGCTGGATGAAGGAAAGAGACATTGTGTATCTCCCCAAATCCATCAACAAGAACAGATTGGTGCAGAACTTACAGGTTATAGATTTGGACCAAGAAGACGTGGAAACTATCAACAATATCCACAAGACATTTGCAAAGAGATATAATGATCAAGACTGGTTCCCTATAAAACCATTCCAAGAAGACGAATAAATGGTTCTGGAAACCTACTATATAGACTAGAATATCACGATGAATTTACATTTTAACTACAAAAAACACTCGCCAAGTCTCTATTAGAACAACCGGTTGGCTCATTACTTGCTGAAAGCAGCGTCGTAGTCGGTCAAAGTAACTCTGTATCTGACATCACCATCGTGGGTCTTGGTCAATCCTTTTTTAACATTTTCAGCAGAGATTGGAATAACATCGGTCCAGGCAAGAATACCGTTCTTAGCAGCGATGTCCAACATTTCCAACATTTCTTGACGGTTACCCAAGTGAGAAGAACCGAAAGAAGATCCGTTACCAATGAAGTTTTGAGCTTCCAATTGGAATGGAGCTTCTGGCAAACCGACAGAAACGTAGGAACCGTGAACAGTCAAAGACTTGAAGTAATCGGAAGTGAAACCCTTGTTGGAGTTTGCACAAGATAAGATAAAGTCCAATTCCAAAGCAATAGGTTCAGACCAGTTTGGCTTGGTGGTGTCTATGTAGTGAGAAGCACCCAACTTGAAAGCATCTTCTTTCTTGGCTTCACCTCTGGACATGGCGTAAACTTCAGCACCCATGGCCTTAGCAAATTGAATGGCAACATGACCAAGACCACCAATACCAACAATACCAACCTTAGCACCTTTCTTTTTGATGGCTCTCTTTAATGGAGCGAAAACAGTGATACCGGCACATAATAAAGGTGCTGCTTCAGGTCTGTCCAACTCTTTTGGAAGAGGGAACACAAAGTTCTCGTTGGTTGTGACGTGGTTGGCGTAACCCCCGTAGGTTTTTTCGCCGTCTTTCAAAGCGTCGTATGTGTTGATGATGGTGTTACAGTAAGTTTCTTCACCCATCTTACAAGCTTTACAGTTCCAACAAGCATCGGACTGAGCACCAACACCAACTCTGTCACCGACCTTAAATTCAGTCACGGCACTTCCGATCTTGACCACAGATCCAATGATCTCGTGACCTGGGATAACTGGTAACATTGGTTGTTCCCAACCACCAGTAACGGTATGGACATCAGATCCACAGATCCCACAGTGATCGACTTTAACAATGACATCTTTTTCATTCAACTTTCTAGGCTTGAATTCAATCAATTTGGCTTCATTGTACTTGGAAGTATCGTGGATAGCAAATCCTTGGAATGTTTCGAGAGACATGGTTTAATTGAGGTGAAAAATTTGTGGGGTGTCTACCGATATTTATACCTCAAGCAACGGCGCGGTATAGAACGTTTTGCGACAACGCTACTCAACAGATTAAGGAAATTGTTGCGGTGGGGGTGGGGGTGGGGGGACGCAATTTTTTAATCGTTTAATGGTGCTGGTTGTTGGGATATAAATAGGTGGATACATGGATATGGATACTGTGGCCGTGCCCGAGTGATTAGAGCTTTTTTTTGCCGACTCGTTAGCTTCATTTTTAAGCTAGATATATTCATCGGTACATTAATTCGCCGGCTTATCTCTTTTTTTCAATGCGCGAGATGCAAAGTGACGTTATATTGATTCATGAGCCGGGCTTGGTGTGTAGATGAAGTGTGATAGATAGAGAATCACTGGGTAGAATACACAGTTACGTGTTAGAACACACATAAAGGGGTTAGGATAAAGAAAAGAATCACGTGTAACCAATGGAGAAACGACTAAAATAAAACGAATGGAGAAATGACCGTTACGAAAAGAGAATCCACTGATGCAAAAATACTTACAAGTTCAATGTTCAATATATTCCATTATTTAAACGTAACTATACATTTAGTCCAACAACTTAACGTAGTTAGAAGGACAAATACCAATTTGACCGTTGGCACGTCTTGCTTGCCACCATTTACCGTCGATATCATCGACGTCCAAGATTTCATCTTTGATGAATGAGATTTCATTGATATCATCAGGATTAGCATCATAACTATATAATGCTTTGGCCTTGTATCTGAAATTCATTACTGGCTGACTGTCTGGTTGTTCGTTGTTATAGATGGTTGATCTCTTATTGTTGGTTAAATCTCTGTTGTTAATGTCTGAAGATGAAAAGTTTTCTAATCCATTCAACTGAGATGACAGCATATAGGGCGTATTAGAAGATTTGTTGTTGGTGGTCAACTGACTTTGTCTTAAGTTGTTGTCTTGGAAATGAGTGGCTTGATCTTGAGCAGGATTCATGTATCTCTTGTATTCTTCATCGTTATCATCTTCCAAGTTATGGGTGTTGAAATTCTTGTCATCCAAATGGTTGTGTTGGTTATTTCTTAAAGAGAATGAATCAATGAATTGATTAGTAGGACTCTCTGGGTGACCACCAAAGTAGATTATTAATGTCAAGTTCAACATGGCTAATAGCATACATCCAGCACCACAACATAAATAGCCACTTTCCGAGCTATAGATCAAATTATTGGTGGAGTTTGATGTGTAAACAAATGCTATGGATAATAATCCCACAAGAGTGAACTTATACAATTCGATTATGTTGAACAAGTATAAGAAAAGAATTGCGATGATCAATAAGATTTGGTAAACCAACCCCCACCAGGTGAATCTGGGGAACCCCTTTTGGGGGCTGGAGGCGGCACCTGCTATGGCGATGATCCAAGCAATGACCCCAAAACTGAGGGTCGATATAGCAAAAGGGTCAGTGAAAAAACCCGAAACTTTAAATGGCATGTTCAAGGGGTATTATACAAGTAGAGCCGTTGACGGTGGCTGGTGTGAAATGAGTTCGAAAAAAACGTATACCAAATGACAGGTATTGTAGGTATCAAAATTAGCGCCTAGTGAAAGTTTGCAAGTCCAGTTGTGAAAAAATACTGGGTGATAGGCGGCGTGTAATGTTTAGATCCAGAGATCGGGGGTTTCAGCGGGGTTGGAAACGAGCAGAAACAGCTTGACTAGCACAGGGTCGACGCAGATATAAGTCGGGAGGTATCGGACGCTAACGAAGATAAGCACAGAACCTCAAAGGAAAGATATCAGCAAAATGCGTAGGAACAAGCGGTATTTATTGTTTATATCGAGAAGTTTTCCAGATTTCAGTGCGAACTTCATTAGTGGATCAGAGACACAAAGACGAAATACACAAAGACGAGATAACACAAAACGCCATTTGTGTGAAAGTCTAGACCAGACCGCGCATCGTGTTTGAATGCCAGGCGCGACTGCTTCCAAACCAACAGACGGAATTACGCTGTGAACAAGGAGGTGGTTACAAATACGATGTGCTATGCATTGATCGGGACAGCTGTGCACTTAACGGTCGGGACTCGACCCAGACTGGTATGTGCGATTGGCATCTGTAGATTCAGGCTGGTATGAGAAATCGCTGTAACTTTAATCCATCTCATTATTCAGCTGGCGCTTAAGCAGGGGTTTGTGAGACCTGTCTCATAGTTCATGGCCGTTGGGTTATGGTTTTTGGAGTACTGAGAGAGGTAATGTAGACTGTAGTAAGACCTGGGAGATACTAAGGCCGAACCACTGTAAAGACGGCTACGAGACCACTACAAGACCGATATAAATACCGCTACAAGGCCACGGTAATATCACCATAGGATCACTACAAGACCATTGAAACACACTTCTGTCTCAGCACTCTCACGGTGTTCTCACAGTGCTCTCACAGTACTCTCATGGTGTTCTCACGGTGCTCACGGTGCTCTCACGGTGCTCTCATGGTGCTCTCACAGCGCTCTCACAGCGCTCAGTCTTGCGCTCAGTCTTGCGCTCTCATTCTCAGTCTCAGTCTCAGTCTTGCGCTCTCAGTCTCAGTCTCACTCCAACTCCCACTGCACTCTCTCCCACCCACTAACAATCACCCCAACAGCTATATATTACAACCTCCTTATTCACAGCCTGGATCTCACTTATCATCTCCGTCCAACCTCCGCAGTTCCTAAATAGTCCGAACCGAACCGTGCCGTAGCACGGCCGTCGCGGACAAACGGTGCCAGTTTGCCCTACGTTAAGCCCCCTCGCACCGCACTAAAAACTAATTACTGGCTCGGTGTTCAACCCCCAGGTCACGCGGCTAACCCTTGTATAACGGCTGCAAAATAAGGGAACTTTTATAGCTCAAATCCTATTTGCTGACGGATCAATTCGGAGAGATTAAACAATCCTACTGGGTATATAAACGACACCGTTAGCTGTCTATTTCATCCAACAATGTACTCCAGAACCTTACTATTATCTCAAACGAAGATCCCTTCGAGATCTTTATTTAACATTGCTACTAAACTTAACAAGAAGCCAACTTTTGATAACTCGTTTATCACCCATCCTACGTTCCAACATCCAAAGACTAAAACGGATGAATTAGAAGCTATTCATGTCGAACACAGAGTGCCAGTCACCATGTCCGATAAAGTAGCTAATGGCCTGGTTAGGTTTTTCAGATGGTGTTTTGACTTGGCCACGGGCTATAAGCACCCAAAAGAAGGCGTAAGCTACGCAGGAACTCGTTATGAAATGTCAGAGAATAAATGGCTCACCCGTTGTATTTTCTTAGAAAGTGTTGCTGGTATTCCTGGTATGACGGCTGCTTTTATTAGACACTTGCACTCATTAAGATTATTGAAAAGAGACAAGGCTTGGGTAGAAACCCTTTTGGATGAAGCTTATAACGAAAGAATACACTTGTTGACATTTATCAACCTTGGAAAACCTTCTTGGTTCACCAGGATGTTCATATTTTTGGGACAAGGAGTTTTCTGTAACGTGTTTTTCTTCAACTACTTGTTCTTCCCCAAGTTCTGTCACAGGTTTGTCGGTTATCTCGAGGAAGAAGCCGTTAGCACGTATTCCCATTTCTTGAGCGAATTAGATGCTGGTAAATTGAAGAAGTTCGAGGATATGAAAGTGCCTCCTGTAGCAGTGCAATACTATAATGGCTTGAATGAAGACTCATCTATAAGAGAGTTGGTATCAAACATCCGTGCAGACGAAGCTAAGCACAGAGAAGTCAATCACACATTTGCCAACTTGAGTCAGAAAGCTGATAGAAACCCTTATGCTTTACAATTAGGAGAGAATCAACCAGGTAATGATTTATCTAACCATCGTGGTACTGGATGGGAACGTAAAGATATTATTTTGTAAATATGAGTATACGATATTATGTTGAATAAATGTTACAATCTACAATATCCATGCTAATGCCTATTAATGTGAGGTTGGATATCATAATAATTTCGTCTAGACCAACTTAATGAGTAGCACCCAAGAATATGGTGGCTGATAAACATACAATCATCACCAATACACCCCAAACAGAAAGAGCCAATCCACCATATTTACAGAGCTTTTCTAACAACGTAAACTCGTCACCTTCTTTTGGCTTGATCAATAAATAACCAAACAACCCTGGTAATATGAATGAAATCGACGTCGAACCAGTAGATCCTACAAACGCCAAAACGTGCTCCAAGGATGTAACGGAACAGGCTATTATATAGCTGAATACCACAATCCCGGTGGTGATGTAATAGAAGTTTTTGGTGGATAATGGCACCACAATTGGATCATGACCTGCAGTATCGTAAGCCCCTTCCATAGGGGTGGTGGAAACAAATGACTGGTTTTGACTGGCAGCATCATCGATCAACGCATCATGTTCGTCAGTTGTAGGTCTATTACTTGGTAATAAGTCTTTTATGTAATATATCACATGGTTCACCGAACCACGACATGGGTGACATTGAAGAGGGAACAGTAAGCTCACCATAATGACAATACACAATCTTCCGATCAAAGATGAAATGGAATCCTTTGGATACATGGTGATTATATTACCATTAACAGTATTTCCAAAAGTCAAATAACCAGTGATGGCCACGGTGATATATGAAGTACAAGCAGTTGCTATAGCATTTCTGATAACGTGATTGGACTGGCGAGTTTTACTTCCAGCCGTTTCACTAGCCGTCAATTCGTTGATGATAGCAAACATGTTTTGATGACAGGTATAAGCAAACACAAAGATGGGGAACGAGCTCAATGTCTTTTGCCACAGGATGGGGCCAATCCAGTCTATTTGAACTGGTTCTTCTGGACGAGAAGTAATGGCATGCCAAATTACTAACACGATAAGGTAAAGGACCGAGACAAGCGCTACAATACTGGTGTACTTCAACGAATCCAACTTTCTCAAGAACAGAATGGGAGTGACAAAGATCATGAATATCGATATCCAGAAATTACGTGAACTCAATATACCAGAGGAAACCCCAAGGGATTCTGTGATCTTTGGCATCAAGTCTCCAATGATAACCAAGTAACTGATCCCCACTCCAAAGCATTTGATGGCGATGGCAGCATCAAACACAACCGATAAAGAAGGATACGTCAATTGGGCCAAGCTGAAAAAACTGGCTGCCGTTTGTTGATCGGTATATTTTGTTACTTTGGTTTGAAGATAAAGTCCGAAAGATGAAGTAAGCGAGGACCAGAAGATAAGTATGAGCCCGAAGACCAACCCGTTCGACCTGAGGCCGTAAGGCATCGCCAATATCCCGGCCCCGACGATCGTGTTAAGGAGGTTGATGGTGCCCGACTGGATGGTAGCAGTAGCCATTATTGATGAGATAAAAGAGTGCGCGGTTCGAATTCACCAGTTAATATGGTTGGTGAAAATAACTTTATTGCATAAATTCATAAACCCAAAATTAGGGGTATCAAGATACAAAGAAATGTAGAGGGTATTGGTAAATTGGCCTCGTCGAGTTTATAAAATTTTTCAAAACAAAAGTCAAATTTATCTTTTTTTTATCTTATTTATCGTTTTCTGATTTTTACATTTTGTCTGTTTCCACTCACTTAGCTCTAATTTAATGTATAGCCGAATCAGTAAATAATATGCATGGAACAATAAACAAACCAATTCCAGCATCTGAAGCATTTCTATCTATAAGAATTAATATACTACTTGTACACTGCCAATTGCATCTACATCCAGGTACCAACTACATCCCATCAAGGCTCTGCTTATCCGTGCAATTATCCGTTCAAATCACTACCAGCTCCCGCTTGCATTGAACGATATCTATAAACAGAAAGTCTAAACAACCGGATAAAGGGTTGGCCTCGTGCTGGCACTAGTACTCGTGCGGGCGTGTAGACGCGAACACTCGTGCTCATTTATCTTTGCAGCCAGTACCAATTGTGTCAGCACAACCTCTTAAAACACGCGTGTGTTGGGTTCCATACTCAATTGGCCCACGCTACACATTCCCACCCCCGACCTACCTCCAACACTCTGTAGACCTGGCTTGTATATCCAAACACTCCTAGTCGTGCGGATAAGCTCAACCGCACCCAACATTTATAGCCACGCTTTTGACGTGTACCTGTGGTGGTTCCAATTTTAGACCCAACCAACACGGGTCCCAGCCCCTGTTGCGTGTAACCATAGAGCGAGTAATTTCTGGGGGCTTGTGACGTGTGGGGGCTAGGCATGTGAAATTCCCTCTCTTGCAACAAGCTGCACACGTTGATTTTTCGCAGCCATGTGGGTGCTTGATTTGGTCGGCTGTTCTACCAAGATATAAAGACCTAAGATCCTTGTATTTTTCAAAAGGAACACATTTGATACGTTCTTTTCAACACGGATGGAAGTTTTGGAGTTACCTTTGTCTCTCAACAAGACATACTTGTATTCGATTCTCACGATTGTAGTGGTCGCTTTATTATCCACTAACAAAACTATCCAATCGGCATTAACTTTTGGTTGGAATTGTTTCATCAGACCACTCTTATACAAGAAGAAACACAGCACTGAACAGCAATCCAATCTCGAGTTATTCTACAAAAACCAAGCCCATATCTATGACAAAACTAGACAAGTGTTGTTGAAGGGTAGAAAAGAATGCTTGAACTTAGCTGCTAGTCATTTGGAAAAACAAAAAGACCTTGTTTGGGTTGATATTGGTGGTGGCACTGGTGCCAACATCGAGTTCATGAACCTGATCATTCCTATTTCCAACTTCAAAAAAGTCTACTTGGTTGACTTATCTCCTTCATTATGTAAAGTGGCTGTTGACAGATTCGCTGCCCATGGCTGGTCCAATCTTTCGGTGCTTATTGAAGATGCAAGCTCTTTCAAAATCGACTTCGAAAAGGTGGACTTAATAACCTTCTCCTACTCGTTGTCTATGATCCCAACTTTCTACAACACTATTGATAATGCTGTTAAATTGTTGGATCCTAATGGTGTTATTGCTGCCGTTGATTTCGGTATTCAACTGTCCGATACTTCTCTTGGCCGTATCAACACTGTTGGTGGTCTCATCAATAGAAACTTGTCTTGGTGGAATAGAAATTTCTGGAGAATCTGGTTCGAAGCTGATAAGGTGTTTTTGGATTCTTCAAGAAGAAACTACTTGGAATATCGTTTTGGTACTGTCAAATCAATTAACTCCTTCAACAAACAATTGGGTAAGATTCCTTACTATATTTGGGTTGGATGCCATAAGTCTAAGAACGAACACTTGGTTAACCGTATCAACTGCTTGGTCACTGAATCTCCTTACTTGGGACCATTGAACTCCAGTGATGTCGATTTGTCAAACGTGCCAATCTCTAAAGGCCATGAAGCTTTGGTTAACAACATCTCCCGTAACTTACCGTACCCATCTATGTACTACCAAAAGGAAGTATGGAGAGTTTACTTCGATGATTTTAACCCGCAATACGAACAGTTCAAGAACCAATATATCTACGCTTTCACCTGGGAAGATCCAAGAGAAGATCACAAGATCTTGAAATTCAATGAAAACGATACTGTTTTGGCTATCACCTCTGCTGGTGATAACATCTTACACTACGCTTGTTTGCCTAACCCTCCTAAGAAAATTCATGCTGTTGATTTGAACCCTTGTCAAAACCACTTATTGGAATTGAAATTGGCTGCTTTCAGAAACTTGGAACAAGAACAAATCTGGTCTATGTTTGGTGAAGGAAAAATTGATAATTTCAAGGAATTGTTGATCAACAAGTTGGCCCCAAGTATCAGCTCTAACTCTTTACAATACTGGATGGAAAGAGGTGAAAAGACTTTCGGCGTTAAAGGAAAAGGTTTATACGACACTGGATCTACTCGTTGGGCTTTGAGATTGGCTAAGGGTGTTTTCACTCTCTTGGGTTTGAACAGCCAAGTCAGCAAGTTGTGCAAGTGTGAAACCATGGAAGAGCAATTAGAAATTTGGAACAACAAAATCAAGCCAGCTTTGTTCAATCCTATTGTTGGAACCTTATTAGTTGGTAACCCTATTTTCCTTTGGAAGGCCTTGGGTGTTCCAGCCAACCAAGCCAAAATGATGGGTAACTCTGTTTTGAAATATGTTGTTGATACTTTGGATCCAATCATTACCCGTTCCTTGGTGTCTAAGGACAACTACTTCTACTACTTGACCTTACAAGGTAAATACAGAAAGGACAACTGTCCTGAATACTTGACTCCTAAAGGTTACAAGAACATCAACCGTGTTCTGGCCAAGAACGGTGAAAGTGCTTTGGATCACATCAGAATGCACACCGATACATTGAACGATGTGTTTTACAGATTGCAAGAAAAGTCTTTGACCATTGTTATCATCATGGACCATATGGATTGGTTTGATCCACATGGAGAAGATGCTGTGAATGAAATCACTGCTTTGAAGAAAGCATTGGCTCCACAAGGAAGATGTATGTTACGTTCTGCTGCTCAGTATCCATGGTACATAAAGACATTTGAAGAAAATGGATTTAGATGTGAGCCTGCTGCCATTAGGGAAAGCGGTCATTCGATCGACAGAACTAACATGTACGCATCCACATGGGTGTGTACCAAGATGGAAGGCGAAAACAGAAGAAGAAGTAGCCGTATCAGTAGCTTGAGAATTTAGTGGTGTAGTTGGGTAAATAGAATAAAATATAATGAAATAGATGAACTAAATTCGCAGCCATCCGCGAAAAATCTCACCTCATAAATCCATTAGTAATTCATCATTTGACATGTCGGAGTTTGAAATTGTTCTCAATGTCCCCATGGAATGCCAGAGCTGTGTAGAGTCCATTTCCAACACATTGAAACCACTCGACAAGCTTTCATCTTTTGACATCAATCTCAAGGAGCAGATCGTTACTACAAAAGGATCTCTCCCACCATCAGAAATTGTTAAAGCCATCCAAGAAACAGGCAAAGATGCAATTATCAGAGGAACAGGAAAACCCAATTCTGCTGCAGTTTGTATCCTAGAAAGCTTTGATGATAAGGATTTCCACCAGCCTGTCAAGGGCCTTGCAAGAATTGTTGATGTCAGCGCTGGCGAATTGTTCATTGATTTGACCATCAATGGATTAGCAAAAGGTACATACTATCCACTGATTCGTACGAGTGGAAACCTTCTGGAAGGTGCTTTATCTACCGGGAAATCATTCTACGATTTAGAGCCAATCAAGGTCGATACTCCAGCCTCTGATTCCACTACAATCAACTCAATTGGAGCTGCCACCCATACATCAGATGATGCACTTTTTTCCGGTCAAGGATTTTTATATGCTCCATTGAAAGTGCATGATTTGATAGGTCGTTCAATCGTCTTATCATCAGCCAAGGATGCGCTTTTCCCATCGTCTCTTGTAGGAGTTATTGCAAGAAGTGCTGGGGCTTGGGAGAACGATAAGCAAGTATGTAGTTGTTCAGGGAAAACGGTTTGGGAAGAGAGAAAAGACGCTGTATCTCGTGGACTTCAAGTATAGTAAGTATGGAATGACATAATGAAGTTGTATACGTAAACTGCCCGTAACATTGGGGTATTTTCATTGTTGTATTTTCATGGTATTGTATTTTCACCTGTTAAACCATTTATGCGAGTGCGCATCTTTCACACGGTGCCACCATTTAAGCGGGCGCGCATCTGTCACCACGGTGCCACCAGTGAGTCGATTCGCCCCCATGGCCGCGCGCACGTCGTTAGTTACGGCCATCGATATCAACTAGCGACCCGCGCCATCGCTTACGCCTAGATACCCATTAACAACAAGCGGCATTTAAATATTCCACAGCATGTCTGTCCCTTCTGTGTCAGCACGTACCTCCGTGTTCGACTTTCTCAACGAGCAGTTGGAGGCGATCACCCAAAAGCGATCCCTCAAACTCAACTCATTAAGATCAAATCTACCTGGTATTCCTTTAAGTGATGTGGTAGAATTTGCCCACCAATACTTGAACTCATTTGATCCACCGTTTGAACTCGAAAGTATCTCCCTCTCTGGGAACTCGCTTGAATCCTTGCCCCTGAACTTCAAAATACTCACCAAGAATTTGGGATACTTGGATCTCCACAATAACAACTTTTCAGAATTACCAATCGATGTCTATGATTTACAAAAATTGGAATACCTCGATTTGTCTAGTAATAAACTCAGCTACTTACTGAAGTCCAGAATGTCAGGTTTATCCGAATTGAAGTTGATTTCTTTGAAGAATAATCGATTTAAATATTTACCTCCAGTGTTGGGAGAACTACCAAGTTTAAATTTGATAGAGGTCCTGGATAATCCCTTGATTCTCCCGCCCCTGGAAATGGTGCAAAAGTTCCAAATGCAACTGGCAGAACACGACTGGGTTAAAGAATTAAAACAATATTTGGTAGCTAATTCTGCAGCCATCGAGTCGAGAATTTATGAATATCCTTCTCAAACACACTCATCTACCACCACTTCTGCAAATGCGGCTTCAAAACCAGCATCATCATCGTCACTGTCTTCACTGGGCCCCCAGCTACCACGGACAAAGAACATCTCCGAAACCAAAACTAAGGCTTCAAAAGCTGCAAGAAGAATGGGTCTTATAATAAAAAAGCCTGACGAAATCAACCTGTCACAGGAAAATGCCCAACCTCAAGCCCAGGAATCTCATTCTCCACTTAACATTCCCAACTCATCATCATCCATCGACTCCTCCTTCAACCTTGTGAGTCCTCCTCCTCCTGTAGGAACCACAACCATAAGCACAGCCCCAAGTAATACTGGGTCGAACTCGTCATCCACAAACCTAGCACCGACTCCTCTGTCCGTGGTGTCACCACCCATAACTCCAACCATAACGTCATCCACCAAACCAAAGCCAAGATCGAGGTCAAATACCTTGATTGAAATAGATAAGATGCTTGAAAATTCAGATAGCGTGGATACGGAGCACAAACTGGGAGCCTACTTCCGCAGACTCTCCACCTTGGCTGAAAACCCCATAGATGAAACTTCTTCAAAGCATCGCCAACATCCTTCGATACCCAATATTCAAGGTTCAAACCCAAACTCAAACCCTTCATCCAGGAATGGGAGTATCTCCGCCAGGCATGTCTTTTCAAGTAGCTCGTCAGAAGCGGAAGATTCAGACTTGACCATCAATACTTCAGTAACGACAGCACCGTTGGCTCAACTGGGACATTCCAGAACCATCAGTAATAGTAATGTTACGGGTAAGACTCCACCAGGACCCAAATCCAATACTATTTCAGATCACTCCCCATCAAGATCCAATAGGAACCACGAAAATGATGCCACGTCTATCATCGATGTATCAAGGAAGATTCTCTTTGCTTTTAGTGAATTGCACTCGTCAGTGAGACGTTTTAGTGGATTTTGTTCAGATAAAAAGGTGACGATAAAAATGGTGTCTTATTTGTACACAGCAAAAGCCAATATCGACTCGCTTGTAGAGAACTTGGAACTTGTGGAGGAGAACTCCAATAATGTCGATAAAATCATAGAGGCATTACACACATGTATCCAATCTTTCAAGTCTATCATGACTCTCTTGAGTGAAAACTTTGCAAGTTTTGTCAGCAAGATCGATATATGTTTTATCAGGATGTTATATTTGACAGTTTATGGGAGTTTCAACGAAGTGTTCAATGCCTACAAGATTCTTGTTCCTCAAGCATCTTTCAAACTTCAAGATAGCAAGGGTAAGCCAACGGGATTATCTGTCAATACCAATATGGCTGAAAATAACGAGGAGGTTGATTCGAAGTTGTACGAATCGATTGATATTGCTGTATCAAAGGCACAGGATGTATTTGGTGAGCTAACTAGAGTGATAGGGAAGAGTGCAGTGGCCACTGCTAATAGCGATTCAAAGGGCGAAGAAACCATGGGCCCACAGGTTGTGGCTAAGGTCAAGGACCTCACCACTGTTTGCGTTCTGTCTATGGAAATAATCAAGAGAATCAAAACCAAGCTTATCACCATACGAAACAATCCAAGTTTCACCACCAAAAAATTGTTCTGGGATGATATCAATTTGTTTTTGAAGGCTATTATCCAAACTTTCTCAGCAGTCAAGAACCTCATGAAAGATTTGCCTATCCTCAATGAGATCAGGTCTTCAATGGCTACCTTGACAAAGTCCACCAAAGATGTCACGATTCTCCTTGAAGCATCGTCATACAAATCAATGTCCAGCGACTACAACGGACCAGCATCATCACACCCTCCACCACTTAGTTCCATACCCAGCGTGTCTAACATCTTCACGCCTTTATCAGCTCATCCTGGTTCACAAGTTCCACATATCAACTCACACGCAAACAGCCATTCCCAAGTCAATCTTACCCAATTACATAGTATGCCACCAGTAAGGACTCCACTAGTGGCAGCTTTAGGACCAGCAGCCCAGGCCATTCTACCATTGAACGACAATAACCAAACCAACCCACCACTGCTTCCACAAGTACATTCCCATAGTAACCTTGTATCATCACCATTGGCCAGTCCAGGCATCACCTCAGATAACACCCATCTCACAGCACCCCCGCAATCTAGCGGACAGTATTATGCCAATAACGGGTTGAATCCGTTTGACGGATTAATCATAGCAAGCCGGGAACGGCCCGAACGCCATGAATAATAGATACCACACATCCCAGTCCCCACTTTACGGGTCGTTTTGTGGAATATACATTACTTCTGATTACATACGCATTGACTCTGATTGATCTGATCTTGACTCATTCCTCGCTATTCGCATTCCTATTTGAAAAATTTCAGATACCAGTAAAAAAGCCTTTAATGACTATTGAGCTTGAAGAACCTCCTCTTGAGTCGAACGCCCAGGTCGTCAAGGACTTGTTTGCCGGTACCATTGGAGGTATCGCCCAGGTTTTGGTCGGTCAGCCTTTCGACACCGTCAAAGTTAGACTTCAGTCTGCCCCGGAGGGAACATACTCCGGAGCTGGCGATGTTGTGAAGAGATTATTGAAAGACGAAGGGTTTAAAGGTTTCTACAAAGGTACCTTGACCCCCTTGGTGGGTGTAGGGGCTTGTGTCTCGGTTCAATTCTCTGTGAACGAGTTTATGAAGAGATACTACAACGAGAAGTTGAATGGCCAGCCGCTTCTGTTAATCCAGTTCTTCAATTGTGGTGCAGTAGCAGGTTTTGCTAACGGGTTTTTGGCATCTCCAATTGAACACATTCGTATCAGATTGCAAACTCAAACAGGATCAGTCAAACAATTCAACGGTCCAATTGACTGTGCTTCCAAGATATACAACCAAAATGGATTGAGTCAAGGTATATTCAGAGGTTTGGCCCCAACCCTTTTCAGAGAATCAGTAGGATTAGGTATCTACTTTGCCACATACGAAGCATTGATTGCAAGAGAAATCAGAACTGCTAACGTCGAAAGAAAAGATATCTCTGGTGCTAAATTATGTTTATTTGGTGGGTTATCTGGTTACACTCTTTGGTCCTCCATCTACCCAGTTGATGTGATCAAGTCCAAGTTACAAACCGACTCGTTATCCAAGCCCAACTACAAAGGTTGTGTGAGTGTTGTCAAAGACATTTGGGCCAAGAATGGTCTTAAGGGATTCTACAGAGGGTTTATTCCAACCTTGTTGAGAGCAGCTCCAGCTAACGGTGCTACCTTCGCCATGTTTGAATTGACCATCAGATTGATCTCTTAGAAAGCTTATGTATTCATTATAGATTGTTTCATTATTTATCGTAAATGTCATTATTATTAATCAAGTTTCCGGGCCAGATTCCCCATTTGTTCCAGTTCAGGGAACCCAGAATACTCTTCTATATAATCCTCCGGTCTTATCACTTTGATGAACTCCATAAAGTCCATCATATACTCGTCCAACTCGTATTGGTCACCTCCTTCAAGTTCGTGTCTTTCTTCTTCAAGGTCTTTTTCTTCGTCTTGGTGGTCTGCCTCATGGTCTACATTGGTTGGTGATACAGACGAAAGAACTCCAAGGGACAGTGGTGGAGACTGGTTGGTTCTGACCCGCTTGTTGAACGTTTTATCCATTCTTAAGTGAAAGCCTGGTACCAAGTCAATCAAGTAAAGGAAGAACATGGTCAATACAAACACATACGATGCAGTCACCACAATTCCTAGTAACTGATAGCAGATTTGAATGAAGTGTCCCTCCACCCAGCCACCCTCAGATCCATATGAGGCATCAGCAAAGATTCCAGTTAGCAAAGAACCCACACAGCCAGCCACCCCATGAATGGCAAAAATATCAAACGCATCGTCGATATTAAAAAAGAACTTCAATCGGGTTGAAAGGTTACTAGTTATTCCACCAATAAGCCCGAATACAATTGGTTTCCAAAACCCAGTAGGAGACGATACGTACCCACCACCCGGAGTGAAAACAACTAGTCCCGACATCAACCCTGAAGAAAGAGAAATGATCGAGAGCTTTCTCTCTGACCACCCACCCCCATTACCTTCTAAAGGTATAGAAGAACAGTAATAGTCTATTGATGCCCAAACAAACCCACTTGTACTGGCACATATCAATGTGTTTACCATGATGTATATGGATAAAGTCAGGAACTTAAAGTCACATCCGGCCACAAATCCACACCAGCCAAATAATGTGAATAAGGTGCCAATAACTATCAAACCATTATTTGAACTCCTGTAATTATAAAGAACCTTTGAGTTTCTTGGGCCCAAAATATAACTGTACGCCAAAGCAGTAAACCCACTGACTATATGGATACAGTTTCCACCTGCAAAATCAGCCACAGGCAACTTCTCCAATTCTATTGAAAGCCATCCGTTTCTATTCCAAAACCAATAAGTTACCGGATTATATATGATAGTGGACCAAATGAATAGGAATAATAACATGGGCTTCAACCTTCCTCTTTCTGCAATACACCCTGGGAACGTGAATCCCACACAGATGATTTTGAACATCCCGTTGAAAAGGAAATGGTTTATTGATAATATGGTTCCTCTTTGGGTATCATAAACATGAATGGCAGCATCTCTTAAATGTCTTAAAACCACAAAGTTCAAGTTGCCTATGAATTTGTTGCTTGCAGGCGAATAACACAACGAATATCCCCATATAAACCAATCTAGTAGAACCAAGGGCATAACAATAGAAGGTATGGCTAATTGCAATAAGGCTGATCTTCTTTGGGTCAACCCCGAATAAAACAACGATATCCCTATAAGTACGAAAAACAACAAGAGCGTACAGAATATCATGAACAACGAGTTTATGGCTAGCTCCAACGGGAGTGACCTATCTTCTTGTTCTTTCATGGTGATAATAATTTATTTCAGCTGTCAGACGATTAATTTTTTTTCCGCATCAAGTCGCCAAATAGGCAATATGAATAGGCTAGATAAGTAGAGTCATAGGCCATGATATTTCAGGTGATAGCCACACATTTGAAACCAAGACGATTGGCTGAACCTTGTCTTCAGTACAAAAAAAAATCCAACATTACAGCTGTTTTTGCAGCCATCTACAAGCTATTAAGATCTATTATATTGAATTATAGATGTATAAACAATATTAAATACAAAACAAGCAGACAATAACTTAGGGATTCTAAAGAAAAACTAAGAATGAGCTTAGAAGACTAAGGGAGATTAGAAGTCTTCATCGTCGGAGGAGACGTAAGCGTCACCCAATTCCTTCTTCTTCTTCATTCTTTCCTTCTTCTTCTTTCTTAATTCCGCAGAAGATAACTTCTTCTTCTTCTTAGCAGCAGCAATCTTGTTACCCATAGCATCGAACTTGTCTTCTTCGTCATCACCCTTCTTTTCTAATCTTGGACCAGCACCTTGACCTTGGACCCAGTTGTGACCAGATGGAGTCATCTTACCATCAACAACAGCCCAAACTTCTTCAGTCAAATCCTTGGTGAATTCAGCAGAGTGAGTAATGATAACGATACCACCTTCGAAAGCCTTCAAGGCCTTGGATAAAGCACCCAAAGAGTCTCTGTCCAAATAGTTGGTTGGTTCATCCAAAACAATCAAGTGAGGTCTTTGCCAAGTACAAGCAGCCAAGACTAACTTAACCTTTTGACCACCAGACAAACCTCTGATTCTGGAGTGGGAAACTAATTCAGCTTCCAAACCCAACATAGCACAGTGCTCTTCGATTTCCTTTCTGGTTAAAGGTCTGAATTGACCAGAAGCCAAAGCTTCCTTCATATCAACTTCGGCAACCATCTTGGAGTGAGTTTCCATTAATTCACCTCTTGGTAACCAAGCGTTATCAATAGACATCATTGGAACCCATCTTTCAGACTTCATACCCAAGTTTTCACCCAAGAGGAAAGAACATTCATATTCGTAAGAGTTCTTGAATTTTCTTCTAGCGTGAATACCGGAAATTCTTCTTGGAGAACCTTCAATCTTGAAGATCTTTTCCATTCCCTTTTCATCATCTTCGTTAATTTGTCTAGAAGCTCTGTCCATGGTTTCTCTATCTTCACCAGTGTGGAATCTCCATTGGATATATTCAGATGGAGTCTTGTCCAAATGGTTATCAATATGGGCGAAAGCATGTTGTTTAATGTAAGCAATTCTACAGTTTTCGTGGACGTAAACTTCACCTTCAGTTGGCAATAATTCACCAGTCAACACGTTAATCAAAGTAGACTTACCGGCACCGTTTGGACCAATAACAGCAATTCTAGAAGACAAAGAACATTGGAAGTTGATGTCTCTAATTTGTGGCTTGGTAGTACCTGGGTATTGGAAGGTCATGTTAGAAACCTTAACAATAGCCTTTTGCTTAGTCTTAACACCTTCTAAGAAACCTGGTTCTGGGAAGGAGAATTCCAAGTCAGAGGCTCCCAATTCGTAGTAAGATTGAGCAGATGGGCACTTCTTGACGAATTCAGACAAGTTACCCTTGTACTTTCTCAACTTGAAACCTTCGTAGTGGATAATGTATTCAACAACATTGTCCAAGAAACCGGAATCGTGAGAAACAATGATGGAAGTAATACCACAAGTCTTCAAGTAGTTGACTAACCAAGCAACGTTGACGGTATCCAAATGGTTAGTTGGTTCATCCAACAACAAGATATCGGCGTTCTTCAAGACAGCTCTGGCCAAAGCCAATTTCATCTTCCAACCACCAGACAAAGAGGCGATTGGCATCTTGATCATTTCTTCGGAGAAACCGAATTCTCTCAATTTGTCTTCGACAACGGCTTCAGTCAAACCAACTTCACCATCAGAAATGACGAATTGAACAACGGTGGTTTCAGCGTGAGTACCATCGATATCGTGTTCAACGTAGACGGTCTTACATTCTTCTTGACTTGGGAAACCTTCGACTTGACCGTTAGCAATAGCTCTCATCAAGGTAGATTTACCGGCACCATTTGGACCACACAAACCGTATCTTCTGTTTCTCTTCAATCTGAATTGAGTCTTGTTCAACAAGATCTTAGCACCGTAAGCCAAGGAGAACTCACAGTTACAAAGGTCTTCACCTTCATCTTCTTCATCTTCGAAAGATGGAGGAGCTGGGATGTTGTCGATAGATCTCTTTCTGAATTCTTCAATGATTTCAGTGGCTTCCTTTTCGTGCAAGAAAACAGTGGCGAATGGCAAAACATTCTTAACCCAGTCACCTGGGTGGATGTTTCTTTCATCGACCAAGTCACCAGCAATAGCAGCAATGTAGGTGAGGACAGGTTCGAATCTAGCATTGACGTTGTTAGACTTGGTCAATTCCTTGAAGATAGCCAAGGTGACGGAGATGTCACCAGCAGTAGAGACTTCTGGGATGGAGTCATCTTCTGGGATGGCACCGACTCTTCTCAAGGTGTTCAAAGCTCTGTTGGTAACTTCACGAGCTTCTGGGTCAGCAATAGTTTGGAAGTTAGACTTCAAAGCTGGCAACAATTTGTCCATAAATGGAGCAACAACTTGTGGATCGTCGACCAACTTACACATGTTATCAACGATAACAGCGGCCTTTCTCTTGATGGCAGTTTCTCTTTCAGCTAAACCTCTAGATAACAATGGAGCCATGATAGACAAAGTAGCCATGGTAACTTCAGAAACGAAAGTAGTGGCACCCAACAAGTGGACGGTTTCTGGAACACCGTTAGGGTTAGCAATACAGTCGATCAAAGAAGGAATAAACTTTTCGATATCCTTGTTGTCGATAGTTTCAGTAGACTTGGTCATGGTGGCATGAGCAGCAGCCTTAACTTCCTTCTTGGTATCCCACATGGTTTCAGACAAGATTGGGATCAATTCAGGCATTCTCAAGGCGATTTGGTCCTTAGCGGTATCAACCAATTGAGAGATAGCAGCTAAGATGGCAACTTTTTCAGTCCACTTGTTGGTGGAGGTCAAGTTTTCCAAAAGCTTTGGCAAGATAACCTTGATGGAAGTTGGGGTGATGGCACTGGCGATGGCCTTCAAAGCGGTAGCAGCAGCGGTTTGGACTTCCTTGGCCTTGTCACCAGCCTTGGTGGCAACATCAGAAACTAATTCAACAACGTATGGTTCAACGGTTGGAGACATAGCGTTTGGAGAAGCAATGTGAGTGTAAGCTTCCAAAGCAGCAACAACAACAGCGTTGTCCTTGTTCTTGATTTGCTTCTTCAAGTCTTGGAAGAATTCAACTGGAGCATCGTGTTCAACAATGGATGAATTCAAAAAAGATGCAATGTTAGAAGCAGCTTCGTCCTTGTTGTCGGCAACTTGTAACTTGCTCAACAATTCGGAAAGCACTTCAGTGGAATATTTTGATTCACTGACAGCAGACATTTCCTTTCTATGTATTACCAAATGTCTTCTCCTGAAAAAAAAACGAAAAGGAAATTTACTTTGCTTATATAGAAGATGAAAAAGAGAAAAATTTTTCTGCTACTCTCATCTGCTAAAAAAAATTTTTGATTTCCTGCATACGTCGCATATAAATGATTAATGATATTTTGCTTTTTACTAAAGGCGTTATCGATTAGAGAGGCTTTTCTGGGCCGGTGGTATAGAGGTGGTTCCTACTAATGGGGGCAGTTAAACAGCACGCCCTGAAGCCGATTTGTGCCGTTGTTTGGTAGCAGCTTGGTGTAGCATGCTTGCGCATGTCATCTCGCTGTGTGTACATCTTGTCACAGTGCTAGTGGCCACCTGCTTTATGCTACTGTTATCGCAGCGCGTGTGCACACACCGTTCCGAAACTTACGCGCAGATCAGCACGATGTCTTACCCGGCCCAGCATACCAAATTCCAGCCGCTAGAGGTTAAGCTAATTGTAATATCTGATACAGGGGCTTGGGGCTGGTGTGGTAAAAGATGTATCATCTGGGAGAGTGAATAAATCTATGGCTCGAGAATTGAATTTCCAGAGCGGGTTTCCGTGCCAGTAGCTCAGGGCCTGTTTTGATGAGGTGTATTTGCACTGCTAGTTATGGGATGATATCGATAAGTTATTCGATGGAAATGGCTATTATTCTCCGATAAGAGTGGGTGGTTAATTAGTTAACTGGTGTGTTAAATGGTGGTTTTGTTGGTGTGTTCAGAGAAGGATCTAAGGTTTTAATTGGGAAACTACAGGTGTTAATTACCCAGTGGTGATGATTGAGTGATATCTGAAGATCATGGAAGAGTCTCAAGAGGAGGAGTGGTTGTCTTCTGCTATTCAAGGATAAAAGGGGATGTTATTATGTTCAAGGATAATAAGATCTATGGTTGGTAGGAGTATGGATGGTAGAAGTATGGAAAATGCTCTTATTTTTTCTGTAAATTTCCCCTGGAAACAAAGCTTTCTTCTAAGAATTACTCCAACTCATTGGTGAATGGATACTCAGGGCTTTGAGATCAATAACTCCTTCTATAGAGTCCTGAAAGTTTTACTTTCTATGTTCATTCTTGCTTTAGTCCTCAATGTGATGGATATCATGATAACGGAACTGACGCTAATAGTAATGTTGGAATTTGACTTATCCTTCCCTGAGTAAACAGAATTTCAGTCGATTTGTTCTCACATTAGAACATCATATATGTGGACAAAGAGGTAGGAAGAAAAGCGATAAAAATATGGGAATACCTCAAAAGAAAGTACAGAATCCACTAACGAACTGTTTCACAATCTATTGAGACTAATATCCCAGTACATTACAACCATTTGCACCAGCTACAAGACATCAAATACCCTGAATTTTCATGTGACGAACTTGGGAAATAAATTGCCTACGAGGCAAGACGTTAAGGTCCCATAGTGTAGTGGTTATCACATCAGATTCTGATTCTGGGGACCTGGGTTCGATTCCCGGTGGGACCTAATTGTTTTTTTAGATCAACTTCATCTGTTTCGCAGCTTATGCACAGCTTCTACTTGTGCCTGGGGCTCGTCTATAGTTTCGCATCAGTAGCTCGTCAAAGAGGAGCGTGATACATCACATATGAACAATAGAAACGGTTGGCTTGAGCTGTTTCGTTTGCCAGTTTTTTGGCTGCGAAATCATGTCGTTTAAGAAGCCAACAGAGGCGGGCATGTCCCTACGCCTTAACGGTTGATTTCGTGGCGGTGCTCGTAGGGTGGCGGGGCAAGCTGGCAGTACAGTGTGGCTGAATACTGGTGGGGGTAGGAGGCGTATACTGGAATACCGTCTCATCTTTCTTGATCTGCAAGTACCCGATTAACCGTTAGAGATGACATTTAACGTCTTTTCACCACCAGAAAAAAACTTTACTGGTTCGAGTTCTTCTGTAGCACCAAAACTTGTACCTCATTAACTGATTAAACTACTCAGTCTATAAATAGATACACCGCTCTGAATAATTAAGATTCTATATTAACGTTGCTTATGGGTACCCTCTTACATACATATATACATCGAGACATACCGATATCCACTCGTAAGTCATAAGATCATGTCTTCAAGCCCATCTATTCTGGAATGGCTGCACCAATACTTTCTTCGAAGTTGACTGGTTTTTGTTTCTTTTTACCTTGGATAACAACCTCCTCGTCGTTCCCAACAATGGGGGCCTCGTTGGCGATCCCTCCTTTTGGCGCCTCATTTACTCCAACTCCTATATCCCCTTTGCTTCCAATAGCCAAGTTCCCGGCTAATTCTAAATTCTTTGAATCCCCATCATTGTTATGAACATTTTCAATACCTAATTTAGGAGAAGTATCTGGTAGCTTTAGATCGAGTTCGTAGTCGACGTCTGGCCTGGCACGCATCAGCTGACCAAGCCAGTAAGTACTTAAACCAAATAGAAATAACATCACCAAGTACCCAATTACTTTTCGTTTTGGAGTGGTAAAGTAATTGCCCGACACTGAATCGTATGGAGACGCCTTTCTACCCCTCGACGGCTTCATATAGTAAGGTCTAGGTAAACCATTGTTCTTGTACGATCCTTGCATCCTTGTTTCGACTCGATACACAAATAATTATACCAAGTGCCAGCTTTGGGTCAACAATCAATGGTCTTTGTATATAATGTGTGAAATTTTAGTCTTGCCTGAGAGTTTTTATCCGCGCACTCAAGGTACTGACTGGTACGGGATTCTAACGCTATATTGTGCAATGTTGTTCCCCTAAAACAATGGCAGGCGGATCAATGTGTTGATCATTGTCCCGAAGGTGGTCGTAGTAGAGAAGGTGGGTTGAGGTGGATAATCTTTTAGGTCTAGAGAGCGAGAAACATTTGATGGCATATTGTTAAAGGCATGAGATTCTACCTCTGGTGGGAGAACTACTCTATTGGCGAATCGTAATGTGCCATGCCAAATTTCAGGTCCGGCTTTCAATTCTTATTTAAGGGTCTTCGGAAGTCGTTTCAAAAGAGGTTTGAGAGAAAGGGTTCACAGTAAGGTTGACAGAAACAAAAGTGTCGTTGACGAATCGTTCTGAAGGAATTGGTTAACTAACTATTAACCTAAAGGAAACGACGTGTCGAGTTCGAGGTGGAATAAACTTCTTCCATACAGCCTCTTTCTCGTGCGTCCAAATTTTTACAAGGCTTGGATAATAGAATAAATGACAATGAGAAGGTAAGCCACACACCTAGCTATGGACGTAACTTCTTCACAAGTAGACAGACGTGATTTATACTGGAAACCCTTGATGTTTCTGCAACGCATGCCAGATGTTACATAAGCAGCTTGGCAAATTAGATTATGCAAGGGGGTAAAGGTTAATTACATTTTTTGTGGTGAGTTGCATGAAATAATAAGAAAAGGCGAGAAATTGAAATCTTCTCGAAGAGCAGAGCGTGTATAAATACACATTCAGTGTACAGTAAATGATTGTTAAAGGTTCGTAGAAAGTCATTAGATCAATTTCATACTAAACTCATAAGTCAGTTTTGTCTTTCACCGAATTAATTGATTCACATATTATTTTTATATTCCCTCCGTCTCTTTGTATCAGTACATTTAAGCTGTTTCTTAAATTTCGCAGCCATCGATATCAAAAATCACAAACTGAACATGTTGAGTGCATTCATTGTTACGGTTACGTATCTACTTACCTTGGTGTTATCCACACCTCCCGCATGCTTCCTAAGCTGTATCAATGAAGTTGCACGCATCTGCAACAGCCATGCCGATTTGGAATGTTTTTGTGATGCCTCTCAAGACGCAGTTTTAGGGTGCTTGGTAGACATTTGTCCCTACGGTGACTTTGAACCTTCAAGAG
Source organism: Yamadazyma phyllophila (assembly GCA_030571955.1). NCBI lineage: Eukaryota > Fungi > Ascomycota > Pichiomycetes > Serinales > Debaryomycetaceae > Yamadazyma > Yamadazyma phyllophila. The sequence goes on along the minus strand of JAJLZE010000004.1, from coordinate 36,404 downwards.
ACCACTTTTTCGGTACATGTGTGGAGAATAACAAGGAAACCCACGGGAAGTATCCTCCTGGGTACGTTCCTGCTTCACCTGAAGGAACATCAACCAAGACCAAAACACGTACTATTACTCGTTCATCTACTTCTGTTATCTCAGTCCCAACCCAAGAGGAGCCCGAGGATGACTCTGACTGTGACGATAAAGATAATGATCATGAAGACGACCATGACCATGGCAGCCATCACGATCACGACAATGGCGATGACAAAGACGAGGAATATGACGTTTGTGTATGGGAAGAAGAAGAGTCAGTGGACTCAAATGGCTGGGTGGTTATCATCAGAAGACCACTCAAGGTCCCAGAACAGCACTTGAAGCAGCCAAATCAACCACCTGTCAGAAGAAAGATTATCATCAAGATTCCTCGAAGCCAAAAGCAGGAGAATCAGCCCTCCAATGACCACAAAAGAGCCAAGTATTTTGATCGAAACACCGGTTCTCCGAGGAACCTGAAGCTTGCTCATTAGTCTTACTTTTTGAGTTGGTCATACTGCTTTTTAGTCATCATTATACGTGATACGGTATTTCTAGGAATGCTCACGAGTCCGATTTCTCTTTTATTCTCGTTGTTAGTTTCGTAGACATCTGACATAAGAAGGTTGCCGAAAGGGTCCACCACAGTCAAGATCCCCTGCAAAGACCGTGAGTCTTGTAGTTCTATCTTTAATTGACTCCCGATAAACTTCTCTGGGGTAATGCTCATTAGGGTTTGGTTGTAGGATGGATTCGAAAAATGCGAGCGACATTGACGTCAAATTTCAACTTACCCGGAAACAAAGCCCGTATAAAAAGGCAAAAGTTTTCCAAACTTGTCTTCTTTAACATCAATCGCATATTCACCCTGTACTTGGGGTATCTTTCTGTGATACTCTGACTTGGTTTACAAGTGAATAAAAGCGTAGAGTAACCTTCGGGAGCACGTTTCTGGGCGCCTGGTATTGACACATGCATGGAATACTGGGAATCAGTTGTGACTAAATACCCTCTTGTAACTTGAACGTAGTAATTGAACTGTAAAGTAGGAAGCGTTAGGCTTGTGTGGAACACTTCAACTACTATACATGTGATCGCTGTACCTACAATGCATGGGACCGCTGTACCTACTGTGTGTGACTAACCTACCAGCAGATAAGGATACTTGCACGTCTTGAATAGTTACGCCGATTTTGGAAACTATCGACACAGATGACGAATACGCCAATGTACTTTGCCACTAGCAATTGGCGCTAGTAAGTTTTCAAGGATTATCTCGAGCTTTGCAAATGTACTTTGAACGTAGTACTAGATTTCTCGCTTTTGCAATAAATTGATCTGTGAGGTGTCAAACTGATAAGTTAAGTTCTATAGACTAAGCGGGATCTTGAAGACTCGTGCTTCCTATGACCCCATACTAAACATTGATATTCTACACCCGTATCTTCATTGCACTCTACGGCTGTATACGAGATGGATTTGAAAGTCAAGAACGATGAGCTAAAGACCATCTACCAGAACTACGAATCATTCTTTGAAGATATCAAATTGAGATTAAGCGGTGGATTACAGAGTCATTTAAGCGATGGTATCTATGGCCAGAATGGCAGCCATATCCAGCTCGTCACCGGGGAGGGGGATCGGTTGAAAATCACTGTTGAGTTGAGCGGTTGGTCTGTGATTGGGGGAAGCCGTTCATATGAAACCTTTGAAGCATTGATGATGGATGTTTCGCCTTCTTTCAGGAAAACATTTGGAGATAGGCTCCTTGACCGATTAAACGAATTAGATGCTGAATGAATGGACCCTGTGAACGGATTTTGAATGAGTTCTGGATGTTGAACATCTCTAGAAATTAAATATTTAATATGTATTTAGTCATGATATTTACAGGAAAGTATACTACTTTTTTCTTTGTTTACTTAAGAAGGCTTCCACATCACCCACATCATACTTGGTGTTTCTGATGTAATAATGCTTTCTTCTAGGCATGTACTTCTCTGGCTTGTACAATACTTCGATGTTTCTAATGTTTGGATTGAATAAAGGTATTCTTACTTCGACACCCAATTTATTGATTTTGTTTCTGATCAAGATATTCGTTCCCACATTGTTAACTCCTCTCTTGATGGCTATTATTCTTCCAATGACGTTGGTTCTATCGGCGTAGGTAACTTTGATTATATCACCTGCTCTCAAGCCAGATCTTTGGTCCACCAAGGCTTGTCTCTTTCCGGTTGGGTCGTACTTATTCTTAAGCTTTTGATGCAAGAAGGCCATTACGTTTTGTCCATTTCTCTTTGGTGGTAATGGTTCAAATACAGTTGGGGACTTTACGGCAGCTGGATTATGTTAGTATAGAATAGGAAATCGAGGGAAAAAAAGGGTTAACATACCTGTTATAGATGGGAAGAAGGTACGCACCGCACGCACCGGAGCTCTCATAGACTGAAAGCTGGTTCTAAGTTGACTCAACATAGCTCTCTACTGGGTTAACGAAATTTTTCACTTCTTGATTTTTTTGCGCGAGATGAAAAAATACTGTATATACTTTTAATTCAAAGTATTGATTGGAACTCAAGCATATCAAGCTCTTATTGTTTGGTTACACATGGAAGAGAAAACAAACCAGCGAAAGAGATAATCACCATTCTAAACTAAGGGGTGCTTTTTCCCCTTGAAAGCCCCTACATTTCTCCCGGTATACTCAAATATGCTACATTATAACTATACAAAATTCTATCTAGAATCTTGGACGTCTCTTTCTGGAAGTAAACTTCGAATCGTGTGCCACCTTCTTACCTCTTCTTCTCATAATCTCCTTCTTTCTATTAATAAAGTCCTTACCCGATTCGGTCTTCTTCAACAATTTTTTATTCACCTTACGCTTAACTTCAGGTGCATCCATTTGAGCCCCTTCCAAATTAACTCCCCTATCAGCAATACCTGCAGTAAGCACAAGATAGTACTTTTTGTTTCTCTTACTTTCAGGATCATCGATGACTAAACCACCTCCAAACCCTGACACTTTAGCAGCGTCTAATATAGATTTGGTTTGGTCATCAGTCTTAGGATAGAATTGTGCAACGAATTTCCCACCACGTCTTAGAGATGCATATAAAGTATTGAAGAAAGTCATGAGACGTTTCTTGGGGTCAACTCCGCTCGAATCAGCATTACATAACCATTGAATAGCAGAAATCGAAATGGCTGCATCAAAAGTACCCGCTCTGAATGGGACACCATTACCCAAATCACTGAGAAACAAGTCGCCACCTACTCCTCTATCGAGGGCAGTAGCCAACATACTGGGGGCGATATCCATACCTATCCAGTTGTATCCTTCTTCCGTTAAGATTTCACCCGATAATCCTGACCCGCATCCCAAATCAAGTATAAGATGAGGTTCTTCGGCTTGCAAGTTCAAAAGGTCCAAAGCTCTCAAGGTCATTTTGGCTTGAATCATTTGCACACGGCTATTGGATGTATACTTGAAAGACTCATCGTCATTATAGAAGATCTCTGCTGGGGCAATCTCTTCTGGTCTAGACATATTGAAGAGATGAGATAACCTTTTTCAATTTCGCGATGCTGAGATAATTATCATCTATCTTATTTCTATATTATTAAACAAATATCTAAAAGAACAAGTAAAGAGTACATATAATACTAGGACCGGAAATGAACCCGATCCAGCAGATAACATTTCCCAAAATTTTTTTATCTCTCATGATCTCTAAATTACTGATCATTATCATTGGAACTTGAGACATCTGAAATAAGAGTAAGTATCCTCTCAAGTTCTTGAAAATAACAAACATAACCAATTCATGAACAAGACTCGACAAGATAAACGTGAAGAGCGAAGCCTGAGCTTTAGGAAGCCGGATGGCACTTATTGACGAGTGATATACATGTCTCAATAAGAACTTGTGCACAGGCTTATTCCAAATTCTTGAAAACTCACCCCAATCAGTACATGACCACCAGGGACCGTAGAAATCTCTATCAGCAAACTTACTGAGTTCAGCAACAACATTCAATATGAACTCCCATATAATAAAAAACGTGAAAAGGTATTCCATCAAGAAATAAGGTATCATATCCAATAGCACCAAGAAGTACTGTTGCACTTTCAAGTATGTAGGTAAGCTTCTAGCACGTTGAGCCTGTAACACAAGTGGATAGAACCCATTCTGTGCTAAAATGATCATCAAAAAGAATATACCAAATACTGCTGCAACTTTCTCGGCCACGTAGGTCCACCTTATACGTTTAGTTCTTGGGAAGTTCAAAGTGTACACCACGGTAGGAAACATAGTAAAGTCAAAGAAGTTTTTAAAGGTGATATTCTTGGGGAATTCAACTTGAGCCGTATTTTGGTCGACGTTTGGATCATCAGACTGGAATCTATGAGAAGCCTGATATGCCAATTCAAACTTACAGAATTTAACACTATTTTCAAGAACCTCTTTATTCTTAAGGATCTCAGGATCTTCAGAGTTTTGACACCTTTTCAAGTACTTCTCGGAGAAATTCAATTCTTCAACTATTTTCCAAAGGTACCCGTTATAGAAACCATACGAGTGCATTTTCATCAAGAACACAAGCGAGTGAAGCAATAAAAACACTCTGGCAATCCAGGGGAAATCAAGACCAAACTCAGAAGCCAAGTAGCCCCAGCCAAAGAGAAAAGCAAAGTCATAAATCCCTTGCAATAACCAGCCAGTTCTGCGCCATGTGATTATGTTCTTTCTACATAGCACTTGAACAAAGTAGGCAAAGTAGGTACTTAAGTACATTGCCAAATCAGTGAACGCCACCGCAAAAAGGTCTTTTCTTAGTATTTTAACCACTGGCAATTGATAAAAGGGTGTCTGATGATCAATCCAAGCATGAACCATATTATTCATCATAAGGAATCCCGTACCCAACCAAAATAGAACATAGATCCCATAGAATTGAGAATTCTTGAACCGTTCATCATCAAATATCGTATATGAGGTTTCAAGAAACTTGATATCCCCAAATTGTGATCTATACTTTGCTTCGGTTGACTGTTCTGCGGTCTCATTTCCTTTAACTTTACCATCTTTACCCTTTTTCGGCTTCCTGAGCCTCAAGTCGTGATGAACTCTCTCAATTAAACCAATCTTGGACTTGATTTCTTCCACCAGGTTTTGTGCATCAGTGGTTTGCAGGACTGAAACCTGAGTAGGGTTAGATAACTCATCTTCAGAGCTGGAGTTTTTATAATCATTTTGGTCAGTCAAAGAGGTTCTTGCACCTGTATTTCTATCGACAATAATAGACAAGTTCTTGTCTGTCGGTGATCTTTCGAAAGCCATACGAAACGCTAATTGACCATTCAATTGACTTTAATTTCAGAGTCTTTGAGGGTCTTTATATGATTAATTTCGCGGCCTCTGGAATGGCAACTCCGGAACATTATTTGCAGCCGAAGAAATGGATCTTAGTAATTGGTCAGAATTATTTTAAGCCATGTTCTTGCAGTAGATGACAGGTCAGATGACGTTTCGGAACCCTTGGATAGTGAAGGCCGAGCCGTTCAAAAGTCCATATCAACATCATGGCATGGATCGTGGATATGGGCTTTTGCATTGCTTTTGAAAGCTTATTTTACCCCGAGAAAATAGAAGTACATGTGGTTCCAGTTGGTGATGTCTTGATTCAGGATTCGGGTCTCCAGGCTCGAGCCATCTAAAGGAAATATTACACGTATTCTGGCTTGTAATAAGTTAGTTGTGCGACAAAGGAAAGTTTTTTGCATCCACTGAGAACCATGTCCAGTTTACAAGTAGTTGATAATGCGCCAAGTAGCCACGTTAGAGGAGTCATAGCGCTCAAGAGCATACCAAAGTATGACATAGTAGAAACCATCAAAATAGAAACCTTTGTAGAGTCATCCGTGCTTGACTCCGAATCTCTCGAGTCACTTGTCATCCAAGTGTACAAAAAGATGAAAACCAATTGCAATTACAAGAAGCGTCTCATGGAAATGATTGATCACTATACTTCCTTGGACTCAAGAAGAGTCGAGGAAATCGAGTCCCTCTCGTTGGAGTTGAGTCTTAGATTTAATGAGCCCCAGGTGATCTTTAAAAAGCTATGTTTCTTGATGCAAATCAACAGTAACATCATCTACTCAGTAGAAAGCGGCGCTGCTTCTGTATGTTTTTCTCCCGAGTTTGCAAAGTTCAACCACTCTTGCTGTCCCAATACCATTTGTTTGGAGTCCAGTAATGGAGAGTTCAAATTGGTGTCACAGGGAATAGAAAAGGGGGAAGAGATAACAGTCAGCTACATCAATTGCAACCAGCCAACTGTGTTAAGACGTGCCATTTTGAAACAAGAGTATTACTTCCATTGTGGGTGTAGGAGCTGCTGTGGTCACAGAGATCACTATCTTACATATATTTGTTCCCAATGTCAGTCTATCATAAAGGAAGTGTCCCTTGTTGAATTGTTTAGAGGAGGAAGAGACACTAACTGGGTTTGTAGGTCTTGCAGGGAAGAGGTTGGAGAGGAAACAACTAAAATAGTTCAAAAAGCACATCACAAGATATTCAAAAGACTTGTATCGACGCTTTCTGACAAATTCGACACACCCCTTCCGTCAGATATAACAGAGTATACTCTTGCTCTGTTTCTTAGTAAGTTCAACTTCTTTGAATTCAGAGACAAGCCCCCAGAAGTTAAAGAATTTTATGCAAGTGGAGTCGTCCCACCCCATTGTTTCCCCCTCTCGATTATCGTTAACAACTATCCTAGTGGTGATTTGCACTTCATTAACCAGATAAGCTACGAATTTTCTAAATTCAACAGTAATTTGAGTGACCCCTTCAGTATTCTTTTGAGATGTAATTTCATTTACCCAATGACAGAACACATCCTGGCATTTAAAGATAAACCAATGTTGATCAATTTCTTATTTTATGTCATCAAAAAGAATTTGAATTTTGCTTGTAAAGTCAAACAAGAATACTATATTCGGCAATTGAGCAAAATGTACATGCTTGTCAACACCTACTCTCCCGAAGATGTTTTGAAAGACGTGGCCCTCGTATTCAATGGTTTTGGTGTTAGGTGCAAAATAGTCAAGAACGAACTTTGTATTCGGTTCATCAATGGGGCATTTTTACCTGCATTCCCAGATCTTTGATGTCTATAGTATATAAATTAAAAGAAAATCTAATTCTATGGATTAGTATATACAGAGCATAGGAACGATCCATTTTCCCTGTGCCTATTGTTTATCTATAGACCCTTTCAAAAGGACGGGTATCATTGAAACAAGAAGCCCATACGGCACTAACAGCACGTTCAGCTTCTTCTTTATCTTTACAGTTTGGGTTTGCTGAAACCAGAAGAACAGCTCTTCGTTTTATACAAGATTGAAACTTTTTCCCGAAGTCAGCAAGACCTGTCTTTCTGATTTCGTTGAATACACGGCACTCTCCACTCAACATTGAAGCTCTAATTTCAGTACAAGCGTGGTGTTTTAAATCGTTCAAGTTTATTTTGAACTTGAGGTAATCATAAGCATGGACCAATTCATGGGTCAAGATATCCTCTAATTGCCATTTATCACGAATCCAATTGGAACATAATAAAATCCCCATTTCAGGGTGGAACCCTCCCCCTTTCAAGTCATCACATACGTCACATTTGATGTTCTTCAGGGAAAGATTTCCTCCGAGTTTATTGACATGGTCCATCATAAATAAGACGGAAGGTGAGTATTGTAGCACCCAGTTTCTATCGGTGGTACAAGCTTCACATCTTTCTGGAAGTTTACGAGCATTGTAGTCGATTTCATACTGGCGTTTTTCCTCTTCGGTTTGTCCCAAGCCAGTACGATACAGTAAGCTTCTACGCCACCATTCAAACCCAGAGAGCTTTTCTGGAGGTGAGACTTTTTCACCTATTTCATTATCCAGTGCACCCATGGTTTATGTAAATCAATTTTTCAGTGCGAACACTAACTTGTAGAGTATCTCATCTTAAGCTCATCACTGCAAAATGGTATCTAATATTTGGGTAGCTGCTTCAGATAACCAGAGAGCCATCATTGACCAACACTTAGAGTCTGGTAACTTCACTCCCAACTCAAAAGATCCAAATGGCTATACCCCTGTGCACGCAGCTGCATCTTATGGTCACATAGATTTATTAAAGTACTTAATAAGTAAAGGTGGTGATATAAATGTCAAAGATAATGAGGGTGATACCCCATTGCACCACTGTGAAGACGTCAAGATGGCACGTGTTATTGTCGAGGAGTTGAATGGTGACTGGAGCATAAAGAACGATGACGGAGAAACGGCGTTGGATGTCAAGGTAGAAGATGGTGAATTCCCTGAGTTGATTGCTTATCTACAAAAGCTCAAGTTGGGTGTCAACGGGGGCGATGCCGAAGGTGAAAACCCGGCTAGTGATAATGTACTTAATTCCCTTCCACTTCCTGGCAACATTGATGGCCAACAAGTGAGGTACAGTATGGAAACCGAAGAAACAGGAGAAGTAGATGAAGAAAGAAGAAAACAGATCGAAGCCATCATCAATGGAGAAAACCCAGAAGAAGCTTTGAGAGAACTTGTTACCAATGCTGTTCACGAAGGTATGTCTCAATATAGACAAGAACAACAGGGAGAACAAGGGGAAAGCAATAAGAGAAGCAAGCCTGAGTAATCAAATGGCTTGGAATTGAGTTTAAGTACATACAATAGTATTTGAATCGAGGTCCAGGTTAAGGCGTACGCCGCTTTTGAACGCCGCTTTTGAACGCCGCTTGAACGGCTCTAGATAGTTTATCAAATACGAATAATACAGACAAGTAGCTGACGAGATAAACACTCGCATAAGTCCGTAGTCTCTCTTTAACAGTATAAATTGTCGAATCCCATCACATAAACCATCCCTCCTAACCATCCAAGTCCGGTGCCTCGCTCGTATTTTTTGCGTTTTATGGCTAATCTCAAATATGTGGACGCACATATCGATCGTCGAATGTCGCAATAAAAATTTCCACCCTCCCCATGTTTCAAGTTGTTGCCACTATTGCCTTGATGGCTGTGCGTGTTGTTGCTGAAGAGACCAATCCTGTGAAGAAGGCCTCTGACTATACCGTGGAAGAATTAAGCCAATTAAGTATCATCGAACGTCTTAAGCTCAATGACTGGAGATTGGAATTGATCACCATTGGTTTTACTTTGTTGTACGTTGTGTTATTCAAAATCGGTGATATCTACAACAAGAGATTAGTCACTGGATTCTTGAGCGGCATCAACGATACTTTGAAGTCAAACTTCTACCAAGTCGGAACTGCCAAGGACGCTTTATACGTCAAGGACTCCCCAGAAAACTACTCTTCTTATGCCACCGGCAGAGAAAACATCAAAAAGGTCAACATTGACTTCAAATTAAGACCAAGAAACAACATTTTTGTCTGGATCCTTGAAGGTGTTATGTCTTACTTTACTGAATTCGTCCAAAGACCTATTGATAAAGTTGACATTGTTATCCAACCATCCTTTGCTTACGACAATTTCATTAGTGCTATTGTTTCTAAGTTGGGTATGAACGATCACAGAAAGTTCAACTACTTCTTATCCTTGACCAAGACCAGTGATTCTGCCAAACTTCCAGAATCGTTTGTTTTCATGAGTGAAGGTAGTGAATTTCATGAAAAGCTTTTGACTGAAAAATTGGCCAACGCATTGACCATTGAAGCTGCTTCTTACATCAGATACATTTCTTTCACTGACCAAGCCACTGAAAAGCCTGAAAAGCCTGAAGATTACGCTCCTTACCGTAGAATTGTTGTTTCCTTGATCTTACCATCCAACAAGAAGCACATCACCCAAATATCTGAAACTTTAGATGCTATTCTTTCTATTGTTGACGATATTGCTTCTAAGGCTATTACCTTCAAGCCTGAGGCTTTGAAGAAGGTAGCAAAGACCAGAGAAGTTGAATTGGCCAAGATGTTGAAGGCTCTTGAAGCTCAAAGACAAGAAGCTGAAGCTGAAGAAAAAGCTCAAGCCAAGAGACAAGAAAGAGACAGATTAAGAAACTTGAGTCCAGAAGAACAAGCTAAGGCAGAAAAGAAGGAATTGGAAAAGAAGCAGAAGAAACTCCAAAAGAAACAAAGAGTTAGAATGTAAACGATTTCTAGCTTTATCATTATTTGTCATTAGTTTATAAGTACAAAATATATACAATTTGATCGTTCCAACCCACTATTTTTTCCCAGTAAGTTTCCATCCTCTTCCTACAGGTGTATTGAATACTTCAACAATTCCTGCTCCCAAAGAATCAGCAAGGATCCAGTTCAAATCAAACCCGTAAAATGGTTTACGGAAATTGTTCATCTTACTATTCCCATTGAGATCCACACCTTCCCATCTATTGAATAGTTCAGTCTCTAAGCATTCCTGATACTTGGTTTTGTTCAAAGTCTTGACAAGCCACGAGCGTCCGTTATTCACAAGCCTGAGGTATGTCCCACAGTTGGGAAATGAGAGAGCATACTGCTGGGACTCTATCTCGTTTTTATGGTTTGAAGTCAAAGTAGTAAATCCCAACTGGAGGAGAGTTGAAAGCTCATCTTCCTTCAAGCCTTCTGACTCTGTAACAAACAAGGTTGAAGGGTTTTCTTGTGTGAATTTCTGGAACTTCTTTAAGGTATTGATCTGATTAGCATCTGTTAATGAAGCTAGACACTCGTTGATCTTATTAGCAAATAAATCTGCTTTGGCAATAACTTCGACGTTCTCGTATCCGTAAGTGATTTTGCCGTTTCTAGCTTTATTATTCAAGGTTTGTATGATAGGAGCAGCATTAGTAATTACAAATTTCCTCACAAGACCTTTACGAATAGCGAGCTCAATATTCCTATCAACAAACGTATTCCCTTCTCTTTCGTAGATCGAGTAGAGCTGATTTGTCGTCACCAACCCATAGGGAATATGATTATTTCGGTATTTCATTATTTCCACTTTAGCATCTGTAGATAAGCCTTTTAAAGCAAACACCGCTTGTTCCATAGTCAAATCACTACGGGTATTCGTTTTTAGATCACACGATTCAGTCCATTGGTTGAGAAGTATAGTATCTATGGCAGCAATGATATCATGCTTTCTGGAAAGTTGATAGTCTAACTCGACATTATAATCATCAACAGATAACTTAGATGGCTGCGATTTCTTAGGTGATCCCAGATCTTGCGATTTAGCTTTAAGGTTTTGTCTATACTTGGCCTGGGAGGGCAAAAGGTTCTTGACGGGACTTCTGCCCTTGGTGGGCGACTTTAGTAGGCTCCGTTTGGATATCGTGCTGGTTCGGGCGGCACTGTATCTCAAGTTAGATGGCATTATAAATGAAAAGTGTGAATTTTACATCGCGTTTTTATGTCTCGATTTTATTATCTATTTACAGCTCGTACTTCATTGGCTTATTGTACAATGACACTTTTTCTTACCAGCATATTTCCTGGGGTCTTGATGACCCATTCATAAACACCTGGTTTATTCACTAAATCCACCTTATTACCTTCTTCATTCAAAAGCCAAGTCAAGTTTTCAGGAATCTTTATACCTGAACTGTTGTAAGCATGCTCTATCAATTTGGCCTTAGTGACTTCGGAATTCTTGAAGATGATCGTGGCATCGATACTTTCATTTATTTCAGAAATGGTGTAGTAAGTTTCCTCTATTTCTTCTTCAGCAATGGCTAATTCGCTTGAGGTATCATTACCGGTTTTGAATCCACTGAATAATTTAGTTATTTCTTCGGTACTCATTGGTGCTACTTTCTTATTGACAGTTGCTTCTTTAGCTGCCTTTGGCTTGGATGCTTTCTTTCTGTCTCTAACAACAGCCTTCTTTCCTTCCACTACGGGAATTCTTGGACCATCGTTCATGTAAATGGCATATTTGTATGGATACAATCTTTGTCTCATAAATGCTGCCTTGACTGATACTACTTGACCTTTAACACCAAGAGATGGGTGCTTTTTTAACAACTGGACCTCGATCTTTTTACCCACGTTCTTAGAGCCGGCCGTTGAGGCTTCACGCACGAAACTGCGGGCCATGTTGGCACATCTTGAACCACTTATTTGGCTAATCAGAAACATAGTCAGTTTGGAGAACCTGAAAAATTTTTTGGAGTGCGGATTTTTTCCCTTCATACGGTAAAGCTTGGGGTGATGTCTGATGATTCGTTATGTTCTATTTGCCTTGTAAACCCTTCCAAGTATACGTGTCCTTCATGTTATTCCAAAACATGCTCGGTTGAATGCATCAAGCGTCATAAGAAGCAAACAGAATGTACGGGTGTGGTAGACCAATCGAAATTTATCCCAAGGAAAAACCTTGCAGCATCTCCATTGCATATAAATAGAGATTATAATTTCTTAACAAAATTGGGGAGAGACATTCATGTGGGTAAAACGGATGTCAAGGGCAATGCCAAAAACATATTTAAACGGGCAAATAACAGCAATTACAATAGAAACAAAAGAGTTAAGATTGACACAAACGATAAGCGAATGGCTGCTATAATCAAGCACTTTCCTGAAAACACACCAACTATGATAAAACGCCAGAACACTTTAACGGTTCTACTTCCTGATGGAATGCAAAGGTCTGTCAGTAACAAAACAGGATACGATAAAAAGCTGCAAACGTTCACCTGGACTGTCCAATGGGTTATTGAAGATGGTGAAGGAAATGTGAAGAAAGACTTCATAAGTTATAGAATTAATGAGAGCACCACATTGCGTGAAGCAGTACCTTTGAATATTGTTACTGGGGCTATAGGAGAAGTAAAGACAGAAGATTTACTGTTTTATCTCAAGAATGTGTTTAAGAACAAAGATGCCCAAACCACCTACATTCAATTGGATGGAGACAGTAAATTATGTGATGCTTTACAAGATAAAGTTGTTCTCGAGTATCCAGCCATTCATATCTGTTCTGAGAAATTCAGTGGGAAGGTAGTAGAGTTGGAGAAGGCGTATGTTGAATCAGAAACAGACTCGAGTGAGTCAGATTCGTCTTCTGACTCAGAGACCAGCTCGGACTCAGATTCTAGTTCAGACTCAGATTCCAGCTCGGATTCGGACTCAGAATCAGAGCCAGTGTCAAAGCCAACCCAAGAAGAAGGTAACGAAAGTGATGAAGCACCAGAAGAGCATTCTTCAAAACCGCATATACAAGAAATGTAAATAGTCGCGATAGATGAGATGAGATAAATTAATATAACGATCACGATAAATATAACTTTGTTTACGATAATCATCAGATTGATCACAGATTCTAATAGACCATTGGCCAAATCACCATGAGCACAGTTTTCAGGAAAGTAAACGAACAAGATAGGAACGTGGAAGCGTCTCTTTATATTGGGAACTTGGATTCCAAAGTCACCGAAACACTTCTATACGAACTATTCATTCAGTTTGCTCCAGTACGATCATTGAACCTCCCAAAGGACAAAGTTCTGCGTTTGCATCAAGGGTTTGGTTTTGTGGAGTTTAAAGATACAGTCGATACCGATTACGTTCTTCAAGTATTGAAAGGTGTACGTTTATATGGTAAATTAATCAGGCTTAGAAGGCTTGATTCAAAAGCTTCAACCTCGAAAACCAAACCGGTTTCTTCTTCTGTTATTGATGTGGGAGCCAAGATATTCATAAACAATCTCAATCTGTTGGTGGATGAAAAGTATCTTCTGGATACTTTCAGCTCCTTCGGCAAGATAATTGATCACCCAATAATCATCAGAGATGCCGAAACGGGTGAATCTAAAGGACATGGATTTATCACTTTTGAAGACTTCGAGAGCAGTGATAAAGCCATAGAGAGTTTAGATGGTAAGTTACTAATGAACACCAAGATCTCAGTTAGTTATGCATATAAGGACGGAACCAAGCAAAAGATCAAACACGGTGACAAAGTTGAAAGATTACTAGCAGCCAATGCAAAGAAGAATATCAGTAAGAAGAGAGGATGATTACGGGGAACACATTAACGGGATTACATTGTCAGGAACGAGTTATAAGTAACTTTGAGTATGAGGGGAACTCCTACTACACCCATGGTACATTCCCACAAGGTTGTATGGCCATATAGGAGCCATAAATTCACTGTGTGTGGAAGGTGAGCCATACTTATCAACTTCAAATTGATTACTAAACTGTGGAATGCGAAAACATATATAGACAAAATTCCTACCACCCATCCACATTTGTTTTCCAATTGATTTTAAATCACTAGAACTCAATTAATTATACACCTAGTCAACAAACATGCCATTACCAGAAACTCAAAAAGCCATTCTCATTGACGGAATTAGTGACACTTGGGAAGTCATCAAGTACCAAGATATTCCTACCCCAAAGATCGAGTCCCCTAAAGATGTTATCATCAACAACAAGTACGCTGGGGTCAATTTCATTGAACTGTACTTCAGAAAGGGAATTTACAAAGCCCCTCTTCCAAACATCTTAGGCAGAGAAGCTTCTGGTGTGGTTGCCGCTGTAGGAGCTGATGTGACTAACTTCAAGGTTGGTGATAAAGTACTTTATTCTAATCCCAGCACATTTGCAGAATACACCAAGATTTCTTCTGATGCCATCAAGATAGTTAAGCTCGACGACAATGTCACCGAAGAAGACTTGAAACTCTATGGTTCTTTTGTTGTTCAAGCGTTCACTGCTTATGCTCTCGTAAACGAAACTTACCAGCCTAAAGAAGGTGAATATATTTTAGTATGGGCTGCTGCTGGAGGTGTTGGCCAAGTTCTTATTCAGCTCCTCAGAAATAAGGGTGTGAATGTGATTGCCCTTGCATCTTCAAAGGACAAATTGGACCTTGCCAAGTCTTTAGGTGCAAAATACACCATCAACTACAAGACTGAAAATGTCGTGGACAAAGTAAAGGAAATCACTGGCGGAAAAGGAGTTAGAGTTTCCTATGATAGTGTCGGAAAGAGCTCTTGGGACACATCCTATGATGCTTTGGCAATTGGAGGTCTTTTGGTCAGTTATGGTAATGCTTCTGGTAAAGTTCCACCTTTGGATATCTCTACATTATCTGCCAAGAATATCGCAGTTGTCAGACCTACTTTTGCCAATTATATCCAATCAAGAGACCAGTTTGAAAAGTATTTTGAAGACCTTGTTGGTGATATAAAGGCTGGAAAGCTCAAGCTTGAAGCTCCTCAACAGTTCGATTTGAAGGACTACGCTGAAGTCACCAAGAAGTTGGAGTCTGGAAATACTACTGGTAAGTTTGTTTTGAAGATTTAGAGTAGATTAGATAGAACGAAATACTGTATGATCTCGTGATGCTCATCAATCAATAGCAGTTGTAATACTTTTTCACTCATCGAACCTCATATAAATCCTTACACAGTCCTCATATACATCAAGTTGCTACACCTTTAAAGCATCTTTGTACATTACTATAACCTAGGTCTTGAGTTTTCATAACGACTTAAATCTTCTGGAGTAGCTACACCATAGACAAAATTACTTTCTGCGTTGGTGATAATAGCAAAGTATATCCCACTATTGAAAAACTTGGCCAACTCTTCCAAAGGAGTCCAAGGAGTTAAAACCTGGAATTTCTTACCCTTTGCAGAAGGCTTTTGAATGGTGGCCGTTGAGGTGGTTTGGATATCATGGTGTTCTTCTTTATCGTAATTTTCTCTGGCTTTTTGGTGGAACCAGAGCATGTAGTTTCTTACTACTGGTTTTAAAAACGAGTTCTTGAACCTCTGAGGATTATTTCTTAAGTCTTCAACGTTTAAAACCCCTAGTAACTTTTTGTTCCCTTCATGTATCACAGGCAAGTGAGTGAACTCATGTTCGTATGCGATTTCCAAGGCTATACTCAAGTCGGTGATGGGATTAACTGAGATAGCAGGCTTGATATCGAGGTCCTCAATCACGGCTCCCCTGTAGTCCCTGATGTGGAAAAGATTTGGTGCAACCATTAAAGACTTCATGTTAAATAAATTCGCGATGATTAAATGAGTATTAATGTATTAAATAGAAGGGCTGGAGGTTCGTTAATGGCCCGGTATAAATAGAGTATAAATAGTAAATAAGGCATCATTTGGATATAGGAAGATGTTTTCGTTTTTATGGATGTTTTTGTAATATGTTTTTGTTATGGTTTTGTCATTAATCAGGATCACATGTTATAAATCATAGGTAGTCGTAGGGAACTCGGATTCTGTTGCAGTCGAGCTAGAAAATTCTTCAAGCAGCTTCAGCACTCTTGTAAGATTCTTGTCTATGAGATTCCTGTGTTTCCCCTTCCTCTTTCACAATTTTCTTCCACACTTCCTCCTGGTTTCCTACATCAAGGTATCCAATTCTCATGGTGGCTAGTAAGTTCAGAGCTGCCGTCAGATGACTGTATACACCTCCAAAGAAAGCCCTGGTAGCATCCTTTCCATGGGATGCTTTAAGCAATGGAACTCCACCAGGATGTTGATCCATGAACGGAGTTATATCATGGATAACATTCAGGATCACAATATATATTCTGTCCTTATGGGCTGCAGTTGTGATAAGTCTCTTGAACTCTTGTGGAGTGATTAATGGCAACTTGGAGATGGGCGTACCCCAGTTCAATTGGGACTTCATTTTGTTCAACACTTTTTGTTTCTGTTGAAGTCTTAACTGAGTAATGAGATCTGAAGGGGTGACACTCAAATCCTCAATGAGATGAAGTTGTGCAAGAACAAACAAGAACCATTTGGTGGGGTCAAAAGAAAGCCTCAGCGAATCGTTCCTGTAGTCATGTGGGAATTCATGGTGAAAGTTCTGCTTTGCCTGGCCATAAGTTAAGATTGAAATCAATGGGTTATTACAATTGATAGACGAGTTCGTATCATTGAATGGTTGGGTAGGGAAAGTTACCTGAATTTCACCTAAATGACAAACCGATTCAATACTTAACAAGCACTGTTGGCATAAGAACATTCTTAAAAGCCCCGGATATAATATCCCATTAGCAAGGGAATCATGGCAAACAAATTTGGTGATCATAGCAGGTATAATGATAGAGGTGACAATAAACAATGTGAAGTAAGTGCTGTGTTGCCATACAATCAACTCTCTTATGCGAAGACTGTAATCTTTACGCTTAGCATCCACATCTTCGGCGATCCCATCGAGATCAAAGATCTCATTATCAATGGCTTCTTTGGAAAACTCCTGTTCGATGTATTCGCTATAGAAGGAATCATCTTTAGGACGTTTCAAAATCCACCCGAAATGTGCATAATAGAATCCTCTTTTGGTCAGGTATGGATCCTTTTCGGTATTATCGGTAAATCTATGATGTGCCCTGTGAAGAGACCCCCACCATTTGATTGACCCGAGACCGATACTTGCGCCAAATATAGCAAAGAAGTATTGAACGGACTTGAAGTTGGTGACAAATGCATTATGGGTAAAGAACTTGTGGTAGCCTGATGTGAACGCTAAAAGGGTCCAGTTAAAGTATACCACCGAGAACCAAAAAGTAGCAGGGTTTATGGGCACGATGGGCATACCGTACTTGAAAACATATAGGATGGCCAACGCTGGTAGTACTACCACCGTCAAGGTGTGACGGTAATTAATCCGCTTCAAAAAATCTCTCTTGCGTTTATTCATCTCGTTCATTTTGGTCTTTTTGATATTGGAAGCATGATTAAGAATCTGGCTGTTGTTGTCAGCAACCTTCTTTTTCTTTACTCTATACTTGATTTTCCCATTATCGTATTTCGCCTCGCCGCCGTTGACTCCACTGATCCTCTCTCCATTCATCATCTTGATCTATCAATAGAACAATTTGCAGACACCTGCCACAAAAATTCGCGAATTGCCAACACAAAATTTTCCGATAAACAACTAGACAGTAAAGTGTGAGTATCATGGCTACTCGTCAATCCATCCCTCCTCACGCCGGCCAATATGCCAGAGGTATACCTGGACATCCTAGCCAGATAGGCGCGCCTCACCCCCAAGTTGCCGGTGGAATTCCTCAACAAGTTCCTGGCAAGCCGCGTCCAAACCCATCAACTGCACCTGCCATTCAATATGCTCCAAACGATTTACATATCCCTGCCAAATTATATGAATCAACCCAGGACCTCGAATTCTACAAGAAATTGTCCGACGCCGAAAGAGAAATTGATTTGGTCAGTACAAAGAAGGAATTAGACTTCCATGTTATTCATGCCAAATCTTTACAGCCATCCAGTTTCAAGAAGGAAAAAGGTATTTTGAGAGTCTTTGTGTATAACACCAGTGAAAACCAGCCATGGCAAAAACAGCTTGCTCAACAAAGAGGTGAAACTGTCGATCCAAATGCTGAAGGTTCATGGACCTTGAGGGTTGAAGGTAGATTCTTACACGATGAAGGTAAAGAAAGTAATTATAAGTTCAGTTCATTCTTAGCTGGAATTTCAGTGGACCTCGTCCCCAATCAGGATTACCCAAATTTGGGACCAGCCCAAGCTCATATTGTAGAATGGAGAGATCAGTACCCCCAATATCAACAGAAACAGAATGGCTTTGACGGCTTGGATGTGAAAAGACAAGGAATATATAACTTGAATGCTAAGATAGCCATATTGACCAAAGACCAAACCCAAAGATTGAAACTCAGTGATAAGTTAAGCCATTTCTTGGGCAGACAAGAAGCTACTCAACAAGAAGTAGTCCACGGGATTTGGCAATATGTTTTATTCAAGGATTTGATCACAAAGAAACCAGTTGGACAAGTGGACGCTGTTACCGACACGACGCCTGGACTTAATGATGCTAGTTTATCAGGAGATGACTCATCCAAAGACTTGACATTGGTTGAGTGTGACGAAGTGTTGAACGATTTACTTGGGGTCGAACAGTTCAGATTCAGTGAGTTATATCAAATCATTCCTGGACATTTCCAACCAAGACAACCTATAATATTGGACTATGAAATCAACACAAGAAAATCAACCACCTTAGGTGACTTGGTGATTGACCTTCCAATCGAATTACCGGCTGATCTTATCAAGTATCAAAGAGAAATCAGTGAAGAGCACAAAAAGATCTTTTCTGAATCTGCACAATCATTAAGTCAAATATCCGACTTGAATTCCAAAATAGCTCTAGGAATCAGTAAATTAAAGAACTTGGAATTGAGACGTCAATTCTATCAAGAGTTGAACGAGAATCCTGTTGAGTTTATCAAACAATGGACCAAGACTCAACTGGAGACTCTCAAGAGTTTAAAGAGTGATGAAGGATACGACGAAGAAGATGTAAGAAGAGCCAAGTATTTCGAAGAACACCAAGATGTATTAGCTGAGAAGATCAACGTGTTGTTGGGATCCACCAAGTTTTAGAGTATTGTATAATTAGAAATATAGCCACGACCATTGAAGAATAGTAGATTTGGAATTGACCCGGAAGAACGTGAGAGGTAACTGAAGTGCTCTCAAGTCTCACAAACAAGTAGTCATTGATAACAACATAATCAAAATACACAGCGGGTTTTTCAGACCACACGGGGCCCGAAATACCCCATTGGTTGTTGATAGGAAGTTGTGCATGTAATCTCTTTGTCCTGATAACCTTTAGTTCATATAATCAATAGATACAATCACAAAGATACGACGATGAAAACGGCAGTTATGCCCGAGATAAGTTTAAGAAAGTGCACTAGACGGGGAACTCAAGGTACAGGATACTACACATAGCACAGATAAACTTATCTTGCTACTGATAACTAAGCCCTCTAGTTGATACGTGCTATGGATATTATCAGTTAGAAGTTGAGATAGCAGTTGAGATAGCAGTTGAATTACCAATTGAATTACCAGTTGAATTAACAATTATCGATCAAATAATCAATTGAATCACCAATTTATCAATTGACATAATAATTGGAATATTATGACCACAGCTTACTAGGTCGGACAGATACTCTTAACACTCCGAACAACACAAGAAATCAATACACATATCACCATTATATCATGACCTGAGTAGATAATAATTTGTGGGGTGAAGAGCTCGCCATAACATTCGCTTCCACGTCAAAAGGCTGCAAAAAGATCCCGATGCCTCGCTAGGAGCTGCTGAGAACTGTCTGACGATACTCATGGCCGGGAGCTCGAGAAAGCGGGGGGTGGCCAACGTAGGTGGGACCTGATGTGTGGAGAACCTGTAAAAATAAGGTTGTTGCCTGTAGTTTACACCGCAAATACGACGCCTTGTGAGATTGCAGGTTGCGCGTCTACGAGGGCTCGAGGTAGGGCCAATGGTGATAGGGAACGCGGCGCCAAACGCCGGCAGATGGAGCGGCAGATGGGAGCGGCTGCGCGCGGCAACGGGTCAGCCGTAGCGGCAGTTGATCGATTGGGTAGTTGCTCGGCGGGCAGGGTACTGGCAGTGCGGCATGGCGGGCTTCCTCGACCGTTAAGAGCGTACTAACCTCATACGAAGCGCATACAAACACCCACGTCATACCTCACCAACACCAACAATGTAACCAGTAAACCAAATGAGGCGATTTGACCAGGCGGGGCAGTTCCACCAACGGTTATTTAAGGGTAGCTGGCCACAGGTCCACTCTTCAGTTACAGTTAGCCGCTAAAACCGGCATCTCGCAGTCCTCTGCAAGTTGAAATATTTTTTGTGTATACAGGACTCCGGCCTAAAGTCGCGAGGCATTTTGACTGATGCAATTGTATTGGCCAAAGCCATTTATCTATCGCAGCCAGATGAGCTAATGATAAGATGTGATAACTGATTTTGAGATGTGGGCGGTGATTTAGTTGATTCTTCTCAGATCTTTTGTTGAAGAAACTGCTCAATAACTCGGACATACGTCAACCACATACCAAGAATTCGTAGACAAAATAATCGTACCTGTTCTCTTAACCCCACTCTTGCCACTGCTCCGCAGCCTTAAGCTGTTGCCAAAACGCCATGGGGGTTCCCCGTTTTATTTAGTTGCAGCTTCTTCAACAGCCATGCAGGATTTTCCAATTTGGTGGATTAGCAGTTAGATAAGTGACAATGAGCTAGAAGTGAAACTTTAACTATAAAAGCCCCATGGATTCCTGAAGGATGGGAAATTAACCATGTCGACCAAGAAACTTGATATCATAACGACAAACACCGAAAAGAACAGCCACGATGATTTGGACTCGTCGGTAGATATCGAGGCCCAAAACACCTCCAACTTGCAAAGAGGTTTAAAACCAAGACACATCCAGTTGATTGCCATTGGTGGGATCATTGGTACGGGGTTGTTTGTTGGGTCAGGTGCTGCTTTGGCCAGTTGTGGGCCTGCCGGGTTGTTGACCGCATACCTTATCATGTCCATAGTGATCTATGGGGTTATGCTTTTATTGGCAGAAATGGCTACTTACTTGCCGGTTAAAGGAAGTTCTATTTCGACTTTTGCATCCAGATACGTCGACAGATCGTTGGCGTTTGCCATGGGTTGGAACTACTGGTATTCTTACAGTATGTTGGTGTGTACCGAAATTACTGCTGCTGGGATTGTGGTGAATTACTGGACTGATAAAGTTCACATTGGGGTTTGGATCACCATCTTTTATCTTGTTATTGTTGGATTGAATTGTTTGCCAGTCAAATACTATGGAGAAACCGAGTTTTGGTTTGCTTCTTTGAAAGTTCTTTGTATCTTAGGGTTGATCATCACCAGTATTGTTATCTTCTTTGGTGGTGCTCCAACTGGTGACAGATTAGGATTCCGTTACTGGAACGAACCAGGTGCTTTTGCTTACCATTTGAAAAAGGGTAACACCGGTAGATTCTTGGACGTGTGGACCGGGGTTATCAAGAGTGCTTTTGCCTTTATTCAAGGTCCTGAATTGATTGCTTTAGCTGCTGGTGAAGCTAAGAAACCAAGAAAGAATATCCCATTTGCTGCTAAGACCTTTGTTTACAGAGTGGTGTTCTTCTATGTGTGTGGTGCTTTATGTATTGGTGTTATCGTTCCATACACCAACCCACACCTTTTAAGTGGTACTGGAAGTGGTGCCTCTTCTCCTTTTGTTATTGGTATCAAGAATGCAGGTATCAAGGTGCTTGACCATATTGTTAATGCCGTCATTTTGACCTCTGCTTGGTCTTCAGGTAACTCCTACTTCTATGCCTCGTCAAGAAGTTTATTGGGTTTGGCCAAAGAAGGATTTGCTCCAAAGTTCTTGAACAAAACCACCAAATGGGGTACTCCAATCACCGTTATTCCATGTGCCATCTTCAGTTTGTTATCCTACTTGAACGTTAACCAATCGGGTGCCAAGGCCTTCAACTGGTTCTCCAACATCTGTACCATTTCTGGTTTAATCGGATGGGTTTGTCTTGGTATCGCCTACTTGAGATTCAGAAAGGCTTGTTTCCACCAAGGTGTCTACGAGTCATTAACTTATAAGGCTCCATTCCAACCATACCTTACTTGGTTGGTGGTTGTGTTCATCTCCATTGTGTGTCTTACCAACGGGTACGCCGTGTTCTTTGACTTTGTTGCTGCCGACTTCGTGGCTGCTTATATCACTTTACCTTTATTCTTCTTGATGTATGCCGGACACAAGATCTATATGTGGAAGGCTAAGGGATACACCAAGTTCTGCTATGCTGTTGACGACATCGACTTGGTCACTGGTTTGGCAGAAGTGGAAGCAGATGACGCCGAAGAGCCTGAGAGAGTTGCTAAGAACTTTGCTCAAAAGGTGTGGTTCTGGATGGGTTAGTATGTACAATAGTTAATAAATATTACGGGTTATTGAGTGATGTATGATTTGTTCTTTACTGCTGTTTACTTTATTATCTGGTAGTCTCTGTTTGTCTAGTATCTTTTAGTCTACTGTTCCTACGATCTGTCTCTATCTGTGCTCTACAATCTATTACTCTATCTTCACTTTAGGGACCACACTACAGTGTCAAATACAAGAGACTCCTCTACTAAACCATCCCTCCAACCCTACAACATTCTACTCAATACGATACACAACACCAAATCCACCTCCAATCTCACCTTCCTCCACCTCCACCTCCAGAGCCACGTCTTATTTTTGCAGCATCGCGCTTTCTATTGACATTGAAAGTCACCAATGCTGAGCCCGACAACTCCTAAACAGCAAGAGGATATCAGTAAATCTGACGATACCATGGCCCTCGAGAATGACAACACGGGCGGCGACATTGATAACGTGTTTACATTAAACGAGTACATGAAAGCCGACTCCCCACACCAGCCACCTGAGCCCGAAGTCGATGCCATGAATATCATTGGCTTTGTGGATAACGAGGACGATGTGACGCTACAAGGTGAAGATACCAACCTTGAAGAGGGTGGTACCGAATCAGACGCTTTACAAGCTTCTGTTGCCAAAAACAACGGAATTAGACTCGTTGAATACGACCATTCTGCTAAACCACAACGCCTTGGTAGACCCAGAAACCATGCGCTTAGCAGTATCAAAGCATCGTCCTCAGACTCGTCCGACAACCAGGAAAACTCAAAGTATATGATGTATCGCTTCGACGAACAACCGGTTGATGGTCCAGGGTCTCGAGGTGGAAAGGGCGATGTAAAGAAGAAACAAGGTAAACTTACTTCAGAGGTGCTTCGCAAGAGAAAGCAGAGCCAATTGACGTTTGGTGATAATGGAATTGGGATTTCGAAACTGGCTGTTGAAGATGAACCAGCAAGTAAGAAAGCTAGTAAGACGGCGAAGAGTAAGAGTGATGAAGAGGAGGCAGAAGCAGGAAAAGAAACACAAGAAACAGACACTAGCAAAAAGAGTAACCCCAATAAAGATGCTGATAAGAACTCCCAAACCTTCAATGTCACTCTCAAAACCAAGAAGCCCGCTAAAAAGCCTACCAAGAAACCTAAGCCGAACACAAAACCATCGGTGTCTCGGACTATGGTTCTTAATAACAAAAACAAACCAACTCGGCAGTTTCCAGGCCCTGCTATGGGGTTATATTATGACTTGTATGACGATAATCTAATGGACCTACCTCAAAACAAGGACTGCAAGAAACAAGAACTTGCTCTTGGTTACACGGTAAAGAAAGTACCGTATGCCAGTGATGTGATATTCTTGGTCTCGTATATCTCAAAGTTCTTGGATATAGTTGGCATAGGAAAAGTATCACCCCAAGATATCGAAGAAGGGCTTGGATTACTGGTTGAAGAACCTGAACTGGATACAATTCCTCCTGTATCACCATTGATGAATGAGTTATTTGCTAGGTTGGTGACGCTTGTTCTCAATCGTAAGCCCGAAGTCAACCCTAAGTATCAGGGTAAAGCTATTAGTGAATTGAAGGCTGTATTCACGATTCAGGGATTCCCAAGAGAATGGTCAGATGCCACCGAAAAGTACCAAAGATACACCATTGACGAAGCACAAGCCCAACCAGTGGACGAAGCGATGCCAGAAATACTGATCAGAGAAGGATTCAATTATTATGCTCCTAAGGAGTACGTGAACCCATTCAATGATAAACAAGGGTTTGAGAAAGTCGGATTCCCGGCAATCGATTCTCCTATCGATAGACTAATAATGTTGAGAACATTAGCCCAATGGTCATTAGTACTGTCCAGAGAAATTGGAGCTGCTGTTTCGAAGTTTCTTGAAAACGAAATTCCAGGTGATAAAGAAACCATGTATGCTTCGAGAGCTCTTCTAGAGGGATTCAAGAACACCGAGAAATTGACTAAAGAAGTTAATGATAAGATTGCAAAAAAGAATTACAAGGATACAGAGACATTGAAAAAGTATGTCGAACCCAAAGCAGACCCCATGACTCATCCATTGCGGTTTCGTCTTGATGAAATGGTGGTGGGAGACCTCGGATTTCACATAGGAAGATTTTATCTTGTTAGGACCGCAGAACCAAGTGATGGAGGTATAAGTTCGATCGAGAAGATGCAGCATTTCCAAACCCAATTGGGCCATATTCGTACCACCATGGCCCCCAAGTTCAAACTTTACGTTCAGGATATGCACAAGGTTTTGGTTGAAAGACTAGCAGAGGAAGGAGTAGAGTTTAATGAAGCAGGTGAGGATATAACGCCTGAAAAAAGCACTGAAGAACATATAGATACTCACCACTACGAAGTGGCCAGTAACTGTGCTGAACTCCAAGCATTTGTTGACCATTTGGCAACGAAGTTGGGTATTATCAAGTCAGAAGATGGTGCCATAAAGAGTACTTCAGCCATCTATAAGCCAACATTGGCGTTATACGAGTATCTTTCTGGTCTTCTTCCATTACTTCAAGAACAGGAAAGTTTACAGATAGAAGAAAGAAGTTCCAGAAAGAGAAACGTCAACTATACCGACGACGGATTCGAATCCACCCAGGATTACCTTGACGAAGGAGTTAAGAAGGAAGAGGTGATAGACGATGATCTAGCAGATGAGGATTTCCAGGATTTCGACGAGATCGCCCCTGGAAATGACGACGACGACGAAGACGGTGACTACATGGATTGATTCCTCAAGTAGATGTATATACGGTGTCATGTAGAGACCATGTAGATTAATATTATCACATAGACTCAGCTATCATACAATTTGAGACGCGAAAATTTGAAAAACTACGCGTACATCAATATGGCAGACTACGGCGACTACAATCAATATGGAGACGGGGGGTTCGAGCAAGGAGACACCAGCTTCCAGCAAGAAGGGTCTCAGAAGACCCAGAACGAGTCTTCATTGACCCCTGTGACCATCAAGCAAATTAACGAGTCCACCGAACCAATGGCTGATGGTGGATACTTAATCCATGGAGTTAAATTAAACGCAGTGGCCATCATAGGGATACTCAGATCAGTAGACCCAACCGAAAGTTTCATCTCCTATAAAGTTGAAGACGGAACCGGGTCGATTGAAATTAGAAAATGGATCGATAATGGCACCTCTTCTCTTGCTGAAGAAACTACCAAATTAAACGGCTTGTTGAATAAATACGTCCATGTTGGCGGTAATTTGAAGGAATTCCAACTGAAAAAGTCGATTCAAAACGCCTTTTTGAAAGAGGTGACTGATCACAATCAATTGGTATACCACAATTTAAGTGCTATTGATATCCATCTCAAAGCACAAGGAATCACCAAACCATCCAACGATAACAACTTGTTTGTGGGCGATTCCGAATTAAGCACAGAAGAAAAAGTGTCCAAGATCGTAGCGGAAAACGGGCCTTCCATGTCTGAAGGTGTGCCTATTCAATTCATTGCACAGAAACTTGAAATAAGTGATGCAGAAGCTATGAATCATTGTTTGAATCTTGTGGATAAGGGAAAGATTTACCTGGGATATACCGACCAGAGTTACTTAAGTGTTTAATATTCTTACAAATGTATTAAGTGTTTCTAATATATGTACATTCATGAATAGTATCCTTAGGGGTTTTAAATTCATATAAGAGTTCATTGGATCAGAGACATGGTGTCGAGGTTCATGGTTTTGCTCATTTCACGGGACGAGGTGGCACAGAAGAACGCATCCCAGAGATCATTATTTGAAACTGTTTCTCCCTCTCCTTGTCCACGGTTCACGAGGGTATCAATACCACCACTTCTTTTCAACGTCAAAGACTCGGCCTTGGACAAATCTCTAGCCTGAGAAATCTTAGCCACAAGATCGTTCTCGCTGGCCTCCTCTTCTTCAGTCTCTGTTCCACTGTTGATATAATTAAGTCTTTTGTTGGTTGACAAAAGGACGATGCTCTCTTCCACCGTATTTTCAATGGCAAACAACCACACGGTGGTGACTTTAGTCTGGCCAATTCTATGGATACGTGAAATGGCCTGTAGTTCTAATGAAGTATTGACTAACGGCTCACATAAGAAGATATGGGTAGCATTGATTAAGTTCAATCCACTGGCCTGCGCTTTGGCGTTCAACAAGAAACAAGTGATGTTTCCGTTAGGATCTTTGAATCGTTCCACACTGTCGTACTTTGAACGGGGTCTTCCTGCTCCAACTTCAGCGGTCAAAGTCCCATACGATGCCAAATACGTGATTCCAGCATCTTTGAAAGCAATGGCGAGAATGTATAAGAGATCTTGCCATTGACTGAAAACAACGATTTGCACATTTTTCTCCTTGTGCTTCAAGTATAAGACTTGTTTCACAATCATGTCCACTTTAGACGAATATGAGCTGTTCAACTTGATTTTTTCGATATCAGCTATTATCACATCGTCAATACTCTTATAAATAGAGTGAAGGTTTTTCTTATCCACTGCCAGCACAGAAGGTGTTTCAACCTTATTAGCCTTTAAGTCAGGAACGTAATGTGTAAAGTTGTAAATGGAGGACATCGTCACCACACTCTTACACACGGGACAATTTCTATGGTTGGTAAGCCATTGCTCCAAGCAATCTTTACAGTACTTGTGACCACAAGGAGTCAATGATCCAATAGTGATAGTCGTACGGCAAATAATACACATCAACCCCTCATCGGTGGCTTCTGACGCTTGTTCGGGGTTCTTCAATGTCAGTAAGTATTTATGCTTGGTGACTAATTTCCCTAAAGCAGGTGGATGTAATCTTAATCCTTCGGCACAACGATGGAACCCATACTCAACTGCAGGGTTATATGAACCTTCTGCGTAGGTACTATAATACTCAGGGACCTTAACACTATCCGAGATTTGTTGCAACTGTTTGAAGTATTCAATCCTGGCATTGAACACGAAGTTACAATTACTAGTAAGTTCTCTTTTAAGCAAAACATTGGCTAGTTTTTGGTTGTCGAAAATCTGCCTTAATTTTGCAGCTGCTTCACTTAACAAGTTGAGTTCAACATCCGCTTGGTCTGATCCAATATTTTTCTCTGCACTGATATCTGCCTCGAGTTCTTTGATTTGTCTCACAAGATCATTGAATGAAGGTTTTGCCGGTAATTTGACTTCGACTCTTGTGACTTCTAAGCTGTGAAGGAACTCTTTATCGTTGACTCTCTCGAGTTCGACATCAAAATCTCTTTGTTCCTTCTGCTTATTTGAGCTTACAATCTTGGTGGAGCTTTCTTTTCCCTCAATAGCTGAGGCTCTATCGGCCAATATTCTGGTGATCAAGTGCAAGTAGCAGGAAGCTTTATCTTGGTCTTCGATAGACTTCTCGTATTCCGATCCACTGGGATCTTGATCAAGTGTTAAGAGAGAAGAACAAAGAATCTTTATCAACTCAGACATCCACTCATTAATGACTTCGGCCTGTGCATTCAACAGGTCAATCAACTTCTGTACTTGATTGAAGTAAAGGACCACTTTAAGGCCAATTATCTGGTCTTTGATATCATCTATACGAATAAGTGGGAGATGCTTGAAGAACTTCTTTGTACTTTTGGGGACAAATAAAGTCCCATCATCGACAAAATCAGCTGTCTTCGAGAAGTATTCTCTGTTAAGAATCCTCGAACTAACTGCTTTGTTAACGTTACGGCTTGAAACACCCAAAAGAGACTGTCTGGTTTGTTCAGCAAGGTTATAATATGAGGCCTCAAGGTGTTTGAGCTTCTGCACTTCTTCGCTGAACTCATTGTCTTTTACAGGAACAAATTCCTTCATCAAGGTCTCTTCAGTGATCTGCTCACTTTGGACCAAAGTTCCGTTCAAGATCTGAGAAAGAACATCTACGTCGTATGCTTCTGTGGCTTCTTGGGCTGCTTCTTCAACATATGGCTCAACAAACAATCTATTCTTCTCGATCTTTAGCAAATATTCAGGATCATATTCTTGGAAGTAGGACGATGCAAGAAGAAAGTAGCATTTATGTAATGTGATAGTCCACTGTCTCAAACGAGTAGTATTTGTTTTGATGATATCATGAAGTCTCTCGTACTCTCTATGGTCTTGATCAGTCAAGTCCATACGGTCAGCACCAAGATCATCAATCTCTTCATCATCTTCAAGTGAACTTCCATACTCTTCTTCCTCAGACTTCTCAGGTTTCACTTCCCCAGTACTCTTTCTGAACTCCGATCTTTTAGCCCTTGCCGTTCTTATAGACATCTTGATTCTGGCGATAATCTTCTGAGTGTAGACAGAAACACGAGCAAGATAAAACCTAGCTTTCAAAGGGTACAACGCAATTTCATATAATGTGGCCAAGTCAGTGAAATAACCTATCAAAGACCTTTCAGCTTTGATGATATCAGAAGCTGCAGTCTCAAGCATATCTTCCAACACGTTTTCCAATGTTTTGAGAACTTGAACCGTTTGTACAAACCGACTATTAGCATTGTTACTGTACAAATAGTGCCTCGTTCTGTATCTTCTGGTATTGATGTTTAGTTGACCAACTTGAGGGTTACAACATATTTGCCTTAATCTTACCAACCAGGTCTTCATGTACGAGATAATCGTAGGGGTTGGCTCCCAGTTATCCAACACAGGAGTTCCATGAACATCAAGACAAATACTGGCAAGACATTGCTCCAAGACTTGGTTGTAGTTTTCCTGTTCAACCACATTGAATGGTACGGTCATCAATACCCTATTTTGAGGAGGAAGTTTGATATCATCATGGACCATCGCTTTCGTGTGTCTCAACCCAATAGATTTCCATAACCTGATGAAATCTTCGTTTGTATTGAGGTTGATATTTGTGAGTTGTTCCCATGTAGGCTTCCCTATTTTTCCACAGAATGGCCTACATCGTAAGAACTCTAAAACAGAGTGCAAATCGTTCAACCCTTTCTTGATAGGTGTACCTGAAACGGCCCACGAATGGAATCTAGATATCAACGAGGCACTTTGAAATGGTCTAGATATCTTAGAAGAAACCATTTGAACTTCGTCGAGAACAACCCTCCAGAACTGAAGTAACATTAATGGTGATTCATAACTGGAATTCTTATAAAGGTCAGGCAATCTATTGTGCTTGATAGCCAATCCTATTTCATCTTCAAGAATACGTTCAAAATCAGTCTTATCCTGTGATTCATCCGTTTTCATGTTTGCTATTTTTGGTTTCTTGTTCAGAACAGAAAGCTGGAATAGCGACCTATAGTCCTTCAAAAGAGCTGCTTGATCATACACACTAGGATCCACGACTTCAGGTGGATTACCCACTTCGGGCGGATTACTTGACAGCACGTTATTTTCAGTACCTCGTCTGTCTTCAGAAGGACTGAAAAGCTCAGGCTGCTCGAATTCAATGTCTTCGTCTTTGTCATCATACAGCTGCGTGGCCCGCTTACGAGAAGCAGCTCTTGTTTGTTTGGTTCTTGAAGAGTATAAGGCATAGTCCAATTCCTTGGATAAAGTAGAATACGTAGTAAACACAACATCAAACATTTTCAAGTAATCTGCTATGAGCCGAGCATTATTATTAAGCTTGGGATACTTGTTTAAACCTTTGTATACCGTCAGGGCCAAAGAAGGAGCTAGACGTGATATCTCCTCTGCCCATTGTTTCAAAATAGATTCGGGAGCAATGACCAACGTTGTTTTGGCCTGAAGAATCGGCTTAGGGTCTCCCAAGGCAGTCAATTGTACGTGTATGGTTTCATCTATTTGGTCCATCGGACGAGGATTTAAAAGTGCCAACGCTGTAATCTCAACTGTTTTACCTAATCCCATCTCTTCTGCAAGCAAGCCCTGGGCGGGTAAAACCTTGACGCAAGATTCATCTCTATGATAATTCAAAATAAACTTATACATGGATTTGGCATCCACCAAGTTACTGTTGAATTTGTTATACCAAAATTGTTCATCGTTTAAAATCACTCTGGACCAGCCAAAACAAAGCTTGTTCAATATTTGGAGGATTTCAATATCGATCTCATCCCTAGTAGCTTTATCCAAATCAGGCAACAGGGACTTTAGAGCCAGTTCTATACGGTGGACTAAAGGCTCAGAGATCAAGGAAGTATTTTCACATCTTCCAGTTTCCCAGTTAAATCTGGCGGACTCTTTCGTTAGAAGCCAGTTCACCGTTTTCCTTTGAAACTTCAACAAGTTTGTCTCTAATTCAGGGAGATCAAAAGGTCTTTCCTGGTCAGGTAACGAGGTGGCATGCTCAGACATCGAGTCATAGAATAGAGGAGCACTCACTGGAGTCAATGGATCCACAAACTTGCCTGTGTCTTGTTCAACTGGATCTGGAAGAACTCGGGTGTTCAAATAGTTTGATATCTTCAAGCATACGTTTAACGGGACAACTTCATTCACATAGGGTCCGTAAAACAACGTATAAGATATGATTGCTTCAAGGGAATTGTCCCTGGTATCTAGACTGAACTTTACCCTTGGAGTGCCATTCTGTATTGTATAGTTTGATTTACCATTGGCACTATTAAGAAGTGCTAGCTCCATCTTTATCAAAGCCATCTCCTTCTCATATCTACTCAAATCAAAGGTGAATAAAGTCTTGTCTTTGTGTTTGTGTATCTTATGACTTCTTATAGATAAGATATGACTCTTTCCAGGCAACAGATGGAAAGCGTGTTTTGTTTCGAAATGATACACATTGCCGTCAGAGGAAGTAAAGCCTTTGTAATCAAAAGTCGATAAGTCAACTGCCAAGTTGGCGGTTATGGTGATGTGTCTTTCAACCACCTTGTTAAACGATCTATACTTTATCAGGTTGGGATCCGCCTGTTCGTTTTGTTGGTGCTCATCCACGTTCTGATCATATGCTGAATGATCTATCTTCAAATTCTTTACATCTTTATTTGTAAACAACTTGAATTGACGCCCATTGCCAGACTGTTTGGTCGTAGCTTTTATTTCTGACGATTTCAGGTTCTGGGCGAGATTTTCGAGCGATTCAACATCCGCTAGGATCACCCCAACCGACTTCAACTCCGTGTATTCCATTTACAGTCCTTATCAAAATGCGAATTGTAGAGATGCGAATCAATCAACTAAAATAGTATACAATATATTCAATCTATAATTCATACGGGTAAAACAAAACGTAAGCGACGTAAAATATTTAACATATCAAGTTTATACGAGAGGGCAAACTCAATAGATCAAGAGGGTACCATGACCGGCTTGTTTTTTCTTCTCTCTAAAATAGAAGCACCACCCAAATCCAATTCAAATAACAGTCTATTAGGTTCAGGAGTCTTATGCTCGTGTTTATGCGGTACTTGATCTATTACTCTTCCAGATCCAGTAACATTTTCCTCTTCTTCTTCTTCTTCAATGAATTGTTGGAGTTGAGCTGGGTTGGTCAATTTGGCTTCTTCACCCATCCTGTGAACAGCAGTAGAGATGTCAAATGCATCACGTAATGCAACAGCAGCAGGTGAGTATAATTCCTTGGTGAACTTCTTGGAGTACTTGTTATTGAGGTCTTGGATAGGATGCTTACGAGCAAGTGATCCAGGAGCCTTGGTTCTTGGAGGTCCCATTGGTGCCTCGACCTTGTTCATCCATGGATCAGCTAAGAATTCGTCAATGGTGTATCTCTTTTTAGGATCAACCGTCAATAAACGAGATACACATCTCTTAGCATCACTGGAGATTTCATCCCACCATGGTGACAAGAATGTGTATTCACCTTTGGCGACCTTTTCGGTCAAGCTATCAATACGTTCATCGTAGAATGGAGGGAATCCACACAATAAGGTGTATAATACGCAACCAAGGGCCCACATGTCAACTTCCTTAGAGTAACGTTCGTCTCTGACAATTTCAGGTGCAGTGTATCCAACAGTTCCACAAGGGGTCTTCGTATTGTGTTCCCAGATTTGTTTTGATAATCCAAAATCAGCCAATTTAACCAATCCGATAGTTCCACCTCCTACGCCTTGAACAAACTCACCTTCATCAAGTTTGGAGTTTGGGTCATCAGAACGACGTAACTTGGAAGCTGGGTCGGCAGACGGGCGGAATTCCACTGGGTAGAATAAGATGTTTTCGGGCTTGATATCTCTATGAACAATTCCGACTTCTTCATGCAAATAACGTACACTATGGGCCACTTGAGTAATGATGTGACGACTCAAGTTTTCAGAAAGATATGTGTACTTGACAATTGCTGCAAAAACTTCACCACCAGAAACCAACTCTTGAACGATATAATAATAAGGCTCAGAGTCGATGAATTCAATAAACTTCACGATGTTTTCGTGAGATAATTGTCTCATGATAGTGACTTCTTTCAACACAGCTGACTTTTGAGCCTGGTCCATTTGAAACTTTCTCAAGATCTTGATAGCTACAAATTCACCAGAAGGAATGTGTCTAGCTCTGTAGACTATGGAGAAAGCACCTTCACCTAATTGTTCAAGGACTTCGTAGTTACCTAAATTAGGATATACCAGCAGCTTATTTCTCTGTTTACGTTCTTGTTCGACAATATGACTAGCCACTTCCCGATGGCTTGGGCCGTAACTGTCAGTCGTTTGCGGAGCACTCTTCTGGGTTTCCTCGTGAACAGTGTCTTGGTTTGAGCTAGACGAGCCATCAACGTGAGTAAAGCCTGTGGCATTATCATCTGCTTTCAAGCTCAAAAGAGTCGACTCGGAAAACTTCGAAGAGTCTGAGGCGGGGATTTCATAAGCGGTACCATTTGAAGTCTTGACGGCGCCATTACTGGCGGGTAGATTGAAGTTAGCAAACGATGAGTCCATTGTATGCTTTTCATTAGCATGTTTACCGTGGCGGATAAACGCCTTTAAATTTTCAAACATAATGGTCGGGATTGAATGTGCACTTACAGTATGTGCTTTATGTTAATTAAGGATAGAAACTTTGGTTGTACCCTGACGATATCAATTGATAATTAAATTTAAGGGTTTAATCACAAGTGAAATAACGATGCAAAAATAATTTCGCGCAGGAAAAACCGGTACTTTGAGCAGGTTTAAATTTGTTTACTCAGCAAGTAGCAAAAAACACTTGGGGGAATTTAGAGAGGAGAGATGAGACAGCAAATGGCAAGATTATAACGGAAATGCGAGACCACCTGGTAACTTGAAATGAGTTAGTTGGGGCGTTTGGAAAGGTTATGTTCCATTGCCCATTACAGTCTCAGACATCATTTAGGAGATCAATTAACAGGCAACCACATGTAAGGCGACTATGCAACTGCCTGATGGTATCAGATATATAGTAGACAAATGTGGCAAGTGGATCAGGTAAATAGACAATCCTGTAGAGAAAATGGCTGAGAAAGCAAATATTTAATGCATCTTGTATGAGATCATTGCTGTGAGACACTGATGGGACGGAAAACCGATGTAGATTGATTGAATCATCTGGGTGAGAATTTACCAGCCCGCACGAGCCCCCTGACAAATGTGGCGGTAGCTCCGATTGCGGGTGACATCACTGTAGTTTAAAATCCATTTTTCGCCCTAGACGATAAGCCAGGTAGTGTTCGGTTGCGCACCAACCGCCGGACTTGGCTGTCGGCCCGAGCCAGGGGGCTAAGCTTCGGGTAAATATACTGTGAATCGTATTGCTGGGGCCAGCCTCGGTAGGTTGGTGTAACCTGCTACCACCTATTTAGTTACCCAGCCCCAAACTATAATCCTGTAATGGCTTGTGCTAAATTGTTTCACGTTTCAGCCCTACTGGGCCAAGCCACGACCCTGAATATAACCGCGCTTTTGCTCGAGATTGAACTTCATTTATACAACCATGTCAGTACCACCAGCCATTGTATTCACCGATTGGGACGGAACCGTCACTCTCCAGGACTCAAACGACTACCTCACCGAGAACCTCGGGTTCGGATACCCTAAAAGAAAAGCCATCAACGACGAAATCCTCAATGGTGATATATCGTTTAGAGACGGGTTTCAGAAAATGTTGGACTCGATCGATACTCCATTCCCCGAGTGTATTGAATACTTGAAAAAGAACATCAAGTTGGACGGAGGATTCAGAAAGTTCTACGACTATTGCCATTCCAAAGGCATCCCTGTGGTGGTTATTTCTTCCGGTATGAAACCCATCATCTATAACTTGTTAAAGACTTTGGTGGGTGAGGACGCTGCCGAGAATATTGAGATTTTTTCGAATGAAGTTGTGATTAAGGACGACAATTCATGGGACATTGTTTACAGAGACGACTCTGATTTCGGCCACAATAAGGCTTTAAGTATCAAGGAATACTTGGCCACCCATGATTTCAAAACCTTGCCTCCATTATTCTATTGTGGAGACGGAGTGTCTGATTTATCGGCTGCAAAGGAAACCAACTTGTTGTTTGCCAAGCACGGTAAAGATTTGATCACTTACTGTATCAGGGAAAACATTCCATACACTGAGTTCAACAACTTTGATGATATTTTAGACAAGTTGACGAATATCATTGACGGTAAGCCAATCAGTGATTACATTGAAAACAAGGTTTAAATGGCTTGATTTTTTTAGATTCATAGATGATATAAATATCTGAAACCTAATACCTGTTCTTGATGTCGTAGTCTAAAATTAGATCCAGCAAATCAGATCTGTTGGATCTTTCGAGGTTTTCGAGAAATTTCAATTGCAAACCGACCATGGAGGCAGTTCACGTCCGAATTGGGTGCTTTGTAGTGGAGGCGGGTGTCTGGAAAGGTCATTAGGGGAAGGCACAAAAATAGAACTCTTTGAAATCGGATAATGAATGTCCAAATGCAGCTTGAGCCGAAGAATTCCCGGGGAAACTTTTGTGAATTCGGTTAGTCTAGGTAAGAATACCTACGGGAAGGCTTCGCTTGACACAAGCCTTGTAGAAACATGTGAATCAGTTTCCAGGGTATTACCGAAGCTGATTAAGATTTCTTTGAAGGTCTTCAACATGCGGTAACAGTTCTAATATTAAGCTCTGGGGAAAGTATTTAGTAAAAAAAACCGGTATCCTTAGTGAATAGACTGACACGATATCCAGAGACCTCAAACCGTTCCATAGCTGGACCAATAGCAGTATCTAGTATCACTTCCCCTCCTTTTTGATGCCTTCCACAATTGTACTACACAAACAACCTTAAGAAGATGGCTGTATTAGTATAGCACTCGAGCCCAGGAATCTAAACAAGAACAGAATTCAGGTATGATCGGGCCGTGTTCTGGACAGTTTATTTTCGTAAAGTAGTATTCAAATAACGGGTAAAAGAACAGCTGTAGTAGAAATTCCAGTTAAGATACAATGCTTTCGAAGCTCCCATTGTAAGCTCAGCACGGTATATTAAACGGAGGCTAAGCATGATATTTTTAGATGTAGGCCAAAGATGGTATAACCGCATATACGAGTTTCCATCTACCCTGAAGATCCGAAATTTAGTACAGTCAATCCCACGCTAATTGAACACCTCTCATAAATAAATGTCGCAAGTGATTTTTAAA